>CM062514.1:49442706-50042706 GCA_031439585.1 Pterocarpus macrocarpus
AGCCACTTGGTGCCACTTAGGTGGGGGATGGTGGCTGAATTTTAGTCACTCTTTCTAAGGTTTCTAGTGTAGAATTCTATTGGTCCGGTTTTGGTGGTTTAAAATGCCGAATCTCTATCGATTTCCTGCAAATCGGCAAAATGGTTTGAAAGAATTTTGTGAGGTTTTATATGTTTCTATCTTGATCCTTCTCTAAACTTAATCCTATAATTAACACTTAATTAAATCCTAATTAATCTCTGATTAATTTCTAATTAACTTTACTTATCCACTAAAATCGAATTAATCGATTAAAGGTGTAAATTAAACATTTTACAAATTGAGGGCCTTTTTGTTTTCTGTTTTTTATGGCTAATAGCATTTTCGTAATTATGGATAAGTCTAGGGGTATTCCATATCATTTCACATGTGGATACCTCCGTGGCTCAATTAGTCGAGGTTTAGGTTTCTATGTTTTCGCTACGTGATTCTACTTCGTTTAAAACCTTATTCTACTAATTCTATTGATATAGGGACCTAAATATCATTTTTAAAAAAGTTCAGGGGTAATTATGGAAAAGATCTTTAGGGTAAATATGTAATTACCAAAAGTTTTGGGCAAAGTCACAAATAATCAAAATTTGCCAACGAACGTATTCATTATTTCTTATTACGTTATATGGGGGTGTTATAGTTCTTCCTTTCCTTCTTCCTGTTCTTCTTATCTTCCTACTCCAATCAACCTTAATCTCCGCCACTATTCTTATAAGCCCTTCAAAGACTACCCTCTTTGTTCTTTGAAGAACATATTAAACTACACACAACCCTATCATCCAAGTTCTCAAGGAGGGAGGCCCTCTGCAAACCTTAAACTCTTCCAACTCCTTAAGAAGCTTCTAGTGGTAGTGACTCTAACCCTTTTTTTCTATGTGTTTTCAAGAACTAAGACTCCTAAGCTTTATAGCTAGGTGATTTTAGGACTTGCTCTAAGGTCTCATGACCACACCTTGTCTCCATGAAGTTCTTTTTTGTGTTGAAATATTCTCTTAAGATGTGACTATGTTGTATGAGCACTTTTGTGAATCAGACTTGATTTATACTCTAAATATTGATTTGTTGTTGAAACATCAAAATATGATAATAAAATGAAAGATAAAAATGGCCACTTGAGGAAAAACATTAATACTTCTACAAGCAAACTAAGAAAGTGAAATCTGGAATATGCTGAAATTCTAGTAGTATTGGTTGCAAAAATGATAACTCTTAGTATATAACTCAGAATGTAACGAAACAAATTTTGTATAAAAATAGACTCACAAAGATTTCTATACATATAAAATATGTGAGCATTGGATTTAAAATTAGCAAGACATGAATTTTTAAAGCAGGTTGTACCTAGTGGTGTTTCTGTCTAGACAGCCTGCACTAAAATATGTATAATATGAGCTATATAAAACATTTTTGAATGGGATGAAGTTTGTTAGAAAGATAAGACATAATAGAATAAGCCTATAAAACAGTTTGGCCAGATTCATTTTGTAGAATTACCAGTGAACTTGAAAATTTACTGTTACCTGGATGAACCTCAAAACTGGACAACAATGTTGTTTAATGCATAATTCATATCACACTTGGAATTTTTGAGTGGAACTTGTTTCGTTTCAAAGATGGTTAAGAGAAACATAAACCTATAAAAATTCAAGATAAACCATAAAAGATAAAATTTTGGTGGGATTTATAAGTTACTACTTCACTGTAAAACATAAGTTCAATTAAGGCCAATTTCAAGAGGTGACAAATAAACTTTAAAACCCAAAAATTCTCACTTTAAGGTATTAGAAACCTCATATCTAAACTTGAAAGATATTAAGAGAATAATGATAGTAACTTCCCTTTAAAAGTGATCAGAGAATCGAACAAGCTAAAAGTCCAACTAAAAACTTGCACATAATTTACTAAGCTCGGCTCATAAGACTTTGTTTATGATATACCTCTCTATGTACATGTATGTTGATGATGATGATATGGAAAATTATGATGAACATGCTAGAGATGATTATCATGATGAATGGGATGTTATGAAACATACAATGATGTCTTGTGATTAGAATTCTCTGCTTGGCTAATTTTGGGAAGTTCCGGTCTAGCCGTTATGCTGTCGGATTTCCATAAAAATCATGGACTTGCTATAATTATAGCCTCATAAGCATTAATCAACAAAAGATAGAACTAAGAGTGTGATCCTTTAAAAAGGAAGGTGACCCTCAAAGACCAGATAAGAGGATGTGATCTTTCAAAAGGGACGGTAATCCTTAAGCTTAGGGTATGATTCTTCAAAAGGGAAGGTGACCCATACTAAACCCCTCATTTGCCCAAGGGCTCATGTAACACCCTCCCAAGTACAGTACTATGTTTAAGTCATAGTACCACACTCTGGAGTTGTTATTGTTATCTAAGCGGACCTTGTTTGATAGTAACTTCAGCGGTCTTCGGAAACTTCTGAAACTATCTGGAGACAACACGGAAATAGGAGTAAGAATTATAAATTCTCAGTAGGATTCTCTACTTATCATACATCATATCATCGTTGTTATCTCCAGTTTGCTTCGGTTTATTGTGAAAAAGGTGAACATCTTATGTAAACTGTTTAATTTTATAGTTTGAAATCATACCATCCGAAGCAAAGTTCAGTTTTACTCATAGACTTGTCATTTGGGGGAGTCCATACCACACCAATTTATGAACTATACTATAAATAATAACTACAACTATTAAAATACACATAGCATCAACATATTAGGATCATAACTTCTGCACATAACTTTATTTGTACTTAAGTTTATGCATATATATGAAGTTTACTTTCCTTTCTTCATCTTTCTTTTCATCATAAAATCTTTACGTGCCACATTCCAGAGTATGATCGCCATGTCATACCCCATCAGAGCGTGATCGCCATGTGACGTTCCTTAGGAATATGGGATCTTCCTTTGGTACTTACACTAGCTGGGTCATGCCATGCCTCATGTAAGGTTTGTCCCTTATACTCACACTAGCTGGGTCGATGCCATGCCTCATGTGAGTGGGGTGCCTGCATATGCTTTAATCTTTAGTCTTTAGTCTTTAATCTTTAGCTTTTACTTAGCACACCTAGGCATTACATATCGCCGTCCCTAGGGTGCTATTACTGCCCTTGGGTAGCCTGGCCTTGGAGTGAGCTCGTCAGCTTCACCCATGACCGTCGTCACACCATTCACCCGCAAGGGGACCCACTGCCTCTAGGTTGGAGGGATCTCATTCTGGCCACGTGCCTCTAATTGAAGGGATCTCTTCTGGTCATATGCCTCAAACTGAGGGATCTCATCTGACCACGTGCCTTCAATATAGAGGATCTCATCTGACCACGTGCCTCCAACATAGAGGGACCCAAGTTTTAGCTGCCTTCACAAGGAGGGATTCAATGTGCAACTGCCTCCAGGTGAAGGGACCCACATTTTATCTTATTTAGCTGCCTTCACAATGAAGGACCTCAAATAACTGCCTCCAAGTGAAGGGACTCACATTCAATATATTCACATTCTTTCATTCTCATGCATACTCAAGCATAGTCATACTGAATGTACCTATACTTCATTTATTTTCATATGTCATTGCACACATGATCTTCACGTACATAGTCATGACATATAAAGGCCCGTAGCCTCTTTACCATTCTACTGGCACTCATATATATGCTACATCATTTACCCTCATATACCTTACATCATACTTATGTCATTCTTAAATATAAAGTTTCTATACATATTCATACTTAGATTCATCCTTGCATATAAATGTTCCTAGACTTCTGCCGTAATTTCGGCAGCATAATGGATCAGATCCGTTTTCCAATGAATAGTGCAAGTTCTCACAGACAATTCAGTCATAACAGTGTAATCAATCTAACATATCTATCCATGTAACACTTGCAACCATCAACTTAAACCTTATATGTTCACTAACATTTGTGAAATCATCAATTGGGTCACTTCTGCCAATCTATTCAGTTCTGCCCGAATTTGTATAATCCACTTTTATTTCTATTCAACTCATTTAGATTTGAATTTTGAATATGTCATAGTTCTATATGTCTACTCTCTAACCTCTTTGGTCCTATATCATTTTAATTTATATAGCTCAAGATATCTAACTTTTGCCTCAGCCTATTCGGTCATTGGCCCGAATTACACACTTGGAAGTATAAATACACTAAAAATCGAAACTAACCTCAAATCATACGAAATTGGTACCATATCAAAGTTAACAGGACAACCTTTCATTTACAACAAGTTTCACTTGATTTGCTTAAGTATACTTCGAGTTATATGTCCTGAAAATCGACTTTCCTGAACTACCCTATTTTGGCCTAGATTGGACATAGGGCAACTTCCTCGAATCACCGGGAACATTTGGGACTATAACAAACTTGGAATTTCATATTGGCATGTTCCCCTATGTGTAAGCTTTCTAACAAAGTTAGTTTCACTCAATTTGGAGTTGTATAGTGTGGGATATACCCTCCTCAAGTCATCCTACCCGGATGAAAGTCCTAATTCCTAGGTCAAATTTCAAAAATTCATATCTCTCTCAATACTAATCCAATGACCTTATATGATATATTTATGGAAAGCCCTGGATGTCTACTTTCATCAAAAATGGTTTCATCGAATTTAACTGGTTGTAGGCAGTGCCGTACCCTCCGCCATCCAGACTGCCGTGGAATCTTCACCAAGACAGCATCCTAATCCATCCATTTCTCCTAGTTTTCTTCTTCTAATTCTAGTTCCAACTCAAGATTTCATATTAATCCTATCATAATCCATCATATGTATTCAGTACATCATCAAACACATGAAGAAAAGTAAGATTTCATACAATCATATTGCAAAGAATTCAAGAATGGAATAGAATCCTACCTCTTTGGAGTATGATTTTGCTGAATTTGAGTTTGGATTGATGGAACCTTGACAAAGCTTGGAGATTTGATAGAGTAGATTGAGAGGGAGAAAGGAAGAAGAAGGCTGGAGCAAGAGGGAAAGAGAGTGGCATAAATTAGCTGGGAAGATGAAGGGAGTTTGACTTAAATACATGAGAGTTGTGGTGTTGATTGGTTGGAGTTTTGTGGTTGAAGTTTGGCCATGTCTCTCACTTTTGTGGCCAAATTGCTCTCCACGTCATCCCACAAGCTGTTCTCCACATCGTCCCAAAAGTGGGATATGCTTCCGTTCTACCTACTAAAGTCGTATGTCGGAAATCGTCCAATCTTGTTGTGACTTGAGGAAATCTTGTCCAGTTTATTTCGAGACTTGGAAGCAAAGTCGGAGGTCGGAAGTCATGCAGCTTACAATCATATAATCTCGGAACTCCCATTCAAATTCGAGAACAACAACAGAAGTGGAAAGCTTCTGGGAATAAACTTGGAAATCGGAACTCGTGTATGACTTGGAAATCAGCTCAAAGATCCGAACTCGTGTCCATTCTAATTAAGTTCAACTCTAAGTCGGGGAACTCGTTATATTCAACTTGGAGGTAGGTACTTGCCCCATTGTGTTAAACTATAACTTCAGAGGTCGAAAACCATGTATACTATTATGAAGCATGAGGTATGATATCGAAAATCAAGTACCTCTGCTGCAACTTGAAGCTACATTATGAGACCGGAAGTCGGGTACATTTTCTTTGAAACATGAAGTTGGATATTGGAACTCGGAAGCCACTCATTTAACTCGTAACTAGAACATGAAGTCGGAATCAAGAATTGCTCCATGTTGTTCGGACTTGAAGGTTAAACTTGGAAGTGGTGGAAATAATCTAGATGAAGTCAGAAGTCGTAGACCAATGTGAGACTAACTCGAAAATCGGAAATTATCCATATTATGTGAAATTCAAAGATGAAGTCGGAAATGGGAATTGATCAAACCTGAGGGTGAAGTCGGAACTCGGAAATAGGGATGTTACAGCTCACACGAGGCATCGCAAAGGACCCAACTAGTCCGAGTACCAAGAATTTATGGTGGCAATAGCCACGTTATGAGCTCATTACCATTCAAGTTTAAAGGGTGGTAGATAAAATACTTATGATAAAGTCAAGCTTAATGAAAGAAAGGGACTTTGGTCTAACCAAGGGAAGAAAAGGAAAAGAAAGAAACGTTTAAGATGTTCATGCATGATATGTCTATTTATCTTTGCTCTTATGCATATTTTGAGGCATTTGTCATAATAAGAATGTATGTTTAAAAGTGAACCTATTTCGGATAATGATGTTTTTGAAAACCAAATAAGGGAACCATATGTATGCTCACTAATTTCTTTGACAAAACTAAAGTGGCTAGGATGATAACGAAGACACATGCATGTTGAGTTAAAGTACTACTAAGAAATATTATTTTTCAAGTCCATTTTTTATATCGTTACTAGACTCCATTAGCCTTTTTGGTGGAGTGGATCAAGGATCCATCGGAGCATGAGCAATATTATGATTTGGATGAGGACGTGATGATGTGACATCTGGTTGCTGCAGGCAGGATTGTGTGACAGGCTAGCTGATTATTTCCATTTTCTACTATTTAATGCTTTTCATGTTATGTTCTACTATTATTAACTATGAGACAATATTATATTTGGTTACTTTTGTAATGTAGGTCATGGTATAGCCATGAGCCCTTTATATGTAACTCATGACATATGTCTTGTATTATGTGGAATGAAAGTTCTAAGTCCTATTATGTACTCATAATTTATCTACTTTGTTCATGCCTTATTTTCCTTATGCTAGGATTCCGATGAGCAATGCTTACATAGCCTATCTTTCATGCTCAAGGCTCGAGTTTTTCAAAGTGACAAAGTATTTCCAAAAGTAAATTATACCCTATTTTCTGCATATTATATTTTTCAAAAGGAGTTTAAATTCCGCGAGCTTAAGTAACAACTAATAATCGGACATAATACAACTTAAGCATAATATGAAATTATTAGGGTGTTACACATAAGGCACATTTCCCATAATCATGCTAATGCAGCTCCAGCACATATACCGAATCGTACAAGTAATAAAGTGATAAAAAAGAGTGTCATTCTCACAAGGATAGATTCAAATATTGGATAGTTTCAGGGAATCACTATTTGTATAAAATGAATCCACGGATGAAGAGAGTAAACTTTAAATAAAATAAATAAATGAGAAAAATACTAATGCAAATAAATGCTAATGATGTGGATAAATGTGATGGGATGAATGCTTGGGCTAATTAATTTCATTTATTGTAGATGCATTTACTATGAAATTTTATTAATTAGTTCCTATCCTATTTGACTTATAGTCGATTCCCCTTAATTTATTCCTAGCCTCTCATAAGATTAAGCAATACTCTTTATTCTAAACTGATTGCCTAATTTCTTAGCATAAACTAATCAAAGTAAAGGTTGAAGGTCTAGGGGTTCCTATGTTAACCACATGAACTGAGTTTGTCTATCACTAGTTTTCGTTCAGCTCATGGTGTTTATGTTAAGAGGCTTTATTCATAAACCTTCTCTCGAGTTATTGTAAATTTCCAAATTAATTAATTGGTGATCAAGCAATTAAAGACATTAAGCACAACAAAAACACTAAGCAATTGAGATAGAAACAAGATTAACATTAATTTATAAGTAAAATTGTCATATAAAAAGGGTTCATTATTGCCCGAGCAAAAGAAAATTAGTTCATGCTAAAGAAAAGAAAACAACTAAGGAAGATGAGGATGAAAAGACAAAAGAACAAAAAGCCATAAAGAATTCAGGTTAAAGACAAGAGACTCAAAAGAATGTAGATCTCTTCGTGTTGAACTTGAACTCTGGAATCCTTGAATCTTTGCCTTCAATCTCTCTTACAGAAGCCTTTTGTCTTGGGAAGTGTATAGGAGTGTTTAGGGATTCCTTTTCTGATTATGTGTTGCTTTTTTATAGTCTATGAATCCTTTTTTTCGAAAATTGGTCTGAGCCTATTAATTGTTGTAGATGAGGTCGCACTATAAGGCAACCAAAATTTCCTAGGCCAAAATGGTACTATGCTATGGCATAGCACCTAAATTTGGTGTGATTTGCGAAAACGGGAGCGCGCAAGGTTGCGCTATAGCGCAACATCAAAATTGGGCAACTGGAGAAATAGTAGCGCGCTATAGCGCAGCACAAAATTTCACATTCTTTTTTTTCTGTGGCAATGCGCTATAGCATACTACCTTGCGCTATAGCACAAGATGTTCAGCCTGAATTCTTCCTTTGGCCACTTCCAACTTCCTCCGAGCCCACTTACACCTAACAACAATCAAATAAGCCGAAAATAAGTATCCAAAATATAAAAAAATATAGAAAATACAAATACAACAAAATCTAAACTACTTAACTAAAATAAAACAAAGTATTAACTAAACCAAAAAACTATGTTCTAAATTAAATAAAAACTAACTAAAAATATAACTCACTAAAGGGAATTATCACAACCCCCAACTTAAGAACTTGCTTGTCCCCAAGCAAGACTCAAAACAAGGACAAAAAAGGGAAAACAAAGGACTCAAACAAAAGCACTTAAAATAGAAGGACTCACTTGACAAGACAATCAAGATAGAAGTTTGCCTATGGAATTCCTTATCATTGCTCCATAACTTAACTCAAAAGTTACCAAGGATCCAAGTCTAAGTATCAAAACCATCTAATTGTGCAACCACTTTGTCAAAAGAATGGATCAAAAGTGTGTGTGTGTGTGTGTGTATGTGTAAGGAAAAAGCAATGAAGAATTGACTCACCCTATGCTTATGCAATGTTTAAGAAAAGACAAAAATATCATAATATCCACAAACCTCTCTCTCTATTTCTACATGAATGTCACTTATGCAAATATCAAAAGGACTTTTTCTTAGCCTGCAATGGTAGGCCAAGGTAAGGGATATGATGGAATAGTCATTTAAGTTCAATTAATTCCCTCAACTTAAGGAACCTTCACTCCAACCTCATTCTCCTCGGGATACCCCTAACTTAGTTGCTTGGCAACTATCATGCTTTTCTTGTTGAACCTTTGCATTATATTTTCCTTGTATTGCCAACATTTCTTTCTTTCTTTCTTTACTGCTTATTCTTCCTTTATTCTTTCACTCTCTTTACTTTTTCTTTACCTTTTTTTTTTTTTTCCATAATTTTGACTTTCAAAAGCATGAGATTGTGGTGGTGGAGGTGATGCCCTATTCAAATGAGTTTAGAGGTTAAGGCTCGAAGGTAAAACATCGGATCAAAGCGGGGAAAGAAAGAAGGGTATTTGGCTTATGATATGGCTCAATCCAAGAATATGCTTTTAGGTTCAAATGGGGTGACTAAGCATCAATGACCAAGGGTGAGCAATAAGGCACAATTGTGGCTACCAAACATGGCCTAAATTATCTCTATGGCTAAGATTCAATCACATATATTTCAAGAGAGATTCACATGAACAAGAATGCATGGCTCGACTTAAATAAAGCATAAAAGCACAAAGATCACCTATCTTAAGTTGCTAACTCTTATCAAAGTCCAATACTATTATTCTTCTCAATTCAATAGTGAAAGCGCAAAAAGATTTTCAAGACTCAAATTAGGATCTAAAGTTACTTACAAGTTAACAAATAGAGCAGCATTTATATCATAGGCATAGGCATTATAACAACCAGTTGACCAACAAAGACAATATAGAAAAAGACTAAAAAGAAAAATAATTTTTTTTGGTTGGGATAGAAGAAAATTGAAACTAACAACACTAGTAACCTAATAACTAAAGTAATGAAAGGAAATAGGAACAAATAAGAAAGTGCAATGATGGACTTTCCCAAACCCCAACTTGAAATTATGCATTGTCCCCAATGCATGAAAATAAAACCAAAAGATGGAAAGGAAAGTTACTCCCTAGTGCTAGTCATCATCATCCGCGGAGGCCTCAAATTCACACGTTGCAACAACTGGCTTGTGCTATAGTGCAAGCATCATGCTATAGCACAGCCAAAATTCATTTTGTTTTGTTACTTCTCCAACGGTGTGCTATAGCACTCTACTTACACTACTAATTATGCACTTTTGGTTCTGTATGCCCATAGGGGCTTCCTCTTTCACTTGTGCACTTCCTAATTGCTCAAATAAACCTACAAGACAAAACAAACAAATTTAAATAAATAAAAGTGATTCAAAACTAAAATTCTACCTAAATCAAAAGAAGAACTAAAAAAGCCCTAAATAAAAATACTAAAAATCAAAGAAAGTCTAAAAAAATTGGGTTGTCACTTAACAAGCACTTTGGTTTAATGTTCCTAGGTTGGACATAGTCTTGTCACTCATGGTGGTTCCTTCCTCCTTTTCTTCAGTGATTTGTCACCAAGGTAGTAGCTCTTCTTCCCAAAGACCAATGAGATAGAGTTAGACTTGAATGGCAAGTGGAGAGCTTCTAATGGCTTATCAGGTGGCTTAAGATCATCATCCCCCACCCTTGTCTTTTTCTTCCTTGCTTTGATCTTCATCAATTTAGACTTCCAAGGAGGAGTGGCATGGGATACAGGGATTGAAGTGCTCAAATTAGCTTCCACTACATCCACTTGAAAGCAAGAGTTGGCTTCAAAAGGAGGTGTGATTGCTTCAAACACCTTGACTGTGACATTCTCCTCTTAAACACACAATTCAAGCTTCCCATCTTCCACATCAATCAAAGCTCTTCCGGTATCCCAGAAAGGTCTTTCAAGGATGAGTGGAACTTCCCTATCGTCCTCCATATCAAGGATAATAAAATCCACCAGGAAGATGAACTTGTCCACTTTTACTAGCACATTCTCCAACATGCCCCTTAAATGTTTGATGAACATATGTGCCAGTTGTAGAGACACTATAGTAGGTTTCACCTCTTTGATCCTAAGCTTCCTAAAAACAACTAAAGGCATTAAATTAATGCTAGCACTAGATCACAAATAGCTTTATCAAAATGAACAACACCAATATCATATGGAATAGTAAAACTCCCTGGATCTTTTAACTTTGGGGGTAGCTTGTTTTGCAATATGGCACTGCACACCTCTGTTAGCACTATGGTCTCATCATGCTTAAGCTTCCTTTTGTGAGAAAGGACATCCTTTATAAATTTGGCGTAGCTCGGTATTTGCTCAAGGGCTTCCAATAGGGGAATATTAATGTGTAGTTTCTTGAACACCTCTAAGAACTTGAAGTATTGCCTCTCTGTTTCCTCTTTCTTTTTTAGCTTTACCCTCTATGGATATGGAATTGGAGGGTCATAAGCCAAAGATGCCATATAGGTAGACTTCTTCTCTTCATTTCCCACCTCCTTACTATGCTTCATAAGGATCTCATTCTTTTACCCTTTTGGTGTCTGCTTCTTCATCTTAGCAGATGGCTCCTTTTCTTTTGGCTTCTCAGGCTCTACAGCTCTTTTCCACTTTTTAAAGTAATTATTTTCACTTGCTTTCTGGGATTTGTAACTGTGTTACTAAGTAAGGAACCTTGTGGTCTCTCTAACGGTTGCTTAGAGATTTGTCTCAACTGAATCTCAATGTTCCTAATAGAGGCTTCATTATTCTTGAGGTAGGCATCATATTGCTTGAATTTTACCTCAGTTCTATCCAAAGTTAGAGTGGGTCTGCATGAATTACTGGAACATGTCTTCCAGTTGGGCTTTGTCTCATGAGCTGGCGGGTTATATGAGTGTCTAGGAGCACCCTGATTCCCATGGTGCTTATCAGAATGACCATGATCTTTGTATCTAGGAACATAACTATTGGAATGGAAATTGTGCCTCTGAGCATTCATGTAATCGACTCGTTCATCAAAACTAGGCTTTGTAGCACACTCTCCATTCGAATGATTCCTTTGGCAGAAGTCACACTACAAGACTAGTGCCGGTAAAGGGGTACTGAGCATGTCCAATTGCTTCAATATAGCTGCATTTTGGATAGAGAGTACCTACATCTAGGCTAAAAGGACAATGGTAGTGTCAAATTCCAGAACTCCCCTCTTTCACTAGGCCTCTGGTAATTATTTCTAGCCATTACTTCAAATAGCTCCCAAGACTACTTAAGTATCTTATTGTTCAGAGAACCACTAACTGTTGCATCAACCATGATCTAAGTAGACATTAGGAAACCATTGTAGAATGTCTAGATTTGCATCTAGAGTGGGATGCTATGTTATGGGCACTTAACCAACAACTCCTTGTACCTCTCCTAGGACTCATAAAAAGATTCTCCTTCTGACTGGGCAAAAGTAGTGATGCCATTCCTCAATTTAGCAGACTTGGTAGGAGGAAAGTACTTCTCTAGGAATTTCCTAGCCGTCATGTCCCAAGTAGTGAGTGTTCCTTATGGTAAAAACTTCAACTAGGCTCTAGCCTTGTCCCTCAATGAGAATTGGAACAATCTCAGTTGAATAGCATCATCCATGGCACCATTAGTTTTTATGGTGTCACAAATATCCAAAAAATTGTTGAGATGCTCATTAGGGTCTTCACTAGATAATCCAGCAAATTAGCAGTTTTGTTGCACAAACTGAATGAGTAATGTCTTCAGCTCAAAGTTGTTTGCTTGGACAAGCGACCTCACAATAATGGATGAGAACCCTTAAAGAGTGAGTGCCAAATAATCCTTCATGGCTCTATCATTCTACTTATTTTCCTCAGCCATGATAGCTTCTAAAGATTCTTCAACTGCTCTTCATTCTCTCCTCAATTGTCGCAATGAATGCTCAGTCTTTGGATCAAAGAGTAATTCTTCTGCGGATTGGCTCCTTCACATAAATTACAAAATAAAACAAAAAATAGGTGAAGAATAAAGTAAAACAAAATTAAAATAAAAACTTAAATAAAACAAGAAGAAAACTAAAGTAAAAGTAAAATAAAAATCCAATCTAGTATCCCGTCAACTAGGAATGATACTGATACTATCCCCAGCAATGGTGCCAAAAACTTGATGCGGCTCTGGCAAGTATACCGAATCGTATAAGTTATAAAGTGATAAAAAGAGTATCATTCCCATGAGGATAGAATCAATACCAAATAGTTTAAGGGAATGGCTATTTAGATGGAATGAATTCACGGATGAAGAGAGTAAAATTAAAATAAAATAAATAAGAAAAATACTAATGTAGATAAATGCTAATGATGTGGATCAATGTGATGTGATGAATGCTAGGGCTAATTAACTTTATCTATTGTAAATGCATTTACTATGAATTTCTGTTAATCAGTTCCTATCCTAATTGACTCACGGTCAGTTCCCCTTAATTTATTCCTAGCCTCTCCCAAGGTCAAGCAATACCCTTTATACTAAACTAATTGCCTAATCTTTTAACACAAACTAATCTAGGCAAAGTTTAAAGCTCAAGGGGTTCCTATGTTAACCGCATGAATATATTTGTCAATCTCTAGTTTTCACTTAACTCATGGTGTTTATGTTAAGAGGCTTTATTCACAAACCCTCTCTCAAGTTATTGTAAGTCCCTAGATCAATTAATTGGTGATCAAGCAATTGAAGGTGTAACATCCCTATATAACGTAATAAGAAATAATGAATACGTCCGTGGGCAAATTTCGATTATTTGGGACTCTACCTAAAACTTTTGGCAATTACATATTTACCCTAAAGATCTTTTCCATAATTATCCTTGAACTTTTTAGAAAATGACATTTAGGTCCCTATATCAATAGGATTAGTAGAATAAGGTTTTAAACGAAGCAGAATCACGTAGCGAAAATATAGAAACCTAAACCTCGGCTGATTGAGCCACGGAGGTATCCATATGTGAAATGACATGGGATGCCTCTAGACTTACCCATAATTACGAAAATGCCATTAGACATGAAAAATAGAAAACAGAAAGGCCCTCAATTTGCAAAATGTTTAATTTACACCTTTAATCGATTAATTCAATTTTAGCGGATAAGTAAAGTTAATTAGAAATTAATTAGAGATTAATTAGGATTTAATTAAGTGTTAATTATAAGGATTAAGTTTAGAGAAGATTAAGATAGATATATAGGAGTTCTTACAAAACTATTCAGTAATGATTTGCCGGTTTGAAGGAAATCGATAGAGATTCGGTATTTTAAACTACTGGAGCTAAATCAGTAGAATTATGCACCAAAAACCCTAACTTGAGTGGCCAAGATTTAGCCACTCCTTCCCCCCATGCAAGGTGCCAATTTGCTGCCAAATAGTAGGGGAAAGTGGCCAAACATTCACCACATAAACACCAACCAATTAAAACACAAGCTTCGAACTACCAATGCTTCACAAAACCTTGTTTATTCCCTCTAACTTCCTCATTTTCGTGCTCCCTCTTTAGATGGTCATTTCCCACTCTTCCTTCTCTAATTTTCACTTCATCTTCCTCAAAACTCCAAGCCTCATCCACTTCCTCCACCAAGAACTCAATTCTAGCTAGTTTCTACATCAATTTGAGGTAAGATTCAACCTCTTCTCTAAATTTTCTTGTGAATTGGGGCTGTTGTGAACTCATTTGGATGCATGTATTTGATGTTATTATGAGCCTATATGAAGGTTTATGGCTGGATTGTTGTGTTTTAAATTGAGTTTTGGATGATTATCTAGTGAAGAGAAGCAAACAAAATGGATTAGGTTAAGGAAACCTACGATGGTTCGTATGGCAGAGTATATGGCTCTGCCTACAGTCATTTAAATTTGATAAAACTATTTTTATATGAAACTAGACATTCAGGGATTTCCATACATATATTATATAAGGCCATTGGATTAGTATTGAGAGATATATGAATTTTGGAAGTTCAACCTAGGTTTTTGAGTTTGATTCTGGGCAGACTAGGTTGTTCAGGGTAAAACTTGCCCTATACTACTTAGAATTGAATTAAACTAACTTTTTTTGAAATCTTACACATAGAAGAATATCCCATAAAAATTTTAGAGTTAGATAAGGTCTTGTTTGCTCCCAGTGGTTCGAGAAAATCGCCCTATGTGCAAACCGGGCAAAACAGGGCAGTGTAGGAAAGTCAAATTTTGGGGCTTATAACTCAAGCTGTACTAATGAAAATGAAATGAAACTTATTGAAAATGAAAGCTTGTCCTATTAGCTTTAATATGATATCAATTTCGTATGATTTGAACTGGTTTTTGATTTTTAGTGGATTTTTACTTTTAAGGGTGCAATTCTAGCTAGCTACAGGGCAGGCCGAGATAAAACTTAAATAACTTGAGCTACATTTATCAAAATTAGATGGGACTAAAGAGGTTATAAAATAGACACATAACACTTCAACATATCCAAAATTTAGGTCTAAATGAGCTAAAATGAATTTAAGGTTTGATTTCTAAAATCGGGCAGAGTTGAAGAATATGAGTAGGATTTCCAAAATTAAAGGATTAGGCACCTTAATGCATATATGAGTTCAATTAAAGTCTAAATGTTGCAATTCCATATTGGTGCTTGAAAGATTAATGCATTATATTTGATCTCTTACTGTGACTGACTGTCTGTTGAAACTAGAGCTATTTATGAGGAAATGAATCTATTCCGTTATGCTGCATTTTCGGTAGAATTGTAAGGAGGTTATGAGCATTTATATGTTATGAATATTTATGATATGAACATGAAATTCTATATGCAAGGATAGATGAAGGTAAATGAGGAAACATATGTATGAGTGCATTTAGCATGTCTATGCATGATTATGTATGAGAATGAGAGGAGATGAATATATTAAATGTAGATCCCTTCACTTGGAGGTAGTTATGAGATCCCTCCTTGTGAAGGCAGTTAAATAAAATAAGATTGGGTCCCTTCACTTGGAGGCAGTTAATTAGGCCCCTCCCTGTAAAAGTAGTATAAAACTATAAGATCACTCTACCTTGGAGGCACGTGGTCAAATGAGATCCCTTTACATTGAAGGCAAGTGATCAGCTGAGATCCCTCTATTCTTGAGGCATATGACCAAGAGAGATCCCTGCAATTTAGAAGCATGTGGCCAAAATTAGATTCTTCCAAGACTAGAGGCACGTAGATCCCCTTGTAGGTTAGTTCTGTGTGACGACAGTCACAAGTTGAGCTCACTCCCAAATCAGACTACCCAAGGGCAGTAAAGACTAAAGATTAAAACATATGTAAGCACCCTAGGGATGGTGACACATAACGCCTAGGTGTGCCAAGAAAAGAAAGTAAAGAAAGTTAAAGAAAAACACCAGTGCATTTACATGAATTCAAGTATGAGTATTTGCATAATTATATCCAAGTTTTATTGATGCTGATACTGTTCTATCTACTTATGCTGTGATGATTATCCTAAATATAAAATATTGCCAATGTGACTCAAGTGTGTGAATAAAAAGGAACTCAGCTTCGGAAAATATATTTTCAAACTATAAAACTGAATAGTCCATTTAACATGTTCTCATTTTTCATAATAAACTGAAGCAGCTAGAGAAAATAACGATGACACAGCATATGTTAGTTTAATGAATCCTACTGAGAATTTATAATTCTCACTCCTATGTTTATTTCCATGTTATCTCCAGATAGTTCAGAAGTTCCGAAGAAGGTCCTCCGAGGCGGAGTTGACTGGTAAGATTGAAGGTAGCCGAAGGTTGCTGCCAAACAAGGTCCGATTAAGTAACAGTAACAACTCCTAGGTGATGTATTATGACTTAAGCATAGTACCATACTTGGAAAGGTGTTACAGAAGGCATTAAGCACAAACAAAAAACATTAAGCAATTGAGATAGAAATAAAATTAACATTAATTCATAAGTAAAATTATCATACAAAAAGGGTCCATTAACACCCTAGCAAAAGAAAATTAGTTCTTGACTAAAGAAAAGAAAACAATTGAGGAAGATGAGGATGAAAAGACAAAAGAACAAAAGGCATAAAGAATTCAAGCTAAAGACAAGAGATTTTGAAGAATGTGGATCTCTCCATGTTGAATTTGAACTCTGGAATCCTTGAATCTTTACTTTCAATCTCTCTCGTAGAAGCCTTCTATCTTGGTAAGTGTGTGGGTGTGTTTGGGGATTTCTTTTTTGATCTTATGTGTCGCTTTCTATAGTTCATGGATCCCATTTTTTGAAAATTGGCCCGAGCTTATCAATTACTGTAAACGGATCACGCTATAACATATAGTGCAACCAAAATTTCCTAGGCCAAAATGGTACTACGCTATAGCCCACAGGTTGCGTGCCTATGCGCTATAACGCAACATCTAGAATTGGTGTGATCTGTGAAAATGGAAGCTTGTGCGTTATAGTGCAACATCAAAATTGGGCAAGTGGAGATATGGCAGCGCGCTAGGCGGGGCTATAGCGCAACATAAAATTTCACATTCTTTTCTTCTACAACAGTGCCCTATAGCGCACTACCTTACGATGTAGCAGAAGATGTTCAGCCTGAATTCTTGCTTTGGCCGCTTTCAACTTCCTTTGGGCTCGTTTACACCTAACAACAAACAAATAAGCCTAAAATAAGTATCCAAAATATAAAAAAAATACAAAAAATACAAATACTACCAAATCTAAACTACTTAACTAAAATAAAACAAAATATTAACTAAACCAAATAACTATGTCCTAAATTAAATAAAAACTTACTAAAAATATAACTCACTAAAGGGAGTTATTACATGCCATAATAAATTTCTTTCAAGTCATGTAGTGCACAATAGCTTTAGGGCACCATATCTTCACATATTCTCATTATAAAGTGCACATATCACATTTCTGGCTACTAGCCTTCAAGTTAGACGTAATCATAGCATAAAGTACATGTATTACATTTCATAACCATTAGCCACCAAGCTTCACATGATCACATCATAAGTGCACATGCCATATTTCAAGCCTTCAAGCTTCAAATAGTTTATCTAGTGCACATAATCATAATTCTAGCAATCAAGATTCACATATTTCTATCATGGAGTTCACATAGCATTACTCAAGTTATCAAAGTACCAAACTAGGCTAATGACACCCATATTTTATTTCAAATATCTCAAAGAGCATATTATTCACTTCATAGCCTCAAATGAACATGTAACCTCATATAGTGCACAAATAAGTTTATTCTTTTAGAGCTTTCACTAATAGTCATTAGTGCATTTGCGTTTGAATATTCATCACTTCATGCAAATATCATATCCATAGCCATGGAAACCTCATATAACTGTAAGATAAAGTGCACTTCATGAATATACTGCACATAATCTAATGAGGAAGTAGGCTACTGCTGCTCATCAAATGATGGAATGGATGAAGTAGAAGAACGAGGAGCATTCAAATAGGCACAATGGTGAAGCTTAGGTAGACTTGGAAAACCTCAAGTTTGCTTAGGAAGGCAAACTCGTCGAGTTTCAGAGGAGCATACAACTCTGATCGAGCTAATGAATGGATCAAGGCCATTAAGAAGATCTTTACGATGTTGGCCTACACCAAGAAGCAGAAGGTAGCCTTTGCTACTTACATGCTTGAAGCAGATGCTGAGTTTTGGTGGGTGGGCACCAAGAGGCTGTTGGAAAGTGTTCAGACCAACATCACCTGGGAGGTTTTCAAGATGCATTTTTGTAAAAAGTACATTGCCACCTCTATGAGGAATGCAAAGGAGATGGAGTTCATGAGTCTATGCCAAGGGACCATGAATGTTGCTAAGTATACTGCTAAGTTTGAGGAATTGTTCAAGTTCTCGACAATCTATCAAAGGAACTTGGATGAGCAGTGAAAGTGTGTCAAGTTCGAAAAAGGATTACATGAGGATATCCCATGGAGATTCGTGGCTATGTTGCACTAGTTAACAAGTGCCATTTGGTGGAAGACTATAACCATAAGCTGGCTGTAGTGAAGTCGGAGGCATACAAGAAGAAGTTGGTGCCACAAGGGTAGAAGTTCAAGCAATAACCCCCGAAGAAGCCATTTTAAGGTGGAGGCTATAACATCCACCGGATTTTTATCGTTTTTGACCTAGTTGTTCGATTTTTATCAAATAATTGAGGTTAATGAAATTCAACTAAACATTTATTTAATGTCAATTAATTAGCAATTAGAGAGATTAGATGTGAGGGAATTGGATTAGAAGCATAGAAGATTTCATAAAAATTTT
Organism: Pterocarpus macrocarpus; assembly: GCA_031439585.1. Lineage (NCBI taxonomy): Eukaryota > Viridiplantae > Streptophyta > Magnoliopsida > Fabales > Fabaceae > Pterocarpus > Pterocarpus macrocarpus. The sequence continues at coordinate 49,461,829 of CM062514.1, forward strand.
CCTAAACCGATTTACCGATTTAAAGGAAATCGGTAAGATTTCAGTATTTTAAATTGTCAGAACCAAATCAATAGAATTATATACCAAATTCTATTGTGTCAAGGCTGATTACTCAACTACTCGATCATCCCTTGGAGGTGCCACAAAGGCCACAAAATGAAGAGAGTTGGCTGAAATTTAGCCACTAGCTCTCAACCAATCAAATTCCAAGTTTCCAACTACTTTGTTAAAGCCTTAATAGCATATTCCTTTCCTTTTCCCTTCAGCTGATTGCACCTCTTTTTCTTCTTGTTCCAGCCTCCTTTTTCTCTTCTCCTATCAACTTACTCCATCAAACCTTCAAGCTTTGGTAAGGTTCCATCAATCTAAACTCAAATTTAGCAAGACCACACGTAAAGGAGGTAGAGATTCAACTTTGTTCTTGTCTTCTTGGTTCTGGGTGGCTATTTAGGGCTTTTGTTTTCTCACTTCTTGATATGGTGTTTGGATGTATATGATGATTATCGGCTGGTTTGATGGCTGTTTTTGTGTTTAAAATCGATTAAGAAGTAAAAAGGGGTGAGAGTAGGAAGCAGTGAGGGGTTGGAAGATCAAAAACCCACGGTAGTCCGTACGAGGGAGTGTACGGCTCCACCTACAACCATTTAAATTTGATGAAACTATTTTTATTGAAACTAGACATCTAGGGCTTTCCAACCATATAAATTATAAGGCCATTGGATTAGTATTGAGGGGGATATGAATTTTGAAATTTTGACCTAGGTTTTTGAGTTTAATTCTGGGTAGACTAGGTTGTTCAGGGCAAAACTTGCCCTATACAACTTGGAATTCAATGAAACTAACTTTTTCATAAAGATTACACATAGGAGAATATCCATAAAAATTTCAGCATTAGATACTATCTTGTTTGCTCCCAGTGGTTCAAGGAATTTGCCCTATGTCCAAATCAAGCCAAAATAGGGTAGTTCAGAAAGGTCAAATTTCGGAGCTTATAACTCAAGCTCTACTAAAGTAAATGAAATGGAACTTCTTGAAAATGAAATCTTATCTTGCTAGCTTTAATATGATACCATGTTTATATGATTTGAACTACTTTTCAATTTTTAGTGGCTTTTTACTTGTAAGTGTGTAATTCTGGCTAGCTACAGGGCAGGCCGAGATAGAACTTAAATAACTTAAGCTACAATTATCAAAATTAGATGGGACCAAAGAGGTTAGAAAATAGACATATAACACTCTAACATATCCAAAAATTAGGTCCAAATGAGTTAAACAGAAATTGTGGCCTAATTTACAAAAATCAGGTTGAATGAAAGTGCTGAGACAGCAACTATGTTTTAAATACAGCTAATGTTCCTATGAAATTGATGAATGAATTATGAATGAAGTATTACGATTTCTCTAAGCAATTGGTTTTCTAAGTACTGGCACTATTCATGGGGAAGCGGATATGTTCCGATATGCTGCCAAAATTTTGGTAAAGCCTATGTATGAGTTATAAGATACATCCAAATACATGTGCATTTTTTAAGAAATTCATAAAGATTATGTTATGATAAAAGTTTCATAATACTTGGGCCAGCCCTGGATTAAAGTTAAGGGGAATAGATTAGTGGGAAAGTCAGGGAAAGTAAATCTGGCATTCCTATATAGGAATGAGCTCGATCCTGAAAAGCAGACTATTACCCAGGAGTTGAATGGCCAAGAATTCCTAGGGGACCAAGTAACGGAAAAGTTTACGATACTAAGTTTAAGAATGAGTATCTGCATGGTTGCATTGCATACTTATTGTTAGTTGTTTATAGATTGATTGTTATGTTCATTTGCTGCTATCTGTTTATTCATTTTGCTCATTATTCTGTATATTGTCATTTAATAGTTTATTCTATTTCTTTTGCTGTCTTAAGTAAAACTGAACCTTGCCTTAGACTAGACATTTTCTTAAACTTATTAAATGTGGATAGTTCAATTTGAAGCCATTTTTTCAATTAAATGAAAACTGAGGCAATTGAGAATGAGTGACGTCAGTTTAATACCGTACCCGAATCCTACATGGAATTTGTTTAAATTCTCACCTCGCTTTGTGTTTCCGCGTCATTCTCAGACCTTAGTGATAGACATGACAGCCACCCTGTTTATTCAGATCCCTGATGTAACACCCTTTATTATATAAGTCATGCTGGAGTCATGGAGTTATATTAAAAGGTTGTCATTGTGCTACGAAAACTTTAAAATATGGAAAATATAATATATGGCCCTTTAACTGCACACTTTATTACTGACTAATAGTTTTTGATACATAGAGAATGAAATAATTACACTTTAAAAGAAATTGTTACTGATATAATATACAGCATCTACTTCCGACTAGTCGTTAGCTAGCTTCAATAGTCTCTTGATTTGGCTTACGCCCGATTCTTGCTCAATGAATGGCTCTGTACTCCATCTCGCACTTGATTTCCAACTTGGGTGCTGCAATGTTTATGGAAAACAAAAACATACAAATAGGCAGTGAGAACCTAATGTTCTCAACAGGTAAACTCGAACTATTACTCATATAGTGCCATCATAAATATTCTAGCCACTTCGGTTTCTTATGAAAATATGAGCACATATATGCAAGCAGTGGTTCAATTTTAAGTTGAAAATATCTTTCTCGAAGCGAATTATATTTTAACAAACACTTAGCATATTATATGCTAGACATAGAAACACGGATAGTGTAATATACTTTAGTAAGAGTCATAATAACATCATGACATAATGAGATAATTAGAAATATACATATAGATACTTGTACTTGATTGTATGCAAGTGCACTTGACTTAATCCATCGCTTTCTTTAACTTGCAACTTAACCTTGCTCTTCTATACTTGGTCCCCTGGAGGTGAATGGCCTCTTTTACCCTTGGGTAATAGCCTGCTTTTCAGGTCTAAGCTCGTACCTATACATGAGTGATGGGTTTGCTTTCCCCGACCCTTACACCAGTCTATCCCCTTTAAATCTGGTCGAGAGTTGGCCCAAGTCTTAGACAGTATCGCTCTAGCCCACGCTAGCTGGGTCTATGCCATGCCTCACGTGCTAGCTTGGTACGTCTTTCTTGCAAATTCTCATAAATCTTATTCTTCTTTGGACATGAATATACATGCATATGCTACATGCATTCATCCATATACTTCATATTATACTTAAATCATTCTTGCATATATGAATCTTATGAGCATAACATATAAATGTATAACAATCATATGATTCACATATTTCTGCTGAACTTTCGGCAATATAACGGATCGAGTCTGCTTCCCCATGAATAGTGTCAGACTACTAGAAGGATCAATCAAGCAGCAACACCAACATAGAGCATCAAGTTTTATAATAATAATATCAATCATATAACATGTCAACACAAATACATAACTTAGGTTTTCTGCTCATGCTACTCAATTCTGCCCGATTTTGTAAAATTTACCATGATTTCTATTCAATTCAGTTGGACCAAAATTTTGAATATGTTATAGTGCTATGTGTCTAGTTTCCAACCCCTCTAGTCCCATCTCATTTTGATTTATGCAACTCAAGTTATTCAAAGTTTACTTCTGTCTGCCCTACAACTAGCCAGAATTACACTCTTAGAAGTAAAAATTCACTAAAAATAGAAAACCATGTAAAATCATACAAAATTTATATCAAATTAAAGCTAACAGGACAAGCTTTCAAATGAAATAAGTTTTATATCATTTGCATGAGTATATTTTGAGATATAAGCCTTGAAACTTGACCCTACTAGACTACCCTATTCCAGCTCGATTTGAACTTAAGGTAACTTCATTTATGTGCTGGGAATAAATGGCAATGAATTTGATCTGAAATTTTTATGGGATGTTTTTTACATGTTAGCTTTCAAATAGCATTGGTTGCACTCAATTTAGAGTTGTGGGTGAGTTACACCCTTCTCCATTCATACTGCCCAAATGAGAATCTAGATTTCTAGGTCAAACTTCAAAAATTCTAACTAATTCTATACTAATCCAATGGCCTTATATTTTCTATGTATGGAAAGCCCTGAATGTCTATTTTCATATAAAAATGGAGTCATCAAATTTAAATGGCTGTAGGTAGACCGTACACTCCGCCGAACAGACCATCGAGGGGAAAACCCTACCAGCTTCTTGGATTTTTCTTGAATTCATGTTTTCCTTAAATCTATCCATCAAATCTTCAATTCAAACTCACATATGCACCTTAAACCAACCTTAATTCATCATCATCATCACTCAAGATAACATTAGAATTATAGATGAACAAGGGACCCTAGGCAGCCCCAAATCAAAGAAAAGAAAGAGAAAGTTGAAATTCCTACCTTGGTAGTGTGAAAGCTTGGTGGAACTTGATCTTGGAGTGAAGTTGATGGTTGGAGCTTGAGCTTGGAGATGAGAGGAAGTGGAAGAAGATGAAGGAAAGTGGGAAACTGAGGCTGGTTGTGGGGAGGCTGAAAATTTAAGGGGAGAAGGAAGAAAAAAAAATGAAAACTTATGAAGGAAGTTAGCTCTTGATTGGTGGACTTCAATCTTCATTCAAACGTGGCTTGGCTTCCCTCTTTTATGGCTGATGGAGGCGCCACTTGTAAGGATGTTTTGGCTAAATCTTGGCCCTCCATCATAGGGTTCTCATAGTATAATTTCTATTAGTCCAGTTCCGACAGTTTAAAATACCGAAATTCTACCAATTTCCTTCAACTCGGTAAAACGGTTTTAAAAAAATCCTATGAGGTTTCCTATGGTTCTAATATAATTCCATCAAGTCTAATCCTTCTAAATCACACTTAATTGGCTTTAAGTGAATGCTTAATCGAATCCTAATTAATCCCAATTATTCGCTGAAAATCGAACAACTAGGCAAAAAACGATAAAAATCCGGTAGAGGTGAGACCAAGTTTCTCCACTATCTTGAGCAACACTTGGCGCCAGTCATATGTGGTAAGGGTGGCTAAATTTTGGCCACTTAAGTGAGGGTTTCCAGTAGAAAATTCTATTGGTTTGGTTATGGCAATTTAAAATATCGAATCTTCGCCGATTTTCTTCAAATCGGCAAAATTTTACTAAATGACTCTGAGAGAATTTCTATATCTCTATTCTAATTGCTCCTAAGCCTAATCCCTCTAATTAACATTTAATTAACTCTAATTAACCCTACTTAGTCAATAAGATCACATAAATCGATTAATAGCGTAGATTAAACGTTTTGCAAATTCAGAGTCTTTCTGTTTTCTGTTTTCCATAGCTAATGGCATATCCATAATTTTGAGCAAGTCCAAGGGCACCCCACATCATTTCACACCAAACTGCCTCCATGGCCCAATCGGCAGAGATTTAAACTTCTACGGTTTCACCACGTGATTCTGCTCTGTTTAAAATCCCATTCTGCTAATTCTACAGATATGGGGACATGAAGGTCATTTCATGAAAGGTTCTAGGGTTATTGTGGAAATAAGTCTTTGGGATGAAAATATAATTTCTAAAAATCCTAGGTATCACTGCAACTAACAAAAGTTTGTAAGGGCACTTTTGTCATTTCCTAATTTTTAACATATGGCAGTGCTGTATTTTCAACGGCATTGTTACACTACCCTATAATTCCAAGTGTGAGGATCGTCATGGCATAGTACTGCCTGAGAAATTCTCACACTGCCTAAGGAAAATAATTCAAAGTTTCTATTACGTTCTGTTTACGAAAGTGGGGATGTTACATTGTACCCACCTTAAAAAGATTTTTGTCCTCAAAATTCTAGGATTAAGAAGGGTCAAGGAAAAATCCTTTTAACTTATAGGGATACTCCTCTTTTTGAGTTTGCATCTTGTCTTGAGATTACCTGCCGGTAGCTATGAGATAGTGTCTTAATATGTACAAAGGATCCATAAGAGTTATGTTGGTGTCAAAGCTTGCTGCCTTGTCTCTATGACGCTCTGAATCATTATTCTGTTTATTGGAGACTCTTATCCATCTCCCTTGCTCTATATTCCACTACTCCTACTTTGTGGTAGTTGCTAAATCTTCCGCCACTTGTACATGAGATCCCAGATATTCCACTCATGAAGATTTGCAATTGCAAAGATTAGCAGTTATTGTAGTAATCGACGTCATTATGTAGTAAAGATAATGCCTATGTCAAGGTGGTCCGTGTATTCTTTCCCAAGATTCTTATTCGTTCAGCTACCCTTAGTTCAATAATAAATTCGCCTCCGATATGGTTCTTTAGAAACATAAGCTTAGGCCTTTTCTCAAAATTATAACTAGGAGTCTTATCTTAAAACTCATTCTTCTTGGTAAAATTTGTCTCGTGCCTAATGCTTGTAGGAAAATTTCAGGTCGTTCCCACTATACGGATTAAGTTTTAAGACTCATGCCTCTTTCTATTAGTCTAATATCTTCCTTGATTCCCAGCTATTGAGATACAGACAATTTAATGTGCAAACCAAGGTTAAAAGTCAGATGTAACATCCCCATTTTCATCTAAGCTAATTAGCTCGGTGTCTCCGGCTAATTAGGGGGTTAGCGATTAATTAAGAACTAATCGGCTAATCTCGAGAGCAAGGGCTTAGTAAATTAAAGGCAAGTCAACAAGATAAGAGAAAGTCAGCAATTGAGACATAATGCATTAAAAGTTACAATTAAAAGCCTATTTGCCCAATCCTTATTAATTCATGACTTAGAACATAAAATCAAGGTGATCTAACCTAATTAACTAAGAGCATATAAGTATCACACCTTAATCACATTAACCCTCACATCTTCTTTACATAATTAATTAGGAAAAATCCTTTTCATTGAAAATGTGCTAATGTGTAATTAAACCAATTGAATTAATTAGCATTTAGATAATTGTAACAATTGTAAAAATTTAGAAACTTCCCTTTAATTATTATTTGAAAGTTTGGTCAAAGCAAGAGCCATATCCAACCATCCATTTGCCTTCTCATCATACACCACTAGATCAAGAGTCCATGTTAGTAGATTCCTTGAGTCAAGACAAAAGATCTACTCTCCTCCATCAAGATTGTGACACTTGGAGTGATCACAATCATCCAATGCCTATCCTAAGATAGATCATGCTTTTAACCACTTGAAAGAAACACTACAAGGTCTTTACCCAAGTGCCAAGACTCAAAGGAAACACAACTCCCTCTTTTGCCCCAAGGTTTTTCCTACTCTCTTGCTTGTTGTAAGAAGCAAAGTCACATCACTCCTCCCCCCTCATTTGTGCCACTTCAACCCCCCCTCTCCCCCTCATTTTCATTTTTCATTTCCTCTCTCAAGACACACACAAAGCTCTCTCCTCTCTTCAAGTCTCATACCCACTCTCTTCTTCTTTCAACCTTCCTTGTTCTTCTTCCAACCTTCTTACTACTTCCTACCTCATCTCCATCACCACACTCACAATCCCTTCAAGGACCACCATTTTTGGTCTTTGGAGAAATAAGACCCCTCATACACAAGCCCCATTTTCAAGCCTTCAAGAAGGAAGACTATCTCCAACCTTCTCCACCTTCAAAATCCTTCAAGAAAACTCTCTTTGGTAGTGACTCTAACCTTCTCTTTTCATGTATTTTTCAAGCTCTAGAACTCCTAAGCTCCTCATAGCTAGGTGGTTTTAGGACTTACTTCAAGGTCTCATGACCATTTCTTGCTCTATGAGTTTTTGTTGTCTTGTTGGAAATGTTGTCTTAAAATGAGATTATGTGGCTTAATAGTTTTTATGTGTCTTGCTTTATTTGTCTTAAAACACTAATTTGGTGACTAAAATCTTGAATATGATGGTGAGATAAAACATAAAAATGGTGATTTGAAGTGGTATAGCAACATCTCCACAAGTTTGATATGTAAAACTTAAAAGCTAGTTAAGCTGGAATTTTGGCAGTCTGTAATGCGTGCGGTATAAATCATTCTACAAAACTCAAAATGTAGTTCTATGAAAGTAGACTCAAATAGCTTTCCAAACATATAAATTCATGAAATTTGGATTTAAAATGAGGGAGATATGATTTTTCAAAGTTGGCTGTTCCCGGATGGATTTTTGTTTGGGCAGTCTCCACTAAAAACCTTATAACTGGAGCTACAAAAATCATTTTTGAGTGAAACTAAGTTTTTTAGAAAGCTAAGACATAGAGGAACACCCCCATAATAGTTTTGTCAGATTCCATGTGAGGAACTCCCAGTAGAGTTGACAAGCCACTGACTCGAGGTGAACTTTCAAGTCTGAACAGTCAGAATAAAATGTGCATAACTCAAGTTACAAAACAAATTTTTGAGTGCGACTTATTTTGTCTAAAAATAGACTCAGATAAGTATATTCACACAAAAATTCGAAATAAAAAAGTAGAAGATGAAATTATGGTGAATTTTTAAAGTTACTGCCCCACCATAATAGTAAAAACGAGTTGTGGTGAAAGTTATAGAATAATGAGAAAAAAGCTTTAAAACATTAAGACCCTTACTCTAAGTATTGGAAAAACCCATCATAACTCAACTTAAAAGTTTCAAAAAGGATAATGGATGAAATTGGCCCTAGGCCTAATAAAAGAGTTTACACAGGAGACAATCTCAATTAAAAGCTTGCACCAAATTTATTAAGCTAAGCTCATAAAATGTTGCTTGAGAATATGCCTATGTTTATGTGCAAGTATGATGCTATGATGATATGATATGATGATAATGATTATGATAATGATATGATGACGATATGAATATGATATGTTGATGACATGATGCTTAATGATATGTGATATTGGATTTCTCTGTTTGGCAAAATTTTGGGAAGCTTCGGTTTAGCCGTTATGTTGCCGAAATTCAGGAAAATTATGGACTTAGAAATATTTTGCATCATAAGCTTTAATAAGAAGAGATTTAATTCAAGTTTGTGATCCTTCAAAAGGGAAGGTGACCTAATTTAAGCTCCCCTCACCCATGACTCACATGAGGCATGGCATGACTCAGCTAGTGTGAGTATAGGGGATAGGGCTTACATGAGGCATGGTATGACCCAACTAGTATAAGTACCAAAAAGTTATGGTGGCGATGGCCACGGTATGAGCTCATTACCACTTATGTTTAGTGGATGAAAAGATAAAGTCAAGTTAAGAAAAGAAAAGGGACTTCGGTCCAAAAACCCTTGAAGGGAAGAAATTAAGAGAAGCTTATAGCATAGTCATGCATGTCTTATACTTGTGCTTATGTATATTATGATATAAATGACTAGAGGGCACGTTAAAATTGAATCTGCTTCGAATATTTATACTTTCAAAAATCCATGAATTGAACCTTATGCATGCTCACTATTTTCATTAATAAAAACCGAAGTGGCTGGGACGATGACGATAGCACTCTCGTTTCAGGTTCGAGTCCTACTGAGAAATCTTATTTCTCACTCTAGTTATTTTTCAGTCTCGTCACCAGATACCTATGGCACACCTAGTGGAGTGGAGCATGGAACCTCCCCACCATGAATGGGCCTATGATGCGGATGCTCATGCTATTGTGGCCACGACCACCACAGTAGTTTGCACATATTTTTACCTGGGTCGAATTTTTGAGGGAGAGGAGCCAAATGTCACGCCAGCCCCCGTAGATGTTTCTTCGGCTCACCTTGGACCACCGCTGGGTCCTTGGGATATTCCGCCTGAGCCGTTGCCAGACATCGAGATGGAGCCGATGTCTCCGGGCTTGCCCGCAGCAGAGTCCATGCCACCACCGGAGATCCCCGTGATTGATGCGAGTTCCATAGCCACCCCTAGGGGCGCAGCCGCTTCGCCGCCGCTCCCTGAGTATCATCCCGCCACATTTGAGGAGGATCCCTTCGAGGAACGTTCTTCGGTGACCAGCTATACTCCAGGTCGAAACGTTCATCGCATTGAGGTGATCAATAGGCACCCTCGCATTATCCGTACTCCTCATGTCCCCCGAGGCCGAGGAGCGAGGGGGACCAGGCACTCGAGGACTTGAGTCCATCTGATCAAGGGGCACGGAAGGGGCAGAGAAATTAGCATGTGTCTATATGGGCCTATTTTTTTTTGTCTTCCTTATCCTATGTATTTCATTTTGTAACGAACCTTGTCATATTTGTCTATGTTTGATACTTTGGGGCCATAGCATGACCATGAGTCTCCTTTTTATGTATTGTTGATTATTATGAGACTTTATATATGTATGGTTGTTCTAGTAAGATGAATTTATTACATTTCTACTTATCCATTGTTCCATTATTTTACGGTTTGTATGTATGCGACACACTCATTGATAGCTATCTTCTCGCTCCAGGCTTTACTTTCCAAAACGCTGCAAAGCGATGACGTATTTCAAAAAAAAAAATTTTACTGTATTTTTCACATAATTTGACTTATAAATGAAGTTTAACTTTCTACGAGTATAAGTAACAACTAATAAAACGTCGTAATACGACTTAAGCGTAGTATGAGTTTATTAGGGTGTTACATCAGATCCTTTCATCGAAGCTATGGAGTTCCCTTACCATATTATCTCACAAGATGCCTTTCCAATATCTATGCAGAGAATTGTTGTGGATTATATGGGCGCCAAAATATACTTTGTTTCGCTGACGTTCTGATCCATCATCGAGTACATCGAGTAAATTCCTCATCCTCCTTGTCATGTGTCTGACTACTTGTGCGCTATATTTTCCGGTAAACTTTCTGATACTTGTGCCTTGGGCCCTAAATACCAACTGAAGAAGTTCTGCCATTACGAGAACTATCAGCTACAGCGGCAATCAACTTCGACAAATAGTGGTCGTAGTGGCTTCGCCAAAGTTTTTCAGGAAATGGATCAAGCCATATCCAAAATCTCGCCTACCTGATCCTCTTTGATCAATGATGAACCCCTTCTCGTTAGGTTTTAGGTGTAAGGCTAGAGCTTCCTTCTAAATTATAACTATAGTCCTTGCTTCAAAATCTCTCCTTGCTCTTGCGGGCTTTATTCCATTTCTCATTATTTGCTAATTGGATCTTGTGCCATTCTTGTTGAACTTCTCAATGATTGTTGCGATACCTGTTCTGTCAAAATATGATCAGCTACATGTAAGGAAAGGATTGTGGGACAGCCGAAGTCCCTGCCACTCTTCTACTTTCTTCAATTGGTTAGCATCGAGATTCCTCGACTATTATGTTGATGTCCACCTCCTACTTTTTATGAGCACCAATGTTACCAATCTCATTGGGGTTTGTCCTAATATAATATATAAAGGTGTGTTAGTTTTAGTGGCTAAATCTCATATTACCCTAACTGCTAAGCCTTCTGGCTATTCTTCATAATATCTGACCCCTAGAATGTAATCCATTTGTTGTGAGAGATGGAAATGATGGTCTTGCTATCCTGTTGAAGTTACAATATGAGGACTTCCTAGAAGGTGACCCATCTTAATATTACTCTCATCCAAGCATGCTTAACTACGGAACTCTAATGGAACATAGTGCGTCAGTGATGATCGCATTTAATCTGGCCCAAGTTATAGAGACTCTTCTGACTGCCTCTAATTCCGACATCGTAACCTTGACCCTCATGAGGCATGTTTCCAAATCCTTTTTGATCTTATATTAGTGCATCATCCGATCTTGCTTATGGTGCATTGGGTTTGTTGCACTTATGGCCGGTGCCAAGGCAACCCTACTTAGCATTTCGTATACAATCTTATCTGCACTGTAATCTCATACTAGATAGCTTTTCTCTTCTTAGTGGGCCAGTCAGAAATCCAAACTTCCTTTTTTCCTACCTCGTTTCTACTGTGTTCTATTGTTGTTGATTCCTACTGTGTTCTATTGTTGATGAAGAAATTTGTCTGTTTTCATTCATCAGAACCTACCTTGCTGTTGTTCCCTTGGTCTATCGGGATTAGTTACATGCTTTAAGTCTTTATTACTCTCGCCTGAATCTGAATACATTCCCTATCGAATTATTCCTTCCACAATGTAACGTCCCAATTTCCGACCTCCTTACACACATCTTCCCGATCTCCGACATTATTCAACTCCAACAACGGACGTCCGACTTCACCTTCAAGTTTGATCAAATCCCATTCCTGACTCAATCTTCGAATTTCAAATAGAAGGGATTATTTCCGAGTTCCGAGTTCATCTTGCATAATTTCCGACTTCATGACCTCCAATTTTCGATTTCATCTAATCTTGACTACTCCTGATTTCCGACTTCATCTTATGCATATTCTCCGATTTTCGAGTTAGGCTCACCTATGTCTACGACTTCCGACTTCATCTCGATTATTCCCACGACTTCCTAGTTTAACATTCGAGTCCGAACAACGTGGCTGATTTCCGATGTCCGATTTCATACCTCAAAGGAAAACATACCCATTTCCGATCTCATAACTTATCTCCAAGTTTCAAGCAAAATACACACGAGCTCCGACTTCATACCTCATGGATCAAAATACTGCACATAGTTTCCGACTTCATGGTTCGAATGTAACAAGTTCCGGTTTGAGAGTTGGATCCAATGGACATGAGTTCGAATCTTTAGTTGATTTCCAAGTCACACCTGAGTTCCGATCTCAGAGAGTCCATTCCCAGCAGTGATATTCCCGGGTTCAAATAGGAGTTCCAAGATCATATGATTGTGAACTGAATAACTCCCGACTTCCGACATTGCTCCCAAGATTCGAATAAACCAGACGGGATTTCCTCGTCACCAGCAAGATGGCACGAGTTCCGACTTTAAACATAAATGGGACGAGTCCCGACTTAAACCATAATAGACACGAGTTCCGATTTTTGGTAGAGTGGAAGCGTATCCCACTTGTGGGACGACGTGGAGAGCAAATTAGCCACAAAAGTGAGAGACATGGCCGAACTTCAATCACAAAACTTCAGCCAATCAACACCACAACTTTCATGTATTTAAGTCAGACTTCCCTCTTCATTCCCAGCTGATTTACATTCTCCTTCTCCTTGCTCTAGCCTTCTTCTTCTTCCTTTCCTCTCTCAATCCAACTCCATCAAATATCCAAGCTTGGTCAAGGTTCCATCAATCCAAAACCCAAATTCAGCAAGATCACACTCTAAAGAGGTAGGATTCTACTTCTATTCTTAAATTACTTGCACTATGATTGCATGAAATTGTACTCCTCTTCATGTATTTGATGAATTATTGGATGTATTATGATGGATTATGATGAATTATGATTGAATTAATAGGAGATTTTGAGTTAGGATTATGATTAGAAGGAGAAAATTAGAAGGAATGGAGAAGTGGAATGCTGTCTTGGTGAGGAAGTCCACGGTAGTCCGTACGACGGAGAGTACGGCGCCGCCTACAACTGGTTAAATCTGATGGAACCATTTTTAGATCAAAGTAGACATCCAGATCTTTCCATACATAAATCATATAAGGTCATTGGATTAGTATTGAGAGAGATATAAATTTTTGAAGTTTGACCTAGGGTTTAGGACTTTCATTCGGGCAGGGTGACTTGAGGAGGGTATAACTCACCCTATACAACTCCAAATTGAGTAAAACTAACTTTGTTAGAAATCTTACACATAGGGGAACATCCCAATATGAAATTTCGAGTTTGTTATAGTCCCAATTGTTCCCAGTGATTCGAGGAAGTTGTCCTATATTCAATCTAGGCCAAAATAGAGTAGTTCAGGAAGGTCAAATTTCAGGACTTATAACTCGAGGTATCTTTAACCAAATGGAGTGAAACTCATGGAAAATGAGAGGTTGTCCTATTAGCTTCAGTATGAGACCAATTTCGTATGATTTGAGCTTAGTTTCGATTTTTAGTGAATTTATACTTCCAGGAGTGTAATTCGGGCTAGTGACTAAACAGGTTGAGGTAAGATTTAAATATCTTGAGTTATATAAATTAAAATGATATGGGACTAAAGAGGTTAGAAAGTAGACATATAGAGCTATGATATATCCAAATTTCAGATTTAAATGAGTTGAATAGAGATAAAGGTGGATTATACAAGATTCAGGCAGAACTGAATAGATTGGCAAAAGTGACCCAATTGATGATTTCACAAGTATTAGTAAAACATATAAGGTATGAGTTGAGAATTGTCTGTTTGACCTTGATATATATGTGTCAAATTGATTATGTTGCTATGATTGAATTGTCTGTGAGAACTGGCACTATTCATGGGAAGACTGATCCGATTATCTTTGCAGGATTCTGTAAGTCTATGAAACTAGGAATGTTTACATGCAAGGGATAAATTTGAAGATGATATGAGTTATTGAGGATGAATTAGAGTATGAATCTGTATATAGAAACCCTATATTCAAGAATAACATAAGTATGAGATGAGGTATATGAAAGTAAAGAACAAAGCATATGTATGAGTGCCGGTAGAATGGTAAAGAGGCTACGGACCTTTATATGTCACGACTATGTACGTGAAGAACATGTGTGCAATGACATATGAAAATAAATAAAGTATAGGTACATTCAGTGAGACTATGCATGACCTTGTATGAGAATGAAAAGACATGAGTATATTAAATGTGAATCCCTTCACTCGGAGGCAGTTAATTGAATCCCTCCCGGTGAAGGCAATTAAAAGATAAAGATATGAATCCCTTCACTTGGAGGCAGTTGCACCTTGAATCCCTCCTTATGAAGCTAGATACCCTCTATCTTGGAGGCACGTGGTCAGATGAGATCCCTCTATGTTGAAGGCACATGGTCAGATGAGATCCCTCAATTTTGAGGCACGTGACCAGAAGAGATCCCTTCACTTAGAGGCACGTGACCAGAGTGAGATCCCTCCAAGACTAGAGGCACATGAATCCCCTTGTGGGTGAGTCGGTGTGACGACGGTCATGGGTGAAGCTGACGAGCTCACTCTAAGGCCAGGCTACCCAAGGGCAGTAATAGCACCCTAGGGACGGCGACACGTAACGCCTAGGTGTGCCAAGTAAAAGCTAAAGATTAAAGACTAAAGACTAAAGATTAAAGCTTATGCAGGTACCCCACTCAGATGAGGCATGGCATCGACCCAGCTAGTGTGAGTATAGGGGACAGAACTCACATGAGGCATGGTATGACCCAGCTAGTGTAAGTACCAAGTGCAGATCCCATATTCCTAAGGAACGTGACATGGCGATCACGCTCTGATGGGGTATGACATGGCGATCATACTCTGGAATGTGGCACGTAAAGATTTTATGATGACAAAGAAAAGAGAGATGAAGAAAGAAAAGCAAATTTTATGTCTATGTATGAATTTATATACAAGTTAAGTTCTGTGCAAATATTATGTCCTCAGCATATTGATGTTATGTGGGCGTCTTAATATGCTGTAGTTCCAGTAAAGTATATGTAGAAGTTATGCCTCTAGTAAATTGATGCTATCGTACTTTATTGTATTTTAGTTATTAGTCCTAATATAATTCATGATTTGATTTTTATGGATTTTTCCATAAATCTTATGTTTTTGCATAAGTTCAAATACACGTAAAGGTGGGTGCAGAAGTTATGTATCTAGTGTATTGAGGCTATTGTGTTTTACTATGTTTCAGTTATTATTCATACTATAATTCATGAATTGGTGTTGTATGGGCTCTCCCAGATGACAAGTCTATGAGTAAAACTGAACCTTTGCTTCGGACATTGTATTTTCGAACTGTAAACTTAAACAGTCTACATAGCCTATTCACCTTTTTCATAATAAACCGAAGCAAACTGGAGATAACAATGATGACGTTATTAATGATACTTAGAGAATCCTACTGAGAATTTATAATTCTCACTCCTATTTTCTGTGTTGTCTACAGATAGTTTCAGAAGTTTCCGAAGACGGCTGAAGTTGCTGTCCAACAAGGTCCGCTCAGGTAACAGTAACAACTCCAGGGTATGGCGCTATGACTTAAGCATAGTACTGTACTTGGGAGGGTGTTACACACAACATACACAATGGTGCCTAAAGGTGATCATTAACCTTTGCCTTCCTTCTATGAATCGCCGCATTCCTCTACTAACAACATGTTGAAGACAATCCTATCATCCAGTTCCTATGGTGGCTGATGTTGACAAAATTTGAACATGACTAAATTTTATAGCACTCCTTTCATCCCTGAAAGTTAGGAAAAATTACATTTGGTTCGTATGCCACCTCTAGTCTAAAGGCGTTCCTACTTCAGGTTAGTAGGAGATATATTGCCCCTCTCTCTTGTTACACTTAGAACTTCATTTGCTTTCCATACCATGTATTGTAACATCCCCATTTTCATCTAAGCTAATTAGCTCGGTGTCTCTAGCTAATTAGAGGGGTTAGCGATTAATTAAGAACTAATCGGCTAATCTTGAGAGCAAGGGCTTAGTAAATTAAAGGCAAGTCAACAAGATAAGTGAAAGTCGACAATTGAAACATAACGCATTAAAAGTTACAATTAAAAGCCTAATTGTCCAATTCTTATTAATTCATGATTAAGAACATAAACTCAAGGTGACCTAACCTTATTAACTAAGAGCATATAAGCATTACATCTGAATCACATGAAAATTAACCCTCACATCTTCTTTACATAATTAATGAGGAAAATCCTTTTCATTGAAGATGTGTTAAAGCGTAATTAAAGCAATTGAATTAATTAGCATTTAGATAATTATAACAATTGTAAAATTTTAGAAACTTCCCTTTAATTATTGTTTGAATGTATGGTTAAGGCAAGAGTCATATCCAACCATCCATTTGCCTTCTCATCATACACCATTAGATTAAGAGTCCATGTTAGTAGATTTCTTCAGTCAAGACAAAAAATTTACCCTCCTCCATCAAGATTGTGACACTTGGAGTGATCATATTCACCCAATGCCAATCCTAAGAGAGGTCATGCTTTTAACCACTTGAAAAACACTACATGGTCCTTACCCAAGTGCCAAGACTCAAAGGAAACACAACTCCCTCTTTGCCCAAAGGTTTTCCCCCACTCTCTTGCTTGTTGCAAGAAGCAAAATCACATCACTCTCTCCCTCCCCTTATGCGCCATCGGCCCACTTTCTCTCCCCCTTACTTTGTAACACCCTACTAATTTAATGTTATGCTTAAGTCATAGCATAAAATTAAGTAGATTGTGTTACTGTGTTAATGCTATGCTATGCTAAAAGTGAAACGAATTCAACTGAATATCGTAAAGATGAGAATAATATAACAACATTACTGAATACGTGCTTATATATATATTTATGTACATACCAGAAGCCTCTGCTTTAGTTTATATACAATGTATCAAAATGAGGAGGGCCGTGTACCAAAAGACATAAGGCCTATGTAAGTCAACCTAATCCTATATGGTCCTCAAAGGACATTTCAAAAAAAGAAACCTACCACTAGGTCTATGACCCAAGGCTGCATGCTGCCAAAAGAGGGTCATACTATACAATACTGCCTACGGCTGATCTACTCAGTCAGGTGGCGGGTTGGCCATACCTGGCCCGGCTGGTGAGTAGTCCATACTGGGTCCGGAGGAGGAGGAGGATGATGAGCCGGTGGCCTCTAATGGGTCGCTCTCGGAGCTGAGTGGGATGTCGGGTACTACCTGCGGAGGTGAATCTGGCGCAGGATCGGCGTGAGCTACAGGTACTACAGGTGCAGGGGGTGCTGGCGGAGGGTGTGCCACATGTAGTGGAACCGCAAAGTAAGGGGTGGCAGGATCAAAAGCTGGATGGTGCAAAGGGACGGCAAAGTTCCTATCACTAAAAAGATAAAGACAGAACTGGCAAGAGCCGGCTATGTACAACGAGCCTACTGCCGGGTCATGGTGAATCTGCAAGTCGGGCACCTCAACGAAGAGGGTAGCTGTCGCGTCCATCGTCCACGTCTGAGAATGAGGCGGAAATGCAAAGCGAGGTGAGAATTTAAGAAAATTCTCAGTAGGGTCGTGCATGACGTTTAACTGACGTCGCGTTCATTCTCAGCTGCCTCGGGTTTTATTTAATTATAAAATCATGAGATTAAACTTAACTATTCATAATTGATAAGGTTGAGAAAATGTCTGGTCCGAGGCAGGGTCCAATTTTTACTTTAGCCAAAGATAAGAGCAGATTCAACTACTATCAATGATACACAGTATAATTGGCAGAATAAATGAACATATGCTGTAAGTAAAACATGATAAACTGTAAATAATCATGTAATCATGTACTTAATGCAATCAGGCAAAACTTGCTCTTGAACTTTCCTTTGCTCGTATACTTTCTTCATTACTCATAAACTTTTCCATTACTTTCATCATTTTCCATCACTTGGTCCCCTGGGAGTTCTTGGCCATTTTAGACTCTTGGGTAATAGTCTGCTTATCAGGATCGAGCTCGTTCCTATACAGGGATGGCCGGGTTTACTTTCCCTGACGTCCCCACCGATCTATTCCCCTTAACTTTTTATCCGGGGCTGGCCTAAGTATCATGGAACTTTCATCATAACATATTCTTTGGGTTTCTCATAACATAACTTTCATGGCTTGCTTGAAAATGCACATGCATCTATATGTACATCATATATATATATATATCATAACTTATTCATATACTCTACCGCAATTTTGGCGGCATAACGGAACGTGTCCGCTTCCCCATGAATAGTGCCAGCTAACCAATACAGTTACACAATTTGCAATTTCAATATAGAGCAGCAATTATGCACATACATTCATAAATTCATTCATAGCTTCAACAAGCTTCAATAGAACTTTTAACTAATTTTGCCCGGTTATGGTATAGCCCACCTTTATTCCAATGTAACTCCTTTAAACCTGATTTTCGGATATGTTGTAGCCTTATATGTCTAGTTTCTAACCTTTTTGGTCCCATCTAATTTTGATATCTATAGCTCAGGTTATTCAGGTTTTATCCCGGCTTGCCCAGTAGCTAGCCAGAATTGTCCACTCAAAAATAAAAATCTACTAAAAATCGAAAACTGGCTCAAATGATACGAAATTGGTCTCATATTAAAGCTGATAGAACCATCTTTCATTTTCAAAAAGTCCCATTCCATTTGACCTAGTAGGGCTCGAGTTATAAGCCCCGAAACTTAACCTTCCTGAACTGCTCTGTTTTGGCTCGGTTTGGACATAGGTTAACTTCTTCAAATCACTGGGAACAAATAGGATAGTAACAAACTCGGAATTTCTGGGTAGGATGTTCTCCTATGTGTAAGCTTTCCAACAAAATTAGTTTCACTCAATTTGGAGTTGTATAGGGTGAGTTACACCCTTTTCAACCCATACTGCCCGGGTGGATGTCCTGATGCCTAGGTCAGACTTCAAAAATTCATATCTCTCTCAATATTGCTCCAATGGTCTTATATGATATATGTGTAGAAATCCCTAGATGTCTAGTTTTGCAAAAAAATGGTTTCAATGAGTTTGAACGGCGGGAGGCGGACCCGTACACTCCGCCATACGGACTGCCGAGGGTTTTGAGTTTCCCAGACTCTCAACTCCTCCATATCTGCATCCTTTCTTGTTTCCCATTTCAACTTTAATTTCACAAACAGTCAATAAACCAGCCACAGTTCATTATGAATCATTCAGTCAATATATCAGAATTGAAGAATTGAACCACCGATAATCATTCAAAATCAGAAAAACCAAAACAGGAATTAAAACCTCTACCTCTTGCTTTGAGTTTGAATAGTAGAGTGAAACTTTGAACTTGAAGAATTTGGTTAGAGTGGGAGAGTTGAGAAGAGGAAAGGGAGCTGAGCTGATGAAGAGAAGCAACGTAAGAAAAATGAGCTGAAGAGGCAGGAGGAGAACACATATATATAGACAAAGCTTCGAAGTGGTAGTTAGAATGAGTGGCTTTGATTGGATGAAATTTTGTGGGCAAGGTTCAACCATGTCTCCCTCTTTTGTGTTAAAATTGCTCTCCACGTCGCCAGAGAAGTGAAACTCGCTTCCAGCGTATTTGAACTTTACATCGGAACTCGTGTGCTTCCTAAAGTCGGAATTCGTGCATGGTAAAGTCGGAAATCGGAATAATCATCTTGTTTTGTTCAAAATTGGAGAGTAAAGTCGGAACTCGGAATGGCCAGAATGTGAAACCAAAACACTCAAACCCGGAAGTCGTAAATCATAGGATCTCGGCATTCTATCTTGATATCGGAACTCGTGAAAATTCTTGGTTGAACTCGGAAATCCAATTCAGATAAACTCGGAAGTCGTATTCGTGTCCATCTTGAATCAACTAAGGTCGGAAATCGGATATCATGTTCGTCCCCACTCGAGAATGAAGTCGGAAAACAGAAAATGCAGTCAGTCCTTTTTCTTAAGCCTTGGAAACGAAATCGGAAATCGAAGCTAATACTAATGTCGGAATTCGGAATTTATTTGAAAATTAAAGACAAATTCGGAATTCGGG
Source organism: Pterocarpus macrocarpus (assembly GCA_031439585.1). Lineage (NCBI taxonomy): Eukaryota > Viridiplantae > Streptophyta > Magnoliopsida > Fabales > Fabaceae > Pterocarpus > Pterocarpus macrocarpus. The sequence continues at coordinate 49,482,222 of CM062514.1, forward strand.
TAAACGAGATCGGAAGTAGGAATTTATAGACAAACTCGGAAATCGGAATTTTCAACATTAAATGAGATCGGAAGTACGAAATCGGACGTTACATTACCACCCTCCTTAAAAAAAATTTTGTCCTCAAAATTTAGTACTTGAGAATAGTCCAGGATACTCTTTTCTCATGTCTGACTCCAGTTCCCAAGTGTAGTCTTCAGCATCTTCTTTTCCCCACGCTACCTTTACTAGTTGCACGGATTTGTTTCGAAGTTGTCTGCTGCTTCTGTCTACAATCCGTGTTGGTTGAAAAGGGAAAGTCAGGTCCTTTTTTAAATCTATTGATTCGGGTTTTAGCACGTGCGTAGGGTCAGGCTGATATCTTCTAAGTTGAGAAACATGGAACACATTATGAAGGTTTGACAATTGTGGAGGCAAAGCAACTTGATATGCAACTGATCCGATTCGCCTCAAAATCTGGAAGGGACCAATAAAGCGAGGATTTAACTTCTTGACTTTAATGGCTCTGCCTATCCCCGTTGTAGGCGTAACCTTCAAAAATACATGGTCTCCTTCTTGAAACTCTAGAGGCTTCCTTCTGGTATCCGCGTAACTCTTTTGGCGGCTTTGAGCTGCAAGCATCTTGCTTCGTATTTTCTTGATTTGCTCAGTGGTCTGCTCAACTAAATCAGGCCCCAATAGGATTAATTCTCCTGTTTCATACCAACACAGGGGAGATTGGCACTTCCGTCCATACAATGCTTCATAAGGAGCCATGCCGATGCTAGCGTGGTAGCTATTGTTGTATGCGAACTCGGCTAGCGGTAAATATCGGTCCCAATTTCCGCGTTGCTCCAGTATGTAGGCTCGCAACATATCTTCCAAGGTTTGAATTGTTCTCTCTGTTTGACCATCCGTTTGCGGATGATATGCAGTGCTTAGACACAACTTAGCACCAAACGCCTTTTGTAAGGCTCCCCAAAACCGTGAAGTAAACCTTGGATCCCGATCAGAGATAATGGTTGAAGGGGTCCCGTGTAACCTTATAATCTCCTGAATGTACAGTTGTGCTAATTTTTCTAACGGATAATTTGCTCGAATGGGTAGAAAATGAGCAGATTTGGTCAATCTATCCACAACGACCCATATAGCATCATATCCTGTTGATGTTCTTGGTAATCCCATTACAAAATCCATGGAGATACTTTCCCACTTCCACTCAGGGATTTCCAAGGGTTGAAGCATCCCGGAGGGTTTCTGATGTTCCGCTTTCACCTTTTGACAGACCAAGCATTTACTCACGAAGCCCGCTACGTCTGACTTCATACCTGGCCACCAAAACATCTTCTTAAGATCTTGATACATCTTAGTAATGCCAGGATGTACGGTGAATTCACCCTTATGTGCTTCCTCCAAGATTCTTCTTCGGAGATCATTTCCTTCTGGTACACACACCCTATCACGATATCGCCATATGCCATCTTTATCTTGGGCAAAATTCGTTAATTTCCCTGATCGCATAAGATGAAGTGTACGTTGAAAATTAGCGTCCTGCTGTTGTGCTTGCTGAATCTGCTCCTTAAAGCTACTAGCTATCTTAATTTGATGTAGCTGAAAGGTCTTGGGAGTCAAAAGGATTCCCAAATTAAGATTTCGGAAGCTTTCAATAAGTTCCATCTCTTTGATCATCATCCAAGCTACAGTCAGAGATTTCCTACTTAAAGCATCTGCCACAACATTTGCCTTGCTTGGGTGGTACTTTAATTCAAATTCATAGTCCTTAAGAAGTTCCATCCACCTCCGCTGCCTCATATTTAATTCCTTCTGATCAAAGAGGTATTTCAAACTCTTGTGATCAGAAAAGACCTCAAACCTTACACCATACAGGTGATGTCTCCATATCTTCAAGGCAAATACTATTGCAGCTAATTCAAGATCGTGCGTAGGATAATTCCTCTCATGTGGCTTTAATTGTCTGGAGGCATAAGCGACCACATTTCCAGCTTGCATCAACACACATCCTAATCCTTGTTTGGACGCATCACAATAGACTTCAAATGGTCCTTGAGAGTCTGGTAAGGCCAACACTGGTGTCGTAGTCAACCTTCTTTTTAGGTCTTTGAAACTCTGTTCGCATTCCAGCGTCCACTTGAATGAGACATTCTTCCTGGTTAGTTTGGTCAGGGGCAAGGCTATACGAGAGAAATCCTTGACGAATCTCCTGTAATATCCAGCTAAGCCCAAAAAAACTCCTGACTTCAGAGACTGTGGTCGGCCTTTCCCAATCGAGAACTGCTTCTACTTTGCTGGGGTCTACGGAGATTCCTCCAGATGACACTACGTGGCCGAGAAATTTTACCTCCTTCATCCAAAATTCACATTTGGATAATTTGGCATAGAGTTTCTTCTCTCTTAAAATTTGCAGAACTAGCTGCAAGTGTTCTACATGCTCTTGCTCCGTCTTCGAATAGACAAGTATATCGTCAATGAAGACCACCACAAACTTGTCCAAGTACGGGCGGAATATCCGATTCATGTAATCCATGAATACTGCTGGTGCGTTGGTCAGTCCAAACGACATTACGGTATACTCATAGTGTCCGTAACGAGTTCGAAAGGCTGTCTTAGGGATATCTTGTTCCCGAACTCGAATCTGATGATATCCGGAGCGCAAATCGATTTTTGAGAATACCGTGGCACCTTGTAGCTGGTCCATGAGATCATCAATCCTTGGTAAAGGATATTTATTCTTTATCGTCACCTTATTCAATTGTCTGTAATCCACGCATAGGCGCATGCTCCCATCTTTCTTCTTCACCAACAAGACTGGAGCTCCCCAAGGTGATGCACTTGGTCGTATGAATCCTTTTTCCAATAGCTCCTCGATCTGTCCTTTTAGTTCCGTCAGTTCCAAGGGTGACATTCGATATGGAGCTATAGATATTGGTCCTGCACCTGGAACCAACTCGATGGTGAACTCAATTTCTCTCTCAGGAGGGAATTCAGGAATATCTTCTGGAAAAACATCCGGATATTTCCTAACAACTCGAATCTCCTCTAGTTCCTGCTCAGCTTTCACATCACATTAGCTGTCAAGAGGATATATCCTTGACTCTTCAACCCACTATGGTTTACTAATAAAGAGTTCAGATAGAAGGATGTTGAGGCTTGGGATTCAGAGGATGAGACAGAGGGGAATACCACCATCTTATCAGAACAATTGAGCATGACTTGATTGGCAGAGAGCCAGTCCATGCCTAGGATTATGTCTAATCCAGAGAGAGGGAGGCAAATCAAATTGGCTGCAAAGGCTCTACCCTCAATTTGAAGAGGAACATTGATACAAATTTGACTAGTTTTAACAGGTTCGTTGGTGGGTGTAGAAACCAGTAAATCATAAGGCAATTCAGAAATTTGCAATTGCAAAACAAGTACACAGTCATGAGAAATAAATGAATGCGAGGCACCCGAATCATAAAGTATAGTCAGGGTCTCACCATTCATTTCACAGGTGCCTTGGATAAGTCCCTCGGACTTATCGGCTTCGTCCGCATTCATGGTAAAAACTCGTCCTTGACGTTGTGGTCGAGACGATTGTGATGGATTCCTGGTTGGGCACTCATAAATTTTGTGACCTAGCTTGCCACACCCAAAGCAGACATTCTGGCCTGCCAAGCACGGCCGATCGCCATGATTTCTACCGCACTTCGTGCAAGTTGAATTCGGATAAGGCCTTTGAGGCTGCTTGCCTTTGTTGCCCATTGGCGGGAATCTCTTCTGTTGTTGAAAGTTGGGCTTGAATCTTGGGCCCTGTGGGGCTAACCCTCCTGAAATTCCCACGGATGCCCTGTCGCCACTAGTTTCGAGTTGCAATCTTCCACAAGTCGGCATTTATTTACCAACGTGGGAAAATCTCTAATCTCCATTGGCCCGATTGCAGTAAGAATGTCCTCTCGTAACCCACCTTCAAACTTGATGCACTTCCAGGCTTCATCTGGATTCCTCTGATAGATTGTGGAAAATTTGCATAGTTCCTCAAATCGGGCAATATATTCAGACACTGTCCTATTTCCTTGACGCAACTGCATAAATTCAAGTTCCTTGGCATTTCGAACTGAAGCCGGAAGTATTACGGTAGAATACATCCTTAAACATCGCCCAGGTAACTATGGTCTGAGATTCTTCGAACAATCTTCGTACGCCATTCCACCAAAATTTGGCGTCTGCCTCAAGCATATAGGTGGCAAAAGTCACCTTCTGATGATCTGAGCAACCTAGAACAGAGAAAATCTTCTCCATGGCTTTGATCCACTCATCGGCTTTATCAGGGTTATACGCCCCTCGGAAGCTGGGCGGATTCGCCTTTCTAAACTCAGCAAATTTTAGATATTCCAAGTTAGCCTGCGGGCCATGTGGGTTCCGCTTCACGGCCGCAGTCGCTTTGCCTAAGCTGTTCCATCATCTGGTGAGTCGCGCGACTTGCTCCCGCATTGCATGAGCCATTTCTTGCATTGTGGCTATCAGGTCATTCGGGTCCTCTCGAGCTGGTTCTGCATGCGATCTGCCTCGCCTTCCGGAAGCCATTAAGTTCTAAGCACACGAAACAAAAGTTATTGAGTTGATCAGGCTCAACACTAAGTCTAATGTGCTAGTAAATAACAGCTCACACGGTCAGGCACTTCGTGCACATGCACATCTATATCTCAACCGTACAGGCAAGATCTAATGCATGTTGTCAACTAAAAACACAGAATATGCGTGAAGCATAGTCAGTCCAATCCTCAGGCCTTAGCTAGGATGAACTGCTCTGATACCAAAAATGTAACACCCTACTAATTTAATGTTATGCTTAAGTCATAGCATAAAATTAAGTAGATTGTGTTACTGTGTTAATGCTATGCTATGCTAAAAGTGAAACGAATTCAACTGAATATCGTAAAGATGAGAATAATACAATAACATTACTGAATACGTGCTTATATATATATTTATGTACATACCAGAAGCCTCTGCTTTAGTTTATATACAATGTATCAAAATGAGGAGGGCCGTGTACCAAAAGACATAAGGCCTATGTAAGTCAACCTGATCCTACATGGTCCTCAAAGGACATTTCAAAAAAAAAACCTACCACTAGGTCTATGACCCAAGGCTGCATGCTGCCAAAAGAGGGTCATACTATACAATACGCCTACTACCGATCTACTCAGTCAGGTAGCCGTTGGCCATACCTGGCCCGGCTGGTGAGTAGTCCATACTGGGTCCGGAGGAGGAGGAGGATGATGAGCCGGTGGCCTCTAACGGGTCGCTCTCGGAGCTGAGTGGGATGTCGGGTACTACCTGCGGAGGTGAATGCAGCGAGGATCGGTGTGAGCTACGGTACTACAGTGCAGGGGAGTCTGGCGGAGGGTGTGCCACATGTAGTGGAATCGCAAAGTAAGGGGTAGCAGGATCAAAGTCGGATGGTGCAAAGGGACGGCAAAGTTCCTATCACTAAAAGATAAAGACCAGGAGCAAGAGCGGCTATGTACAACGAGCCTCTTCACGGTCATGGTGAATCTGCAAGTCGGGCACCTCAACGAAGAGGGTAGCTGTCGCGTCCATCGTCCACGTCTGAGAATGAGGCGGAAATGCAAAGCGAGGTGAGAATTTAAGAAAATTCTCAGTAGGGTCGTGCATGACGTTTAACTGACGTCGCGTTCATTCTCAGCTGCCTCGGATTTTATTTAATTATAAAATCATGAGATTAAACTTAACTATTCATAATTGATAAGGTTGAGAAAATGTCTGGTCCGAGGCAGGGTCCAATTTTTACTTTAGCCAGCATAAGGAACAGATTCAACTACTATCAATGATACACAGTATAATTGGCAGAATAAATGAACATATGCTGTAAGTAAAACATGATAAACTGTAAATAATCATGTAATCATGTACTTAATGCAATCAGGCAAAACTTGCTCTTGAACTTTCCTTTGCTCGTATACTTTCTTCATTACTCATAAACTTTTCCATTACTTTCATCATTTTCCATCACTTGGTCCCCTGGGAGTTCTTGGCCATTTTAGACTCCTGGGTAATAGTCTGCTTATCAGGATCGAGCTCGTTCCTATACAGGGATGGCCGGGTTTACTTTCCCCGACGTCCCCACTGATCTATTCCCCTTAACTTTTTATCCGAAATTTGGCCTAAGTATCATGGAACTTTCATCATAACATATTCTTTGGGTTTCTCATAACATAACTTTCATGGCTTGCTTGAAAATGCACATGCATCTATATGTACATCATATATATATATATCATAACTTATTCATATACTCTACTGCAATTTTGGCGGCATAACGGAACGTGTCCGCTTTCCCATGAATAGTGCCAGCCAACCAATACAGTTACACAATTTGCAATTTCAATATAGAGCAACAATTATGCACATACATTCATAAATTCATTCATAGCTTCAACAAGCTTCAATAGAACTTTTAACTGATTCTGCCCGGTTATGGTATAGCCCACCTTTATTCCAATGTAACTCCTTTAAACCTGATTTTCGGATATGTTGTAGCCTTATATGTCTAGTTTCTAACCTTTTGGTCCCATCTAATTTTGATATCTATAGCTCAGGTTATTCAGGTTTTATCCCGGCCTGCCCAGTAGCTAGCCAGAATTGTCCACTCAAAAGTAAAAATCTACTAAAAATCGAAAACTGGCTCAAATGATACGAAATCGGTCTCATATTAAAGCTGATAGAACCATCTTTCATTTTCAAAAAGTCCCATTCCATTTGACCTAGTAGGGCTCGAGTTATAAGCCCCGAAACTTAACCTTCCTGAACTGCTCTGTTTTGGCTCGGTTTGGACATAGGTTAACTTCTTCAAATCACTAGGAACAAATAGGATAGTAACAAACTCGGAATTTCTGGGTAGGATGTTCTCCTATGTGTAAGCTTTCCAACAAAATTAGTTTCACTCAATTTGGAGTTGTATAGGGTGAGTTACACCCTTTTCAACCCATACTGCCCGGGTGGATGTCCTGATGCCTAGGTCAGACTTCAAAAATTCATATCTCTCTCAATATTGCTCCAATGGTCTTATATGATATATGTGTAGAAAGCCCTAGATGTCTAGTTTTGCAAAAAAATGGTTTCATTGAGTTTGAACAGCGGGAGGCGGACCCGTACACTCCGCCGTACGGACTGTCGAGGGTTTTGAGTTTCCCAGACTCTCAACTCCTCCATATCTGCATCCTTTCTTGTTTCCCATTTCAACTTTAATTTCACAAACAGTCAATAAACCAGCCACAGTTCATTATGAATCATTCAGTCAATATATCAGAATTGAAGAATTGAACCACCGATAATCATTCAAAATCAGAAAAACCAAAACAGGAATTAAAACCTCTACCTCTTGCTTTGAGTTTGAATAGTAGAGTCAATTTGAACTTGAAGAAATTTGGTTAGAGTGGGAGAGTTGAGAAGAGGAAAGGAGCTGAAATGATGAAGAGAAGCAACATAAGAAAATGAAATTTGAAGAGGCGGAGGAGAACACATATATATAGACAAAGCTTCGAAGTGGTAGTTAGAATGAGTGGCTTTGATTGGATGAAATTTTTGTGGGCAAGGTTCAACCATGTCTCTCTCTTTTGTGTTAAAATTGCTCTCCACGTCGCTGAGAAGTGAAACTCGCTTCCAGCGTATTTGAACTTTACATCGGAACTCGTGTGCTTCCTAAAGTCGGAATTCGTGCATGGTAAAGTCGGAAATCGGAATAATCATCTTGTTTTGTTCAAAATTGGAGAGTAAAGTCGGAACTCGGAATGGCCAGAATGTGAAACCAAAACACTCAAACCCGGAAGTCGTAAATCATAGGATCTCGGCATTCTATCTTGATATCGGAACTCGTGAAAATTCTTGGTTGAACTCGGAAATCCAATTCAGATAAACTCGGAAGTCGTATTCGTGTCCATCTTGAATCAACTAAGGTCGGAAATCGGATATCATGTTCGTCCCCACTCGAGAATGAAGTCGGAAAACGAAAAATGCAATGATCCTTTTCTTAAGCCTTGAAACGAAATCGAAATCGGTTAATACTAATGTCGAATTCGAATTTATTTGAAAATTAAAGACAAATTGAATTGTAAACGAGATCGGAAGTAGGAATTTATAGACAAACTCGGAAATCAGAATTTTCAACATTAAATGAGATCGGAAGTACGAAATCGGACATTACACACTTCATTTTTCATTTCCTCTCTCAAGACACAAATCTCTCTCCTCTCTCCAAGTCTCATTCCTACTCTCTTGTTCTTCCAATCCTCCTTGTTCTTCTTCCAATCTCTCTAATACTTCCTACCTCATTTCCATCACCACCCTCACAATCCCTTCAAGAACCACTATTTTTGGTCTTTGGAGAAACAAGATCACCCATATACAAGCCCCATTTTCAAGCTTTCAAGTAGGTAGGCTTTCTCGAACCTTCACTATCTTCAAAATCCTTCAAGAAGCTCTCTTTGGTAGTGACCCTAACCTTTCCTTTTCATGTATTTTTCAAGCTCTAAAACTCCTAAGCTCTTCATAGCTAGGTGGTTTTAGGACTTGCTCTGGTCTCCCATGACCATATCTTGCTCTATGAGTTTTTCTTGCTTTTTTGAAAATGTTGTCTTAAAATGAGATTATGTGGTATGATGGTTTTTATGTATCTTGCTTTATTTAGTTTTAAAATACTGATTTAGTGTTTAAAACCTTGAATATGATGGTGAGATAAAACATAAAAATGGTGATTCAAGCCAGATAAAGAACATCTCCACAAGTTTGATATGTAAAACATGAAAACTAGTTAAACTGGAATTCTGGCAGTCTATAATGCATACTGAATAACTCGTTATAAAAAACTCAAAATGTAATGAAACTAATTTTTTTGAAATTAGACTCAAAGACTTTCCAAGCATATAAAATAAGTGAAATTTGGATTTAAAATGAGAAAGATATGATTTTTCAAAGTTAGCTATTCCTAGATGGATTTCTATTTGGGCAGTCTGCACTAAAAACCTTATAACTGGAGCTACAAAAATTATTTTTGAGTGGGACCAAGTTTGTTAGAAAGCTAAGACATAGAGGAACACCTCCATAAAACAGTTTTGTCAGATTCCATGTGAGGAACTCCCAGTGGAGTTGACAAGCCACTGACCCGAGTTGAACTTTCAAGTCTGAACAGTCAGAATAAAATGTGTATAACTCAAGCTACAAAATGAATTTTTGAGTGGGGATTATTTTGTTTAAAACTAGACACAGAGAAGTATAATCATAGCAAAATTCGAAGCAAAAGAGTAAAACATGAAATTATGGTGAATTTTTGAAGTTACTGCCCCACTGTAAAAGTAAAAACTGGTTTTGGTGAAATTTAAAGAATACTGAGGAATAAGCTTTAAGACATTAAGACCCCTACATTAAGCATTGGAAAAGCCTTCATAATTCAACTTAAAAGTTTCAAGAAGGATAATAGATGAAATTGGCCCTACGCCTAATAAAAAAGTTTACACTAGAGACAATCTCAATTAAAAGCTTGCACCAAATTTATTAAGCTAAGCTCATAAAATTTTGCTTGAGAATATGCCTATGTTTATGTGCAAGCTTGATGCTATGATAATGATGAGTGATGATGATGATATGTTGATAATATGATGCTTAATGATATGTGATATTGGATTTCTCTGTTTGGCAAAATTTTGGGGAAGCTTCGATCTAGCCGTTATGCTGCCGAAATTCTGCGAAAATTATGGATTTAGAAATATTTTGCATCATAAGCTTTAATAAGAAGAGATTTAATTAAGTGTGTGATCCTTCAAAAGGGAAGGTGATCTAATTTAAGCTCCCCTCATCCACGACTCACATGAGGCATGGCATGACCCAGCTAGTGTAAGTACCGAAATTCTATGGTGGCGACGGCCACGGTATGAGCTCATTACCACTTATGTTTAGTGGGTGAAAAGAAAAGACTTAAGATAAAGTCAAGTTAAGAAAAGAAAAAGGACTTCGGTCCAAACTCTTAAAGGGAAGAAGTTAAGAGAAGCTTATAGCGTAGTCATGCATGTTTTATATAATTATACTTGTGCTCATGCATATTATGATATAAATGATTAGAAGGTATGTTAAAAATTGAATCCGCTTCGGATATTCATATTTTCGAAAATCTAAGAATTGGGCCTTATGCATGCTCACTATTTTCATTTATAAAACCAAAGTGGCTGGGACGATGACGATGACACTTTAGTATTAGGTTCGAGTTCTACTGAGAAATCTTATTTCTCACTCTAGTTACCTTTCCGTATTGTCACCAGAATCCGATGGCGCCTCCGGTGGAGTGGAGCGTGGATCCCCCACACTGTGAGCGAATGTGTGACGTAGATACAAGACGAAGCTATTTTGGGACTTTTAGCGACCATCATTCTGCACCTTCGCATATTCTTTTTTGAGATAGGCTTTGTCATTTAAATTTGTACTTAGTATCTAATTTTTGGATCATGGCATGACCATGAGCCTCTTTAGATGTAATGCTGATATATATGTATATTATGAACCCACGTGGATGTAATGATTAGCCATGTATGCAATGTATTTGCAAATTACTATTTACTTACCTTTCTCTTGTTTTATGATATTGGGGTATGTATTTTATCCGACACGCTCTTTCCCTATCTGTCTTCTCGTTCCAGGCTTTACTTTCCAAAACCGCTGCAAAGCGACGACGTATTTCGAAAAAAAAAATTTATCGTATTTTTCCGCATAACTTAATTTATAAATGAAGTTAAGTTTTCTACGAGCATAAGTAACAACTAATAAAATACCATAATATGACTTAAGCGTAGTATGGGTTTATTAGGGTGTTACATGTATAACCGTATCTCCATCTTGATTTAATATACAGTTAGATGGGTCTCTTTACAATTTGCTCAACTGTTTCCCTTTCGAAGCCAAGATTCTATTTAGTACTCTCCCAATTTGTAATTGCTACAAGGTTAGCTCCCTATACCCTTAAGGGAGAAACCACTCCAGCCTTTGGATGGGGACTTAAAAGGTCTCCCATATATCTAACCGAAGCTTCTGCCCTTAGCTTCTTTCGCTGATTCTCTGCTTCCTTCATCCACTCTACAAGTTTCTTAATGAAGGATCAGGTCTTTATAATGTGGTATTACCACAATTCAAAATAAAAAGTATTGACTGAATTTGTTGGCGAGATACCTTCGGGGTAATCTCATCCATGAAGAAAATGAGGGCACAATCCATGCGACATAAGATAACCACATCAGCAGGCAATCACCTTACTCCTGTCGAGAATTAAAGTTACAAAACCAGGTAGAAGAATCCCCTAGATTCAATCTAGCAAAGATAGTCTGGATCGAGCAATCGTAATGAAGCTTGAAACAAGCCTCATTAGGGTGAAGAAAACTCTTACTCAGCTCATCTCCAACTAAGATCCTCCCTTCATGATGGGAAATCTTCGACTACCCGGCAACACTTTACAAACAACCTTTTTCGATATAATTAGGTTTCCTATGTCCATAGCAAATTGTCCGATACAATTCCTTTGATTGAATCCCCAATTCTCTGCACTCCTTAACTTGCTCAATTGTCTACCCCTTTATGCCCCCGCCACTTTCTAGGAGTTTTGCCCCTCATAATTATGTTTAGAAGGTTCCTAATAAGCCTGTTGGGTGTTTTAGGCTTCTATTTACACAAAACCTTATATTGAGGTGATCAGGCTCAACATTCAGTCAAGTGCAACAGGTAGTCCACAACACTCACAACAAGGCTACCATGCATAATATTTCTATGTCCTCTTCACGCGAGGACCTAAAGCATGGTGCATCTAGACTCTCAGAGTAGGCATTAGAAGCATAATTAGTCCATCCACAGGCCTATACAGGATGAACTGCTCTGATACCAAAAATGTAACACCCTTTATTATATAAGCCATGGTCGAGTCATCGAGTTATATTAAAAGGTTGTCGCTGTGCTAAGAAAACTATAAAATATGGAAAATATAATATATGGCCCTTTAATTGCACACTTTATTACTGACTAATAGTCTCTGATACACAGAGAATAAAATAATTACACTTTAAAAGAAATTGTGACTGATATAATATACAGCGTCTACTTTCGACTAGTCGTTAACTAGCTTCAATAGTCTCTTGATCTGGCTTACGCCCGATTCTTGCTCAATGAATGGCTCTGTACTCTGCCTCGCACTTGATTTCCAACTTGGGTGCTAGAATGTTTACGGAAAAGAAAAACATACAAGCAGGCAGTGAGAACCTAAGGTTCACAGTAGGTAAACTAGAACTATTACTCATACAGTGCCGTCATAAACATTCTAGCCGCTTCGGTTTCTTATGAAAATGTGAGCACATATATGCAAGCAGTGGTTCAATTTTAAGTTGAAAACATCATTCTCAAAGCGGGTTATATTTTAACAACCACTTAGCGTATTATATGATAGACATAGAAACACGAATAGTGTAATATACTTCAGTAAGAGTCATAATAACATCATGACATAATGAGATAATTAGAAATGCACATATAGATGCTTGTACTTGATTGTATGCAAGTGCACTTGACTTAATTCATCTCTTTCTTTACCTTGCAACTTAACCTTGCTCTTCTGTACTTGGTCCCCCGAAGGTGAATGGCCTCTCTCACCCCTAGGTAATAGCTTGCTTTTCAGGTCCGAGCTCGTACCTATACATGAGTGGCAGGTTTGCTTTCCTCGACCCTCACACCGGTCTATCCCCCTTAAATCTAGTCGAGGGCTGGTCCAAGTCTTAGACAGTATCGCTCTGGCCCATGCTAGCTGGGTCTATACCATGCCTCACGTGGTAGCTTAGTACGTCTTTCTTGCAAGTCCTCATAAATCTTATTCTTCTTTGGACATGATTATACATGCATATGCTACATGCATTCATCCATATACTTCATATCATACTTAAATCATTCTTGCATATATGAATCTTATGAGCATAACATATAAATGTATAACATTCATATGATTCACATATTTCTATCGAACTTTCGGCAGTATAACAGATCGAGTCCGCTTCCCCATGAATAGTGTCAGACTACCAGAAGGATCAATCAAGTAGCAAAACCAACATAGAGCATCAGGTTTTATAATAATAATATCAATCATATAACATGTCAACACAAATACATAACTTAGGTTTTCTGCTCATTCTACTTAATTCTACGTGATTTTGTAAAATTCACCATAATTTCTATTCAATTTAGTTGGACCTAAATTTTGAATATGTTATAGTGCTATATGTTTAGTTTCCAACCCTTTTAGTCCCATCTCATTTTGATTTATGTAGCTCAAGTTATTCAAAGTTTACTTCTGTCTGCCCTGCAACTAGCCAGAATTGCACTCTTAGAAGTAAAAATTCACTAAAAATAGAAACTAAATAAAATCATACAAAATTTATATCAAATTAAAGCTAATAGGACAAGCTTTCGAATGAAATAAGTTTCATATCATTTGCATGAGTATATTTTGAAATATAAGCCCCAAAACTTGACCCTATTGGACTACCCTGTTCTAGACCAATTTGAACTTAAGGTAATTTCATTGATGTACTGGGAATAAATGGCAATGAATCTGACTCTGAAATTTTTATGGAATCTTTTTTTACATGTTAGCTTTAAAAAAAAGTTAGTTTCACTCAATTTAGAGTTGTGTAGGGTGAGTTACAACCTTCTCCATTGATACTGCCCAAATGAGAATCCATATTTCTAGATCCAACTTTAAAAATTCATAACTAATTCTATGATAATCGAATGGCCTTATATTTTATATGTATAAAAATCCCTGAATGTCTATTTTCATATAAAAATGGATTCATAAAATTTAAATGGCTGTAGACAGAGCCGTACACTCCAACGAACAGACCATCGAGGGGAAAACCCTACCGGCTTCTTGGATTCTTCTTGAATTCATGTTTTACTTAAATCTATCCATCAAATCTTCAATTCAAACTTACATATACACCTTAAACCAACCTTAATTCATCATCATCACTCAAGATAACATCAGAACTATAGATACCCTAGGCAGCCCCAAATCAAAGAAAAGAAGAAGAAAGTTGAAATTCCTACCTTGGTGGTGTGAAATCTTGATGGAACTTGATCTTGGAGTGAAGTTGATGGTTGGAGCTTGAGCTTGGGGATAAAAGGAAGTGGAAGAAGATGAAGAAAAGTGGGAAAATGAGGCTGGTTATGGGGAGGAAGAAAATTCAAGGGGAGAAGGAAGAAAAAAAAAATGAAAGCTTATGAAGGAAGTTAGCTCTTGATTGGTGGACTTCAATCGTCATTCAAATTTGGCATGGTTTCCCTCTTTTATGGCTGATGGAGGTGCCACTTGTAGGGATGTTTTGGCTAAATCTTGGCCCTCCATCATAGGGTTCTCATAGTATAATTTCTATTGGTCTAGTTCCGACAGTTTAAAATACCGAAATTTTACCAATTTCCTTCAACTCGGTAAAACAGTTTTAGAAAAATCCTATGAGGTTTCCTATGATTCTAATCTAATTCCATCAAGTCTAATCCTTCTAAATCACACTTAATTGGCTTTAAGTGAATGCTTAATCAAATCCTAATTAATCCCAATTATTCGATGAAAATCGAACAACTAGGCAAAAAATGATAAAAATCCGGTGGAGGTGAGGCCAAGTTTCTCCACTATCTTAAGCAACACTTGGCGCCACTCATATGTGGTAAGGGTGGCTAAATTTCAGCCACTTAAGTGAAGGTTTCTAGTAGAAAATTCTACTGGTTCAGTTATGACGGTTTAAAATACCGAATCTTCACCGATTTTCTTCAAATCGGCAAAACTTTACTAAATGACTCTGAAAGTATTTCTATATCTCTATTCTAATTGCTCCTAAGCCTAATCCTTCTAATTAACGTATAATTAAGTCCTAATTTACCTTACTTAGTCAATAAGATCGAATAAATCGATTAATAGTGTAGATTAAACGTTTCGTAAATTCAGAGCCTTTTTGTTTTCTGTTTTCCATAGCTAATGGCATATCCATAATTTTGAGCAAGTCCAGGGGCACCCCACATCATTTCACGCCAGACTGCCTCCATGGCCCAATCGGCAGAGATTTAAACTTCTACGGTTTCACCACATGATTCATCTCTGTTTTAAATCCCATTCTGCTAATTCTACAAATGTGGGGACATGAAGGTCATTTAGTGAAAAATTCTAGGGTTATTGTGGGAATAAGTCATTGGGGTCAAAATATAATTTCTAAACATCCTGGGTATCACTGCAACTAACAAAAGTTTGTAGGGGCACTTTTGTCATTTCCTAATTTTTAACATATGGCAGTGCCGTATTTTCAACGGTAGTGTTACACTACCCTATAATTCCAAGTGTGAGGATCATCATAGCATAGTGCTGCTTGAGAAATTCCCACACTGCCAAAGGGAAATAATTCAAAGTTTCTATTACATTCTGTTTATAAAAGTGGGGATGTTACATCTGACATGCAGCTACACCATGACCCTATGTTCGACTCATTGTACATAACTGGTTCCTGCCACTTTCGCCTCTATCCTTTTAGTCACGGTCCCATTACATGTTGCACACCTTGCTCCACCCGTAGCTCCTGCCGGCCCTCCACCAGAGTCACCTCCGTAGGTGGTCCAAGATATTCTGCTCTGTCCAGAGAGCGATCCTTCTGAGGTTACCTGCTCATCATCCTCCTCCTCTTCAGGACCGAGTGCTGACTGCTCCCCAGCCGGGCTTGGTATGGTCAACGGCTACATGACCGAGTAGGTCTCAGCCGCAAGTTACATTGTACAATATGGCTCTCTTTTGGCAGTGTGCAGCATTGGGCCATAAACTTAGTCGTATGTATATCAGCTAGTTTGAAATGTCCTCTGAGGACCTTGTAGGACCGTTTTGACTAACACGGGCCTTATGTCTTTCTGGTATACCAGCCCCACTTATGTATCCTCTTTTGAATCTGTATATAAATTGAAGCGTTGGCTTCCAATATATATATATATGTATGTATACAACTGATGATATATTACCTATCTTTACCTTTTCTATTGTGCTTTTATTAAATTTTGTTACATTCTATGATGCTGATCACGTTTATTATATACAGCATGCCGCTTCTTCGGTTTACATATATCTATATGACCTCTGTGCCCTGAGGTATATCTCGTCAAAATATATATATATATATATTAGAGAAAAAGAGAATATAATATAATGAATACAACTATAAACGGAATATTAACACGGTAACGCAATCTACTCAATTTCATGCTATGACTTAAGCATAACATAAAATTGGTAGGGTGTTACAGAGGCTTCAAGGACAAGCAACCTCAAAAGCCTGCTAGAAATCCACCGAAGCCTAAGAATGGTCAAGCTTGGTTTAAGTGTGACAAGTACCATGGAGGACGCACATGATATGCCAGTTAGAACATGTGCTTCCGGTGTGGAAAGCCCGAGCACATAATTAAGGATTGCATTGTCAAGTTACTGCCCCTTGTCAACAAACCCAAACATTAAGGAAAGGTCTTTGTCCTCAATGTTAAACAGGCCAGCCATTCTGATTATCTGATCCAGGGTAAGTGGAAAGTTAATGGTAGTACCTTAACTATTCTGTATGACTTTGGTGCTACACACTCCTTTATTTCTCATGATTGTGTAGATAGATTGGGATTGCTGACTTGAGTGTTAAACTCGGTCAAATTGTAAAATCGAATTACAATAGCTTGTAGTTTAGGATGCAACTCGGATCACCTCCTAAACAATGCTAATGCTATATGATTAGAAAATTGGGGGTTTTGGTTTTGTAAATAATGAAATACGAAAGGAATAGAAAATGAAATAAATGAGATGATCAGAATTTGAAACTCTAATCCAAGAATCAAGAAAGAAGGCAACAAATACTATATCACCGAATTCTAAACATATATCATGCTCTAAATAAGTGGTCAGAAATTAAATTTAGATGAAAACTCAATCCAAACCAGCATTCACACGAAGACCTTTATGCATTTGATTAACACATATTTAATTAGCATTTAGAGACCTCTAGAAACTAATCGAATTGCATTAACTTTAAACACCAATGCACCTAACCTCAGAATTGAGAATTAATCCAGACTCTTTTGAAGATTAAATCAACAGACTCAATTGAATAATGTTGAAAGAAATCAAATTCTCCACTTAAGAATTTGAAATGAATACCTTCAATTCAGAAAACAAAATTGAGAGTGGAGAAGAGTATAGAATCAAATTGAAAAGCATGAATTAGATCGAACCAATCCTTAAGAGTGCTTGTGCTTCCTTGATCCTTGAATCAGATAGGAGCCTACTGCTCCATAGATGGAGGAAAACAACAATTTAGGGATGGAAGGAAAGGGGAAGCCATGAGAGGAGGAAAAAGAAAACTGAAAAAAAAAAATTGTAATCCAAATTCTGTCCACCTCTTACAAAGTTGTGGCCTCCCTTAAACTCACCCATTTATAGAATAAAAATGTCTAAACTAAATCAGTAACGGTTTATTACATTAATCCCCTATTTCTTAGATGAATCTGCTTATTTGCTTAATTCCAAGTTATAGAAAGAAAGTTATACTAAAAACATGAATTAAGTTTTATGGATAAATTAGTAATGTTTTTCCACAGTTGTGGCCAAGAATATGCATCTGTTTGGATCTGTGTTCTTAAGGTGAGTTGAAGGGCTGGATGTTAGCTTCAAAACGCTACTGGATCGGGCTCAATTGGGCTTCTGCGGACTGAGATATGGCCTCTATAATGCATGCTATACAGGAACTATGGCTGCAGTTAGGACTCTATTTCTTGGCCTAATTCCAGCTCCAAGACTTCCGAATTTGTCTCTGATCTCTTCATAGGAGTTGTAGGCCCATCTCTCAGCTTTCTTACAAACTAAAGATCATGATCAAATGAGCTCTATAACTCAAGATATGGCCCAAAAATCAAAACAGTGTCAGAATTAGCCTAATGTTGGAAAATTTAAATCAAGCCCAACAAAAAATCCAATCAACATAAAATGGTTCAATTCCATGGAATTAAGTATAAAAGAGGATTAATGAACTGAGTATGAGAGAAAATAAGTATACAAATATCAAATTAATCAAATTCTCCCACACTTAGCCCTTGCATATCCTCATGCAAGACTTAAACTAAGCAAATAAAAACATGTAACCTAAAAGTTATAGAATAACCAAAATGAACAAGCAAATTCTCCAATGAATCATCAAAAGTGCTAAGCTTAAGAACATGAGCATGCAAGGCATCAAGGATTTCCAACAATCAACTCATTCAACACCCCATCTCTCAAAAATGTAAGCAAGCAATATCGTTCAAAGTGCGTATAGATCAAGTATAAAAGGCCCCACAAGATGGTGTATGAAACTCTCAACTCTCAAGTGTATAGGTAAAAGTGTCTTACTCAAATTGCCTCAATAAAAAATGTATTACCATAAGCTTGCTAATCTTCTACTTATCCATTACTTATAATCACATGCAAACACAAATCAAGAGGACTTTATTCAAGGTGTAATGGGCCAAGGTAAGGGTAAGCAAATATGAGGATATGACAAGGTAAAACCTAAGAGAATAGAAATAGCATTGGTCAATAGACAAGTTGAATCATAAATATGAGGGTTTCCCCCAAGTCATGTCATAACATAATTGACTATCTTTGACCTCTCTTTTCACAATTCCCTCATTTTATTTTTTTCTTTTTTTTTTTTTCATCCTTTCAAACCCCTACACTCAATTCTAAACACAACAATAATGATGACACTAATGCACTCCTATTCTGTAAGGTTAGCTATAACATGGTTTTCCACTCAAGACTTGTAATGTGCTTGGAAATCCAAAAAACAGTCAACAAGGTTCAAAGGGGCTAAACAAGGGAGAGTTGCAAGGTAGGCTATATGACCAAGTGGTTAAAATGAAAAAAATGCCTCTATCATATTCATGAATGCATATGAAAAATGTAGCCTCAAAGAATAATCAAAGTAAGTTCTAGAATGACAAAATCTAAGAGGGAAAACACACAAGAAAGAAAAGAATCGCATGAAATTCAACCATCCAAATATAGCTCAAAAGCTCACAAGGGTAAAGTCCAACATACTTAATCATACCAAATCAAAATCAATCACTAGACCCATACATATCAAGAGATGAAGGAAAAATGAAATAATGTTGGAACCTATCCTCCCTAATGACTAATGCCTTAACTCAACAACCTTCAATTCAACAGTGGAGAATAAGAGTAAAACATTTTTTTTTTTTTTAACAACAAAACAAGGTAAAAGTAACCATGGAAACAAATCTATAATGCAAGACTAACTACCAAACATATGAAAAATGATCTATGACTAAACCATCCCCCTACACTTCAACTTTACATTGCCCTCAATGTAATGGAATAAGGGAAATGCAAGTAAAATGAAGTAAGGAAAGGGAAAGAGAAACTCCCCTATCAAATGTAGGTGGCTGCTAACAAGCAAACTTCCTTAATGGCCTCCAAGGGTGTGTCCTCATGAAATGGCTTCAAGCGATGGCTATTCACTATGAAAGCTTTATCTGTCCCAGGCTCCAGAATCTACACAGCACTATATGGAAAATCTTAGTCATTGTATAAGGACCAAGCCACCTAGAATGACACTTACCAGAAAAGAGCTTGAGGCAAGAATTGTAACACCTTTCTAAACATAGTACTATGCTTAAGTTATAGTAGTATACTTAGAAGTAGTTACTGTTACTTCAATGGAACCTATATGACAGCGCTCTTCGACCATCTCTAATATCTCTAGTCAACTCTATCTATCATGACTGCCTCTAGTATTTCTTGAATTATCTGGAGATAACATGGAAACATATATAGGAGTGAGAATTATAAATTCTCAGCAGGATTCCCTAGACTATCACAAACCATGTCATCGTTATTATCTCCAGTTTATTATGAAAGCGGTGAACATGCTATATAAATTATTCAATTATAAAGTTTGAAAATATATTATCCGAAATAGAGTTCATTTTAATTGCATACTTGAGTAAAAAAAGAATCAATACAGAATAAATTCACAATTCACAATATGAATACTAGTTGCAGCATTTTAAGATATAATAACATCAATATACTGGAACCTAAAATGAACATATGTACTTGTATTTTCCTGTAACTTTCTTTTATTTTCCTTTAGCAATACCTAGGCATTACGTATTGCTGTCCCCAAGATGCAGTCTTACTCATTTTCCTTTACTTGTCATACACATTCTAGAGTATGATTGCCATGTCATACCCCATCGAGCGTGTGATCACCTTGTCATGTAACATCCTCCTCTGTACAGTTCTATGCTTAAGTCATAGTACAACACCCTGGAGTTGTTACTGTTACTTGAACGGACCTCAGCCGTCTTTGAAACTTCTCGAACTATTTGAAGATAACACAAAAACAGGAGTGAGAATTTTAAATTCTCAGTAGGATTCATTAAGAAATTTTATATCGTGTCATCATTATTATCTCCAGCTGCTTTGATGTATTATGAAAAAGGTGGATATATTATATAAACTATTTAATTTTATAGTTAGAAAACATATTGTTCGAAGCAAAGTCCATTTTATTCATATACTTGTCATTTGGGTGAGCCAATACAAAATAAATTCATGAATTATACTATGAATAATAACTGAAACGTACCAAAATATAATACCACTAATATACTGAAAACATAAAATCTGCATATACCTTTACTTGTACTTGAATTTATGCAGATACACATAATTTTCTTTTCTTCCTTTATCTTCCTTTACTTGTTATACATATTCCAAAGTACGATCACCATGTCATACTCCGTAGAGGTGTGATCACCATGTTGCACTCCTTAGGAATATGTTCCTCCTACCACGTCTCAGAGTATGATTGCCATATCATACTCTATCGGGGTGTGATCGCCATATCACATTCCTTAGGGTGTGGGATCATTATGCCACATTCCAAAATATAATCGCCATGTCATACCCCATCAGAGCATGATCACTATGTCACATTCCTTCGGAATATGAACTCATCATCATATATGTTATATAAACTGTTTAATTTTATAGTTAGAAAACATATTGTTCGAAGCAAAGTCCATTTTATTCATATACTTGTCATTTAGGTGAGCCAATACAAAATAAATTCATGAATTATACTATGAATAATAACTGAAACGTATTAAAATATAATACCACTAATATACTGAAAACATAAAATTTGCATATACCTTTACTTGTACTTGAATTTATGCAGATACACATAATTTTCTTTTCTTCCTTTATCTTCCTTTACTTGTTATACATATTCCAGAGTACGATCACCATGTCATACTCCGTAGAGGTGTGCTCACCATGTTGCACTCCTTAGGAATATGTTCCTCCTGCCACGTCTCAAAGTATGATCGCCATATCATACTCTATCGAGGTGTGATTGCCATATCACATTCCTTAGGGTGTAGGATCATTATGCCACATTCCAAAGTATGATCGCCATGTCATACCCCATCAGAGCGTGATCACTATGTCACATTCCTTCAGACTATGAACTCATTATCATATCTTTCATCATAGATTCATAAATACATAGGCTTCTTACCTTATTCTCAAATGATAATACTTGCATAGTATTCATACACGTCGCATAACAATATTAACATACCAACATTTAGAACTATCTTTAATTTCTACCGGAAATTCAGCAGCATGATGGATCATGTCTGCTTTCCAGTGAATGGTGCCAGGCTACCAGTAAAACCAATCAAGCATTCAAATCAATATGGGACAACAAACTTATAACCACAATATCAATCATATGGTGTGTCAAAATCAACAGAAATATCAATAGAGCTTTCTGCTCACTCTATCCTCTTTTGCCCAAATTTTGTAAAATTTACCTTTACTCCTATTCAACTCATTCAAACTTGAATTTTGGATATGTTATATCTCTATATGTCTAGTTTCCAACCCTTTTAGTCCCATCTCATTATGATTTGTATAGCTCAAGTTATTTGTATTTTACCTTAGACTGCCCTACACTTAGCCAGAATTGCACCCTTATAAATGAAAATTCACTAAAAATAGGAATCTGGGTGAAATCATACAAAATTTATACCAAATTAAAGTTGAAAGAACAAGATTTTAAATGAAATAAGTTTCTTATCATTTGAATAATTATATCTTGAGATATGAGCCCCATAAATTGACCCTACTGGATTACCCAGTTCCAGCCCGGTTTGAACTTAAGGAAACTTCATTGATGTGCTAGGAACAAATGGCAATGAATCTGACTTTAAAATTTTTACGGGATGTTTACTTACATGTTGTCTTTCAAACAACATTAGTTTTACTCAATTTAGAGTTGTGTAGGGTGAGTTACACCTTTCTCAACTCATACTGCCCAGGTTAGAATCCAAATTTCTAGGTCAAATTTCAAAAATTCATAGCTAATTCTATATTGATCCAATGGCCTCATATTTTATATTGTTGGAAAGCCCTAGATGTCTAGTTTCATACATACATGCAAAATCAACCCTAACTCATCATCATCACTAAAGATAACATCAGAATCATGCAATAAAGTGGGAAGAAAGTGGAGTCCCAATTAGCCCAATTCAATGAAAACAAGAAGCTAGATTGAATTACTACCTTTCTAAGGTGAGATCTTGTTGGATTGGTGTCTTGGATTGAAGCAACTCTTGATGAACCTTGAAGGGGTAATGCAGATGGAGTGAAGATAAGTGTGAATAGAAGAAAAAGAATGAGTGTTCTGCCCCTTTTGATGGCCAACAATGCAAAGGGGTAGGAAAGGAAAAAATTAAAAACTTTGGAGAGAAGCTATCATATGATTGGTGGATTTTATCTCTCCTTCAAATTTGGCTTAGCTGCCCTTCTTCATGGCTGATTGAGGCGCCACTTGTAGGGATGTTTTGGCTAAATCTTGGCCATCCATCCCAGGGTTCTCACAGTATAATTTCTATTGATTCGGTTCTGATAGTTTAAAATACCGAAATATTACTGATTTCTTTTTAAATCGGTAAACCGGTTTTTAGAAAAATCCTATGAAGTTTCCTATGTTCCTAATCTAATTCCACTAAAGTTAATCCTTCTAAATGTTACTTAATTGGCTTTGGGTAAATACTTAATCGAATTCCAATTAATCCCAATTATTTGCTAAAAATTGAACAACTCGATTAAAAACGATAAAATTTTTCAGATGTTACATGTCACACTCCGCAGGATGTGGTCATCTTCCCATATCCCAGAGTATGATCACCATGTCATACCCTATTAGACCGTGATCGGCGTGTCACGTTCCTTATGAATATAGACTCATCTTTATGTCTTTAATCACAGAATCATGAATGCACGACTTCATACCTTATCCCTAAATAATCATACTTGCTTGATATTAATACATACCACCTATAAATATTAACAGATACTATTTAGAACTATTGCCAATTTCTACCGAAAATTCGATAGTATAACGGATCAAGTCCACTTCCCCATGAATAGTGCTAGCCAACCAATCAATGATGATAGCATAATCACTATAACATAGCATAATTAAGGTAACATATCCAATCCCTTATCATTCATATATATTCAACAACAAATAGACTAAGTTAAGGTCATACTTGCACTAAAGCATAGAATTCTTCAATTTAGCAATGCTATTAATCTGTACTCAGTTTTACCTGGATTTTGTTATTTTTGGCCAAGTTTTCTACATAGCTTAATTAAATCTGACTTCTGATACGTTGAAGTGTTATATGTCTAGTTTCTAATCTCTTTGGTTCCATTAGATTTTGATGAGTATAACTCATGTTATTAGCATTTTACTGATGTTTGTCCTGTTACTAGGCAGATTTGCACTCCAAAAAGTAAAAATTCACTACAAATACAAAATTAGTTGGAATTATACGGAACCTTTACCATATTAATAATAACTGAACTAAATTTCTTTTCCAACAAGTTTTATTTCATTTGAGTAAGTAGAGCTCAAGGTGTGAGCTCTTGAAATAGGCTAGCTGAAACTGCCTTGTTCTAGCCTAGTCAGGACATGGGACAACTTCAATAATTTACTGGGAGAAAAAAGGACCGACTTTAACTGTGAAACTTTTATGGGATGTTTCCTATGTGTAAGCTTTCTAAAAAAAATTGGTTTCACTCATTTTCGAGTTATATAGGGTGAGTTATACCCTTCACAACCCATACTTCCAGGAATAGAACATAGGATTTCTAGGTAAACTTTAAAAAATCATATTTCTCTCAATGATAATCCAATAGTCTTATAATTTACATGGTTGGAAGCTCTAGATGTCTAGCTTCATATAAAATTAGTTTCATCTCATATTGGTGTCTATAGGTGAGTCCGTACAACACGCAAGTATAGATGCTGTAGGGATTTCAAGGAAATCCAGATTCTATTTTATTGCTTCTTGTGTTTCTCATTCAATATTCAATCTAAACCAAGCAAACATACACTAAACTAGCCATAAATCATCATATAAACATAGTATATCATCAATTAAGAGAGGAGAAATATGATCCTCATCAGCCATCATAGCACCAATAATAGAAGAAGTTGGAGAATCCTACCTCCAATTAATGTAGAAACTAGCTAGAATTGAGCTCTTGGTGGAGGAAGTCGATGAGGCTTGGTGTTTTGAGGAAGATGAAGTGAAAATGGGAGATGGGAGAGTGAGAAATGACCAGCTGGAGAGGAAGCACAAAAATGAAGGAGTTAGAGAGAATTAACGAGGTTTTATGAAGCTTGGGTTTTGATTAGTTGGTGTCTTTGTGGTGATTATGAAGCCAATTGTCCTTCCTTTGGTGACTGAAAGTGGTGCACATTTGCAGGGTAAAGTGGCTGAATTTTCAGCCACTAAAGTTAGGTTTTTGATGTGCGATTTTATTGATTGGATTTCGGCGGTTTAAAATATCAAATCTTTATTGATTTCCTCAATTTGGTAAAATAGCACTAAATAATTTTGTAAGGTTTTCTGTATATCTATTCTAATTTTTCTTAAGCCTAATCTCTCCAATTAACTCCTAATTAACCTTTAATTATCCTTACATATTTAATAAAATCGAATAGATCAACTAACAGCATAAATTAAATATTTTAAAAATTTTGGATGTTACAAGAATTGTAGAGGAGCACTTTCTAGCCAATGGAAAACTCCTTCCGTAGCAACATCTTGTCATGGATGAGTTTTTTCTTCTCTTTGTACATGTGGGAGTTCTCGTATGCCTCTAATCGGATCTCCTTCAACTCCTGAAGATGGAATTTTCTGTGAAGTCTGGACCTTCTCAAATCCAAGTTGCAATTCTTGACTGCCCAATAAGCCCTATGTTCAATCTCCACTAGGAGGTGGCATACTTTACCAAAGACAATTCTATAGGGGGATATCCCCAAAGGAGTCTTGTAGGCAGTGCGGTAGACCCATAGTGCATCCTCTAGTCTCTTTTTGTGCTTAATTGATCAATATTAGACATATTTTATGAGTTTGGGTTCTAACTGGGCTTAATTGTATTTTTTAGTATTATTTTAAATTTATACTATTTATGTATTTTGAGCATATCTTGAGTTATACACCTCTAAAAATTACAAATTTCATACTGTAGGAAAGCTAAGAGAAAGATCTTCAACTTTGATGAAGAAGTCAAAAACTAATTCAGATGTCTATTAGGACGAATTGGGCCACAAAGTCAGAACAGGGCTGTTGCACTAGAACAGAGAACTATTCACTAATTGGACGATAACTTGAGTTGTAGACATTGAATTCAGGTGAAACTATTGCCATTTGAAAGCTAAGATATAAAGCTTCAATTCATATGAAGAACACTCTCCAAAATAATGACATCTTGATGGACTTATTTTCTGTTGAAATTGACTGACGTGAATAAACGTACAACCTGGACACGCTATAAAGATTGGGCCATAACTCTCTCAATCCAAGTCCAAATTAAGCAAATTAGGTGTCCACTTAAAGTTAAGAGGCAGAGGATTAATTTGGGCTCAAGCGTATTTTTGTATTTTCATTTTTTAGGTCTGATAAGCAGTGAATAGAGACACGAGAAGAGGGGACTCTCCTCTCGAACATTTTTTTCATTTTTTCTCGCTTCTCTTCTCCTCTCCTCTTCTTTTCTTTTCTTTTCCTTTCATTTTGTAAGAAACTTGTTTTGGGTTCTATTTTGTGACCTTCATTGCTATGGAGGAGTAGGACTTTAAGCTAGTTCAAGGAGACTCCAATGGTATTATAGTTGTAATCTTGAAACCCTATGCTTGAATTTTAATCATGTTTGTTTTCTTGATTCTTTGCCCTCTTTTATTTGTAAACTTGCATTGAATGGTATTGATATGTGGGTTTATGAATGAGAAATTATTTGGGTGATTGCTAATTGGTCAATTGGTATGAACTTGATTAGTTAAAGAATTAGAAATTGGGTTTGGGTTCAAACCTAGGCTAATACAATTGGGGCTAGAAATCAACATAGGTTAATTAGAGTTGAGATTTCAATTATCTAATCAATTATGTGTTGGTTGAATTCCTAGAGTTCTCTAGGTAGAATTGTGGGGTTGTTAGTAGAAGTCCCTCTAATAGCTCAAATTAGCCACACTCCATGTGTTTGATATATTGTGCGTTGATGATTGATTCATCTTATGCCTAAGGAACTCTTTGAACTAGTGTTTTTATTTTCATCTAATTTTCTTTTACAACTTATTTACTACATGTTTTCATATACCCCCTTGTTACTTACCTAGATAGCAACAACATCCTTGTAAGATGACCTTGATTGCACTATACTTCAAATTTAGTGTAATTAAGTATTTTAAGATTATAATTTGGAGTAGGCTGTGACACTTGCTACCAGACACCTCTGCTTGCCCATTAGTTTGTGGATGGTATGGGGTTGAGACCTTGTGGGTGATGTAACACCTTACCAGACAAGTACTATACTTAAGTCATAATAAATTATCTGATAAGTGATTATGTGTAGTGAGCTACTTAAATTGTGTTTTCTGTCTCATTATTAATTACCCACATAGAGATGGCTATTCGCATAATAAAATTTTCTGCTTGACTGTGGAGTAAATACTTGTTAATTGTTGTACCGGAAGTAACGTAACATAAATAAAAGTGTAATATAGATAAAACTACTGCAAACTACATCATAAATATATACATAGATGTCTGTCTTCAAAGTTTGTCAAATGATACATAAAACAGCATAGGGTAATAAAAATGAGGCCGCTAAAACAAAATAAATCAGCCTATCCCTATGAACAATACCCTAGTTGGTCCCCATGGGACATTTCATTTACAACTCCTAATTCCTACCCATCTGCCCATGACCTAGACTATCAAAAGAGGGCCATCTACTACTGCTACAGCATGCACGCTATCTAAACGGAATCCGAAGAAAGAAATCCATTCGCCATGCTGGCGTCTGCAAGAGGGTGGTCCATGCTCGAAGCAGAGGATGAGGAAGAGGAACTCGCCATCTCAGACAGATCCTCCTCAGACATCAAGACTGAGAGCATCTGCTGCGGTGGTAAGGCAGGAGGGGCCATAGGAGCTGGAGCTACTGCTGCTGCTGGTGGAGGTGGAAAGGGATATGCCATGTGGAGGGGAATGGCAATATAAGGGACAGCG
This sequence comes from Pterocarpus macrocarpus, assembly GCA_031439585.1. NCBI lineage: Eukaryota > Viridiplantae > Streptophyta > Magnoliopsida > Fabales > Fabaceae > Pterocarpus > Pterocarpus macrocarpus. The sequence goes on from CM062514.1 coordinate 49,509,963, forward strand.
GGGTCAAAAAATAGATGCATAAGCAGTACAGCAAAATCTCTCTAGAAGAAGAAGTAAAGGCGAAATTGACACGTACCAGACATATATACAAAATCCAAGAACGGGTCGAGGTGGATATGGAGCTCGGGAAACTCAATGAACAGAACTCCAGTTGCTGCATTCTCCATGGTCTGAGAATGACACAGAAGTATACAGTACGGTGAGAAATAAAGATTTCTCGGTAGGAATTCCTAGTTTCTACATATCTGTCATCGCTATCATTCCTAGTTGTTTCGGTCTTTCCGTAATTTAAAATAGTACGACATGGTAGTAATATTTAACTTAAATCCTTATTTATAAAACATACACTGAAACAAACTCAATTTTAGTTAACAGATATGCTAGTGCAATTAAAATAGCAACTACAAAAAAAATAATAGTATATCAAGAACAATAAACAGGTAATTAGAACCATCAATTGAGGAGCATCATATTGTACATATTAATGTGCAATTAGAAAATGCATCTTATCCTAGAAAGCTTTTGCCTCTTAAAACTTATTTCCACCCTTGGTCCCCTGGGAGTTATTGGCCATATACTCCTGGGTAATAGTTCGCTTTTTAAGACCGAGCTCGTTCTTATGCAAGATTGCCAAGTTTACTTTCCTTGACCTTCCCACTGATCTATTTCCCTTAAATTTGTTCAAGAGCTGGCCCAAGTAATATGGAATCCTTTGCAATATCCATGAATTGCATGCACAACTAACTTTATTCTTTCAAACATCATGTGTTCATGCCATTGTAATTTACACAACATATGAATTTCTTGCCGAAATTTCGGCAGCATAACGGATCGAGTCCGCTTCCCTATGAATAGTGCCATACAACCAGTACAATTGTACAAACTTGCAATTCAACATGGACCAGCAAATATATATATATATATAGCATCATTCATCAAGTTCAATTCCAGCATCAATAGGGATTTCGGTTTATTCTCTCCTATTCTACCAGAGTTTGGTATACTCAACCCTTAGTTCAATTCAACTCATTTAAATCTAATTTTTGGATATGTCATAGCCTTATGTGTCTAGTTTCCAACCCTTTTGGTCCTATCTTATTTTAATTTGTATAACTCAAGATAGAAGTATGTTACCTTAGACTGCCCTGTTCTTAGACAGAATTGTGCTCTTATAAGTGAAAATTTACTAAAAATAGAAATCTAGGTGAAATCATATGAAATTTATATCAAATTAAAGCTAACAGAACAAGCTTTCAAATGAAATAAGTTTCATGTCATTTACATGAGTATATTTTGAGTTATGAGTCCCAAAACTTGACCCTACTGGACTACCTGTTCCAGTCCGGTTTAAACTTAAGTCAACTTCATTGATGTGCTGGGAACAAGTGGCAACGAATCTGGTTCTAAAATTTTTATACGGTGTTCCCTTATATGTTAGCTTTCAAACAACTTTCAGTTCACTCAATTTGGAGTTGTGTAGGGTGAGTTACACCTTTCTCAACTCATACTGTATATTGTGGAATTACTAGTTGTTACCTTTGCTCGCGGAACTAACATTACCTTTTATAAATTACTTTTAAACGAAAATAGGGGTAATTTTTTTTTTTTGAATAATAATGAGTAAACTGTTTTGAAAACCAAGAGCCATGAGCACATCGTGAACGTGTAAAACAAATGTCGCTATCTCATTCATACATCACATTTAACATACATAGAAACCATAAGAATAACCACAATCTTAGATAAAGATAACATTCATTCCCTAGCCATCCCATAGTTAATATAGTAGAAGTAATAGCAGCAGTCATACACAATTATAACAATGGGTCCGATACCTACTGTTGGCCCTACAAAATAACCTAACGAAATATATGATAAAAGGAAATACATAAGCAATCCCATACACCCATACATGCCACAAGAAAAATGATAACCGTAGCTACAACCAAAAAGGGCTATCCTCATGCTCGGCTCTACATGTAATCAACTCCTCACTCATCTAGTGAGAGGTAGCCATTCCCGAATCCACTGGGAGGAATATCACCACGTCCTCCTCCTCGAGCACGGCCACGCCCACGAGGCACAGCACGAGTACGAATGAACTCGCGATCGCGAAGCGGGGGTGGTGTGTGATTAGGGGCTGCAGAAAAAGAAAAAGAGTCGGATGACAAACGGACCACAGACGGGTAGGAAGGCTCAGATGGGTCCATCTCCACATGGTAGATCGAATAAGAAGGCTCCGAAGCATCGGAATCCAATGAAAGTGTCGGTGTCAGGCGGGTGTCCAATTTGGAATCTCCATCAGTGGGGTACCTCGAAGGATGGAAGGGTGGGCGAACATCATCCATAGTGATGTCCTCGAATGGCTCATGAGGGCAGAAAAATGGACTCATCACCGGTGCACGGAACTGGCGGCTGTGGAACATGTAGACTCGCATCGCTGCCTGATCGGTCAGCACAGATGCATTCAGCACTGGGTCGAAGTGCCAATGCATCACCGGAAACTCAATGAAAATCACCACCGTGCCCCGACATCGGCATCCTCTGAAGACTACATGGAAATGTAGGAGTGAGAAATACTAAATTTCTCGGTAGGATCATGACTAGACAAACACACTGTCATCATCATCGTCTCAGCCACTTCGAGTTTAATTATAAAAGCAGTGGACAGATATACGTTCAATTGTAATGATTTTGTAAACTTAAACTCCGAAGCGGGTTGCTTTTAAACTTAACATCATAACTACATCATCATAATCTAACATACATACTGAAAGATAAAGTAAACATTCATAATGCAAATGGACAACATAAGTACATGCAAGGACATGCATCATCATAGACTTAACCATGGTTATACTTTTGACTTTACTTTCATTTTTAGCATGTGCTTAATGTAACATCCCCATTTTCATCTAAGCTAATTAGCTTGATGTCTCCAGCTAATTAGAGGGGTTAGCGATTAATTAAGAACTAATCGGCTAATCTTGAGAGCAAGAGCTTAGTAAATTAAAGGCAAGTCAACAAGATAAGTAAAAGTCAACAATTGAAACATAATGCATTAAAAGTTACAATTAAAAGCCTAATTTCCCAATTCTTATTAATTCATGATTTAGAACATAAAATCAAGGTGACCTAACCTTATTAACAAAGAGCATGACAAGCATCACATCTTAATCACATAAAAATTAACACTCACACCTTCTTTACATAATTAATGAGGAAAATCCTTTTCATTGAAAATGTGTTAATGTGTAATTAAATCCATTGAATTAATTAGCATTTAGATAATTGTAACAATTGTAAAACTTTAGAAACTTCCTTTTAATTATTGTTTGAAAGTTTGGTCAAGGCAAGAGCTATATCCAACCATCCATATGCCTTCTCATCATACACCATTAGATCAAGAGTCCATGTTATTAGATTTCTTAAGTCAAGACAAGAGATATACTCTCCTCCATCAAGATTGTGACACTTGGAGTGATCGTATTCACCTAATGCCAATCCCAAGAGAGGTCATGCTTTTAACCACTTGAAAAACACTATATGGTCTTTACCCAAGTGCCAAGACTCAAAGGAAACACAACTCTCTCTTTTGCCCCAAGGTTTTCCCCCACTCCCTTGCTTGTTGTAAAAAGTAAAATCACATCACTCTCTCCCCCTCATTTGCGCCATCAGCCTACTCTCTCTTCCCCTCACTTCATTTTTCATTTCCTCTCTCAAGACACAAAGCTCTCTCCTCTCTCTAAGTCTCATCCCACTCTCTTGTTCTTCCAACCCTTCTTGTTCTTCTTCCAATCTCCCTACTACTTCTCACCTTATTTCCATCACCACACTCACAATCCCTTCAAGGACCACCATTTTTGGTCTTTGGAGAAACAAGATCACCCATACACAACCTCCATTTCCAAGCTTTCAAGTAGGAAGGCTCTCTCCAACCTTCTCTACATTCAAAATCCTTCAAGAAGCTCTCTTTGGTAGTGACTCTAACCTTTCTTTTTCATGTATTTTTCAAGCTCTAGAACACCTAAGCTCTTCATAGCTAGGTGGCTTTAGGATTTGCTTCAAGGTCTCATGACCATATCTTGCTCTATGAGTTTTTCTTGCCTTGTTGAAAATGTTGTCTTAAAATGAGATTATGTGGCATGATGGTTTTTATGTATCTTGCTTTATTTTGTTTAAAAATACTAATTTGGTGATTAAAACCTTGAATATGATGGTGAGATAAAGCAAAAAAATGGTGATTTGAAGTGGTATAGCAACATCTCCACAAGTTTGATATGTAAAACATGAAAACTAGTTAAGCTGGAATTCTGGCAGTCTGTGATGCGTACTATATAACTAGTTCTACAAAACTCAAAATATAATGAAACTAATTTTATGTGAAAGTAGACTCACAAAAATATAAAATACGTGAAATTTGGATTTAAAATGAGGGAGATATGATTTTTCAAATTTGGCTGTTCCCGGATGGATTTCTGTTTGGGCAGTCTGCACTAAAAACCTTATAACTGGAGCTACAAAAATTATTTTTGAGTGGGACCAAGTTTGTTAGAAAGCTAAGACATATAGGAGCATCCCCATAAAACAGTATTGTCAGATTCCATGTGAGTAACTCCCAGTGGAGTTGACAAGCCACTGACCCGATTTGAACTTTCAAGTCTGAACAGTCAGAATAAAATATGCATAACTCAAGTTACAAAATGAATTTTTGAGTAGGGCTTATTTTGTTTAAAAATAGACTCAGAGACGTATAATCATACCAAAATTCGAAGCAAAAGAGTAAAAGGTGAAATTATGGTGAATTTTTAAATTTACTTCCCCACTATAAAAGTAAAAACTGGTTGTGGTAAAAGTTAAAGAATAATGAGAAATAAGCTTTAAGACACTAAGACCTTTACTGTAAGCATTGGAAAAACCCTGATAACTCAACTTAAAAGTTTCAAAAAGGATAATGGATGAAATTGGCCCTACGCCTAATAAAAGAGTTTACACAAGAGACAATCTCAATTAAAAGCTTGCACCAAATTTATTAAGCTAAGCTCATAAAATTTTGCTTGAGAATATGCCTATGTTTATGTGCAAGCATGATGCTATGATGATAATGAGTGATGATGATGATATGAATATGATATGTTGATGATATGATACTTAATGATATGTGATATTGGATTTCTCTGTTTGGCAAAATTTTGGGAAGCTTCGGTCTAGCCGTCATGCTGCCGAAATTCTGCGAAAATTGTGGACTTAGAAATATTTTGCATCATAAGCTTTAATAAGAAGAGATTTAATTAAGTGTGTGATCCTTCAAAAGGGAAGGTGACCTAATTTAAGCTCCCCTCACCCATGACTCACATGAGGCATGGCATGACCAAGCTAGCGTGAGTATAAGGGATAGGCTTACATGAGGCATGGCATGACCCAGCTAATGTAAGTGCCAAAATTCTATAGTGGCGACGGCCACGGTATGAGCTCATTACCCTTATGTTTAGTGGGTGAAAAGATATTTAAGATAAAGTCAAGTTAAGAAAAGAAAATGGACTTCGGTCCAAACCCTGGAAGGGAAGAAGCTAAGAGAAGCTTATAGCATAGTCATGCATGTTTTATTTAATTATACTTGTGCTCATATATATTATGATATAAATGATTAGAGGGTATGTTAAAGTTGAATCCACTTCGGACATTCATGTTTTTGAAAATCTAAGAATTGGACCTTATGCATGCTCACTTTTTTCATTTATAAAACCGAAGTGGCTAGGACGATGACGATGGCACTCTCATGTCAGGTTCGAGTCCTACTAAGAAATCTTATTTCTCACTCCAGTTGTTTTTCTGTCTCGTCACCAGATACCTATGGCGTACCTCGTGGAGTGGAGCATGGATCCTCCCCACCATGAGTGGACTTACGACGCTGAGGCGTAAACTATCATGGCTACGACCACCACGGTAGTCCACACCTACTTTCACCTTGGTCATATACATAAGGGAGAGGAGCCCAACTTTCCGCCACCCCCAGTTGACATTTCTTCTGCATACCTTGGACAGCCGTTGGGTCCTTGGGATTTTCCCCCTGAGCCCTTGCCAAACATCGAGATGGAGCCGATGTTTCTAGACCTTCCCGCAGCCGAGCCCGTGCCACTGCCGGTGATTCCCGTGGTAGACGTGAGCTCCACGGCCACTCCGAGGACTGCAGCCACTTCGCCGCCACTCCCTGAGTATCACCCGGTTACGTCTGAGGAGGATCCCTCCGAGGAACGCTCTTCGGTAGCTAGCTATACTCCCGATCGTCGTGTTCGTCGCATAGAGGTGATCAGCAGGCACCCTCGTATCATCCGTGCTCCTCGTGTTCTATGTGGGCCTATTTTATTATTGCTCCTTATTTTATGTATTTCATTTTGTGACGAACCTTGTCATATTTGCTTATGTTTGATATTTTGGGGCCATGGCATGACCATGAGTTTCCTTTCTATGTATTGTTGAATATTATGAGACTTTATACGTATGTATGGTTGATTTAGTAAGGTGAATGTATTATATTTCTATTTATCCATTGTTCCTTTATTTTACGACTTGTATTTATGCGACACGCTCGTTTATAGTTATCTCTCGCTCAAGGCTTTACTTTCCAAAAACGCTGCAAAACAACAATGTATTTAAAAAAAAAAAAATTTAACGTATTTTCTGCGTAACTTAACTTATAAATGAAGTTTTGTTTTCTATGAGCATAAGTAACAACTAATAAAACACCGTAATACGACTTAAGCATAGTATGAGTTTATTAGGGTGTTACACTTAACATTATTTACTTTCCTTTGAAATAGACTGCTTTTGGACATGAGCTCATTCCGTAACCGTCGTCACGCAATACTAACCAAATCATACTAAGCCGATATTGGTTACCTCTAAGTTGGAGGGTCCTCCATGTCACCCTTGCCTTCTCCATAGAGGTTCCTTGTGGATCGCCGTCTCCCACTTCCCAGAAGTGATCGAGGGGTCATGTCCCATTCTTTTGTTTCTTATCATTATACTTTACATGCATAATACTTCTTTGACTAGACACATGCAATGATATGACTAAGTCCATAATTTTGACGGAAATCTGGCAGCATAACAACTGGACCGGAGCTTCCCCAAAATGCCAATCATAAATTTCCAACCAATAGTTCATCATGTCTATATCATATCATCACACTCATCATTCAATCATGAGACAAAGCTCAATCAAACTCATCATTCATCATGCCAGATGGCATCACCCATTCATACCCTAAAGGGGTTTATAGTTGTGTTTTTCTTTGTGAAGGATATTATGAATTATCATATGATTTCTCGTGGTTACCCATGAGAGAATCACATAGTTAGGATATGTGTTTGTGGTCTTTTAGTTACTTAGCTCTCATACGAAATTATCCTTTACTTTAGTTCATGTCTTATGGGACAGTTATTCAAATTGGTTAAGTTAAATGATGGTTTCCTTTCCTTGAGATAGTGCCCTTAGTGATTCCTAGGTTCATGGTATGCTCAGAGGCCCTAATCATACTTCTGTTCCCAAGGAGTTCGAGATCCTTTTAATCCTTGGGTCTTGACAATGCATAACCACATCATGAACCCAACAACACCATGTTCACTAATCACCAAGGGTGATTTTTAACTTATTCAAGTTACAAAGTTTTAAACTTTTACTAATAACATACCAAGGTTTTACCTTAAACATTATTAAAGTTATCACTCTTTATAAAGTAGTCATAAAGTTTTATTCTTTATGAAAGTAAGCGTCTTTGATATTAAGCTCTCATCTTAAGATTAGATCTTTATGAAATAATGATACAAGTTACTAGCTTTTTAAAATAAAAAGTCTTGTTCTTAATGAAAGTTGACTCATTTAATAATTCTAGGACCATCAAGGTCTCAACTTTATGACTTAAAGTTGTCTCTTCATTACAAAGGTTGCTACTTTATCAACTAGTGATATGAAACATTGACTTTAAGGTTAAAAAGTCCTGATCTTCATAAAAGTTAACACCTTGCATTGTTTTGGTTCAAGATCTAAACTTTATGAATTAAATGTTACAAAACAACACTTGTATGACTTAATGGTTTCATTCTTGATTAAAGTTTGAAATTTTATGAAAGGTTTTTTCTTTAAGGTTTGATTTCTAAGATATAAAGTAACAAGATATCATTTTATAACTCAAAAAGGCTTATTATTCTAAAAAGCTTAGACTTTTACATGTATCTTTGTCTTCAAAATAAAACAAAAGAAGACTTTATGATTGCACTAAAACTTGTGCCACTTTTTGTGCACCAAGAAGCAAACTTTTTAAAGTTTAGAGCTTTTAGAATGTTCATAGTCTTATCAAATCATGAAAACATAAAAAGGTGAAGCTTTTCTAATCATTAACTCATCATAAAAAGAAAGTAACAACTTTAAGCAAGATACCAACAAGAACATATTTTTCTAAAAGAGGAAACTTAAGAACACATGAAGAACAACAAGAACATATTTTACCAAAAGAGGAAACTTAAGAACACATGAAGAACAACAAGAACATATTTTTCCAAAAATGGAAACTTTTGCTCTTGAAGAGCATGAAGGATCTTCTCAAGTTTTCACTTAGAGATCTTGGTCATGAAAGAACCAAGCTCCAAGCTTTCTTGAGCAAACAAAATGAAAAAGATGAAGATCACTACCTTTCTTGAAGATGGTGCAAAAACAAGAGAGGAGGAAGAAGAAGATGATGGCTCCTCTTGATGATGATGGTGGCAGTTTTGCAAGAAGAAAGGAGAAGCTCTTGAGATCTTGTCAAAATGGAGGTTAAAATGTTTTGATCTTGTCTCCAAAGACCCAAAGATGAGGTCTTTGAAAGGCTAAGTGAGTGGTTTTGGGTGGTGGTGGTGGAGAAAGGAAGAAGAAGATGAAGAAGTGTTTAGAGAGAAGTTGGAGGATTTGATTCTAAGAGAGAGAATGGGATGAGTGAAAATGAAAATGGATGAGGAAGGAAGAGAGAGAAAGTGGCATCTACATTAAAGGGAGGAGAGTGAGATATTTTGCTTAATTTTGTGTCATCTTGTGTTAATTAGTGATTAAAGGGACAAATGGGATGATGGGGAGACAAAGTATGGTCAAACTCTTACATAAGGTAGTCTTGTCTAATGCTTTATGCTTTAATGACATCACTCTGTACTTTATTGTATAGTTGACTAAATTTGAATTTAATCATGTGATTAAGTGCTCATACAACTTAATTAAGGTGATTAAGCAAGGATTAGTGATTAACACACAAGAACACGATTAACAAAATTTAATCTTATGATTAAGCTTAATTAACCTTAATTAAACTCGAGTAAGCTAATTAAGGGTGATTAGTGATTAATTAAGCTATAAAGGCTCTGACTCGCTTAATTAGAGATTATCTAATCTCGATTAAGCATTCTCTTGACTCCTCTTATCCGAGTCAACCCCTTAATTAAGCATTAGTCTCATAATTTCTCATTAAGTGCCTAATTACTCAGAATTATTGAGGTAATTTAGCACGACATGAAATTGAGGATGTTACAAAGAGGAGAAGGGGCTTGATTGGATTCAACATCGGAAGCCTCATGGGCTTCGGTCCTTGCAAAGTGGATACGAGTTCTAGGCTATATTTCACCTAAGAGAAGGACAATTAAGGTCAAATTTCAAATGAGTTACAAAACAAAAAGGCACTTGAGGTATATATAACTCAAGACATAATTACAAGAGTGACAATCCTAAATGTAACATCCTCAAATTCCCTTCATGCTCAATTACCTCAGTACCCTTGAGTAGTTAGGTACTTAATGAGAAATTAAAAGATTAAGACTTAATTAAAGAATTTATGTGGCAATTTGGTAGAAAAAATTTAAGAGAATGCTTAATTAAGATTAGAGAATCTTTAATAGACTGAGTCAAACTCTTAATAGCTTAATTAATCACTAATCACCAATAATTAACTTAATCAAGTATAATTGAGGATAATTTAGCTTAAATATAAGTTTAATTTTCTTAATCATGTTCTTGTGTGTTAATCACTAATTCTTGTTTAATCAAGTTAACTAAGTTGCAAGAGCACTTAATCATATGATTCAATTCAAATTTAGTCAACTAGACAATAAAGTAAAAAGTGATGTCACTAAAGCAAAAAACATTAGACAAGAGTACTTTTTGTAAGAGCTAGTACATGTTTTATCTCCCCATCATCTAATTTGTCCCCCTTAATCCCTAATTAACACAAGATAGCACAAAAATAAAGCAAAAATATCCTCTCCATGCCCTTATGAAGGCTACGATGTAACACCCTAATAGTTGCACACTATGCTTAAGTCATATGATGGGATTACTAGTTGTTACTTCTACTCGCGAAACTAACATTACCTTTTGAAATTACTCTTATATGAAAATAGGGGTAAATTTTTTTTTTGAATAATGAATAAATCCTTTTGAAAAACTAAGAGCCATGAGCGCATCGTGAACACATAATATAAACGTCAACTTATACATACAGTGCAAATAGAATAAACAGAAGCAATAAGAATAACAATAATCTTAGATAAATATAACATTCATTCCATAGCTATTCATATTTAATATAATCATAGTGTTACCAGAAGTCATACAGAGAGATACTGATGGGTCCGATATCTACTGTCGGCCCTACAAAAGAAACCTAACAAATACATCAATAAAGGAAGTACATAGGAAATCACATCTACCCATACATACCAAAAGAAAATGATAACCCTAGCTATAACCAAAAGGGGCTATCCTCGTGCTCAGCTTCTCATGCAAACACCTCATCACTCATCTGGAGGGAGGAAGCCATTCCCGAATCCACCGGGGGCAACATCACCACACCTTCCTCCGCGGGCACACCCACAAGGCATAGCACGGGTATGGATGAACCCATGACTGCAAACTGGGGGTGGAGCTAGGCTAGCAGATGAAGCAGAAGAATTGGAAGATAGGCGAATTACTGAAGGCTAAGATGGCTCCAAACGGTAGGATCCCACGGAATAAGTCGGGTATCATGACTCAGAAGGATCCATCTCTGTGGAAGGAGTCAGTGTTAACCGAGTGTCAGAGTCGGAGTCTTCATCCGTCAGGTACCTCGGAGAATGAAAAGGCGGGTGGACGTCATCCATGGTAATGTCCTCAAATGGCTTGTGAGCGCAGAAAAACAGACTCATCACAAGTGCATGGAACTGATGACTATGGAACATGTAGACCTGCATCGCTGCTTGAGCAATCAGCACCAGGTCAAAGTGCCAATGCATCACCGGGAACTCAATGAAAATCACCACCGTGCTCGATGCCAGCATCGTTTAAAGATGATACGGAAACGTAGGAGTGAGAAATACTAAATTTCTTAGTAGGACTGCGACTAGATAATCACTGTATCATCGTCATTGTCTTAGCCACTTCGGGTTTAATTATGAAAACAGTGGACATGTATAGATTCAATTTTAATGGTTTTGAAAGCTTCAATCCCAAAGTGGGTTCTTTTATACTTATCATCATAATCATAACTTCTTAAGTAAACATACATGCTAACGCAAAGAATAAACATTCGTAATGCATAAGGACAATATAAATGCATGCCTTGACATGTAACCTCATAAACTTAACCATGGTTCTACTTGACTTTACTTTTGTTTTTAGCACGTGCTTATCATTCTTTACTTTTCCTTTGAAATAGGCTGCCTTTGGACATGAGCTCATTCCATGACCGTCGTCATGCAGTACTAACCAAATCAGACTAAGCCGATATTGGTTACCTCTAAGTTGGAGGGTCTTCCATGTCACCCTTGTCTCCCTCATAAAGGTTCTTTGAGTGTTTGCAGTTCACCGTCTCTCACTTCCCTTACTGAAGTGATTGAAGGGTCATACCCCATTATTTCTTTTTTTATCATTATATTTTACATGCATAGTACTTCTTTGACTACACACATGCAATGATATGATTAAGTCCATAATTTTGACCGAAATTTGGCAGCATAACGGCTAAATAGGAGCTTCCCCAAAATGCCAATGATAAACTTTCAACCAACAGTCCATCACATCTATATCATATCATCACATTAATCATTCAATCATGAGACAAAGCTCAATCAAACTTGTCATTCGTCATACCGAATGACATCATACATTCATACCCTAAGGGGGTTCATAGTTGTGTTGTTCTTTGTAAAGTATCTTATGAATCATTATATGATTTCTCATGGTTACCCATGAGAGAATCACATAGTTAAAATATATGTATGTAGTCTTTTAGTTACTTAGTTTTCATGTGAAATTATTCTTTACTTGAGTTCATCTCTTGTGGAACACTTGTTCAAATTAATTAAGTTAAATGGTTGTTTCCTTTCCTTAAGATAGTGCACTTAGTGATTCTTAGGTTCATGGTATCCTCAGAGGCTCTAATCATACTTCTGTTCCCAAATAGTTCAAGATCCTTGGGTCATGACAACACATAACCACACTCATGAACCCAACAACACCATATTCACTAATCACCAAGTGTGATTTTTAACTTACCCTAGCTGCAAAGTTTCAAGCTTTTATTATTAACATAATAAGATTTTACCTTAAGTATTATTGAAGCTATCATCATTTATAAAGTAGTCATAAAGTTTTATTTTTTATGAAAGTAAGTGCCTCTAAAATTATACTTTTGTCTTAAAGATTAAACTTTATGAAATAAGCATGCAATACTGTCTTTTGAACTAAAAGTCTTATTCTTAATGAAAGTTGACACTTTTATTTATTCTAAGACCATCAAGGTCTCAACTTTATGATTTTAAGTTGTATCATAATTTAAAAGAATCGTTTCTAAAAGAAAGTTCAACACTTTATGAATTATTTTGACTCAAGATACAAACTTTATGATCTAGAAGTTGCAAGTTAACACTTTTATAACTAAAACATAACATTCTTGGTTAAAGCTTAAAACTTTATCTTTAAAAGTCCATTTTTAAAATACGAAGAGACAAGTTCTTACTTTATAACTTAAAAGTTTCCAAGATCCAAAAAGACTTGAACTTTACATGTATTCTTATCTTCAAGACAAGACAAAATGAAACTTTATGGAAGCACAAAGGTTGCGCCACCTTTAAAGCATCAAGAAGCAAACTTTTTGAAGCTTTAAGCATCAAGAATGTTTCTAGTCATGTCAACTCAATAGAAAAATGATAAAGAAGACAACTTTCAACTCAACACCACCAAGAGCAGCAAGATCTCATGCATCAAGAATTGAAAATAGGAACTTTAAAGCATTTAGTGTAACATCCCCATATAATGTAATAGGAAATAATAAAAACAAACTTTTATTATTCACAACCTTGCCCCTAAACTTTTTAGGAAATAACATTTAGGTCCCTATATCCATTGAATTAGCATAATAAGGTTTTAAATGAAGCAGAATCACGTAGCGAAAATGTAGAGACCTAAACCTCGGCTGATTGAGCCATGGAGGTATCTATATGTGAAATGACATGGGATACCCCTAGATTTGCCCATAATTACGAAAATTCCATTAGTTACAAAACCAAACAGAAAACATTAACGGGTTTACGAAAAAGCGAAAAGATAACAATTCCAAAGAAACGGTGCAATTGATTTGTGCTGTTAATCAATTTATCAGAAAAATAAGAGTAATTAGGGGTGAGCTATAAATACTAGGGCTAAAGAAAATTTAGATTGTAATGTAAAATACTGTGAGAAATTATTTAGTACAATGTTTGGAATTACTCTAAGTTTAATATACGTTATTAATCGATTTATCTGACTTTATTGAATGTGTAGAATCAATTAGACATTAGTGAAAGGTTAATTAGGAGTTAATTAGATGTTAATTAGAGAGAATTAGATTAGAAGCATAGAAGACTTCATAGAAACTTTCTTAAACCGATTTACCGATTTAAAGGAAATCGGTCAGATTACGGTATTTTAAACTATCGGAACCGAACCAATAGGACTTTACACTCCACAACCTTACCTCAAGTGGCTGAAAACTCAGCCACTTAACACAAGAAAGTGGCGCAAGAAAGGCCACAAGGAAGGAGGGTGTTGGTTGAAAGTTGGCCACAAAAACTCCAACTAATCAAGTTGCAAGAATTCACCAACCTTTTCAAAGCTTCATTAACACATTTCTTTCTCTTCCTTTCAGCCTAATCTGCGCTGCCTTCTCCCTTCTTGCAGCTCTCTTCTTCTCTTCTCCACTCACCCAACTCCATCAAACCTTCAAGCTCAACAAGGTTTTATTAATCCAAACTCCAAAATCAAGCCAAATCACATACAAAAAGGTAGAGATTCAACTTTGTTCTTGTTTTCTTGGGCATGGGTGACTGATTTGGGGTTTTTGTTTCTTACTTCTTGATGTGATAATTGGATGTATATGATGATATTTGGCTGTTTTGTTGGCTATTTGTGATGTTGAAATTGATTAGGAAGCAAGAAAGGATGAAAGTAGGAAGATGTGAGAAGCTGGAAAACCAAAACCCTTCGGTAGTCCGTATGGCGGAGTGTACAGCTCCACCTATAGCCAATTAAATTTGATGAAACTATTTTTATGTGAAACTAGACATTCAGGGATTTCCATAAAGATATAATATAAAGCCATTGGATTAATATTGAGAGAGATATGAATTTTTGAAGTTCTACCTAGGTTCTTGAGTTTGATTCTGGGCAGACTAGATTATTTAGGGTAGAACTCGCTCTATATAACTTGGAATTGAATGAAACTAACTTTGTTATAAAGCTTACACATAGGAAAATATCTCATAAAAATTTTAGAGTTAGATAACATCCTGTTTGCTCCCAGTGGTCCAAGAAATTTACCATATGTCCAAACCAGGTCAAAAAAGGGCAGTTCAGGAAAGTCAAATTTCAAGGCTTATAACTCGAGCCCTGCTAAGGCAAATGGAATGAAATTTTTTGAAAATGAAATATTGTCCAGTTAGCTTTAATATGGGACCAATTTTGTATGATTTGACTAGTTTTCGATTTTTAGTGGATTTTTACTTTTAAGTACGCAATTCTGGCCAGCTTCATGGCAGGCCGAGATAAAACTTAAATAACTTGAGCTATATTTATCAAAATTAGATGGGACGAACGAGGTTAGAAAATAGACACATAAAAATTCAACATATCCAAAATTCAGGTCCAAATGAGCTAAAATGAATTTAAGGCTTAATTTCTAAAAATGGGTATAATTGAAGAATGTGAGCAGAATTTCTAAAGTCAAAGGATTAGGCACCTCAATGCATATATAAGTCCAACTAAAGTCTAAGTGTTGCAATTCCATGTTGGTGCTTGAAAGATTAATGCAAAGATTGTTCTCATGAGATTGATGAATGAAATATGAATGAAGAGTTATGATTTCTCTGTACAATTGATTTTCGGAGTACTGGCACTATTTATGGGGAAGCGGACACGTTCCATTATGCTGCCGAATTTTCGGCAGAATCATATGAAGTTATAATAGTTTTGTTATGAAGATTTAAGTTATGAATATGAAGCTCTAGATGCAAGGATATATTAAAGTAAATGATGAAGCATATGTATGAGTGCATTCAGCATGCCTATGTGGGATTATGTATAAGAACGAAAGGATATGAATATATTAAATGTGAATCCCTTCACCTGGAGGCAGTTATGTGATCCCTCTTTGTGAAGGCAGTTAAATAAGATAAGATATAGGTCCCTTCACTTGAAGGCAGTTGTAAATTGAATCCCTCCCTGTGAAGGCAGTATAAAACTATGAGATCCTTCTACCTTGGAGGCACGTGGTCAGATGAGATCCCTCTACCTTGGAGGCACGTGGTTAGATGAGATCCCTCTACATTGAAGGCATGTGGTCAGTTGAGATCCCTCTATTCTTGAGGCACGTGACCAAGAGAGATCCCTTCAATTTAGAGGCACATGGCCAAAATGAGATCCCCCCCAAGACTAGAGGCACGTGGCAAAAAATGAGATCCCTCCAAGACTAGAAGCACGTGAATCCCCTTGTAGGTTAGTTCTGTGTGACGATGGTCACGAGTTGAGCTCACTCCTAGATCAGACTACCCAAGGGCAATAAAGACTAAAGAAAAGAAAGCAAAGAAAGTTAAAGGAAAATACCAGTGCATTTGTATGAATTCAAGTATGAGTATTTGCATAATCATATCCCATATTTTATTGATGCTGAGACTGTTCTATCTACTTATGCTGTGATTATTATTCCGAACCTGAAATATTGCCAATATGACTTAAGTGCGTGGATAAAATGAATTTTGCTTCGGACAATATATTTTTCAAACTATAAAACTGAACAGTCTAGTTAACCTGCTCACATTTTTCATAATAAACCAAAGCAGCTGGAGATAATAACGATGACACAACATATGTTAGTTTAATGAATCCTACTTAGAATTTATAATTCTCACTCCTATGTTTATTTCCATGTTATCTCCAGATAGTTCAAAAGTTCAGAAGAAGGTCCTCCAAGGTGGAGTTGACTAGTAAGATTGACGGTAGCCGAAGATTGCTATAAGACAAGGTCCGATTAAGCGACAGTAACAACTCCTAGGCAAGGTATTATGACTTAAGCATAGTACCATACTTGGGAGGGTGTTACATTTAGAGTGAGAAACTTTCAAAGGGTCAAGAACACTTGTGAAGAAGAGCATGAACATATTTTACCAAAAGCAGAAACATCAAGAACACTTGAAGAAGAACATGAACATATTTAACCAAAAATATAAACTTTTGCTCATGAAGAGCATGAAAGATTTTCTCAAGTTTTCACTTAGAGATCTTGGTCATGAGAAGAACCAAGCTTCAAGCTTTTTTGAGTAAACAAAATAAAAAGGTGAAGATCACTACCTCTACTCAAAATGGCGCCACAACAAGAGAAGAAGAAGAAGATAATGATGGCTCCTCTTGATGATGATGTTGGCGGTTTTAGCTGAACCAAGGGAGAACTCTTATGTTCTCTTGAAAATGATGTTGGTAGTGTTTAGATCTTGCCTTCAAAGACCCAAAGCTGAGGTCTTCGAAGAGCTAAGTCAGAGGTTTTGGTGGTGGTGTTGTGATAAATTGGAATTTTATATACTTATTTTTCCTCATATCTAGCTCATTAACCCTCTTTTGTGCATATTTGAATTGACTTAGACCATTTCCTATTAATTGGACCTCAGTTGGACTTTGATCTAATTTTTTTGCACTAGCCTTATTCTAACACTATTTTCGTTTTTGGGCCATAATTTGAGTTATATACCTCATTTTGACATGATTCTTAGTTTATAGGAAAGCTGAGAGCTAGATCTACAACTCTTATGAAGAGGTCAGAGGCTAGTTTGGGAGTTTTCAAACTAGATTTGGGCCTTCAAGTGGACTTAGGAGATGTAGTCGTGGATCCCAAGCAGGGTGTAATAATTAGGCTATATCTTGGGCTACAGGAATCCAATTGAGGCAAAATTGGTACCATTGGAAAGCTAACTTCAAGGCCTACAACTTTTCTTCAGATGACTAGTGTAAAAAATGATATTTTCTAGGCCAAACCTGTAGTTGAAGTTCACTGATGGATCCAGTGAAGCTGAATGAGTGTTTTCAGCATAAGTTTCCTTCCAGAAGTCCAATTAATGTTAATGAGGAGTCTATTTGCAGCTCTAGAAGAGAGGATTAATGTAATTAGTCAATTAGTGTGTTAATCATAGGTATATATAGGAGGGAACTCAAATTGGAATAGGACTTTTGACTTTTGACTCATTTTGATTTGAATTTGGAAAATAGAACTTCTCTTTCTCTCTTTCTCTCTCGTGCGTTTTCCTCCATTAATGGAGGAGTGATTCTTTTCTGATTCAAGACATCAAGTGAAGCAATTAAACTCTTGAGGATTGTTGCATCTCTCCTCCTCTTATTCTTAATTTCATACATGAGAATTGAAGTTCTTCATTCTTGAATACGAATTAGGAATGTAATCATGTCATGCATGATTCAGTTGATGTGTGTGATTTGATTGCTGAAGGAGTGTGAATTATGTTTTAGATTTGAACATAATCTTAGTTGCATTGGTGCTTGAAACTAATTCAATTCAATTCGGTTCTAGAGGTTTCTGAATTGAATTGATTGTGTAATTGGTTGAATTCATGGAGGTTGCCATGTAAATGCTAGATTTAGATTGATGTTTCATTTAAGTCTAAGTCTAATCACTGAATTGGAGTGTTGCATATAGTTAGAATCCAATGAGGGAGTGTTAATTGTGTTTATCTTGTGTCTGGGATTGGATCTTTTAATTCAATTTTATACTCATCAATTCTATTTTACTTTGATTTCTAAATATTGCATTTCAAGTGTTTGATTAAGCAATCCCCTTGCATTTTCTGATCATTTAGTGTAATCATCTTTGGGAAACAATCTGAGTTGCATCCTATGCTATAGTTGTATTCGGTTTAATTTGATTGAGTTGCAACGCTCGAGTCAAATTTTGGCATCGTTGTTGGGGATGATATATGTTGTTTGATCATGTGAATATATGTGAATATCAATACTAACTCTGTTTGTGATAGTGTTTGCATAAGTTTTAAGTTTTAGTTGATAGTTAGTGCATCAGGAGGTAGATTTTACGGTTTTTGGCAAATGAACCTTTTCAACGAAACCTGAGGGCACTTAATCCAATAGGAAGACCACATTCTTAGAAAGGCTCAATTCTTGGGGGAATTGAGGTCACCCTTGTTTTTGAGTTTTTGAGGTTTTTCAGTCTTTTCGGGTCATCGCCAGTATTTTTGCAAAAGATTTTGTGCTCCGATTGAGTTGATTTTTGGTCAGTTGAAGGAAAATGGTCTTCTGAGCCAGATTTTCAGCTTTGTTGAAAACATTTCATTTGGAAGCAAATTCCTTCATCTTGACCACTTTTTTAATTTTTTAAGATTTTTCTTTGCATTTTTGGACTCCTTAAGGGTCGAATATTTGAACTGTGGTGGTCCCAAATTTTTAGAAATCATTTGGTAGTGTTTTTCAATTTTTCTTGATTAATTTTGAGTGTTTGTTTGCATTCTTTAGTGTTCTATGTGAGGTGGTGACATAAGTGCATGACTAGTCCTTTTTTACCTTGTTTTAGTACATGCTTAGGTCTTATTTGAATCCTGATTTAGTTGCATTTGATTCTGAGATTGAGAGAACACTTAGATTGATTAGATCAACTAGAAGGAGATTATTTGACCCTGTCTTGGCCGAGGACAATTCGTCCAACAATTCTGCATACAACTCACCTATTTCTGTTTCTAGCTTAGTATCTGATTCTATTCATAGTATTCCTATTGCTAACCATCTGAATCTTGCAGAAAATATGGCTAACAATCATGATAGAACATTGAAGGAACTTGTAGCACCTAATGTCAATTATCAAGCTCTAGCCATCTAGTACCCAGAATTAGATGCAGATTTTGAGCTCAAAATAGGATTGATACACTTGCTCCCTAAGTTTCATGGGTTGGCTAGAAAGGATCCGCACAAGCATCTCAAGGAATTCCATGTGGTATGCTCAACCATGAAGCCACGTGGAGTTGATGAAGATCACATTAAGCTAAGTGCTTTTCCTTTCTCACTTGATGGAGCTACAAAGGATTGGTTATACTACTTGCATCCTGGTTCAATTACATGTTGGCAAGACATGAATAGGCTATTTCTAGAGAAGTTCTTTCCTGCCTCAAGAGCTGCTGCTGTAACGTCCGATTTCGGACTTCCGATCTCATTTAATGTTGAAATTTCCGATTTCTGAGTTTGTCTTGTAAATTCCGACTTCCGACCTTAGTCATAGTTTCAAATTCCGACTTCGTTTCCAAGGCTTAAGGGCCGGCCGCATTTTCCGATTTCCGACCTTGTGTAAGCGTGTAAGAATTTCGACCTCATCAGTATGAATTCCGATTTCCGATTTAATTTCAAGTGGCTGATGTTTCCAATTTCCGACCTAACACTCCGACGTCCGATTTTATCTCGACCAGAAATGGACACGAGATCAGATTTTTGAACTTGTCTCCTGGTCCGAGTCAAATTTTCACGAGTTCCGATCTCATGTTTAATACCAAGAGCTCTCATTTCTCTATCCTTCCGATTTCCGATATCGAGGTCCTACAATTCACGACCTTCGACTTTAAGTGCTTGGCTTCACATCAGGCTTTGCTTTCAAGTTTCAAATGAACTGGATACGCTTCCCCGAGTTCCGACTTCATACGGGGATGTTCACGAGTTCCGATTTTATGAAGAATACGAGTTCCGACTTCATTTTCAGAATATACTGGAAACTAGTCCCACTTTAGGCGACGTGGAGAGCAATTCTACCACACAAAGAGGGCAACGTGGAGAGCAAGGCTGGCTGAAACTCAGCCTTATGTTTTGAGGCCAATCAAAACCTTCCAAGTTAACTCCCACTCATGCCCATATAACACTCTCTCCTCCTCTGATTCAGACCCCCTTCTACGTAACTTAGAACTCACTTCAGCTCTCTCTTTTCTTTTTTTCCACTCACCCAACTCCACCCAACTTTGAGATTCACTCAAGTTCCAGCTACAAACTCAACCAAAATCATTCATAGTAAGAGGTAGAGGTTCTAAATTCTTACTTGACTTTTTGATTCTTGAAGGATTGATAGTGGTCCAATTTCTTAATTTTGATATGTTGATTGAATAATTATGATGAATTATGGCTGAGTTATGGGCTGTTTATGGGGTTAACACCTGAATTGAAAGTGAGGAAGAATGAAGATATGAAAAAGTTGGGAGGCTGGAAAACTCAAAAACCCTCGGCAGTCCGTACGGCGGAGTGTACGGCTTCGCCTCCCGCCGTTAAAAATTAACGAGACCATTTTTAGGTGGAACTATACATTCAGGGCTTTCCACACATATATCATAATAGGTCATTGGATTAGTATAGAATTAGTTATGAATTTTTGAAGTTAGACCTAGAAATCTGGGTTCTCACCCGGGCAGCATGGGTTGAGAAGGGTGTAACTCACCCTATACAACCTCAAATTGAGTGCAACCAAAGATGTTTGAAAGCTAACACATGATAGAATATCCCATAAAAATTTCAGAATTTAATTCGTTGTCATTTGTTCCCAGCACCTCAATGAATTTGGCTTAGATTAAAACTGGCCTAGAACAGGACAGCCCAGTAGGGTAATGTTTCGAGACTCATAACTCAAAATCCACTTAAGCAAATGACATGAAACCTAACTCATTTTAAAGCTTGTTGTGTTAGCTTCATTTTGATATAAAATTCGCATGATTTCACATAGTTTTCGATTTTTAGTGAATTTTATTCCATAGGAACCCCATTCTGGCTAGGAACAGGACAGGCTGAGATAAAATGTTTATATCTAGAGTTATACACCTCAAAACGAGATGGGACCAAAGAGAGTAGAAAGTAGACATATAAGGCTATAACATATCCAAAAATGAGAATTTAATGAGTTGAATTGAATAGAAATTGGAGCATACCAAACTCGGGCAGAGCAGGGAAGGACAAGCTGAAACCTTCTTAATGCTTGATTTGCAATTGTTGAATGATGTTATAAGTGTCTATACATATTTGCTGGTCTATACTGAAATTATTAGTTGTGTGACTGTATCTTGATTATGCAGCACTATTCATGGGGAAGCGGACTTGATCCGTTATGCCGCCAAAATCTCGGTAAGAAGTTCATATGTTGTGATACTTTATATTATTTTGAATGCATCATATTCAAGAGACAAACTAGATGTGCATTCTTTTCATGATATTACAAGAAATTCCATATCACTTGGGCCAGCACCAGAATAAATTAAGGGGAATAGATCAGTGGGAAGATCGGGGAAAGTAAACCCGGCCATCCTATATAGGAACGAGCTCGGTCCTGAAAAGCGGACTATTACCCAGGAGTATATGGCCAATGACTCCCAGGGGACCAAGGATGGAAGTAAGTTATAACAGGCGAAAGCCTCCAAGAATAAGATGCATCTTCTCATTGCACATGCATATGTATGGTGTAATACTTTGCTATTGATTGTTCTAGATCTCTGTTTATTATTCATAACATGCTATTGTTCCGCTGTGTTTACTGTTGAGTACATTAGTATATCTGTTAATTAAAATTGAATTTGTTTCGGTGTATGTTTTACAAGCAAATATTTAAAATGAATATTATCGTTTTATGATACTATTCGAAAAATGTTGTACTACAAAACAACTGGGAATGACAAATGATGACAGATGTATAGAAGTTAGGATTTTCTATTGAGAAATATTCATTTCTCACCTTATTGTATGTTTCGCGTCATTCTCAGACCATGGAGCACGCGGCCGGGTTCTATTCATTGAGTTTCCTGAGCTTCACATCCACATCGACCCTTTTCTAGACTCTATATATATATCTGGCAGGTGCCAGTTTCGTTTGTATTTCTTCTTCCAGAGGACTTTCTTTGTACGATTATGCACCCTCTTTTTGATCTCTTTGTCCCCTACATTGCTATACCTCTTTATATGGCCCATCCATTTCCACCGCCACCAGAAGACACCGGCCGCACCAGCTGACTCCGGTTCCCATGGCCCTCACCTTCACCATCGCGGCCGATGTCGTCGGCCTCGACCCCAGAGGAGGATCTGTCCGAGGCAGCTAGGTCTTCGTCATCCTCTCGCTCCGGTCTGCGGCATCCTCGGTAGCGCCGCGCCATGGCGAACGGGTTCCTTTCATCGGACTCTGTTTAGATAGTGCGCATGCTGTAGTGGGGATAGATGTACAAACTGACCCTCTTTTAACAGTTTGGGTCATGGTTGGATGGGTAGATATTAGGAATGTACATGAAATGTCCCATGGGGACGATTAGGTGCGATTCATAGATACTGGCCGTTTCATTTTGTATTAGCGGCCTCATTTTGACAAACTTTAAAATCAGATATCTATGTACATATCTATGACGCCGTTTGCAGTTATTCTGTTCTTATTGTATTTTTATTTATGTTAAATTATTTACAGTTTACCGATTGATTGGTATTTATTCCGCCATCACGCAGAAAAATTTGTTATGAGATCAAGTATTCTTATGCGAGACCTTAGTACTAATACAGAAAGAGAAATTTAATCAGTATTACACGTAATCTCTTATCAGATAGGTTATTATGACTTAAGCATAGTACTCTGTCTGGTAAGGTGTTACAGCTGCCATCAGGAAGGATATTTTTGGCATAAGGCAAATTACTGGTGAGACATTACGTGAATATTGAGAGAGATTTAAGAAGTTGTGTGCAAGTGTCGCAGCCTGCTCCAAATTATAATTTTAAAATACTTAATTATACTAAATTTGAAGTATAGTGCAACCAAGGTCGTCTCACAAGGATATTGTTGCTATCTAGTTAAGTAACGAGGGGGTATGTGCAAACATGCAGTTAATAAGCTATAAAATAAAATTAGATGAAAATAAAAACACCAGTTCAAAAAGTTCCTTAGGTATAAGGTGAATCAATCATTAACGCACAATATATCAAACACATGGAGTATGGCTAATTTGAGCTATTAGAGAGACCTCTACTAACAAACCCATAATTCTACCTAGAGAACTCTAGGAATTCAACCAACACATAATTGATTAGATAATTGAGACCTCAACTCTAATTAACCTATGTTGATTTCTAGCCCCAATTGTATTAGCCTAGGTTTGAACCCAAACCCAATTCCTAATTCTTTAACTAATCAAGTTCATACCAATTGACTAATTAGCAATCACCTAACTAATTCCTTATTCATAAACCCATATATCAATACCATTCAATGCAAGTTTACAAATAAAAAAGGGTAACGAATCAAGAAAATAAACATGATTGAAATTCAGGGTAGGGTTTCAAGATTACAACCATAATACCCTTGGGGTCTCCTTGAACTAGCTTGAAGTCCTATTCCTCCATAACAATGAAGGTTACAAACTAGAACCCAAAACAAGTATCTTACAAAATGATAGGAAAAGAAAAGAAAAGAAGAGGAGAGGAGAAGAGAAGAGAGAAAAATGAAAAATGATGGAGATGAGTCATCTTTTTCGTGGCTCGGGTTTATCTCTTCTTCTCACATGAAAATCCAAAACTACCCTTGAGCCCAAATTAATCTTCTGCCTCTTAGCTTTAAGTGGACACCCAATTTGCTTAATTTGGACATGAAATGAGAGAGTTATGGCCCAATCTTTATAGCATGTCTTGGTTGTACATTTATTCACGTCAGTTAATTTCAACAGCCAATAAGTCCATCAAGATATCATTATTTTAGAGACTATTATTCATATGAATTGAATATTTATATCTTATATTTCAAACAGCACCAATTTCACCTCAATCCAATGTCTACAACTCAAGTTATGGTCCAATTAGTGCACACTACTCAGGTTCCAGTGCAACAACCCTCTTCTAACTTCGTGGCCCAATTCGTCCTAATAGACATCTGAATTAGTTTTTGACTTCTGCATCAAAGTTGTAGATCTTTCTCTCAGCTTTCCTACAATATAAAATTTGTAATTTTTAGATATCAACAACTCAAGATATGCTGAAAATACAGAAATAGTATAAATTTATAATAATGCTAAAAAATACAATTAAGCTTAATTAAAGCCCAATCTCATAAAATGTGTCTAATATTGATCAATTAAGCACAAAAGAGGTTCAGTAAACTAAATATGAGGGTTAATCAATGTATCAAAATTATTTATCAGCAAGCTACCCACACCATCAAATACATGACTAACTCCTAATCCAATACTTCTATGATGGACTTCTGCCAATAGATAGAAGCATGGTGGATGCTGCCTCAATAAGAGCTTGAGTTGATAAAACACCTACTGTAGCTCGAGATTTGATTGCCAATACGGCTGCCAATGCTCAAAAATTTGATACTCGAGCCATAGTGTCTACTAGGGGAGTTAATAAGCTGCAATTTTCTGATGCAAACCAGCAACGCATGGAGAATAGAATTGAGGAGCTAACCTCACTAGTTAGGCAATTAGCCATTGGTCAGAAGCAGCAGCAGCCCTAATCTCATCTAGCAGTGGCAAATATTTGTGGCATTTGCTGCCTACCAGGCCACACTTCAGATTTGGATCTAGAATTACATAAGAGAAATGAAACTGTGGCTGGAATATTTCCTGGTAGACCTTATCAACAACCATAGCAGCAGTAGAGAAATTATGATCCTTTCTCCAATACCTAGAATCCTGGATGGAGGGACAACCAAAACTTGAGGTATGGTAATAGTTCCAATTAGTTTCAGCAGCAGCCTTAGCAACAGTTCAGGTAGCAAGCTACAGGTTCAAACATAAGACAACAACAGCAGCAACAACCATACCAGCAGCAACCAAAACAAGACCAACCTCAGACCAGCAATGACCAAGCCTGGCATATTTGGTGAAGTAAATGGCAACTAACAACCTCTAATTCGAACAAAGGACAGAAGCCAGCATCCAGAACCTACAAACACAAATTGGCCAATTAGCCAACATTGTTAGTGAGCTAAAAACACAAGGTTCTGGCCAACTTCCATTCCAAACAGTGAGTAACCCATGAAATGTGAGTGCCATCACTCTTAGAAGTGGCAAGGAGCTTAAGGCTACAAATTCTATAGAGAAGAACCATGCAAATTCTACAGAACATTCTATTGCAGCAGAAAAGCTAAATCCTGCAAAGGTAGATGCAGATGAAGGAGAACCAAAACCATCCGAGAAGAAAGACACTTGGCATTCTGAACCAAACATTCAACTACCTTTTCCAAATAGAGTGACTCAAAATATGAAGATAGCAAAGGCCGAATTGGACAAGGAAATCATGGAGAAATTCAGAAAAGTTGAAGTCAATATCCTGCTTTTGAATGCTATCAAGTAGATTCCCAAATATGCTAAGTTCCTCAAGGACTTGTGTACCCATAGAAGAAGATTAAAAGGGAATGAGAAAGTAAGTATGGGTAGAAATGTCTCCGTAATTGTTCAATCAAGCATTCCTCCTAAATGCAAGGATCCAGGTACCTTTACCATTCCTTGCACCATAGGAAGAGCAATTCAAGCAAGCCATGTTGGACCTTGGAGCTTCAATAAATGTCATGCCAACATCAGTTTACAATTCATCGCACATTGGAGAGCTCAAACCAACGGGAGTGGTGATTCAACTTGCCAACCGAAGCACAACCTACCCTGAGGGAGTTTTAGAAGATGTTTTGGTGAGAGTGAATGATTTAATGTTCCTTGCAGATTTTTATGTCTTAAACATGGAGGATGACATGCATGTTAATCAACCAACATTGATCTTAGGTAGGCCATTTTTAGAAATTGCAAAAACCAAGATTGATGTGCACTCCGGTACCTTATACATGGAATTTGGAGATAGCAAAGTGCAATTTAACTTGTTTGATGCCATGAGATATCCACTGGAAGAGCATTCTATTTTTCACTTAGACATTATTGATTCATTGGTTGAATATGTGCATGAAAATTTAATTGCTGAATTTGCTAAAATTGTAGGGATTAGAAATGAATTCACTTGTTCTGAATATGATGGTGCTAATGAACTATGTGCTATTTGTGCCGAAATTGATGCATGCATACATGGTGGTGATTTTGTTCATTCAAATTCTGCAAGTTCTGGTTCTATAAATTCTGATTCTACTATTTTACATTTTGTTATTTCTGACTCTGTTGTTGTTGTCTCCACTAATTCTAGTTCTATTTTTGCTATTTTAGACTCTATAAATTCTGATCTTGCTGTCTTACATTCTGCTAATTTTATTTCTGTTGATTTAAATTCTGTTTCTATTGATTTTACTAATTCTGGTTGCACTAATTCTGCAATAAACTCTGCATAGTCTGTACATACTAATTTTAATAACACTGATACTGAGGCTGCTGTAAATTATGCAAATTCTGATTCTGCAACTGTAAATTTTACACCCTTGAATTCTGCATTTTTTGTTCTTGCAGTTGCATTTCCTGAGTCTATCTCTATAAATTTTGATTCTGCAGTCAATTTTACTGATCCTATCTTTTCTAATTCTGCAATTCCTGATCCAGTTTATACTAGTTCTGCTACTTTTACTTCCATAGAATATGATGACGTTGTTTTGCAAAATTACTCTCAAGTTTCAGGTGTTGAAACTAAATTAGCAACTTCCATACAAGAGCCACCAACTTTGGAGCTAAAACCACTTCCAAAAAATCTGAAATATGCATTCTTGGCACCAGATGAAAAGCTACCAGTCATTATAGCTAAGGATCTGCAACCTGACCAAGAAGAGAAGTTGCTGAATATTCTTAGACAGAATATGAAGGCTATAGGATGGACACTTGCAGATATTCCTGGAATCAGTCCCTCCACATGCATGCATAGGATACAATTGGAGGAAAGAGTGAAACCAGTGGGGCAACCCCAGAGGCGGCTAAATCCCTTAATCTTGGATGTAGTAAAGAAGGAAGTGAGCAAGCTGCTAGCTGTAGGCATCATATATCCGATATCAGATAGCAAGTGGGTGAGCTCGATGCAAGTTGTCCCCAAGAAGTTTGGCATCACCATGGTGAAGAACTCTCGAGATGAGTTGATCCCCATAAGAGTGCAGAACAGCTGGAGAGTATGCATTGATTACCGGAAGCTAAACCAAGCTACCAGAAATGTTCGAAAAATTTTACCGTTTTTAAACAAGTTGTTCGATTTTTATCGAATAATTGTGATTAATTAGAATTCGATTTAGTATTTACCCAAAGCCAATTAAGTCACATTTAGAAGGATTAACTTTCATGGAATTAGATTAGGAACATAGGAAGTCTCGTAGAATTTTTCTAAAATCGGTTTACCGATTTAAGAGAAATCGGTAAGTTTTCAGTATTTTAAACTGTCAAAACCGAACCAATAGAACTTATACTATGAGAACCCTAGGATGGTGGCCAAGATTCAACCAACACACCCTCACAAGTGGCGCCACCAACAGTCATGAAGAGGGAAGCCTAGCCAAGTTTGAATGAGGATTGAAGTCCTCTAATCAAAAGCTAGATTCCTTCAAAAGTTTTCATTTTTTTTTCTTCTTTCTTTTCTCTTCCTACCCTTTCAAATTCGGCCAGCCTGTTGACCCTCTCCATTCCCTTTATTTCTCATCTCATCTTTATCTCCATCAAATCTTCAAGCTCACTAAGATTTCCTCAATTCAAAGCACAAATCTTGCAAGATTACACCTAGGAGAAGTAGGAATACAACTTTTCTTCTTGTCTTCCTTAGTTTGGGGCTGTGTAGGGCTTCTGTTTCTCTAGTGATTCTGATGTGATTTTGAGTAATGATGATGAATTAGAGTTTATTTTACATGTATGTTGTGATTGGAATTGAAATTGGACTGAAAGGACTTGAAGATAGGAAGAACCAAGGAGCTGTTGGGTGAAAACCCTACGGCATCTGTACCTCTGTCTTGTACAGAAAAAAATGTAACCATCAAAACTTGATGAATCTATTTTTATGTGAAACTAGACATATAGGGCTTTCCAACCATATAAAATATAAGCCCATTGGATCAGAATTAGTTATGAATTTTTGAAATTTGACCTAGGAATCTAGATTCTTATCTAGGCAGTATGAGTTGAGAAGAGTGTAACTCACTTTACACAACTCTAAATTGAGTGCAACTAGCCCTGTTTGAAAGCTAACATGTAAAGAAATATCTCATAAAATTTTTAGAGTCATATTTGTTGCCATTTGTTCCCAGCACATCAAAGAAGTTGCCTTAAGTTCAAACCAGATTGAAACAGGGTAGGCCAGTAGGGTCAATTTATGGGGCTTATATCTCAAGATGTACTGATGCAAATGATATGAAACTTATATAATTTAAAAGATTGTTCTGTTACCTTTAATTTCTATAAGTTTCGTATGATTTCACCTAGATTCCTATTTTTAGTGAATTTTCACTTATAACGGTGCAATTCTAGCTAAGTGTAGGGCAGTCTGAGGTAAAATACAAATAACTTGAGCTATACAAATCAAAATGAGATGGGACTAAAACGAATGGAAACTAGACACATAGAGCTATAACATATCCAAAATTCAAGTTTAAATGAGTTAAATAGAAGAAATGGTGAATTTTACAAAACTCGGCAGAAGGGGGGTAGAGTCAACAGAAAACTCTGTTGATATTTGTATTGACTTTGACACATCATATGATTGATATTGTTGCTATAATTGGTTGTTCTATGTTTATTGGAATGTTTGATTGATTATACTGGCAGCCTGGTACTATTCATGGGAAAGCAGACTCGATCCATTATGCTGCCAAAATTTCAGCAACAAATTCATATACCTTATGAAATATTTGTATGAATACATGATGTTCAAGTAAAATAATGTTAGTTGTGTATGCAGATTATGAAAGATATAAGGGATTCCATATTACTTGGGCCAGCCCCTGAATAAGTTTAAAGGGAATAAATCAGTGGGAAAGTCAGGAAAAGTAAACTCAGCAATCTTGTATAGGAATGAGTTCAGTCCTAAAAAACAGACTATTACCCAGGAGTATATGGCCAATGACTCCCAGGGGACCAAGGATGGAAAATATAAGTTTAAGAAGGCGAAAGCCCTCAAAAATAAGATGCATTTTCCAGTTTGTACATTTATATGTACTGTATGATAATTCTTAATTGATTGTTATAGTTGCCTGTTTATTTCTCATGATATGTTACTGTTTATTTACGGTTACTGTCTTAGCTATATTAGCATATCTGTTTAACTATATTTTCATTGCTACAATTTAAAATTTAGTTTGTGTCAATTTATGTTTTTTATAATAAAAATTTAAGTTGAATATTACCATTATGTTATATTATTTAAAATTAAGGAAAAATTGAAACAAGCTAGGAATAGCCAGCGATGACGGATATTATGTCGGGATTAGGATTCCCTCTTGAGAAATTTTTATTTCTCACTCTACTATATGGTTCCGCGTCATTCTTAGATCATGGCAAATGTGGCAATCGGCATCCTCTATATTGAGTTCCCCGAGCTACATATTCATCTAGACCCGTTTTTAGACTCTCTCTCTCTCTCTCTGTATATATATATATATATATATATATCCGGTAGATGTCAGTTTCGATTTTACTTCTTCTTCCATAGACATTTTGCTGTTCCCCTGACTCACCCACTCTTTGACCCCACCGCACCTTATATTGCTATCCCGCTATATATGGCACATTCCTTTCCACCTCGACGCACAACAACACTAGCAGCACTAGCAGCAATAGTGGCACCAATAGCAGCAGTTCAGTGGATGCGCGACTTCACCAGCAGATTCCCTGCTTCCTTTGTCTGAGGAGGATCCATATGAGGCGACGAGTTCATCTTCCTCGTCCTCTGCCCCGAGCGTAGATTACACTCCAACTGACACTGGTATGGCGGATGGATTCCTTTCTTCGGAATCCATCTAGGGTGCCCATGTATTGCTACAGTAGGGAATGTTTAGAGTGGTCCTCTCTTAGCATTATAGGGCCATAGGTAGTAGTTTAGCGCATGGTATATGTGTATGGTTAGCACACGAAATATCCCATGGGGACCAGATAAGGTTTTGATTATAAAGACAGGCTAGTTTCATTTTGTTATAGCAGCCTCATTTTTATACCTTGTATCGTTTATATATCCTTTTGGTAACTTGGGAAACGGAAATCTATGTACATATACATTCATAGTGAAGTTAAATAGTTCTATCTGTTCCGCATTTTTATTTTATTTTATTTCTGTTACAACAATTATCCATTACTTATTCCATAACCAAACGAAAATTAATTAAGTGAACAGTTAACTCTATGTGTAGTTAACATTAAATCAGAAAATGGAATTTAATTAGACTGCCACATGTAATAACTTGTCAGGTAATATACTATAACTTAAGCATAGTATTTTGTCTGGTAAGGTAGTACGCTTTTGGTATCAGAACAGTTCGTCCTAATATAGGCTTGAGGATTGGACTGACTGTGCTTCACATATGCTCTGAGCTTCTTAGAAATTATCATGCACTGAGTCTTGTCCATCTGGATAGGATGCATGTGAGGGAATTGCTAACTTAGTATCTTTGTTATTTATTAGCACACTGGACTTAATATTGAGCCTGATCAACTCAATCACTCTTGTTTTGTGTGTTCAGAACTTGATGGCTTCCGGAAGGCGGGGTAGGCCACGAATGGATTCAACGCAGGATATAACACCCTACCAACTTAATGTTATGCTTAAGTCATAGCATGAAATTGGATAGGTTGCGTTACCGTGTTAGTTCTCTATCTAAAGCTGTATTCGTTATGTCATATTATCTCTTTTTCTCTGATATATATATATATATATATATATATATATATATATACGATGAATATACCTACGAAGCGACGCGCTGTATATAATAAATGTAATCAATATTGTAAAACGTAACAGAATTTAAATAAAAGCACTACAGAAATGAATAAAGACAAGAAATATATCATCAGTTGTATATTTACATATATAAGTTGGAAGCCAATGCTTTTGTATATATATATATATATATGTTCAAAAGCAGAATGAAATAAAGGAACAACGAAATTCCTATTGCTAAAAAGTAGAGACAGAAATGGCGGGAGCCAACTAAATACAACGAGTCCAACTCGGGGTCCTTGTGAAGTTGCAGGTCAGGGAGCTCAATAAACAGAGTCGCCGTCGAGTCCATCGTCAACGTCTGAGAATTATGCAGAAATGCAAAACAAGGTGAGAATTTGAAGAAATTCTTAGTAGGGCTCGCGTATAGTGTTTAGCTGACATTATATTCATTCTCAGTTACCTCGGTTTTTGTTTAATTATAAAAACATGGGATCAAACTGAACTATCCATATTCAATAAGTTTAAGAAAATGTCTAGTCCGAGGCAAGGATCAGTTTTACTTATGACAGCATAAGAAATAGAATAAACTACTAAAAGTAATACATAGAATAATGAGTAGAATAAATGAACATATGCTAGTAAGGGAATATAACAGACAAACTGTAAATAACTTGTAATGACTGTTCAATGTAATCATGCAAAACTTATTCTTGAACCTTTCTTCATAAACTTTTCCATTACTTGGTCCCCTTGGAGTTCTTGGCCATTTTAAACTCCTGGGTAATAGTCTGCTTTTTAGGATCGAGCTCGTTCCTATCTGAGGAATCTTAGAGTTTACTTTCTGAGCCTCCAGATCTATTCCCCTTAACTTTATTCCGGGGCTAGCCAAGTATTATGGAACTTTCATCATAACATAATCTTTATGTTGATCATAACATAACCTTAATGACTTCCTTGAAAATGCACATGTATCTTATACCTCATGCATAAGTTTTACCGAAATTTTGGCGGCATAACGGAATGTGTCTGCTTCCCCATGAATAGTGCCAGTACTCAGCATATCAACTTATCAAAGAAATCATATCATTCCATTCATAATTCAACATTAACTTCATAGAAACATTAGTTATATTAAGACAAGGGTACTGCCTCAGCTCAATCATTCAATCCAGTTTTTGTAGCTCAAGCCAAAATTTCTATTTAACTCATCTAAACCTAGATTTTGGATATGTTAAAGTGTTATGTGTCTGTTTTCTAACCTCTTTGGTCCCATCTAATTTTGATAAATATAACTCAAGTTATTTAGATTTTATCGGCACGCCTACTGCCAGTGAAATTACACACTTAAAAGTAAAAATCCACTAAAAATCGAAAAATGATTCAAATCATACATATTAAAGCTAACAGGACAAGCTTTCATTTTCAAAAATTTCCATTTCATTTGCCTTAGTAGGGCTCAAGTTACAAGCCTCGAAATTTGACCTTCCTGAACTGTCCTATTTTGGCTTGATTTGGACATAGGGCAACTTTCTCGGACCACTAGGAGAAAACGGGACCTTATCTAACTCTAAAATTTTTATAGGATATTCTGCTATATGTAAGCTTTCTAAAAAAGTTAGTTTCACTCAATTCCAAGTAGTATAAGGCGAGTTCTACCTTGAACAATCCAATCTGCCCAGAATCAAAATCAAACACCTAGGTCGAACTTCCAAAATTCATATCTCACTCGATACTAATCCAATGGTCTTACATGATATATGTATGGAAATCCCTGAATATCTAGTTTCATTTAAAATTGGTTTCATCAAATTTGAACGATGGTAGGCAGAGCCGTACACTCCACCGTATAGACTGCCGAGAGTTTTTGGTTCTCCAGCCCCTCAACTCTTCCTATTTTCATCCTCTCTTGCTTCCTATTCGAATTCAACATCATAAATAGCCAACAAACCAGCCAAATATCATCATATTCACTTAATCATCATATCAAGAATTGAGAAATAAACCACCACCAGCCACCCACAATCAGAAAATCAAGACAAGAATTAAACCTCTACCTCTTGTTATGTGTGATTTGGCTTGATTTTGGAGTTTAGATGAATAAAACTTGGTCGAGCTTGATGGTTTGATGGAGTTGGGTGAATGGAGAAGAGAAGAAGAGAGCCGAAATGAGGGGAGAAAGCAGCATAGAAATGGGCTGAATGAAAAGAGGAGAATTGTGTTATAAAAGTCTTGAAGTGGTAGTTGAAATGAAGGGTTGTGATTGGTTCAAAATACAAGGCTGAATTTCAGCCAACTCTCCTTGTTTTTGTGGCCAAAGTGGCACCACTTTCATGTGGTAATGTGGCTGAGTAATCAGCCTTAGGTCCTAGGGTTTTAAGCTTGTAATTCTATTGGTTTGGCTCCGACAGTTTAAAATACCATAATCTTACCGATTTCCTTTAAATCGGTAAATCGGTTTCGAGAAAATTCTTATGAAATCTTCTATACTTCTAACCTAATTCTCTCATGTCTAAACTCAATTAGTTGCTAATTAATTGATCCTAAATAAATATTTAGTCAATTTTTAATTAATTGCAATTATTCGATAAAAACCAAACAATTAGGCGAAAAATGATAAGAAAATTCCGAGGGATGTTACACAGGAGAAATCTACCGAATTCATGGATACGACGCGGGAGATAGCATATGTCGTGCGAGAACAAGCAGCTGCGGTAACTCAGATGATGGGCCAACTAGGTAGGCAACTTGAGGTTGGTCATGGAGGGAATTCTAATGATTCAGAAGTGGACCTAGAATACCTTAAATTTGCCGAGTTCCGAAAAAGCTAACCCGCTCAGCTTCAGAGGAGCCTTCAACCCAGCTAAGGCAAATGAGTGGGTTAAAGCTATGGAGAAAGTCTTCTCCATTTTAGACTACATAGACTGTCAGAAGGTGACCTTTGCCACCTATATGCTAGAAGCAGATGCAGAGTTCTAGTGGAATGGTGCACGACGATTATTAGAGGGATCCCAAACAAAGATTACTTGGGACGTATTTAGAGACATGTTCTATCAGAAGTACTTCCCTGCCTCTGTCCGCAATGCTAAGGAGCTGGAGTTTATGCACCTCCGCCAAGGGAATAATAGTATATCAGAGTATATTGCTAAATTTGAGGAGTTGTGTAAATTTTTCATAATCTATCAACCGAACCTTGATGAGGTTTGGAAATGCGTGAAATTTGAGGGTGGACTGCGAGAAGATATCCTTACCACCACAGGGCCGATGGAGATTAGGGATTTTCCTACTTTAGTTAACAAGTGCCGATTGGTGGAGGATTGTTACAGGAAGTTAACTACTGCTAGATCAGCTGGCAGCAACTTCAAGAAAGGATTGGCACCTTTGGGCTAAAGGTTTAAACCTAACTTTTAGTTACAGAAAAAATTTCAACCAATAGGCAATAAAGGCAAGCAACCCTAGAAGCCTTTTGGGAACCAGACTTGCAGCCAGTGTGGCAAGAATCATGGCAACCGCCTATGCCTGGCAGGTCAAAATGTCTGTTTTGGATATGGCAAGCCAAGCCACAAAATCTATGAATGCCCGGCCAGAAACACTCAGTCGACTCCCAGGCCGCAATGCCAGGGAAGAGTTTTCACCATGGACGCACAAGAAGTTGAAAGATCTAAAGATTTGCTTCAGGATACATGCGAAATGAATGGTAAGACCTTGACTATTTTATATGATTAAGGTGCTTCACACTCTTTCATTTCCCATGATTGCATGTCAACTTTGCAATTACCTATTTTTGAATTACGCTATGACTTGCTAGTTTCTACTCCTATAAGTGAGCTTGTTAAGACCAATCATGTGTATGAACGTCCCCTATCAGATGGGAGGTCGAACTTTTTCAGCTAATTTAATTTGTTTTCCTTTGTCCGGACTTGACATTATTTTGCATATGGATTGGCTCTCTACCAACCGAGCCATGTTAAACTATTCTAACAAAGCCGTTGTATTTCCTTCTGCATTATCCCCTGAACCAATAACCCCTGTAAACCTTTATCTAAGCTCTTTAGCAGTACACCACTATGGGAATAGGGGTCAAGGGTACATTCTATTATCAACCAACGTAATGGAGGTTGATCAGAGGTTAGATGATATTCCAGTTATTAGAGAATATCCCGATGTGTTCCATGTAACATCCTCACTTTCGTAAATAGAACGTAATAAGAACTTTGAATTATTTCCCTTAGACAGTGTGAGAATTTCTCAGGCAGCGTTATGCCATGACGATCCTCACACTTGAAATTATAGGGTAGTGTAACACTGCTGCAGAAAATACGGCACTACCATATGTTAAAAATTAAGAAATGACAAAAGTGCCCCTGCAAACTTTTGTTAATCGCAGTGATATCCTGAATTTTTAAAAATTATGTTTTGACCCCAAAAACTTATTTCCACAATAACCCTAGAACTTTTCATAAAATGACCTTTATGTCCACCCTAGAACTTTTCATAAAATGACCTTTATGTCCCCCACATCTACAGTATTAGCATAATGGGGTTTTCAACGGAGTAGAATCACGTGGTGAAACCGTAGAAGTTTAAGTCTCTGCCGATTGGGCCATGGAGGCAGCCGGGTGTGAAATGATGTGGGGTGCCCCTGGACTTGTTCAAAATTATGGAAATGCCATTAGTTATAGAAAACAGAAAACAAAAAGGCTCCGAAGTTGCGAAAATGTCTAATTTACGCCGTTAATCTGTTTATTCGGTTTCAATAGTTATATAAGGACAATTAGGAGTTAATTAGATGTTAATTAGAGGGATAAGGCTTAGGAACAATTAGGATAGAGATATAGAAATTCTCTCAAAGTCATTTAGTAAAGTTTTGTCGATTTGAAGAAAATCGTGAATATTGATACTTTAAACACTTGAGGCAGGAATCAATAGAATTTCACTAGTTTTAGTGGCTAAAAATTGAGCCACTTCTACCCTAATGGATGGCACCAAGTGAGTGGAGAGTGTAACATCCGAAAAAAAATTCTATCGTTATTAACCGAGTTTTTGGTTTTCATCGGATAATTGGGATTAATTAGGATTCAATGAAGCATTCACTTAAAGCCAATTGAGTGTGGTTTAGAATGATTAGGTATAATGGAATCAGATTAGAACCATAGGAAACTTGATAGGATTTTTCTAAAACCGGTTTACCGATTTAAAGGAAATCAGTAAGATTTTGGTATTTTAAACTGCTGGAATCGGACCAATAGAAATTATACTGTGAAAATCCTAGGATGGATGGCCAAGATTCAGCCAACACTCCTCACAAGTGGCACACAAATCAGCCATAAAAGAAGGAAGCTAAGCCAAGTTTGAATGAGGGTTGAAATCCACCAATCAAGAGCCAACTTCCTTCATAAGTTTTCATTTTTTTTTTCCTTCCCCCTTCATATTTTCGGCGGCCACCCCATAAGAGGTGCAGACCAGCCCTCATTTTCCCACTTTCCTTCATCATCTTCCACTTCCTCTCATCCCCAAGCTCAAGCACCAACCATCAACTTCACTCCAAGATCAAGTTCCATCAAGATTTCACACCACCAAGGTAGGAATCTCAACTTTCTCCTTCTTTCTTTGAATTGGGGCTGCCTAGAGTCCCTTATTCATCCATGATTCTGATGTTGTGATGGGTGGGGATGATGAATTAAGGTTGGTTTAAGGTGTATATGTGAGTTTGAATTGAAGATTGGATGGATTGGTTAGGGAAAAACATGAATCCAAGAAGAATTCAAGAAGCTATTAGGGTTTTCTCCTCAATGGTCCATGCGGCGGGGTGTACAGCTCTACCTACAGCCATTTAAATTTGATGAATCCATTTTTATATGAAACTAGACATCCAGGGCTTTCCATGGATATAAAATAGAAGTCCATTGGATTAGTATTGAATTAGTTATGAATTTTTGAAGTTTAACCTAGAAATCTGGATTCTTAGCCGGGCAGTATGAGTTGAGAAGGGTATAACTCACCCTATACCACTCCAAATTGAGTGGAACTAAATTTGTTTCAAAGCTAACATATAATAGAACATCCCATAAAGTTTTCAGAACCAGATTCGCTGCCATTTGTTCCCGGCACACCAATGAATTTGACTTAAGTTTAACCCGGGCTGGAACAGGGTAGTCCAGTAGGGTCAAGTTTCTGAACTCATAACTCAAAATATACTTAGGAAAATGACATGAAACTTAGTTCATTTGAAATCTTGTTCTATCATCTTTAATTTGATATAAAATTCGTATGATTTCACTTAGTTTTCTATTTTTAGTGAATTTTCTTTTATAAGAACCCAATTCTGGCTAAGAACAGGGCATGCTGAGGCAAAATATTTATATCTTGACTTATACAAATCAAAATGAGATGGGACCAAAAGGGTTAGAAACTAGACACATAATGCTATGATAAATCCAAAAATTAGATTCAAATGAGTTGAATTGCAATAAGGGTGGAGTATACCAAACTTGGGCAGAATAGGAGAGAATAAACCAAAAACCCAATTGGTGCTTGAATTGAAATTGATGAATGATGCTATGAATTTATATATATATTTGCTGGTCCATATTGAATTGCAAGTTTGTACATTTTCACTGGTTGCCTACCACTATTCATGGGGAAGCAGACGCAATCTGTTATGCTGCCAAAATTTCGGCAGAAAAATGTGAATTATGTGACTGTTATGATCATTTATATGTTATGCTCATTAGATTCATCTATGCAAGAATGATTCAAGTATAATATGAAGTATATGAATGAATGCATGTAGCATATGCATGTATAATCATGTCCAAAGAAGAATAAGATTTATGAGAACTTGCAAGAAAGACGTACCAAGCTACCACGTGAGGGATGGCATAGACCTAGCTAGCGTGGGACAGAGCGGTACTGTCTAAGACTTGGGCCAGCCCTCGACCAGATTTAAGGGGAATAGACCGGTGTGAGGGTCAAGGAAAGTAAACCCATCACTCATGTATAGGTACGAGCTCGGACCTGAAAAGCAGGTTATCACCCAGGGGTGAGAGAGGCCATTCACCTCCAGGGGACCAAGTATAGAATGGCAAGGTTGAGTTGCAAGTTAAGAAGAGATAAATTAAGTCAAGTGCACTTGCATACATTCAATTATAAGCATCTATATGTGCATCATCAATTATCTAGTTAAGTCATAATGCTATTATGATCCTTGTTGAAGCATATTATACTATTCATATTTCTATGTCTGTCATATGATATGGCAAGTGGTCGTTAAAATATGATCCGCTTCGAGAAAGATGTTTTCAACTTAAAATTGAACCACTATTTGTTTATATGTGCTAATATTTTCATAACAAACCGAAACGGCTGGAATGTTTATGATGGCACCGTAAGATTGGTTTGAGTTTATCTACTGAGAACCTTAGGTTCTCACTGCCTACTTGTATGTTTCTCTTTTCCATAAATATTCTAGCACCCAAGTTGGAAACCAAGTGCGAGGCAGAGTACAGAGCCATTCATTGAGTAAGAATCGGGCATAAGCCAGATCAAGAGACTATTGAAGCTAGCTAATGACTAGTCGGAAGTAGACACTATATATTAAGTCGGTCACAATCTCTTTTAAAGTGTAATTATTTTATTCTCTATATATCAGAGACTATTAGTCAGTAGTAAAGAAGGCAGTTAAAGGGCCATATATTATATTTTCCATATTTTAAAGATTTCTTAGCACAGTGACAACTTTTTAATATAACTCCATGACTCAAGCATGACTTATATAATAAAGGGTGCTGCATATTTTGGTATCAGAGCAGTTTGTCCTGTATTGGCCCGTGGATGGACTGATTATGCTTCTGATGCATACTCTGAGAATCTAGATAAACCATGTGTTAGGTCCTTGCATGAAGAGGACATAGAAATATTATGTATGGTAGCCTTGTTGTGAGTGTTGTGGACTACCTGTTGCACTTGACTGAGTATTGAGCCTGATCACCTCAATATAAGGTTTTGTGTAAACAAAAGCCTAAAACACCCAGCAGGCTTATTAGGAGCCTTCTATATATAATTATTAGGGATAAGACTCCTAGAAAGTAGCGATGGCATAAAGGGATAGACAATTGAGCAAGTTGAGGAGTGCAGATAATTGGGGATTTAATCAAAGGAATTGTGTCGAATGGTTTGCTATGGACATAGTAAACCTAGTTATATCGAAAAAGATTGTTTGCAAAGTGTTGTCGGGTAGCCGAAGATTTTCCATCATTAAGGACAGGATCTTAGTTGGAGACAAGCTGCGTAAGAATCTTCTTCACCCTGATGGGGCTTAGTTCAAGCTTCATTGCGATTACCCAATCTAGACTGTCTTCTCTAGATTGAATCTAGGGGATTCTTCTACCTAGTTTTGTATTCTTAATACACGACAGGAGTAAGGTGATTACCCGCTAATGAGTTTATCTTGTGTGGCATGAATAGTGCCCTTATTTTCTTCATAGATGAGATTACCTTGAAGGTACCTCGCCAGTAGATTCAATCAATGGTTTGTATTTTGATTTGTGGAAATACCACACTATAAAGACCTGATCCTTCATTAAGGAGCTTGTAGAGTGGACAAAGGATGCAAAGAATCAGTGAAAGAAGCTAAAGATAGAAGCTTCGGTTAGGTATATGGGAGACCTTTTAAGTCCCCATCTAGAGGGTGGAGTGGTTTCTTCCTCAAGGCTACTGGGAACCAACCTTGTAGCGATTGCAAATTGGAAGAGTACTAGGTGGAATATTGACTTCGAAAGGGAAATAGTTGAGCAAACTATAAAGAGAGCCATCTAACTGTACATTGAATCAAGACGGAGATACGGCTATACACGGTATGGAAAGCAGATGGAGTTATAAGTGTAACAAGAGAAAGAGACAATATATCTCCTACTAGCTTGAAGTAGGAACACTTTCAGACTAAAGGTGGCATATGAATCAAGTGAAAATTTTCCTATCTTTCAAGGATAAAGTAAGTGCTAGAAAATCTAGTCATGTTCAAATTTTATCAACTTCAGCCACCACAGAAATTGGAGGATAGAATCATCTTCAACATGTTATTAGCTGAGGAATGAGGCTATTTAGAGAAGAAAGGCAAAGTCGAACAATCGCCATTAAGTAGCATTATATATGCTAT
Organism: Pterocarpus macrocarpus; assembly: GCA_031439585.1. Taxonomy (NCBI): domain Eukaryota; kingdom Viridiplantae; phylum Streptophyta; class Magnoliopsida; order Fabales; family Fabaceae; genus Pterocarpus; species Pterocarpus macrocarpus. Next base: position 49,550,480 of record CM062514.1, read on the forward strand.
GGGTGGAGTAACTCGATGAGAAATGTATTTGGATTCAGACGGGAGTAACAAAGATTTAAAGTATACAACTAATCCCGATAGGCCAAGGGAGTAGTAGCAAGGTAGGTTCTGACAAATGAAAATAAACAAGTTCCTACAGCAACAATAGAACACAGTAGGAACAAGGTAGGAAAAGAGGAAGTTTGGATTTCTGACTGGCCCACTAAAAGGAGCAAAGCTACCTAGTATGAGATTACGGTATAAATAAGATTGTGTACGAAATACCAAGCAGCGTTGCCTTGGCACCGGTCATAAGTACAACGACCCAATGCACCAATATATGATCAAAAAGGATTCGGAAACATGCCCCATGAGAGGCAAGGTTGCAATGTCGAAATTAAAGGCAGCCAGAAGAGTCTCTATACCTTGGGCTAGATTAAATGCAATCATCACTAACGCACTAGGTTCCATCAGAGTTCCATAGTTAAGCATGCTCGGACAAGAGTAATATTAAGATGGGTGACCATCTGGGAAGTCCTCATATTGTAACTTCAACAGGGAAACAAGACCATCATTCCCATATCTTACAGCAAATGGATTAGATCCTAGCGGCAAGATTTTATGAAGAATAGCCAGAAAGCTTAACAGTTAGGGTAATATGAGATTTAGCCAGTAAAAATAACACACCTCTATATATTGTACTAGGACAAATCCCCAATGAGATTGGTAACATTAGTGCCCACAAAAGTGGGAGGTGGACATCAACACAATAGTCGAGGAATCTCCATGCTAACCAATTGAAGGAAAATAGAAGAGTGGCAAGAACTTCGGCTGTTCCACAATCCTTTTCTTACATGAAGCTAATCATATTTTGAGGGAACAAGTATCGCAACAATCATTGAGAAGTTCAACAAGAATGGCATGAGATCCAGGTAGCAAATAATGAGAAATGGAATAAAGTCCGCAAGAGCAAGGAGAGATTTCGAAGCAAGGACTATAGTTATAGTTTAGAAGGAAGCTCTAGCCTTACACCTAAAATCTAATGAAAGGGGATTCATCACTTATCAGAGAAGATCAGGTAGGTGAGATTCTGGATATAGCTTAATCAACTTCCCGAAAAACTTCGGCGAATCCACTATGACCACTATTTGTCGAAGTTGATTGCTATTGTAGCTGATAATTTTCATAATGGCAGAACTTCTTCAGTTGGTATTTAGGGCCTAAGGCACAAGTATTAGAAAATTTACCGGAAAACATAGCGCACAAGTAGTCAGATGTAACACCCTCCCAAGTACAGTACTATGCTTAAGTCATAGTACCACACCCTGGAGTTATTCTGATTACTGAAACGGACCTTATCTGACAAAGAACCTGCTGCGCTACTCTGATACCTCTTGAACTTTCTGGAGACAACACGGAAAAATAGGAGTGAGAATTATAAATTCTCAGTAGGATTCTCTATGATACACATGTAATGTCATCGTTGTCATCTTCAATTTGCTTCGATTTATTATGAAAAAGGTGAACATGCTGCACAAACTGTTTAATTTTACATTTAAAAAAAAATGTCTTATCTGAAGCAAAGTTCTTTTTACTCATATACTGGTCATTTGGGGAAGTCTACACAAGATTAATTCATGAATAATATCATGGATATTAACTTCAACATATAAAACGCACATAGCATTAATCTACTAGGAATATAACCTCTGTACATAGCTTAACTTGCACTTGAATTCATACATATACATAAAATTTTACTTTTCTTTCATTCGACACACCTAGGCGTTACGTATCGCCGTCCCTAGGGTGCTTGCATCTGTTTACACTTGAGCGTTACGTATCGCCATCCTCAAGTGCAGCATCATACCACATCCCAGAGTATGATCGCCATGTCATACCCCATCAGAGCGTGATCGCCATGTCACGTTCCTTAGGAATATGGTATCCTCATGCTATATCCCAGAGTATGATCGCCATGTCATACCCCGTCAGAGCGTGATCGCCATGTCACGTTCCTTAGGAATATAGACTCATCATCATATCTTTGCATGCCACATTCCAGAGTATGATCGCCATGTCATACCCCGTCGGAGCGTGATCGCCATGTCACGTTCCTTAGGAATATGGGGTCTTCATGCTATATTCCAGAGTATGATCGCCATGTCATACCCCGTCAGAGCGTGATCGCCATGTCACGTTCCTTAGGAATATAGGACCTTCATTCGGTACTTACACTAGCTGGGTCATGCCAATCCTCATGTAAGTCCTACCCCCCATATACTCACACTAGCTGGGTCAATGCCATGCCTGATGTGAGTGGGGCATATACTTAATTCTTTGGTCTTTAAGTCTTTACTCTTTAACCTTTACTGCCCTTGGGTAGCCTGGCCTTGGAGTGAGCTTGTCAGCTCAACTCGTGACCATTGTCACACCGACTCACCCACAAGGGGATTCACATCTTTATACTCACATTTAATATACTTATATCTTTTCATTCTCATGCGTTGTCAAGCATAGTCATGCTAAATGTACTCGTACATATGGTTTATCAGTATTTCTCATATACCTCATATCATGCTGCTTTTTGATTTAGTCTCATATATCTCATATCACCCTTATATCATTCTTGCATATAAATGTCCCTAGGTTCATAAACTTCTGCCGTAAAATCGGCAGCATAACAGATCATATTCGTTTCCCCATGAATAGTGCCAGTTCCCACGGACAAACCAGTCATAGCAACATAAATCAACTTAACACACATATATATCAATGTCAAACTGGCAATTCTCAACTAAAACTTTTTATGTTTCCATAATACTTGTGAGATCTTCAATTAGGTCACTTTGTGAAACTATCACTTTGGCCATTCTGCTACCTTCCATTCGATTCTGCCCGAATTTCATATGATCCAATTTTATTTCTATTCAACTCATTTAGATCTGAAATTTGGATATATCATAGCTCTATATGTCTACTTTCTAACCTCTTTGGTCCCATACCATTTTGATTTATATAACTCCTGATATTTAACTTTTACCTTAGCCTGTTCAGTCTCTAGCCCGAATTACACTCCTAGAATTATAAATTCAATAAAAATCGAAACTAGGCTCAAACCATACGAAATTGGTCTCATATTGAAGCTAACAGGACCACCTTTCATTTGCCACAAGTTTCACTTCATTTGCTTAAGTATACCTCGAGTTATAAGTCCTGAAAGTCGACCTTCCTAAGCTACCCTGTTTTAGCTCGGTTTGGACATAGAGTAACTTCCTTGGATTACTGGGAACAATTGGGATCATAACAAACTCCGAATCTCATATTGAGATGTTCCCCTATGTGTAAGCTTTCTAACAACTTTGGTTTCACTCAATTTGGAGTTGTATAGGGTGAGTTATACCCTCCTCATGTCACCCTGCCCGGATGAAAATCCTGAACCCTAGGTCAAACTTCAAAAATTCGTATCTCCTTCAATACTAATCCAATAACCTTATATATATCTATGAAAAGCCCTGAATGTCTACTTTCATCTAAAAATGGTTTCATCGGATTTGACCGATTGTAGGCGGAGCCGTACACTCTGCCTGCAGTTTGTAGTGGAATCTTCACCAAGACAGCATCCTAATCCATCCATTTCTCTTAGTTTTCTTCTTCTAATCCTAATTCCCACTCAAGATTTCATGTTAATCCCATATTAATCCAATCATACACATCCAATATATCATCAAATAACCATAAAAAGGAATCTTTCATGCATCCTCAGTCTAGAGAAATTAAGACTAGAGATTGAATCCTACCTCTTTGGAGTATGACTTTGCTGAATTTGAGTTTGGATTGATGGAACTTTGCCAAAGCTTGGAGATTTGATGGAGTTGGATTTGAGAGAGGAAGGGAAGACGAAGGCTGGAGCAAAGAAGGGAGGGAGATGTAAATCAGTTGGGAATGAAGAGAGAAGTCTGACTTAAATAGATGAAAGTTGTGGTGTTGATTGGCTGAAGTTCAGCCATATCTCTCACTTTTGTGGCCAAATTGCTCTCCACGTCGCCTAAAAGTGATACTCGTTTCCACTGCATTCTGAAATCGGAACTCGTCTCTTTTCTGCCTAAAGTCGGAGCCCGTGCTATTTTACACTGCTTGAAGCCGAAGCCGGATGTAGGAACTCGTACCACATTGTTTGTGACTTGTGGAAATATTGTTTACTTTGAGTCTTGGAATCAAAGTCGGAAGTCGGAAGTCATGTAGCCGACAATCATAAAATCTCGGAACTCCCTATTTGAACTCGGGAATGTCAATGCTGGATGTAAAATAGGAGATCAGAACTCGGGAATTCGAATCACATGGCCAAACCCAAGTACTTAAACCTGGAAGTCGGGATTTATATGCAGTGTGGTTGATGAGATCGGAAACCGGGTATATTTGTCCTTGAAACATGAAGTCGGAGCTCGCATGTATTTTACTTGAAACTTGGAGATAAGTTATGAGATCGGAAATGGGTCCGTTTTCCTCTGATGTGAAATCGGACATCGGAAATCGCCTCACGTTGTTCGGACTCGAATGTTAAACTTGGAAGTTGTAGAAATAGTCCAGATTAAGTCGGAAGTCGTGGACATAGGTGAGACGAACTCGGAAATCGGAGAATATCATAGGATGAAGTCGGAAATCATGTACTTACGTAAGACGAACTCGGAACTCGGAATTTATCCCACTTTGTGTAGAATTCGAAGATGAAGTCGGGAATTGAAATTGATCAGTCGTAAGGGCGAAGTCGGATCTCGGAAATTGGGACGTTACATTACTACTCTCCTTAAAAGAAATTTGTCCTCAAAATTCCGTGGCTAAGAATGGTTGAGGAGAAATCTGTTATCCTACAGAGGCACTCCTTCTTGCGATGTATCTTGCGGATAGCTACGAGGTGTTATTTCAGTAAGTACAAAGGATCCATAAGAAGTATGTTCGTGCCTCGGGTTTGTCTAGTTTGTATGACGCCCTGAACCAGCATCCAATTTGGTGGAGACTATTCTCATTTTCCTTATTTTTGTGCCCAATTACTTTGCGTAGTAGTAGCCATTTAAACTTTTTGTTGTGCGTATACCAGCTGTCCCCATGTCCGACGTCAACAGGTCATGATTACGATGATAATATTAAAGTATTTACCTCAATAACACCCTACATATAACATTTCTGACCCAATCCTGAGTTCCTTTAAAGGATACTTACCCCCTTTATCACTTCGGGCAGCTTTGTGAGTTCTACAGTTATCACTTATAGCAATAGTTAACTTCGCTATGTGGTAGTCATAGTAACCATATTCGGTGCTGGGAAGCTAGTTTCACTAATTTAAGAATTCCTATTTACGTGATCACCCTCGATCATATGGAGAAGCTTTTTCTGGTAAATCCCACTTGTAGGGTCACACTTTTCCTTAGATTTTGAATGCTGACCTTGACCTATAATTATCCTTCACAATAACTTTCTAATCATGTCATTTAGCATGGTTGCTTACTTCTGTCTACTAGCTCCCGAATAACTTGGGGCATGCTCCCTTGCTCTGCTACAGTTAACATATGACTAACAAGTCATAAGATTATGCTGGGAAATTTCCTTGTGAAATCTTCTTAAAGTTGCGGCTCAGCCCGAGTTATCAGATACCACAGGTCACAAGTAGAGTCCAACTATTTTCGGCATTCTCGATTGACTATACTACTAGTTCAGAGGCACGACCCTTATAAAGACTCAAAAATTCTCCTTTCGAATTATAGGTAGGAGCTTTGTCTTAGAATTTCTTCTTCTTTATAAGCTTTATTTCGTATCTCAACGCGTGCTAGAAAGGTCTCAGATTGTCTTTTCTACGAAAACTATTAATGCTCCTCATGAGTTTATTTCCTCAAACAGGACCAACTAGATGGGGGAAGGAGGGAATAACAGCTTTGCTTCCACATTGATTTGCAAGAATCCTACCTTGCCTATCCCCTTTATCTTAAAACACGGGGGTTCCTTATTAGATGTGTTGAATTCTAGCCTCCGAGTCTTTTAATGCTAGCTTAAGAAGTCTTGCGGTTCCCAAGGTTATTGTCCTCCTCAGCGGTTAGCCTCCATACAATGCGTATCAACCTTAGTGGTCAAATTCTATATCATTCTCATTACTAAACCTTTTTACGATTTATAGCAATATCTTGTCCCCATGTGTGACTACCCAATGTGAGAGGAAAATTAATAGTCTTGTCTCTTTCTCTCTCTCTTGTAGTGTCCTACTATTTGTGTAGAAGCTTATCTTGGTCTTGGCTCGTTATGGCCTCCGATAATACTACTATCTCGTCCTATCGGGATCTGTTGCACACCCTAACTCCTTGTTATTCTTACTTGAATTTGACTACGCTCCTTCTCAAGTTTCCCCACTGATAGCATTTATAATGATGTCCATTGACGATCTTTACACCTTACATTTCTTCTCCCGATAACTGTATCTCTTTACAAATGTTGAAAATAGTTGCTTCAGGTGATGCTTATAATGACTAAGATTGATAGAGTCCTGGTGTAACCCAATCTTCCGATACCTCCTTTACCCTTAACGGATACGGAATACCAAGCTTGCTTCATGTGCCACCCTAATCTTCTGGTTAGTAGGAAATATCCTGCCCTTACTTTAAAGGATGCTTCCGGGTTATTCGTATAGCTTTACTTCATTTTCGTACCGTGAATGACCACGCCTCTACTCTGATATAACGTATATTTAGACAAATTTCTTCAAAATTTGTTATAACTATAACAGTATAAGTAAGGTTCACATACAAGCACATAGTAGATGTAAAACCACTTAGCATAATAGGATTGACTAAAACTAAATTAGCCAATTCCTTATTCTGGTTTATTCCTAATTCTCGCTATGGCTCCTTCGGGGTGGCGCCTCCTCCGTATTTATAGTGACAACCCTTCCCAGACATTGTGGTTTAGGAGTCAGTGGTTGGTTATCGGGGCATTCTCGGATCATATATCCTGGCTTGCCATATTTGAAACACACATATCGTCTAACCAGGCAAGGCTTATTTCCGTGATTCTTCCCACACTTCGAACATCGTTGTTTGACTACCGATTCTTGTAGTTGCTTGCCCTCATATTCACTAATGTGAAATTGCTTCTTTGGTGGTGAGGCATATTCGAGTTTCTGGTTCTCAAGTGCTGGCCTTTTTCCGTAAACGTCAGATTGGACAATCTCCAATTTCTTATTATAGTTTTCCACAAGTCTGCACTTGTTTACCAAAGTAGGAAAATCCCTGATCTCCATAGGGCCAATTGCTGCAAGGATATCTTCCCTTAATCCACCTTCAAATTTGACACACTTCCACGCCTCATCTGGGCTCCGCTGATAGATGGTGGAAAATTTATAGAGTTCTTCGAACTTAGCAATGTATTTTGAAACACTCATGTTTCCTTGTTGAAGCTTCATAAACTCCAATTCCTTAGCGTTTCGCACCGATGCAGGGAAATATTTCTGATAGAATGCCTCTTTGAACATGTCCCAGGTGATACCAACTTGGGGTTCTGCCAACAGCCTTTTTGCGCCGTTCCACCAAAACTCGGCGTCTGCCTCCAACATATAAGTGGCAAAGGCCACTTTCTGTTGATCAGTGGCCAAGACAGAAAAGATCTTCTCCATTGCTTTGACCCATTCCTCGGCTTTATCTGGGTCGAAAGCTCCTCGGAAACTGGGCGGATTTGCTTTTCTGAACTCAGCAAATTTAAGGTAATCCAGGTCTACTCCTAGGCCATGTGGATTTCCCCCATGACCAGCCTCAGGCTGCCTACCCAACTGGTCCATCATTTGATGAGTTGCAGCGGCCTGCTCCCGCATGGCATGAGCTATTTCACGCATCATATCCATAAAATTAGTAGGATCTTACGGGTGGAGTGCAGGTTAGTGGCCTACCACGCCCTCTGGAAGCCATTAGTTCCTAGTCACACACAACAAAGCATTGAGTTGATCAGGCTCAACAATAAGTTAAGTGTGACAGCAACTAACAACAATCGCAGTTAGGCGGTCATGCATATCTAGTTCCCTATATCTTGTCTAAACAGATAAGATTTGTCACATGACATTTTCTAAGAATTCCAGAGTGCACTGGAAACGTAGTCAGTCCAAATCCTCAGGTCCGGGGAGGATCGAACTGCTCTGATACCAAAATGTAACACCCTCCCAAGTACAGTACTATGCTTAAGTCATAGTACCACACCCTGGAGTTGTTACGGTTACCTGAACGGACCTTATCTGACAAAGAACTTCGCCAAGCGCTTACTCGATACCTCTTGAACTTTCTGGAGACAACACAGAAAAATAGGAGTGAGAATTATAAATTCACTAAAAATCGAAACTAGGCTCAAACCATACAAAATTGGTCTCATATTGAAGCTAACAGGAGCACCTTTCATTTGCCACAAGTTTCACTCCATTTGCTTAAGTATACCTCGAGTTATAAGTCCTGAAAGTTGACCTTCCTGAGCTACCCTGTTTTGGCTCGGTTTGGACATAGAATAACTTCCTTGGATTACTGGGAACAATTGGGATCATAACAAACTTGTAATCTCATATTGGGATGTTCCCCTATGTGTAAGCTTTCTAACAACTTTGGTTTCACTCAATTTGGAGTTGTATAGGGTGAGTTATACCCTCCTCATGTCACCCTGCCCAGATGAAAATCCTGAACCCTAGGTCAAACTTCAAAAATTCGTATCTCCTTCAATACTAATCCAATAACCTTATATGATATATCTATGAAAATCCCTGAATGTCTACTTTCATCTAAAAATGGTTTCATCAGATTTGACTGATTGTAGGTGGAGCCGTACACTCCGCCGTACGGATTACCGTGGAATCTTCACCAAGACAGAATCCTAATCCATCCATTTCTCTTAGTTTTCTTCTTCTAATCCTAATTCCCACTCAAGATTTCATATTAATCCCATATTAATCCAATCATACACATCCAATATATCATCAAATAACCATAAAAAGGAATCTTTCATGCATCCTCAGTCTAGAGAAATTAAGACTAGAGATTGAATCCTACCTCTTTGGAGTATGACTTTGCTGAATTTGAGTTTGGATTAATGGAACTTTGCTAAAGCTTGGAGATTTGATGGAGTTGGATTTGAGAGAGGAAGGGAAGACGAAGGCTGGAGCAAAGAGGGGAGGGAGATGTAAATCAGTTGGGAATGAAGGAGAAGTCTGACTTAAATAGATGAAAGTTGTGGTGTTGATTGGCTGAAGTTCGGCCATGTCTCTCACTTTTGTGGCCAAATTGCTCTCCACGTCGCCTAAAAGTGATACTCGTTTCCACTGCATTTTGAAATCGGAACTCGTCTCTTTTCTGCCTAAAGTCGGAGCCCGTGCTATTTTACACTGCTTGAAGCCGAAGCCGGATGTAGGAACTTGTACCACGTTGTTTGTGACTTGAGGAAATATTGTTTACTTTGAGTCTTGGAATCAAAGTCGGAAGTCGGAAGTCATGTAGCCGACAATAATAAAATCTCGGAACTCCCTATTTGAACTCGGGAATGTCAATGCTGGATGTAAAATAGGAGATCAGAACTCGGGAATTCGAATCACATGGCCAAACCCAAGTACTTAAACCCGGAAGTCGGGATTTATATGCAATGTGGTTGATGAGATCAGAAATCGGGTATATTTGTCCTTGAAACATGAAGTCGGAGCTCGCATGTATTTTACTTGAAACTTGGAGATAAGTTATGAGATCGGAAATGGGTCCGTTTTCCTCTGATGTGAAATCGGACATCGGAAATCACCTCACGTTGTTCGGACTCGAATGTTAAACTCGGAAGTTGTAGAAATAGTCCAGATTAAGTCGGAAGTCGTGGACATAGGTGAGACGAACTCGGAAATCGGAGAATATCATAGGATGAAGTCGGAAATCATGTACTTACGTAAGACGAACTCGGAACTCGGAATTTATCCCACTTTGTGTAGAATTCGAAGATGAAGTCGGGAATTGAAATTGATCAGTCCTGAGGGCGAAGTCGGATCTCGGAAATCGGGACGTTACATCAGACACATGACAAGGAGGATGAGGAGTTTACTCGACGAACATGATGATGGATTAGAACGTCAGCAAAACAAAGTATATTTTGGCATCCATATAATCCACGACAACTCTCTACCTAGATATTTGAAAGGCATCTTGTAAGACAATATGGTAAAGAAACTCTGCAGCTTCGATGAAAAGAACTGACTTTAACCTTGGTTTTCATAATAAATTGCTTGTATCTCACTAACTAGGAATCAAGGAGGATATCAGACTAATAGAAAGAATCTTGAGTCTTAGAACTTAATCCGTATAGTAAGAGCAACCTGAAATTTCCTACAGGCATGAAGCAAATTATACCAAGAAGAAGGAGTATTAAGATAAGGCTCCTAGTCATAATCTTGAGAAGAGGCCTAAAACCTATGTTTCTAAGAACTGTATCGAAGACGAATTTATTATTGAACTAAGGGTAGCTGAGCAAATAAGAATCTTGGGAAAGAATATATGGACCTCCTTGACCCAGGCATTATCATTCCTGCATATTAACGTCAATTAATACAATAACTGCTAATCTTTGCAATTACAGATCTTCATGAGTTGAATATCTGGGGTCTCAGGTACAAGTGGTGGAAGATTTAGCAACTACCACAAAGCAGGAGTAGCAGAATATAGAGCAAGGGGGATGGGTTAGAGTCTCCAATAAACAGAACAATGATTCAAAGCGTCATAGAGACAAGGCAAGCTTGGACACCAACATAACCCTTATGGATCCTTTGTACGTATTAAGACACTATCTCATAGCTACCGGCAAGTAATCTCAAGACAAGATGCAAACTCGAAAAGCGGAGTATCCCTATAAGTTAAAAGGATTTTTCCTTGGCCCTTCTTAATCCTAGAATTTTGAGGACAAAATTCTTTTTAAGGTGGGTAGAATGTAACATCCCCACTTTCGTAAATAGAACGTAATAAGAACTTTGAATTATTTCCCTTAGGCAGTGTAAGAATTTCTCAGGCAGCGCTATGCCATGACGATCCTCACACTTGAAATTATAGGGTAGTGTAACACTGCCGTTGAAAATACGGCACTGCCATATGTTAAAAATTAAGAAATAACAAAAGTTCCCTTGCAAATTTTTGTTAATCGCAGTGATACCCTGAATTTTTAGAAATTATGTTTTGACCCCAAAAACTTATTTCCACAATAATCCTAGAATTTTTCATAAAATGACCTTTATGTCCCCACATCTATAGGATTAGCAGAATGGGGTTTTAAATAGAGTAGAATCACATGGTGAAACCGTAGAAGTTTAAATCTCTGCCAATTGGGCCATGGAGCCAGCCAGGTGTGAAATGACGTGGGGTGCCCCTAAACTTGCTCAAAATTACAGAAATGCCATTAGTTATAGAAAACAGGAAACAAAAAGGCTCCGAAGTTACGAAAATGTCTAATTTATGCCGTTAATCTATTTATTCGGTTTCAATAGTTATAAAAGGACAATTAGGAGTTAATTAAATATTAATTAGGAGTTAATTAGATGTTAATTAGAGGGATAAGGCTTAGGAACAATTAGGATAGAGATATAGAAATTCTCTCAAAGTCATTTAGTAAAGTTTTGCCGATTGAAGAAAATTGGCGAAGATTCGATACTTTAAACCGTTAGAACCGAATCAATAGAATTTCACAAGTTTGAGTGGCTAAAAATTGAGCCACTTCTACCCTAATGGATGACGCCAATTGGCCACCAAGTGAGTGGAGAGTGTAACATCCGAAAAAAATTCTATCGTTATTAACCGAGTTTTCGGTTTTCATCGAATAGTTGGGATTAATTAGGATTCGATTAAGCATTCACTTAAAGCCAATTGAGTGTGGTTTAGAATGATTAGGTATAATGGAATTAGATTAGAACCATAGGAAACATGATAGGATTTTTCTAAAACCGGTTTACAGATTTAAAGAAAATCGGTAAAATTTTGGTATTTTAAACTGCCGGAATCGGACCAATAGAAATTATACTGTGAAAATACTAGGATAGATGGCCAAGATTCAGCCAACACTCCTCACAAGTGGCGCACAAATCAGCCATAAAGAAGGAAGCTAAGCCAAGTTTGAATGAGGGTTGAAATCCACCAATCAAGAGCCAACTTCCTTCATAAGTTTTCATTTTTTTCTTCCTTCCCCTTTCATATTTTCGGCCTCCCTATAAGAGGTGCAGACCAGCCCTCATTTTCCCACTTTCCTTCATCTTCTTCCACTTCCTCTCATCCCCAAGCTCAAGCCCCAACTATCAACTTCACTCCAAGATCAAGTTCCATCAAGATTTCACACCACCAAGGTAGGAATCTCAACTTTCTCCTTCTTTTCTTTGAATTGGGGCTGCCTAGAGTCCCTTATTCATCCATGATTCTGATGTTGTGATGGGTGGGGATGATGAATTAAGGTTGGTTTAAGGTGTATATGTGAGCTTGAATTGAAGATTGGATGGATTGATTAGAGAAAAACATGAATCCAAGAAGAATTCAAGAAGCTGTTAGGGTTTTCTCCTCGATGGTCCATACGGCGGAGTGTAGGCTCCACCTACAGCCATTTAAATTTGATGAATCTATTTTTATATAAAACTAGACATCTAGGGCTTTCCATACATATAAAATATAAGTCTATTGGATTAGTATTGAATTAGTTATGAATTTTTTAAATTTAACCTAGAAATCTGGATTCTTAGCCGGCCAGTATGAGTTGAGAAGGGTATAACTCACCCTATACAACTCCAAATTGAGTGAAACTAACATCTCATAAAAATTTCAGAACCAGATTTGTTGCCATTTGTTCCCAGCACACCAATGAAATTGACTTAAGTTTAACCCGGGCTGGAACAGGGTAGTCTAGTAGGGTTAAGTTTCAGAACTCATAACTCAAAATATACTTAGGAAAATGACATGAAACTTGTTCATTTGAAAGCTTTTTCTGTTAGCTTTAATTTGATATAAATTTCGTATAATTTCACTTAGTTTTCTATTTTTAGTGAATTTTCCTTTATAAGAACCCAATTCTGGCTAAGAACAGGGCATGCTGAGGTAAAATATTTATATCTTGAGTTATACAAATCAAAATGAGATGGGACCAAAAGGGCTAGAAACTAGACACATAATGCTATGACATATCCAAAAATTAGATTCAAATGTGTTGAATTGCAATAAGGGTGGAGTATACCAAACTCGGGCAGAACAGAAGAGAATAAATCGAAAACCCAATTGGTGCTTGAATTGAAATTGATGAATGATGCTATGAATATATATATATATATATATATATATTTGCGGGTCCATATTGAATTGCAAGTTTGTACATTTTTACTGGTTGCCTGACACTATTCATGGGGAAGCGGACGCGATCTGTTATGCTGCCGAAATTCCAGCAGAAATATGTGAATTATGTGACTGTTATGATCATTTATATGTTATGCTCATTAGATTCATATATGCAAGAATGATTCAAGTATAATATGAAGTATATTAATGAATGCATGTAGCATATGCATATATAATCATGTCCAAAGAAGAATAAGATTTATGAGAACTTGCAAAAAAGACGTACCAAGCTACCATGTGAGGCATGGCATAGACCCAGCAAGCGTGGGACAGAGCAGTACTGTCTAAGACTTGGGCCAGCCCTCGACCAGATTTAAGGAGAATAGACCGGTGTGAGGGTCGGGGAAAGTAAACCCGTCACTCATGTATAGGTTCGAGCTCGGACCTGAAAAACAGGCTATCACCCAGGGGTGAGAGAGGCCATTCACCTCTGGGGGACCAAGTATAGAATGGCAAGGTTGAGTTGCAAGTTAAGAAGAGATAAATTAAGCCAAGTGCACTTGCATACATTCAATTATAGGCATCTATATGTGTATCATCAATTATCTAGTTAAGTCATAGTGCTATTATGATCCTTGTTGAAGCATATTATACTATCCGTATTTCGATGTCTGTCATATGATATGGCAAGTGGTTGTTAAAATATGATTCGCTTCGAGAAAGGTGTTTCCAACTTAAAATTGAACCACTATTTGTTTATATGTGCTCATATTTTCATAATAAACCGAAGCAGCTGGAATGTGTGATGGCACCGTAAGTTGGTTTGAGTTTACCTACTGAGAACCTTAGGTTCTCACTACCTACTTGTATATTTCTCTTTTCCGTAAATATTCCAGCACCCAAGTTGGAAACCAAGAGCGAGGTGGAGTACATAGCCATTCATTGAGTAAGAATTGGGCATAAGCCAGATCAAGAGACTATTGAAGCTAGCTAATGACTAGTCGGAAGTAGACACTATATATTAAGTCAGTCACAATTTCTTTTAAAGTGTAATCATTTTATTCTCTATGTTTCAGAGACTGTTAGTCAGTAATAAAGAAGGCAGCTAAAGGGCCATGTATTATATTTTCCATATTTTAAAGATTTCTTAGCACAGTGACAATCTTTTAATATAACTCCATGAGGATATCCATAGCGTCGTATTGAATGTCACCCTTGGATATGACCGAACTTAAAAAGCAGATCGAAGAACTCCTGGAAAAGAAATTTATTAGACCAAGTGCATCACCATGGGGAGCCCTAATCCTCTTAGTTAAGAAGAAAGACAGAGGTATGCAACTATGTGTGGATTATAGGCAGTTCAATAAGATGACGATCAAGAATAAGCATCCGTTGACAAGGATTGATGATCTCATGGATCAACTGCAAGGGGCAACTGTATTTTCCAAGATTGATCTATGGTCTAGATATCACTAGATTCGGGTTCGAGAAGGAGATATTCCTAAGACGGCCTTTCGGACTCACTATGGACATTATGAATACACTGTGATGTCTTTTGGGTTGACAAATGCACCAACAATATTTATGGATTATATGAATCAGATATTCCGACCATATCTTGACAAATTTGTGGTGGTATTCATTGACGATATACTTGTTTACTCAAAAATGGAACAGGAACATGCAGAACATTTGTGATTGGTTCTGCAAATCCTAAGAGAGAAGAAACTCTATGCTAAGCTATCCAAATATGAGTATTGGATGAAAGAAGTGAAATTCCTTGGCCATGTGGTATCCCATGGGGGAATTTCTATAGATCCTAGTAAGGTAGAAGCAGTATTGAACTGGGAATGGCCAACGACAGTTGACTTGAGTGCCGAGCTCGGTCAAATTACAATAAAACCGAGTTACACTACTTTGCGATAAAGGGTGCAATCCAGGTCATCTCACGTGGATGATAATATTATATGATCAGAAATGCGTGGGGGGGTTTGATTTATCAAATAAAAATGTAGCTAATTAAAATGGAAATGAACAGAAATTGAAACTCTAATCCAAGAATCAAAGGAAGACCATTTTCATTCAATCATTGAGTTCTAATTGTATGTCAACAATCCAATCACTGATTAATGTCAAGTTCAAATGAAACCTCAATTCGACCTCTGCATTACATATGAAAAACTTCACGCATTCAATTAACACTTAAATGATTAAACTCATAAACCTCTAGAATCTAATCAATTCGTGTTAATTTTCAAGCACTAATGCACTTAATCACCAAGTTCAAATCTGAAACCTGATTCTACTTGTCAAAACAGTTGCGTTACAATATTAAACAACCGAGTAATATGCAAGCAAACAAACAACCAAGTAGTTAATCACAATACCGGATTGAAAATCTTCAAATCCGAAATTGAATCAAAAACAAGGAAAAAGGGAGTAGAAGAAACCGAATTGATGAACTCTGAAGCAACAACCCTCAAGAATACTAATGTTGTCTTTCAATCCTTGGATTAGATGGAAGCTTACTCCTCCATGAATGGAGGAAGACAAATTCGCAAGGTGGGGGGGGGGGCGTGAGAGAAAAGAGGAAGAAGAAGTCAAAAACTGAAAATTGCCTATTCAAAAATCTGTCTCCCTTACAAGTCTGGCCTCCTTCAAAAACCGGCCAAAATCAGAATCAAAACCTCCTAAAATTATTAAATTGTAATTACTACATTAATCCTCTCTCTCTCCTTTGAATCTAGCCATCTTATTTGCTGAAATCCGAATTATAGAAAGAAAGTTACACTAAAAACATGAAATCATTATAACTAATTCCGTCAGTAACGTTCTTCTACCATTTTGGCTATCAAAACGATTCCTTTTGGATTTCCACTCTGAAGAAGAATTGTAGCCTTGGATGTCAGCTTCAAAATGCCACTGGAATGGGCTCAATCGAACATTTGTGGACCGAGATATGACCCAAATACCACACCCTGCTCAGAATCCGTGGCTGCACCACTTCAGTTCATTTCTAGGCCCAATTTCGGTTTCTTAACACCAGAATTGGCCTCTAACCTCTCATATAATTTGTAGGCCTATCTCTCAGCTTTTCTACAAATCAAGAATCACAATAAAATGAGCTCTACAACTCAAGATATAACCCAAAAACCAAAATAGTGTCAGAATTTGCCTAATGCTGGAAAATTTAACTCAAATCTAAACAAAATCCAAACAATACAAAACGGTCCATTTCAAAATAATTAGGCACAAGAGAGAATTAATGAGCTAGGAATAGGGGAAAATAAGCATATAAAAATCCAATTGATCAAATTCCCCCACACTTAACTCTTGCATGTCCTCATGCAAGATTCAACTAGGGACATAGAGACATGCAACCTAAAAATCATGGAATAACTCAAAATGAACAAGCAAATTCTCCAATGAATCATCAAAAGTGCCAAGCTTAGGAACATAAGGGCATACAAGGCATCAAGAGTTTCCAACAATCAAATCATTCAACACTCCATCTCTCAAAAATGCAAGTTAAGCAATATCCTTCAAAATGCAAATAGATCAAGCATGAAGGGGTTAACAAGATGGTGTTTAAATCTCTCAACTCTCAAGAGTATGGGCAAAAGTGTTTCACTCAAGTCACCTCAATAGACAATGCATTACCATAAGCTTGTTAATCTTCTGCTTCTCCACTACTCACAATCATATGCAAACACAAATCAAGAGGACTTTATTCAAGATTGTAATGGGGCCAAGGTAAGGGTATGAAAATATGAGGATATGACAAGATACAACCTAAGAGAATAGAAGTGACATTGGTCATTAGACAAATCAAGCCATCACACACTTACTCTCTTTGAACTTTCTTTTCCTTTTATCAAGATTCCCCATTTTATTTTATTTTATTCTTTTTTTTCTTTTTTTTCTTCTTTTTTTTTTCGTTTTCCTTGCATCCTTTCAAACCCCACACTTGAAATGCAACAATAATGATGAAACCAATGCACTTCCTATTCCCTAAGGTTGGATATAACATGGTTTTCGACTTAAAGCTTATAATGTGCCAGAAACCAAGAAATGGTCAATAAGGCTCAAAGGGGCTAAACAAGGGGCAAAATGCAAGGTAAGATATATGGCCAAGTGGTTAAAATGAAAGAAATGCCTCTATCATGTTTATGAATGCATATGAAAAATGTAGTCTCAAAGAAAAATCAAAGCAAGTTCTAGAATAACAAAATCTATGAGGGAAAACACACAAGAAAGAAAAGAATGGCATGAAGTGCTACCATCCAAAATAAGGCTCAAAAGCTCACAAAGGTAAAGTCCAACATACTCAATCATTGCAAATCACGATCAATCACCCAACTTACACATATCAAGAGGGGATAGAAAAATGAAATCATATTGGAACCCTATCCTCCCTATAGCCTAATGCCTTAACTCAACAACTTTCAATTCAACAATGGAGAACCAAAGCAAAACAAAGCAGAACAAAGCAAAACAAGGCAAATTTTTCTTTTTTTTTTTTAAGCAAAAATGAAGTAAAAACAACCATGAAACAAATCTATAATGCATGATTAATTACCAAACAACACAACCTACAACCTATGTCGAAACCGCCCCCCACACTTCAACTTTACATTGTCCTCAATGTAATGCACACAATGGAAATGCAAACCAAGTAAAATGAGGTGAGGGAAAGAAAAGAGGAACTCCCTTATCAAGTATAAGTGGCCGCTAGCAAGCGAACCTCCTCAATGGTCTCCAAAGGTGTGTCTTCATGAAATGGCTTCAGGCGGCGGTCATTCATCGTGAAAGCTTTATCAGTCCTAGGCTCCAAAATCTGCACAGCACCATATGGAAAACTTTTAGTCACTATATAAGGACCAAGCCATCTAGAACGAAGCTTACCAGAAAAGAGCTTGAGGCGAGAATGGTAGAGAAGCACTTTCTGGCTAATGGAGAACTCTTTCCACAACAACTTCTTATCATGAATGAGTTTTGTCTTCTCCTTGTACATGCGAGAGTTCTCATAGGCTTCCAACCAGATCTCCTCCAACTCTTGAAGTTGGAACTTCCTATGAAGTCTGGATTGGCTCATATCAAGGTTGCAGTTCTTGACTGCCCAATATGCTTTGTGCTCAATTTCCACTAGAAGGTGGCATGCCTTGCCAAAGACAATCCTACAAGGGCACATCCCTAAACAAGTCTTGTAGGCAGTGCTGTAAGCCCATAATGCATCCTCTAGCCTCTTGCTGCAATCCTTCCTACTAGGCTGCACTGTTTTCTCCAGAATTTGCTTCAACTCCTTATTTGATACCTCCGCCTGTCCATTAGTCTGCGGATGGTATGGAGTTAAGACCTTGTGGGTAACACCATATTTCTTCAACAAAGTTGCTATGTTCCTGTTACAGAAATGGCTCCCCTGATCACTGATGATTGCTCTAGGCACTCCAAACTTGCAAAAAATGTGTGATCTGACAAAATCTACAACAACATGAGAATCATCAGTCCAGGTGGCCTTGGCCTCCACCCACTTGGAGACATAATCAACAGCCAGCAGAATATAAACAAAACCAAATGAGATAGGAAATGGACTCATAAAGTCAATACCCCAAACACCAAATATCTCACAAAACAATAATGGTTGTTGAGGCATCTCATTCCTACGGGAAATAGTACCTGTCTTTTGACACTGTTCACAATTCCTACAGTAAATGTAAGAATCACGAAACAATGTGGGCCAATAAAAACCTACATCTAAAACCTTCCTAGCAGTGCATTGTGGTCCAAAATGATCACCACAAGCAAGTGTGTAATAGAAATGCAAAATGGAAGGAATCTCAAGCTCATGGACACAGCGCCTAATAATCTGATCACTACACATGTGCCACAAATAAGGATCATCCCAGACATAATATTTAGCCTCACTCTTAAGTTTGTCTATCTGATGCTTTTTAAAATAGGCAGGCAACTCAGAAGCAACTAGATAGTTAACCAAATCAGCATATCATAGATCTTTACCTCGCAACTCTAAAAGCTGCTCATCTGGAAAGGTCTCATGGATAGGTAGAGGCTCCAATGTCTGTGAAATGCAACTCAAGTGGTCTGCTACCAGGTTGTCAGCTCCACTCTTGTCCTTGATCTCAATATCAAATTCTTGCAACAGCACCATCCACCTGATAAGTCTAGGCTTTGCATCTGGCTTCTTCAATAAGAACTTCAAGGCTGCATGATCAGAAAAAATAGTTACTTTAGTTCCTAACAGATAAGCACAGAATTTATCTAAAGCAAAAATAATGGCTAAAAGCTCCTTCTCCATGGTGGTGTAGTTAGCCTGTGCAGAGTCTAGGGTCCTGGAAGCATATGTTATGACATGAGGAATCTTCCCAACCCTCTAGGAAAGAACAACTCCAACTGCAAGGTTTGATGCATCACACATAAGCTCAAATGGGTATTCCCAGTTCGGCGGCTAAAGAACAGGAGCAGAAATCAGGTGCCGCGTCAACTGGTCAAAAGCTTTCTTGTAGTTATCATCAAACTGGAAGTCTATATCCTTCTGCAGCAGCTTGGAAAGTGGAAGGGCAATTTTGCTGAAGTCTTGGATAAATTGCCTGTAAAAACCTGCATGTCCAAGAAAAGAATGCACTTCCCACACACATGTGGGGTAAGGTAGAGAAGCAATAACATCAATCTTGGACCTATCAACAGCAATACCCTCACTAGAAATAACATGTCCTAAGACTACACCTTGCTTAACCATAAAATGACATTTTTCAAAATTCAAAACAAGGTGTGACTCAACACATCTATTCAGTACCTTATCAAAACTATCCAAGCATGCATCAAATGAGGTGCCATAAATAGTAAAATCATCCATAAAGACTTCCATACAATTCTCTAGAAAATCAGAAAAAATACTCACCATGCACCTCTGAAATGTACCTGAGGCATTGCATAAACCAAAGGGCATCCTCCGGTATGCAATTGTGCCAAATGGGCATGTAAAGGTGGTCTTCTCCTGATCTTCTGGTGTAATGTGGATCTGAAAATAGCCAGAAAACCCATCAAGAAAACAGTAGTGTGACTGACCTGCCAATCTCTCCAACATCTAATCAATGAAGGGTACTAGGAAGTGGTCCTTCCCAGTGGCCTGGTTCAGTTTCCGGTAATCTATGCAGACTCTCCAACTATTCTGCACTCTTGTAGGAACCAGCTCCTCCTTTGAGTTCTTCACCACTGTTATTCTAGTCTTCTTTGGAACCACTTGCACCGGGCTCACCCACTTGCTGTCTGAAATTGGATAAATAATTCCTGCAGCTAGCAACTTGCTCACTTCTTTCTTCACAACATCTAAGATAAGTGGGTTGAGCCTTCTCTGAGGTTGCCTCACTGGTTTCACTCCCTCCTCTAACTGAATTCTGTGCATGCACGTTGAGGGGCTAATCCCAGGTATGTCTGCCAATGTCCAACCTATAGCCTTCATGTTCTGCCTCATGATGTTCAACAACTTCTCTTCTTGCTCTGGTTGCAGATCTTTGGCAATAATGACTGGTAGCTTCTCATTTGATGCCAGAAATGCATACTTCAAATTTTCTGGCAGTGGGTTCAATTCCAAGGTGGGTGGTTCTTGCATGGAAGGCGCTAGTCTTGGGTTTTCTTCAGCAAGTTTAATTTTAGCACCTGCAACATGTGAAGAATCTTGCACAAGAGCATTATCATATCCTTTGGAAACAACATTAGCAGAATTAGGTGCAAAAGACTTCATACTTCCAGAATGCACAAAATTAAAATTTCTATAATGTGCAGAGTTTTCAGGATTCACAGCGGAGTTACTAATTCCAGAACCTGCAGAAACATTAGAGTTAGCAGAAAGAACAGAATCAGCAGAAACAACATGTGCACAACCAGAATTTACACAACCAGAATGAACAGTAGCAGAATTGCTAGAAACAGATGCTATAGCAGAAATTAAATCAGTGGAAATAGAATTTTCTGCAACAGAAAATAATGTGACAGCACCTTCAAAATTTTTAGCTTCAAAAATAGAACCAGAATTTTCAGATTTGCAATTAATAGCAGAAACAGAAACAGATTTATCAGAAAAATTTTGAACAGCAGAAAAAATGGGAATAGCAGCAGAATCTGCGCAATTAGAAATAGAATTTTCAGCAGAAACAGCAAAAATAGAATTTACAATATTTTCAGAATGTGCAGAAATTAAATCAGAATCTGTAGAGATACTACATTCAGTAGAAACAACAGAAATAGAAGATTCAGAAACAATAGATTCGGAAACAACAGATTCAGAGACAACAAAAATTGCACATTCAGAGATAGCAGAAATAACATTTTTAGCTTACAAGAATGCAGCAAATTCAGCATAGACAACACAAACTGCACATGAGTCATTACTACCATCACAATCACAATCAACACAATATAATTCAGCCAACATGTTGTCATGCACTTCATCAACCAATGAATCAATAATGTCTATATGAAAAACAGAATGCTCTTCCGGTGGGTATCTCATGGCATCAAACAGATTAAATTGCACTTTACTATCTCCAAATTCCATGGATAATGCACCAGAATGCACATCAATCTTAGCCTTAGCAGTTTTCAAAAATGGCCTACCTAAGATTAATGTTGGTTGATTAGCATGCAATTCATCCTCCATATTTAGCACATAGAAATCAGCAGGAAAAATAAGGTCATTTACTCTTAACAACACATCTTCTAAAACTCCCTTAGGGTGAGTTGTGCTTCGGTTGGCAAGTTGGATGACCACTCCTGTTGGTTTGAGCTCTCCAATGCACAAAGACTGGTAAATTGATTTCGGCATGACATTTACTAAAGCTTCAAGATCCAACATAGCTTGACTGAACTGCTTACTTCTTATGATGCATGGAATGGTGAAAGTCCCTGGATCCTTGCATTTCGGAGGAATACTCGGCTGAATGATTGCAGAAACATTTCTGCCTATGCTCACCTTCTCATTTCCTTTCAGCCTCCTTCTATGAGTGCACAAGTCCTTGAGAAATTTGGCATACTTTGGAATCTGTTTGATGGCTTCTAGGAGTGGAATATTGACTTCCACTTTCCTAAATGTAACCATGATCTCCTTGTCCAATTCAGCTTTTGCCCGCTTCTTGTTTTGTGTCACTCTGTTCATGAAATGCAGTGGAACACTTTGTTTAGGTTGCTTGCTGCTGCTGCTACTACTACTGCGACTGCTTGGTTCTGCACCATTTGTCTTTATTTCTGCAGAATCAGATTTTTTTGCTACCTCTAGTTATTCTGCAAAATCTGCAACATCAGGCCTTAAGCTGCTTGCCACTTCTCAAAGTGATGGAACTCACATTCTTTGGGTTGCTCACGGATTGGGAGGGAAGGTTGCCAGAACCTTGAGACTTTATCTCATTTACTATTGTAGCCAACTGACTAATCTGTGTTTGCAGATTCTAAATGCTGGCTTCTGTTCGTTGCTAAAATTGAACGCTATTGGTTGCCATCTGCTTCACCAATTCTGCCAAGCTTGGTTTTGAGCTGCTTTGTGGTTTGCTTTGCTGAGCTTGGTTCTGATATTGTCCTGAGCTTTGTCCAGCAGAATTTTGCTTAAACTGAGGTTGCTGAAACTGATTGAAGTTATTGCCATACCTCAGATTCGGGTGATTTCTCCAGCCATGATTGTATGTGTTGGAGAATGGATCATAACTCTTCTACTGCTGCTGCTGATAAGGCCCACCAGGAAAAATTCCTGCAACAGTTTCATTGCTCTCCTGCAGATATGGACACTAATCTATTGGATGTCCTGGTATAGAACAAATGCCACAGATCATAGCTACTGGTTGCTGGGGCTGCTGGCCAAGTGCCAATTGCCTCACCAAGGTTGTCAACTTATCTATGCGGTTCTCTATCCTTTGTTGGTTTGTATCAGAGGTATACATTTCATTTACTCCACTTGTTGACACTATGGCTCGGGTACCAAATTGTTGTGCATTGGCAGCCATGTTTGCAATTAATTCATGAGCTGCAGTAGGTGTTTTATCTACCAAAGTCCCTCTGGAAGCAGCATCAACCATACTTCTATCCATTGGTATGAGACCTTCATAAAATTACTGAATGAGAAGCTGGTTACAAATCTGATGGTGTGGACAGCTTGCACACAATTTCTTGAGCCTCTCCCAATACTTATGCAATGTCTCTCCACTAATCTGCCTTATGCCACAAATTTCTTTTCTGATGGAAGCAGCTCTTGAGGCAGGGAAGAATTTCTCCAAGAAGATCCTCTTCATGTCTTGCCAGCTCGTGATGGAACCTGGATGCAAGTAGTACAACCAATCCTTGGCAGATCCATGCAGAGAAAAAGGAAATGCTCTCAGCTTGATGTGATCTTCCTCTACTCCATGTGGCTTCATGGTTGAGCACACTACATGGAACTCCTTCAAGTGCTTGTGAGGGTCTTCTCTAGCTAAGCCATGAAACTTGGGCAGCAGATGTATCAGTCCTGATTTTAGCTCAAAGTCTGCATCCAAATTTGGGTACTGGATGGCCAAAGCTTGGTAGTTTACATTAGATGCTACAAGTTCCTTCAAGGTTCTATTAGCCATGCTTCCTGAAAAATCAGAATTTTCAACAAAATTAGGAATAGAATCAAAAACATAATTATTAGTAGAACTAGTCTCAAACAACCTCCTCTTAGCTCTTCTAATTTGTCTAAGAGTCTTCTCTAATTCAGGATCAAACTCAACTAAATTAGGACTTGGATCAGACCTACTCATGCACTAACAAAATAGCAAACAGAACCATATGCTCAAAGCACTAAAACAGGCACACAAACACTTGAAATAATCAAAACAAATATAAAAACACTACCAAATAATTTTTAAAAATTATTGGACCACCACACCTCAAAAATTTTGCCCTCAAGGAGTAAAAAAAAAAAAAAAAAAAAAAAAAAAAAAAAATCCTAAAAAATTAAAAAAGTGGTCTAAACAAAGGAATTTGGCTTAAAAATAAAAAGTCAACAAAAGTGTTGATCTTGATCAGAGGGCCATTTTCCTTCAACTGACCAATTTTCAAGTCAATTGGAGCACAAAATCTTTTACAAAAATACCCGTTACATCCCTAAAAAATACCGAAAAGATAAAAAAACTCTAAAACTTTATCTAAATGATGGAATTTGACAAAAATAGGTGGCAGCTCAATCCAAAGGATTGAGTCTTTCTCAGAATGATGTTTTGCTGTGGAATCAAGTCCCCTGAAATCAACTAAAAAGAGTTAGTCATCAAAAACCCTAAAACCGAGCTACTAACTATAAATTAAAACTAACAACTTAACCAAACACACATCAAAACAGAATATGCAATGATATAAACACATATTAGCATGACCAAATAACATCAATCATCCCCGGCAACGGTGCCAAAATTTGACTCGAGTGCCGAGCTCGGTCAAATTACAATAAAATCGAGTTACACTACTTTGCGGAAAAGGGTGCAATCCGGGTCGTCTCACATGGATGATATTATATGATCAAAGGGTTTGATTTATCAAATAAAAATGTAGCTAATTAAAATGGAAATGAATAGAAATTGAAACTCTAATCCAAGAATCAAAGGATGACCATTTTCATTCAATCATTGAGTTTTAATTGTATGTCAACAATCCAGTCACTGATTAATGTCAAGTACGAATGAAACCTCAGTTCAACCTCTGCATTACCCATGAAAAACTTCACGCATTCAATTAACACTTAAATGATTAAACTCAGAAACCTCTAGAATCTAATCAATTCGTGTTAATTTTCAAGCACTAATGCACTTAATCACCAAGTTCAAATCTGAAACCTGATTTACTTGTCAAAATAGTTGCGTTACAATATTAAACAACCGAGTAATATGCAAGCAAACAAACAACCAAGTAGTTAATCACAATACCGGATTGAAAATCTTCAAATCCAAAATTGAATCAAAAACAAGGAAAAAGAGAGTAGAAGAAACCGAATTGATGAACTCTGAAGCAACAACCCTCAAGAATGCTAATGTTATCTTTGAATCCTTGGATTAGATGGAAGCTTACTCCTCCATGAATGGAGGAAGACAAATTCGCAAGGTGGGGGGGGCGTGAGAGAAAAGAGGAAGAAGAAGTCAAAAATCGAAAATTGCCTATTCAAAAATCTGTCTCCCTTACAAGTTTGGCCTCCTTCAAAAATCGGCCAAAATCAGAATCAAAACTGCCTAAAATTATTAAATAGTAATTAATCCTCTCTTTTTCCTTTGAATCTGGACATCTTGTTTGCTGAAATCCGAATTATAGAAAGAAAGTTACACTAAAAATATGAAATCATTATAACTAATTCTGAGAGTAACGTTCTTCTACCATTTTGGCTATCAAAACGAATCCGTTTGGATTTCCACTCTGAAGAAGAATTGTAGCCTTGGATATTAGCTTCAAAATGCCACTAGAATGGGCTCAATCGGACATTTGTGGGCCAAGAAATAGCCCAAATACCACACCCTGCTCAGAATCTGCAGCTGCACCACTTCAGTTCATTTCTAGGCCCAATTTCAGCTTCTTAACACCAGAATTGGCCTCTGACTTCTGCATATAACTTGTAGGCCTATCTCTCAGCTTTTCTACAAATCAAGAATCACAATAAAATGAGCTCTACAACTCAAGATATAACCCAAAAATGAAAACAGTGTCAGAATTTGCCTAATGCTGGAAAATTTAACTCAAACCCAAACAAAATCCAAACAATACAAAATGGTCCATTTCAAAACAAGTAGGCACAAAAGAGAATTAATGAGCTAGGAATGGGGGAAAATAAGTATATAAAAATCCAATTGATCAAGAGTCACGGAAATCAGGAGTTTCTTAAGTCTGCCAGGATACTACAGAAGATTTGTCAAGAACTTCTCTCAGATAACTTTGCTGCTAACAAAGTTAACCAGGAAGAATACCCCATTCGAATAGATGCCCGAGTACAAGCAGAGTTTCCAAGAATTAAAAGAAAAGTTGATGACAGCCCCAGTACTTACTCTACCGAATCATCATGGACTATTCGAAATCTACTTTGATGCTCCTAAGAAAGGATTAGTGTGCGCGTTAATGTAGAATAGGAACGTCATCACGTATGCTTCCAGGCAATTGAAAACTCATGAAAAAGACTATCCAACGCATGACCTCAAGTTAGCGACAGCGGTATTTGCTCTGAAGATATAGAGACACCATCTCTACGATGTGAAGTTTGAAGTATTTTCTGATCACAAAAGCTTGAAATACCTTTTTGATCAGATAGAATTAAACATGAGGTAGCGAAGGTGGATGGAGTTTCTTAAAGATTACGAGTTTGAGCAAAAGTACCATCCTGGCAAGGCAAACATGGTGGCAGATGCCCTAAGTAGGAAGTCTTTAACTGTGGCATGGATGATGATCAAGGAGACGGAAGTCATAAAAAATTTCTGAGACCTCAACTTGGGAATCTCTATGACCCCCAATGCTGTTCAGTTAAAGCAAATTAAGATAACTAGTGATTTCAAAAACCAAATCCAACAAGCACAACAAAGGAATAACGACTTTCAGCATACAGTACAACTGGTGCAATCCGGAAAGCTAACAGGATTTGCTCGAGATGCAGAAGGTGTATGGCGATATCAGGGGAGAATATGCGTGCCTAAGGAGGACAACCTTAGGTAGAGAATCTTGGAGGAAACCCATAGGAGCAATTTCACTATACATCCTAGCATTAACAAGATGTATCAAGACCTCAAGAAGATGTTTTGGTGGCCAAGCCTTAAGACAGATGTGGCGAGTTTTGTGAATAAATGTCTAACCTGGTAGAAAGTAAAAATAGAGCATCAGAAACCAGCAGGAACTCTACAACCCTTAGAAATTCCGGAATGGAAATGGGAGAGCATTTCCATGGATTACGTGATGGGCTTACCAAGGACATCCTTAGGATATAATGCTATATGGGCCATAATGGATAGATTGACCAAGTCTGCTCACTTTTTACCTACTCGAGCCAATTATCCTTTAGAGAAGTTAGCCCAATTGTATATTTGGGAAGCGGTGAGGTTACGTGGCATTCCTTCAACCATTATCTTAGATCGAGATCCAAGATTTACCTTACAATTTTGGGGAGCGTTTCAAAAAGCATTCGGTACTAGACTATGTCTAAGTATCGCATATCATCCACAGACGGATAGTCAGACCAAGCGAACTATTCAAACTTTGGAAGATATGCTGCAAGCGTATATCTTGGAGCAGCACGGGAACTGGGATCGATACTTACCACTAGCCGAATTCGCATATAACAACAGTTATCATGCGAGTATCGGCATAGCTCCTTATGAAGCATTATACGGATGGAAATGCCAATCTTCGCTCTATTGGTATGAATTAGGGGAACAAAATCTGCTAGGACCGGAATTAATCAAGCAAACTACAGAGAAAATCAAAAGAATCCATAGCAAGATACTTGCAGCTCAGAACCGTCAGAAGAGCTACGCGAATGTCAGGAAGAAGCCCTTGGAGTTTCAAGAAGGAGACCATATGTTCCTAAAGATCACATCCACAACTGGAGTAGGCAGAGCTATTACAGTTAGAAAACTAAGCCCTCACTTCATAGGTCCTTTTCAAATCTTGAAGCGAATCGGGCCAGTTGAATATCGAGTCGCCTTACCTCCGTATCTATCAAATCTTTATGATGATTTCCATGTTTCTCAACTCAGAAAATACTAGCCTGACCCTACTCATTTCTTGGAGCCTGAATCAAATCAGCTAAGGGATGACTTAACTTTTCATGTAGCCCCAACACGGATAGTGGACAGGAGCATCAAACACCATCGGAATAAAGCCGTACAATTAGTGAAGGTAGTGTGGGGAAACGAAGATTCAACAGATTGTACGTGGGAATTAGACTCAGATATGAGGAAGGTATATCCTGAATTATTCTCAGGTACTAAATTTTGAAGACAATTTTTTTTCAGGAAGGTAGTAATGTAACGTTCAAAAAATTTAATCATTTTTAAACAAGTTATTCAGTTTTTATTGAATAATTATGATTAATTAGAATTTGATTTAGTATTTACCCAAAGCCAATTAAGTCACATTTAGAAGGAATTGGTAAGATTTCGATATTTTAAACTGTCAGAACCGAACCAATAGAACTTATACTGTGAGAACCCTAGGATGGATGGCCAAGATTCAGCCAACACACCTTCACAAGTGGCGCCACTAACAGCCATGAAGAGGGAAGCCAAGCCAAGTTTGAATGAGGATTGAAGTCCACCAATCAAAAGCTAGCTTCCTTCAAAAGTTTTCATTTTCTTTTTCTTTCTTTTCTCTTCCTACCCTTTCAAATTTGGCCAGCCTGCTGACCCTCTCCATTCCCTTTCTTTCTCATCTCATCTCATCTCATGTCATCTTTATCTCCATCAAATCATCAAGCTCCACTAAGGTTTCCTCAATTCAAAGCACAAATCTTGCAAGATTACACCTAGGAGAAGCAGGAATTCAACTTTTCTTCTTGTCTTCCTTGGTTTAGGGCTATGTGGGGCTTCTGTTTCTCTAGTGATTCTAATGTGATTTTGAGTGATGATGATGAATTAGAGTTTATTTTACATGTATGTTGTGATTGGAATTGAAATTGGACTGAAAGGACTTGAAGATAGGAAGAACCAAGGAGCTGTTGGGTGAAAACCCTAGGGCGTCCGTGCGTCTGTCTTGTACGGATGAAAATCTAGTATCAAAGCTTGATGAATCTATTTTTATGTGAAACTAGACATCTAGGGCTTTCCAACCATATAAAATATAAGGCCATTGATATTATTGCTATAATTGGTTGTTCTATATTTATTGGAATGTTTGATTGATTGTACTAGTAGCCTGGCACTATTCAGGGGGAAGCGGACTCGATCATTTATGCTGCCAAAATTTCGGCAACAAATTCATATACCTTATGAAATGTTTGTATGAATACATGATGTTCAAGTAAAATAATGTTAGTTGTGTATGCAAATTATGAAAGATATAAAGGATTCCATATTACTTGGGCCAGCCCCTAAATAAGTTTAAGGGGAATAGATTAGCGAGAAAGTCAGGGAAAGTAAACCTGGCAATCCTGTATAGGAACGAGCTCGATCTTGGAAATCATTTTTCAGTTTGTACTTTTATATGCACTGTATGATAATTCTTAATTGATTGTTATAGTTGCCTATTTATTTCTCATGATATGTTACTATTTATTTATGGTTACTATCTTAGTTATATTAGCATATCTGTTTAACTATATTTTCATTGTTCCAATTTAAAATTTAGTTTGTTTCAGTTTATGTTTTCTATAATAAGAATTTAAGTTGAATATTACCATTATGTCATACTATTTAAAATTAAGGAAAAACTGAAACAACTGGGAATGACGGTGATGATAGATGTGTATAGGATTAGGATTTCTACTGAAAAATTTTTATTTCTCACCCTACTATATGTTTCTGCGTCATTCTTAGATCATGGCAAACGCGGCGACCGGCATCCTCTATATTGAGTTCCCCGAGCTGCATATTCACCTGGACCCGTTTTTAGACTATATATAGATATATGTATATGTATATAGATTTTGTTGTTCCCCTGACTCACTCGCTCTTTGACCTCACCGCACCTTATGTTGCTATCCTGCTATACATGGCACATCCCTTTCCACCTCAACACACACACACAGCAGCAGTGGCAGCAGTAGCGGCACTAGCTACAGCAGCTCCCATGGATCCGCCTGCTTCACCGCCACAGCAGATTCCCTCTGCTTCACTATCTGAGGAGGATCCATCTGAGGCGACAAGTTCATCTTCCTCGTCCTCTACCCCGAGCGTGGATTACACTCCAGCTGACACCGGTACGGCGACTGGATTCCTTTCTTTGGAATCCATCTAGGGTGCCCATGTAGTGTTGTAGTAGGGAATGTATAGAGTGGTCCTTGTAACATCCTACCAATTTAATGTTATGTTTAAGTCATAGCATGAAATTGGATAGGTTGCGTTACTATGTTAGTTCTCCGTCTAAAACTGTATTCATTATGTTATATTCTCTTTTTCTCTGATATATATATATATATATATTTGCTGAATATACCTACGAAACGGCGCGCAGTATATAATAAACATAACCAGTATTGTAAAATGTAACAAAATTTAAATAAAAGCACTACAGAGAGGAATAAGGACAAATAGTACATGATCAGTCATATATATACATATGTAAGTTGGAAGCCAACGCTTCAATTTATCTTTGTATGTTCAAGAGCGGGTGAAACAAAGGAACAGCAAAATTTCTATTGCTTAAAAATAGAGACGGAAATGGCGGAAGCCAACTAAGTACAATGAGTCCAACATGGGGTCCTGGTGGACCTGCAGGTCAGGGAACTCAATAGACAGAGTGGCTGTCGAGTCCATCACCGGTATCTGAGAATGATGCAAAAATGCAAAACGAGGTGAAAATTTGAAGAAATTCCCAGTAGGGTTCGCGTACGGTATTAAGCTGACGTCACATTCATTCTCAGTTGCCTCGGCTTTTATGTAATTATGAAAACATGGGTTCAAACAGAACTATTTGTAATAAGTTTAAGAAAATGTCTAGTCCGAGGCAAGATTCAGTTTTACTTAAGACAACATAAGAAACAGAATAGACTACTAATAGTAAAACATAGAATAATGAGCAGAATAAATGAACATACAACAGTAAGTAATATAACAAACAAACTGTAAACATCTTGTAATGACTGTTCAATGTAATCATGCATTTAATGTAACCATGCAAATCTTATTCTTGAACCTTCATAAACTTTTCCATTACTTGGTCCCCTGGGAGTTCTTGGCCATTTTAGACTCCTAGGTAATAGTTTGATTTTCAGGATCGAGCTTGTTCCTATACAGGAATGTCGGGTTTGCTTTCCCCGACCTCCCCACCAATCTATTCCCCTTAACTTTATTCCGGGGCTGGCCCAAATATTATGGAACTTTCATCATAACATAACTTTTATGCTCATCATATCATAATCTTTTTGAATTTCTTGAAAATGCACATGTATCTTATGCCTCGTGCATAGGTCTTACCGAAATTTCGGCGGCATAACGGAACGTGTCCACTTTCCCATGAATAGTGCCAGTACTCAGCATATCAACTTACCAAAGAAATCATATCATTCCATTCATAATTCAACATTAACTTCATAGAAGCATTAATCACATTAAGACAAGGTTACTATCTCAACACAATCATTCAACCCGATTTTTGTAACTCAAGCCATAATTTCTATTTAGCTTATCTGGACCTCAATTTTGGATATATTGAAGTGTTATGTGTCTATTCTCTAACCTTTTGGTCCCATCTAATTTTGATAAGTATAGCTTAGGTTATTCATGTTTTATCCCGGCCTGCCCTGTAGCTAGCCAAAATTACACACTTAAAAGTAAAAATCCACTAAAATTTGAAAAATGATTCAAATTATATGAAACTAGTCTCATATTAAAGCTAATAGGACAAACTTTCATATGCAAAAAGTTTCATTCCATTTTCCTTAGTAGGGATCAAGTTATAAGCCCTGAAATTTGACCTTTCTAAATTGTCTTATTTTAGCCCAGTTTGGACATAGGCTAACTTCTTCTAATCACTGGGAACAAATGGGATGGTAACAAACTCGAAATTTCTTTGTAAGATGTTCTCCTATGTATAAGCTTTCTAACAAAGTTAGTTTTACTCAATTTAGAGTTGTGTAAGATAAGTTACACCCTTTTTAACTTACGCTGCCCGGGTGAAGGTCCTGATTCCTATGTCAAACTTCAAAAATTCATATCTCTCTCAATATTAATCCAATGGCCTTATATGATATATATATATATATATATGGAAAGCCCTGAATGTCTAGTTTCATATAAAAATAGTCTCATCAGATTTAACTGGCTGTAGGCGGAGCCGTACACTCCACCGTACAGACTGCCGAGGGAAAATGGTCTTCCAGCCTCTCACATCTTCCTATCCTTACCCTTCCTATTCCTTAATCAAATTTAAACACAAAAACAGTTATAGATCATCATATTCATTCACTAATTACATCAAGAAGTGAGGAAATAAAATCAAAATCAGCCACCCATAATCAGAATAACAAGAACAAAATTTGAACCTCTACCTCTTGTTATGTAATTAGGATTGATTTTGGAGTTTGAATCAATAGAACTTGATTGAGCTTGAAGGTTGGATGGAGTTGGGTGAATGGAGAAGAGGAGAAGAGAGTTAAAAGAGGGGAGAAGGCAGCGCAGAAAATGGGGCTCAAGGAGATAAAGAAATGAGTCATATAAGCTTAAGGTGGTCATTGGCTTCTTGCAACATGATTCATTCAAAAATGCAAGGCCGAATTTCAGTCAACTTTCCTCCTTTCTTGTGGCCAAGGTAGCGCCACTTTCGTGGATTAAGTGGTTGAATTATTCTCCACGTCGCCTAAAAGTGGAACTGGCCTCCATTCTATTTGAAATCAGAAATCATACCTATTCTATGTAAAATTGGAACTTGCGTCCAATTTATATGAACTTGAAGCTGAAGACAGATGTCGGACCTCGTGCTCACCTTATTTGAGACCTGCACATAAATTCGGAGATCGGAAATCATGTCCGTTTTATTTGAAGCTTGGGAATAAAGTAGGAGGTCGGAACTCGGGTAAATTTTGGTCGAACTTGGAGACCAACTCAGAGATCCAATCTCGCATCCATTTCTGGTTGAGGTCAACTTGAACGTCGTAACTCGTGTCTCAATCAACAATGAAATCGGAACTCATATTTGAACAATCAACCATGAAGTCGGAACTCGTATCCTATTTATTTAAGGCCTAGGTCAGAAATCGGAAATCATAGCCATTTCATTTGAGACTTCTAGATTAAGTCGGAGGTCGAAAATTTGAAAATGAGATGAGGTCAGATGTCGGAAATTTGAACATTTCGCTGGAATGAGATGAGGTTGGAGGTCGGAAATCCGGGGATGTTAAATCACCACCCTCCTAAAAAAAAATTTTGTCCTCAAAATTTAGTACCTGAGAATAGTTTAGGATACTCTTTCTTCATTCTGATTCCAGTTCCCAAGTGTAATCTTCAGCATCTCCCTTTCCCTATGCTACCTTTACTAACTGCACGATTTTGTTTCGAAGTTGTCTACTGCTTCTCTCTACGATCCGTGCTGGCTATACATGGAAAGTCAGGTCCTCCTTTAACTGTATTGATTCGGGATCTACCAAGTGTGTAGGGTCAGGCTGATATCTTCTAAGTTGAGAAACATGGAAACCATTGTGAAGGTTTGACAAATGTGGAGAAAGTGATTTGGTATGCAGCTGCTCCAATTCACTTCAAGATTTGGAAAGGACCAATAAAGTGAGGACTAAGCTTCTTGACCTTAATGACTTAGCTTCAAGATTTGGAATGAGATGAGGTCAGAGGTCGGAAATTCGAGGACATTACAGTCCTCTCTTGGCATTATTGGGCCATAGGTAGTAGTTTAGTGCATGGTATATGTGGATGGTTAGTACACGAAATGTCCCATAGGGACCAGATAGGGTTCTGATTATAGAGATAGGCCAGTTTCATTTTGTTATAGCGGCCTCATTTTTATACCCTGTACTGTTTATATATCCTTTTGATAACTTGGGAAATGAAAATCTATGTACATATACATTTATAGTTAAGTTAAATAGTTCTATTTGTTCCACATTTTTTTATTTTATTTTATTTTATTTCTGTTACAATGATTATCCATTACTTATTCCGCAACCAAACGGAAATTAATTAAGTGAACAGTTAACTCTATATGTGTAGTTAATATTGAATCAAAAAATGGAATTTAATTAGACTGCCACACATAATAACTTATCAAGTAATATATTATTAATTAAGCATAGTATTTTGTCTGGTAAGGTGTTACACTACCCGGAAGGACCATTTCCCTTTAGCCTTCATTGACCAAATGTTAAAGCGATTGGCGGGTCAATCGTACTACTGCTTCCTTGATGGGTTTTTCGGCTACTTCCAGATTCATATTGCACCAGAAGATCCAGAGAAGACCACAGTAACCTGTCCATTTGGCACATTTGCATACCAGAGAATGCCCTTTGGCTTATGTAATGCCTCGGGTACATTTTAGAGGTGCATGGCGAGTATATTCTCTGATTTCTAGAGGACTGTATAGAGGTTTTTATGGATGATTTCACTATGTATGGTTTTTCTTTTGATGCATATTTGTATAGCCTTGCTAGAGTTTTGAGTAGATGTGTTGAGTTACACCTTATCTTGAATTTTGAGAAGTGTCATTTTATGGTCAGGCAGGGTGTAGTCTTAGGACATATTATCTCTGGGGAGGGTGTTTCTGTTGATAAGTCCAAGATAGATGTGATTGCTTCTTTACCTTACCCCGTATGCGTGCGGGAAGTATGTTATTTTCTTGGCCATGCAGGGTTGTATAGGTGTTTCATCAAGGACTTCAACAAAGTAGCACTTTCATTATCCAGGCTATTGCAAAATGAGGTTGACTTCTAGTTTGATGAGGAGTGTAAGAGAGCATTTGACCAACTGAAGCTGTATCTCATTTCTGCTTCGGTGCTTCAACCGCTGAACTGGGAGTACCCATTTGAGCTGATGTGTGACGCCTCCAACTTTGCAGTCTGAGCAGTTCTTTTATAGAGGGTTGGCAAGACACCCCATGTTATAGCATATGCTTCCTGGACCTTAGACTCTGCACAGGCTAACTACACCGCCATTGAAAAGGAGTTTCTTGCCATTATTTTTGCTTTAGATAAATTCCGTGCTTATCTTCTGGGAACTAAAATGACTATTTTTTTTTTTTTTATCATGCAGCATCAAAGTTTCTGCTGAAGAAGCCAGATGCTGAGCCCAAGCTCATTAGGTGGATGTTGCTATTGCAAGAGTTTAACATTGAGATCAGGGACAAGAGTGGAGCTGAGAATTTGGTAGCAGATCACCTGAGCAGGATCTCACAGTCCTTAGAGCCTCTTCCTATCCATGAGACCTTCCTAGATGAGCAGCTTTTACAGTTGCAAGGTAAGGACCCATGGTATGCTGATCTAGTTAACTATCTGGTTGCTGCTGAGTTGCCTTCTTATTTTAAAGAGCATCAGGTAAATAAACTTAGGAGTGAGGCTAAGCATTATGTTTGGGATGATCCATTCTTGTGGAGGATGTGTAGTGATCAGGTTATCAGACGTTGTGTGCATGAGTCTAAGATACCATCTATTTTGCAGTTTTGTCGTACTCGTGCTTGCGGTGGCCACTTTGGTCCACAGTGCACTGCTAGGAAGATTTTAGATGCAGGTTTTTATTGGCCTACATTGTTCCGTGATGCTTCCAAATATTGTAAAAATTGTGAACAATGCCAGAAGACAGGTAGTATTACCTGTAGGAATGAAATGCCTTAGTAGCCCTTATTATTCTATGATATATTTGATGTTTAGGGTATTGATTTTATAAGTCCTTTTCTTGTTTCTTTTGGTTTTGTTTACATATTGCTGGCTGTTGACTATGTCTCCAAGTAGGTGGAGGCCAAGGCCACCCGGACTGATGATTCTCATGTTGTCATAGATTTTGTCAAATCACAGATATTTTGCAAGTTTGGAGTACCCCAGGCTATCATTAGCGATCAGGGTAGCCATTTCTATAGCCGGAACATGGCAACCCTGCTCAAGAAGTATGGTGTCACCCACAAGGTCTCAACTCCATACCATCCACAGACCAATGGACAAGCAGAGGTGTCAAATAGGGAGTTGAAGCAGATCTTGGAGAAAATAGTCTAGCCAAACAGGAAAGATTGGAGCAAGAGGCTGGAGGATGCTTTATGGGCCTACCGCACTGCCTATAAGACACCTTTAGGGATGTCCCCTTATAGGATTGTCTTTGGTAAGGCATGCCACCTTCCAGTGGAGATTGAGCATAGAGCTTATTGAGTAGTCAAGCACTGCAACTTGGATTTGAGCCAATCCGGGCTTCATAGGAAGCTCCAGCTTCAAGAGTTAGAAGAGATCCGGCTAGAAGCCTATGAGAACTCCCGCTTGTACAAGGAGAAGACCAAACTCATCCATGATAGGATGTTGTTGCGCAAGGAGTTTTCCATCCGTCAGAAAGTGCTCTTCTACAACTCTCACTTCAAGCTTTTTTCTGGTAAGCTTCGTTCTCGGTGGCTTGCCCTACATTATTACTCAGATTTTTCCCTATGGTGCTGTGCAGATTGTGGAGCCTGGGACAAATAGAGTTTTCACTATGAATGGCCACAACTTGAAGCCATTTCATGAGAAGTTACCTTTGGACACCAATGAGGAGGTTTGCTTGTTAGCGGCTACCTACACATGATAGGGGAGTTCTCTTTCCCCTTCTCTTACCTTATGCTACTTGCCTTACAATTTATTTGTTGCATTACACTGGGGCCAATGTCGAATTGAAGTGTAGGGGGGTTGATTAGCTTTAGTTTATTTCTGATGTGCTTATTCTAGTTAGTCTTGCATTTTGGGTTTGTTTTGCCATGGTTACCTTTTACCTTGTTTTGTTGTCATAATAATTGTTGATCTTGTTCTCCATTGATGAATTGAAGGTTGTTGAGTTAGGGCATTAGTCATGAAGGAGGATAGAGTTCCAACATGATTTCATTGTTCTTTTTCTCTCTTGGGATGTGTGAATTTAGTAATTAATCTTGATTTGCTATGATTGACTATGATGAACACTACCCTTGTGAGCTTTTGAGCTATGTGTTGGATGGTTGCATTTCATGCCAATCCTTTCTTTCTTGTGTGTTCATCCCTCATAGTTTATGTCATTCTAGACTTGCGTTGATTCTTCTTTAAGGCTACATTTTCATATGCATTCATGGACATGATAGAGACATTTTTTTTTTCATTTTAGCCACTTGGCCATATTGCCCACCTTGCATTCTTTCCCTTGTTAGCCCCTTTGAGCCTTGTTGACCTTTCTTTGACTTCTAGCACATTACAAGCCTAACTTAAAAACCATGATTCTACCTAACCTTAGGGGATAGGAAGGCATTGGTTTCATTATTATTGTTGTGCTTAGGATCAAGTGTGGGGGTTTTGCTCGGGATGTGCAAACATAAAGTATGGAGGGGTGCAAGTGCAAGGAATTACAAAAAAAAAGAGAAATTTTTCTTTTTGAAAAAACAAAAGAAAAAGAGAAAAAGAGAAAAAGGAAGAAAAGAAAGGAAAGAAGTGAATAAAATGGGGAGCTTTGATGAAGGGAATGAATATACTATGGAATGACTTGGGGAAACCCCCACATTTGTGAACTTGGCTTGTATCTTGACGAATGTTTCTCCTATTGCCTTGGGTTTTACCTTGTCATATCTCCATATTTCCTAGCCTTACCTTAACCCCATTAAGACCACTAATAGAGCCTTCTTGATTTGTGTTTGCATGTGATTACAAGTAGTGGAGAAGTAGAAGATTAGCAAGCCTATGGTAATGCATGATCAATTGAGGTCAATTGAGTGAAACACTTTTACCCACACACTTGAGAGTTTATGAGCTTTATACATACACCATCTTGTGAGGTTCTTCATACTTGATCTTTGCACTTTGAGCGATGTTACTTGGTTTACACTTTAGAGAGGTGGGGAGTCAATTGATTTGATTGTTGGAAAATTCTTGATACCTTATATGTTATTTTGTTCCTCAACTTAGCACTTTTGATTATTCATTGGAGAATGAGTTTTTCCATTTTGGGTATTGACTTTAGTTTGTAGTTGACTTTTGGTATTTTCTTTGGTTCAGTCTTGTAAGAGCTAAGTGTGGGGGAATTTGATGAATTGAAATTTTATATACTTATTTTTCCACATATCTAGGTCATTAACCTTCTTTTGTGCATATTTGAATTGACTTGAACCATTTCCTATTAATTGGACCTTGGTTGGACTTTGATCTAATTTTCCTGCACTAGCCTTATTCTGATACTATTTTGATTTTTGGGCCATAACTTGAGTTATATATCTCATTTTGGCATGATCCTTGTTTGTAGGAAAGCTGAGAGATAGGTCTACAACTCTTATGAAGAGGTCAGAGGCTAGTTCGGGAGTTTTCAAACTGGATTTGGGCCTTTAAGTGGACTCAAGAAATATAGTCATGGATCCTGAGCAGGGTGTAATAATTGGGCTATATCACATGCTACAGGAATCCAATTAAAGTAAAATCGGTGCCATTGGAAAGCTATCTTCCAGGCCTACAACTTTTCTTCAGATCACTAGTGCAAATAATGATATTTTCTAGGCCAAACACGTGGTTTAAGTTCACTAATAGATCTAGTGAAGCTGAATTAGTGTTTTCAGCATAAGTTTCCTTCCAGAAGTCCAATTAATGTAAATGAGGGGTCTATTTGCAGCTCTAGAAAAGAGGATTAATGTAATTAGTCAATTAGTGTGTTAATCATAGGTATATGTAGTAGGGAAACCGAATTGGAATGGGACTTTTGACTTTTGACTCATTTTGATTTGAATTTGGAAAATAGATCTTCTCTTTCTTCCTTTCTCTCTCGTGCATTTTCCTCCATTAATGGAGGAGTGATTCTCCTCTGATTCAAGACATCAAGTGAAGCAATTAAACTCTTGAGGATTGGTGCATCATTTGGATGCTACACATCAATTCGGTTTCATCTTTCCTCCTCTCATTCTTAATTTCCCACATGAGAATTGAAGTTCTTCATTCTTGAATGCTGATTAGGAATGTAATCATGTCATGTATGATTCAGTTGATGTGTGTGATTTGATTGCTGAAGGAGTGTGAATTATGTTTCAGATCTGAACATAAGATTAGTTGCATTTGTGCTTGAAACTAATTCAATTCAATTCAATTCTAGAGGTTTCTAAATCGAATTGATTGTGTAATTGGCTGAATTCATGGAGGTTGCCATTTGGATGCTAGATTTAGATTGAGGTTTCATTTAAGTCTAACTCTAATCACCGAATTGGAGTGTTGCATATAGTTAGAATCCAATGATGGAGTGTTAATTGTGTTTATCTTGTGTCTTGAATTGGATCTTTTAATTCGATTTTATACTCATCAATTCTGTTTTGCTTTGATTTCTAAATATTGCATTTCAAGTGTTTGATTAAACAATCCCCTTGCATTTTCTGATCATTTAGTGTAATCAGCTTTGGGAAACGATCCGAGTTGCATCATATGCTATAGTTGTATTCGGTTTAATTTGATTGAGTTATGACGCTTGAGTCATGGTGAAGAAAGGAAGAAGAAGAAGATGAAGATGAAGAAGAAGAAGTGTTTAGAGAGAAGTAGGAGGATTTGGCTTCAAGAGAGAATGAAATGAGTGAAAATGAAAATGTGAGTGTGTGAGTGTGTGAGTGTGCTATGTTGTTGTGGCCGAAAGTTATATGGAGAGAGGGAGAGAGATATTTTCTTAATTTTGTACTAATTAAGATTTAGGGAGACAAATTGGATGATGGAGGAACAAAGTATGGACAATCTCTTACAAAAAGTAACTTTATCTAATGCTTTATGCTTTAATGACGTCACTCTTTACTTTATTGCCTAGTTGACTAAGTTGACTAAATTTGAATTTAATCATATGATTAAGTGCTCTTGCAACTTAATTAACATGATTAAGCAAGGATTAGTAATTAACACACAAGAACATGATTAACAAAATTTAATCTTGTGATTAAGCTTAATTAACCTTAATAAATCTCAATTAAGCTAATTAAGGGCTATTAGTGTTTAATTAAGCTATTAAGGCTCTGAGTTACTTAATTAGAGATTATCTAATCTCAATTAAGTATTCTCTTGGCTTTTCTCATCCAAGTTAACTCATAAACTGATGCGACTCCGGCAAGTATACCGGATCATACAAGTAATAAAGTGATGAGAAAAGTATCATTCCCACGAGGATAGGTCAATTACTGAGTAACTAACAGGAATGACTATTTGGACTAGAAGAACGGAATGACTAGAGAAAAGGAAAAGAAATCAAATAAAATAAGAGAACAAAACTGCACTTAAAGACAGCTTAAATCACTAAGATGGACAATAGGGCTAACTGACTTCACCTAACTATGGAGTCAATTACCATGAATCTCAATTATCTTGTTTTTACCTCAATTAATTAATGGTCAGATAATTCCAGGCCTTTCTTAAGGACAAGAAATTCTCTTTACCTTAAATTGATTGCCTAATCTCTTAGTTACAAACTAATTTAGGAAAAGGTTGAAGCTTTATGGATTCCTAAGATGACCACATAAGTCGTGTTTTTCTATCTCTAGTTTTTGCACAACTCACAGTGTTTATGATGAGAAATTTTGTTTACAAACCCTATCTCTAGTAATTGTAAACCAACAAATCAGTTGAATGGTGGCCAATCACTCAAAAGCATTAGGAACAATCATAAGCACTTAATAATCAAGATAAAAACATAAATAAAATTAATCCATGAGTAACATCATCACATAGTTGGATCCATCAACGCCCTAGAACAGGGTTTAGTTCATGATGGAATCATAAAGAACAGCAAAAGTAAAAGAAAGAACAAAAGAAAGAGTAACCATGAAGAAGAATAAGGATTCCAATGTCTTGAGGGTGAAGGATATCTCCAACTCTTCACAAAACTCTCCACAATGCTCCTTGAATCTTCAAGTCCCTCTAGGGTTGCCTCCAATGTTTTGAGTGTCAAAAAGGTCGTCCTAATCCTTTAAATAGTGTCCCAAGATCTTCCCCCGCAAGATTGCTTCGAAAAACAGACTTTCCACATTTATTGCAACCGCACTTGAGCGCCCTATACACACTCGAGTGTGCTCTATTGCACCATAAATTTGTTCTCTCTATCTCGAGCTGTGCTCGAGTGCGGGGTTGCATGCTAGAGTGCAGTCCATGCTCGAGCGTGGGGTCTTACACTCAAGCGTGCATCTAAAATAGTAACTCTGCAAATTTGCTTTTTTTGCTTACTTCTAGGCTTAATAGCGATCTGAATAATTGGAATTTGCCCTCTGAGGTAGAAAGAGCAATTGTAGATATTTGAGTAAGCTTTCTAATGCAACAAGAACCACTTAAATTGGAGTTTTGTAGCTCAAGATACAGTCAAAATACTGATGAATGGTCAGACTTGACAGCATCAGAGACAAAATGCAACTTCAATCTTATTTTGGCTTTTTCTCCTAGGGAACTTGAGAATCCGGAAAAGTACTCAACATCAAAGTTGGAGATCTCCTTCTCATATTTCCAAAGAGTCTTAAATTATGTCAAGTTGACTTCCAAAGAGTTAGATATGAATTTTTTCTTGTGACATGGTCTTGAAATCTAGCAAAATAGACTACTTAAGACTCCAATTGAACTCCTCTTCCACTTGAGTGCTTGTACCTAGTTGAAACATAATGAACACATAAATAACTAACAAAAATATAAGAAATTGACAAACAAACTAGACAAGAACCTAAATTAAAGAAACCAACTAAAAACAACTAAAATACCAAGTAAATTCATGTAACTAAAACCTAAATCTAAGTAAAGCATAACAAAAATAACTCACTATAGGGAGTTATCACATCCCCCAACTTAAGAACTTGCTTGTCCTCAAGCAAGAAAGGAAATGAAATAGTAGAATAAATAAAAGAGAAAAATATTTTTGTGTGGCCAACACTATAAACATCCCCCCTACAAAGACTGCGAAACTCGGGGAGGCACCTAAGCTGACTAAACACTAACTACCAAAAGGAAAAGAAAGGGAAAGGACTCAAAAAAATCTATAAGCAAGCACACTCAATGCAACAAAGTGTTGTTAGTCCATGTTCTCCTCATCATTGCTCCACAACTTAACCCAAAAGTTACTAACAATTCAAATCTAAGCAACAAGACCATTCAATTGTGCAAACACATTACAAAGGAAATGGATCAATTGTATGTGTGCAAGGCAAGCAACAAAGAATTGATTCACTTCATACCAATGCAATGTTTAAGAAGGGACAATATCATCATAAAGTTCACAATCCTCCCTCTCTATCTCAACATGAGTGTCATCTAGCCAAAGATCAATAGGTCTTTTTCAAGCTTGTAATGGCAGGCTAAGGGTAAAGGTATGGTGGAAAGAAATTTTGGCTTTGTATTACCCTCAACTTGAGGAACCCTCACTCCCAAACTCACTACCTTAGGCATCCCCCAACTTGTTGGTTGGCTATCTTCATGTCCTTCTTTGATGAACCTTCAAGCTTTAGTGGCCATGAGATTTGGAAAAGAGGTTGCTTCTTCCTATCCCATTGAAACCATATTTTTCCTTGTACTTTTTTGTTCCTTTCTTTTTCTTCTTCCATTTTTTTTCTTTTCCACTTGAATTGGTCCACGACTTTGGTAATGCATAACATGAATTCACTATGGTAGGGTATTACCTTATTCTCATGAGTTTAGAAGCTACAGGATTGAGGGTAATTCAAGGTTCAAAGATGGATAGAAAAAAGATGGATTCTAGGCTCAAATGTAGTTCACTCCAAGAAAACAAGCCATTAAGCTCAAAAAGGGTGACTATAGATAAAATGTCATCATGTAGGCATTAAGGCTCAATGAAGGCTTCCAAACATGGCCTAAATCCTTTCTAAGACTAGAATTCACTCACATTTATTTCAAAAGGGATTCAAGCAAAAATTGGATACATGTCTCAACTTAAATAAAGCATTAAAGAATGATGATCATCAATCCTAAGATGCTAAGTCCTATAAAGTGCATGAACATGTGATATTTTCCAAAACAAATATGAATGCACAAGAGAATTTTCAAGGCTCAAATCAAAGTTCCTAGTTACTAAGGGATTAAAGAGCAGAGCAAATAATCATATCATAGGAATGGAGTCAAAAATAATAAAAACACACAAATAGTACCTAAAAACAAAAAATCTTTTTGGTTTTTTTTTAGAGAAAAATAAAATGTATGAAACTAGATAGAAGAGAATAAAATGCATGTGCATGCTTTTCCATCCCCCAACATAGAAAACAACATTGTCCCCAATGTAAAATAAGTGCAAAGAGAGGGTAGGAAAGATATTCCCTAGCCAAGGAGTAAATGTTGGACTCCATTTCTTTTGCTTCATGCACTTAATTCTCTTCTTGAAACCTACAAAACGAAAATAGGAGAGATTTAGAACAACCAAAAAAAATGAAAACTCAAACACAATGAAATTCAAACATAAACTCTAAACATGAAAGAAATAA
The DNA here is from genome assembly GCA_031439585.1 of Pterocarpus macrocarpus. Taxonomy (NCBI): domain Eukaryota; kingdom Viridiplantae; phylum Streptophyta; class Magnoliopsida; order Fabales; family Fabaceae; genus Pterocarpus; species Pterocarpus macrocarpus. Next base: position 49,594,048 of record CM062514.1, read on the forward strand.
AGAAATAGAGATAGGAAAATTGGGTTGTCTCCCAATAAGTACTTTGGTTTAATGTCCCTAAGTTGGACATGGTCCCTTTTAAATCAAGGTGGTTTCTTCATCTTCCTCTTGGGTAATTCCTCACAAGGTTGATGGCTCTTCCTTCCAAACTTCAAAGATGTAGGCTTAGACATGAATAACAAAGGTGGGGCTTCCAAAAAATCATAGGGTGATTTTAGCTCATCATCCTCTATTTTTTCTACAACGTTGGAGTTCATCAAGCAAGCTTCTAATGGTAGAGTGTTGGAGGATTCTGTAACACCTTAATAAACCTATACTATGCTTAAGTCGTGTTACGGCATTTTATTAGTTGTTACTTATGCTCGTGGAAAACCAAACTTCATTTATAAGTTAAGTTATACAGAAAATACAGTATATGTATTATAAATTTTTTTTTGAAATACGTCGTCACTTTGCAGCATTTTGGAAAGTAAAACCTGCAACGAGAAGATAGATAAAGAAAGAGCGTGTCGCATAAAATACATACCCCAATATCATAAAAGAAAGAGAAAGGTAAGTACATAGTAATTCGCAAACACATTGCATTACATGGCTAATCATTACATCCACATGGGTTCATAACATATATATATATATATATATACATACATATATCTCAGCATTACATCTAAGGAGGCTCATGGTCGCGCCATGATCCAAATACTAGATACTAAATACAAACTTAAATGACAAAGCCCATCTCAAAAAGATATATGCGAAGGTGCAGAGCGATGGTCGCTATAAGTCCCAAAATAGCTTCGTTTGGCGCCCTATATCATACGTCCGCTCACAGTATGGGGGATCCATGCTCCACTCCACCAAAGGTGCCATCGGATTCTGGTGACGATATGGAAAAGTAACTAGAGTGAGATGTAACACCCTCTCTTATATAAGCCATGCTCGAGTCATGGAGTTATATTAAGAGGTTGTCACTATGCTAAGAAAACTTTAAAAATATGGAAAATATAATATATGACCCTTCAACTGCACACTTTATTATTGGCTAATGGTTCATAAACTTCGTCATCTCTGATACATAGAGGATAAAATAATTACAATTAAAAGTAATGGTGACTAACATAATACACCGAAATTGCTTTCGACTGGTCACTAGCTAGCTTCAATAGTCTCTTGGTCTAATTTGCATCCGAGTCTTGCTTAGAAACAGTCCCAGTGCTCTGCCTCGTACTTGATTTCCATCTTAGGTGCTGGAATGTTTACGGAAAAGAAAAAAATACAAGCAGGCAGTGAGAACCTAAGGTTCTCGGTAGGTAAACTCAAACTATTACTCATACAGTGCCATCATAAACATCCCAGCCGCCTCAGTTTATTAGGAAAATGTGAGTATATATATACGCATGCAGCAGTTCAATTTTAAGTTGAAAACATCTTTCTCGAAGTGGGTTATATTTTAACAACCACTTGCTATATCATATGACAGACATAGAAATACAGATAGTATAATATGCTTCAACAAGGATCATAATAGCATTATGACTTAACTAGATAATTGGAGATGCACATATAGATACTTATACTTGAATGTATGCAAGTGCACTTGACTTAATTTATCTCTTCTTTAACTTGCAGCTTAACCTTGTCATTCTGTACTTGGTCCCCTAGAGGTGAATGGCCTCTCTCACCCCTGGATGATAGCCTGCTTTTCAGGTTCAAGCTCATACCTATACATGAGTGACGGGTTTACTTTCCCCGACCCTCACACCGGTCTATTCCCCTTAAATCTGGTCGAGGGCTGGCCCAAGTCTTAGACAGTACCACTCTGTCCCACGCTAGCTGGGTCTATGCCATGCCTCACGTGGTAGCTTGGTACGTCTTTCTTGCAAGTTCTCATAAATCTTATTCTTCTTTGGACATGATTGTACATGCATATGCTACATGCATTCATTCATATACTTCATATTATACTTAAATCATCCTTGCATATATGAATCTAATGAGCATATCATATAAATGTTCATAACAATCACATAATTCACATATTTCTGCCGGAATTTCAGCAGTATAATAGATCAAGTCCACTTCCCTATGAATAGTGCCAGGCAACCAGTACAAATGTACAAACTTGCAACTCAATATGGACCAGCAAATATATATATATATATATATATATTCATAGCATCATTCATCAATTTCAATTCAAGCACCAACTGGGTTTTCGGTTCATTCTCTCCTGTTCTACTCGAGTTTGGTATACTCCACCTTTATTACAATTCAACTCATTTGAATCTAATTTTTGGATATATCATAGCATTATGTGTCTAGTTTCTAATCTTTTGGTCCCATTTCATTTTGATTTGTACAACTCAAGATATAAAAATTTTATCTCAGATTGCCCTGTTCTTAGCCAGAATTGGGTTCTTATAAAAATTAAAAATAGAAACCTAGGTGAAATCATACGAAAATTATATCAAATTAAAGCTAACAGAACAAGCTTGCAAATGAAATAAGTTTCATGTCATTTGCCTAAGTATATTTTGATTTATGAGTCCTGAAACTTGACCCTACTGGACTACCCTGTTCCAGCCCGGGTTAAACTTAAGCCAACTTCATTGGTGTGTTGGGAACAAATGGCAACGAATCTAGTTCTGAAATTTTTATGGGATGTTATGTTATATGTTAGCTTTCAAAAAACTTTAGTTTCACTCAATTTGGAGTTGTATAGGGTAAGTTATACTCTTCTCAATTCACACTGCCCGGGTAAGAATCTACATTTCTAGGTTAAACTTCAAAAATTCATAACTAATTCAATGCTAATCCAATGGCCTTATATTTTATATGTATAGAAAGCCCTGGATGTCTAGTTTCATATAAAAATAGATTCATCAACTTTAAATGGCTGTAGGAGGAGCCGTACACTCCGGCAGTACGGATGCTGTAGGGTTTTCTCACAAGAACAGATTCTGCTTAGCTCCCTTTTTGAGTTTTTGATACATTCCTCAACTTAAACCAAGTTTCCTCACCTCAAAACATTAGAAGAGCATCAAAGCACCCTCATACAAGTATGGCATGAGAAGAACATAGCAGCCACATAATCACATGATGCACCAAACAACCAAGGATTTGAGCTACCTACCTTGAAATCCTTGAAGCTATGGAAGCAAGGAGACCAAGAACCAACTCCTAGCCTTCTTCCTGCATCATGGCAGCAGCTCATATGAATGTGGGGAGGCTCTATTTGATGCTTAATCATGAAATTGTTAGAGGGGTTTTGTAGAAAAGGAGGTGAGGATCAATTTTCATAAAAAGGAGCAAGAGGATTTGAGGTCAAGAGGGCTTCCATTCTTGAGCTTGAAGTTCTTGTCCATGGAAGTAAGGAAAGAAAGGAAGAAGAAGGAGAAGAGATGGAAGGAGGCTGAAACAAGGTGGAGGGCGCATAATGAAGGGAGGTGGGTGAGATTTTTTCTAGGCTTTATGACCTAGATAAGGATGACTTGAGATATTTGGTTTCAATGGTCATGATTTGGCCAAATTTCTCCATCATATGGCTGCCATATGGCACCATCTATGGTGGTGGAGGTGGCTGAATTTCAGCCGTTCAACCTAAGGTTATCAGTGTAAAATTCTACTGATTCGGCTCTGGCAGTTTCGAACACTGAATATTTACCGATTTTCTCCAAACCGGTAAAACGTTACTTAATAGTTTGTAAGATATCTACATGTTCATTTTAATTTATCTTAAGCCAAATCTCTCTAACTAATATCTAATTAACTTTTAATTAATATTTAGTTAATCTCTAATTGCCTTTACATAACTATTGAAACTGAATAAGTGAATTAACGGCGTAAATTAGACATTTTCGTAAATTCGGAGCCTTTTTGTTTTCTGCTTTCTATAACTAATGGCATTTCCGTAATTTTGAGTAAGTCCAGGGGCACCCCACATCATTTCACACCCGACTGCCTCCATGGCCCAATCGGCAGAGATTTAAACTTCTATGGTTTCACCACGTGATTCTGCTCTGTTTAAAACCCCATTCTACAAATCCTATAGACGTGGGGACATAAAGGTCATTTTATGAAAAGTTCTAAGGTGGACATAAAGGTCATTTTATGAAAATTTCTAGGGTTGTTATGGAAATAATTCTTTGGGGTCAAAATATAATTTCTAAAAATTGAGTATCATTATAATTAACAAAAGTTTATAGGGGTACTTTTGTCATTTCCTAATTTTTAAACTATGGCAGTGCCATATTTTCAAAGGCAGTGTTACACTACCCTATAATTCCAAGTGTGAGGATCGTCATGGCATAGCGTTGCCTGAGAAATTCTCACACTGCCTAATGGAAATAACTCAAATTTCCTATTACGTTCTATTTACAAAAGTGGGGATGTTACATGAGAAATAAGATTTCTCAGTAGGAATCGAACCCAACACTAAAGTGTCGTCGTCATCGTCCCAGCATTTCGGTTTTATAAATGAAAATAGTGAGCATGCATAAGATCCAATTCTTGGATTTTCGAAAACATGAATATCCGAAGCGGATTCAATTTTAACATACCCTCTAATCATTTATATCATAATATATATGAGCACGAGTATAATTACATAAAACATGCATGACTGTGCTATAAGCTTCTCTTAACTTCTTCCCTTCAAGGGTTTGGACCGAAGTCACTTTTCTTTTCTTAAATTGACTTTATCTTAAGTCTTTTCTTTTCACCCACTAAACATAAGCAATAATGAGCTCATATTGTGGCCGTCGCCACCATAAATTTTCGGTACTTACACTAGTTGGGTCATGCCATGCCTCATGTAAGCCCTATCCCCTATAGTCACACTAGCTGAGTCGATGCCATGCCTCATGTGAGTCGTGGGTGAGGGGAGCTTATTTTGGGTCACCTTCCCTTTTGAAGGATCACACCCTTAGTTTATTTTCTTATTATTAAAGATTATGATGCAAAATATTTCTAAATCCACAATTTTTTAATTTAAAGATAATCTAGACTAGAAACTTCCCAAAATTTTGCCAAACAGAGAATCCAATATCGCATATCATTATCAAAATCATCATCATCATTATCATATCATCATCATCATCATCATTGTCATTATATTGACACATACAGGCATATATAACACACAGTCTTATGAGCTTAGCTTAGTAAATTTGGTGCAAACTTTTAATTGAGGTTGCCTCTTGTATAAAATCATTTTATTAGGTATAGGGCCAATTTCATCTATTATCCTTTTTGAAACTTTTTAAGTTGGATTATGAAGGTTTTCCAACATCTTATTGCAAGGGTCTTAATGTCTTTAAGCTTATTTCTCATTAACCTTTAAAACTTAACCATAACCAGTTTTACTTTTATAGTGGGGCAGTAAATTCAAAAATTGACCATAATTTCATCTTTTATAATTTTGACTTGAATTTTTGTATGATTATAGTTCTCTAAGTCTAGTTTTAAACAAAGCTAACCCCACTCAAAATTTCAATTTGTAGCTTGAGATATACACATTTTATTCTGACTGCTCAGCTTTTAAGTTTATTCTTGGTACAGTGACTTTTAAACTTTACTACGAGCTCCTTAGAAAAAATTTGTCAAAACTGTTTAATGGGAATGTTCCTATATGTCTTAGCTTTCTAAAAAACTTAGTTCCACTCAAAAATGTTCTGTATAACTTGAGTTATGCATATTTTATTACATACTGCCCGAGCATAAACACATCTGGGGACAACACACTTTGAAAATTCATATCTCTTTCGTTTTAAGGTCAAATTTCACATATTTTATATGTATAAAAAGCTCTATGAGTCTATTTTCATTTAAAATTATTTTAATTCCATTTCGAGTTATATTGAAAGAGTTATTAGTCGCGCTATATAGACTGCCAGAATTTTCCAGCTTTCACTGTTTTGGTTTCAATGAGTTTTCTTGTAAAAATATTAAGTTTTCTCCTCAAGTGATCACTTTTCTCTTCCAAACCACTTTTATACTTTGAGATCTTGGTGAAAAATCAATATTTTGAGTTCTAAAAGGTTTGGTTCAAAATAAGATAAATGCACAACAAATCATTTTCCAAGAAAAGAGCAAAAACTCACAAACAACTTCATATAATGAAAGCATGGCCATGAGGCCTTTAGAGCAAGTCATAAAACCACCTAGCTATGGAGAGCTTAGGAGTTCTACAGCTTGGAAAACATAGAATAAAGAGGGGCTAGAGTCACTACCAATGGGTTTCTTGAAAGCTTGAAGAGAAAGAAATGTGTTGGAGATGGCCTCCTTCTCCTTGAGCTTGAAAATGGGGCTAAGTGAGTGTTTGTTTTGCTTCCTCAAGAACCAAAGAGGGTGGTCCTTGAAGGGCTTGTGAGAATGGTGGTGGAAATGAGATGAGTTAGAGTAGGGAAAACAAGAAGAACAAGAAGAAGATTAGGAAGAACAAAGGGAGATTTAGAGAGAGGTGAGAGCTTTGTGATTTAGTAAGAGAATGAAATTGCAAAAATGAGAGCGTGAGAGTAGAGAGAGAGTGGCGTCCCACTCTAAGCAATGGGGTGGTTGGATTTTGCTTCTTTTGCAAGCAAGGAGGCTAGGAACCATGGGGTAAAAGGGAGAGTTGTGTTTCCCTTGAGTCTTGGTGCTTGGGTAGAGACCATTTTGTGTTTCCTCAAGTGGTTAAAGGCATGATCACTCTTGGGATTAGCTTGGGTGGATATGATCACTCCAAGTGTCACAATCATGATGGAGGAGAGTACATCTCTTGATCTAATGGTGCATGATGAGAAGGCAAATGGATGGTTGGATTTGCTCTTGTCCTTGGCCAAAATTTGGTGCATCAATTAGGAGAAATTTTTAAATCTTGAAAGCTATTAGAATTACCTAAGTTGTTAATTCAATTCGATTAGTTAAATTGCTCTTATGAATTATGTAATTAGGGTGTAAGAATTAATCTATCTCAAATAGGTAGGGTAGAACAATTGTCTTGTACTTAATTAATAAAATTGGATTAACTTAATTATATTTCTAAGTTATGAATTAATGGGGTTCGAATAATTAGGTTTTAACTAAAACATTTAGTGCGTTATGATTCAATTATTGACATGACTCAATTTACTAAGCTATTGCTCATCGAGATTAGTCGATTTGTTCTCAATTATCGCTAACCCTTCTAATTAGCTGGAGGCACTGAGCTAATTAGCTCAGATGAAAACAGGGATGTTACAGGTTCCATGAAAGAAGTATCCCCCACCTTCTTAGCAACATCCACTCTAAAGCATGATTCAATCTCGGGGGTCTTAGTTGCTTCAAACACTTTAAATGTCACTTTATCATCTTGAACATGCAACTCAAGCTTCCCTTCTTCTACATCAATCAAGGCTATCCCTGTGGTTAGGAAAGGTCTCCCGAGAGTAAGTGGAACCTTTCTATCCTCTTCCATATCAAGCACAATCAAATCCATTAGGAATATGAGCTTGTCTACCTTTACCATCACATCTTCAATGATGCCTCTAGGATGCTTGATAGATCTATCTGCTAATTGCAAGGAAACTATAGTAGGCTTCACCTCTCCAACTCCAAGCTTCCTGAAATAGATAAAGGCATCAAATTAACACTAGCACCAAGATCACAAAGAGCTTTATTAAAATAAATGTCACCAATAACACATGAAATAGCAAAACTCCCTGGATCTTTTAATTTAGGAGGCAATTTATTTTGCAAAATAGCACTGCACTCCTCTGTGAGTATCACAATCTCATCATACTTAAGCTTCTTCTTGTGAGAGAGAATGTCCTTCATAAATCTTGCATAGCTTGGTTTGTTCAAGAGCTTCAAGAAAGGGAATGTTGATATGTAGCTTCTTGAACACCTCCAAGATCTTAGAGTACTGATTCTCTTGTTGTTCCTTCTTTAGCTGCTTCACCCTCTGTGGATATGGAATGTGTAACACCTTAATAAACCCATATTACGCTTAAGTCATATTACAACGTTTTATTAGTTGTTACTTATACTCGTGGAAAACTAAACTTCATTTGGAATTAAGTTACGCGGAAAATATGGTAAGATTTTTTTTTTTTTGAAATACGTCATCGCTTTGCAGCATTTTGGAAAGTAAAGCCTTGAGCGAGAAGATAGATAGAAAAAGAGCGTGTCGCATAAAATATATACCCCAGAATCGTAAAACATGAGAAAGGTAAACAAATTATAATTCACAAATATATTGCACTAAATAACTAACCATTACATTCATATGGGTTCATAATATATATATACATACATATATATCAGCATTACATCAAAGGAGGCTTATGGTCGTGCCATGATCCAAATACTAGATACAAACTTAAATAGACATCGTTCGTCACAAAAAGGAATGTATGAAGATGCAGAGCTACGGCAACTACAAATCCACATCAGCATTGTCTGACATCTCACGTCATACGTTCGCTCATAGTGTCGGGGATCCATGCTCCACTCCACTGGATGCGCCATCGAGATCTAGTGATGATACGGAAGAATAACTAGGGTGAGAAATGGAATTTCTCAGTAGGACTCGAACCCGACACAAAAGTGTCATCGTCATCGTCCTAGCCACTTCGATTTTATTAATGAAAATAGTGAGCATTCATAAGGTTCCGTTCTTAGGTTTCGAAAACATGAATATCCAAAGCGGATTCAATTTTAACATACTCTATAATCATTTATATCATAAGAAGCATAGGAACAACTATAATTACATACAACATGTATGGCTGCACTATAGACTTTTCATAACTTCTTCCCTTCAAGGGTTTGGACCGAAGTCCCTTTTCTTTTCTTAACTTGACTTTATCTTAAGTCTTATCTTTTCACCCATTAAACATAAGTGCTAATGAGCTCATAACCATAGAATTTCGTACTTATACTAGCTGGGTCATGCCATGCCTCATATAAGCCCTATCCCCTATACTCACACTAGCTGGGTCATGCCATGCCTTATGTGAGTTGTGGGTGAGGGGAGCTTACTTTGGGTCGCCTTCCCTTTAGAAGGATCACACACTTAATTAAATCTCTTCTTATTAAAGCTTACAATGCAAAATATTCTAATTCTTTTCCACATTTAGGCATTATGTATCGCCGTCTCCAAATGTGATTCCTTTATCGCATATTGTTAAGCATCATATCATCAACATATCATATTCATATCGTCATCATATCATTATCATAATCATCACCCTCATACCACATCATCATCTCATTGGCATAATCATCATCACATCATATCATCATCATCATCATATCATTGGCATAATCATCATCATATCATATCATCATATGTACACATAGAGGCATACCCATCACACAAAGTCTTATGAGCTTAGCTTAGTAAATTTGGTGCAAACTTTTAATTGAGGTTACCTCTTATATAAATTCTTCTATTAGGCATAGAGCCAATTTCATCCATTATCCTTTTTGAAACTTTTAATTTGAATTATGAGGGTTTTTCCAATGCTTACAATAAAGGTCTTAGTGTCTTAAAGCTTATTTCTTATTATTCTTTAACTTTCACCACAACCAGTTTTACTTTTACAGTGGGGTAGTAACTTCAAAAATTCACCATAATTTCACCTTTTACTCTTTTGCTTCAAATTTTGGTATGATTATACTTTTATGAGTCTATCTTTTTAAAAAAAAAAACCCCACTCAAAAATTCATTTTGTAACTTGAGATATGCACATTTTATTCTAACTGTTTAGACTTGAAAGTTCAACTCGGGTTAGTGGCTTTTTAACTTCACTTCGAGTTCTTCACATGGAATCTGACAAAACTGTTTTATGGGGCTGTTCCTCTATGTCTAAGATTTCTAATAAACTTAGTTCCACTCAAAAATGCTCTGTATAACTTGAGTTATACACATTTTATTACATACTGCCCGAATAGAAGCACATATGGGGACAAAAGAATTTGAAAATTCATATCTCTCTCGTTTTAAGGCCAAATTTCACGTATTTTATATGTATAAAAAGCTCTATGAGTCTATTTTCATTTAAAATTAGTTCTAATGCATTTGGAGTTATATTGGAAGAGTTATCAGTCACGCCATACAGACTGCCAGAATTTTCCAGCTTCCATGGTTTTGGTTTCAATGAGTTTTCTTGTAAAAACATTAAGTCTTTTCTTCAAGTGATCACTTTTCTCTTCCAAACCACTTTTAATCTTTGAGATCTTGATATTAACTCAATGTTTTAACTTCTAAAAATTTGGTTCAATAACAATAGACACACCAACTGAAAATTTCATGCCAAAGAGAAGGACATAATACATGAAAACTCATCAAATCAACAAGCATGACCATGAGGCCTTGGAAACAAGTCCTAGAACCACCTAGCTATGGAGAGCTTAGGAGTTCAAGGGCTTGAAGAACACATAAAAGAGGAAAGTTAGAGTCACTACCAAATGAGTTTCTTGAGGAGTAGAAAGAGTTGATGGGTTGGAGATGACCTTGCTCCTCCTTGAGCTTGATAATGGGGCTAAGTGAGTGTTTGTTTTGCTTCCTCAAGAACCAAAGAGGGTGGTCCTTGAAGGGCTTACGAGGGTGGTGAAAGGAAAGAGAGTTGAATAAGGTGAGAAAGAGAGAATAAGAACAAGAATGGTTGGAAGAATCAAAAGAGCTAGGATGAAGTTTAGAGAAAGGTGGGAGCTTGGGCTTGTAGTGAGAGGATGAAAACTTGCAAATAAGGAGAGTGAGGAGGATAGTTGGCGCAAGAAATGGGGTGAGGGGGCTAATGGATTTTGCTTCTCTAACAAGTAAGAGGGAATGGGTGAGTTTTACTTCTTTTTCAAGCAAGAAAGCTAGGAACTTTGGGGTAAAAGAGTGGGTTGTGTTTTTCTTGAGTCTTGGTGTTTAGGTAAGGACCATTTTGTGTTTTCTCAAGTGGTTAAAAGCATGACTACTCTTGGGATTGGCTTGGGTGGATATAATTACTCCAAGTGTCACAATCTTGATGGAGGAGAGTACATCTCTTAGCTTGATTCAAGGAATACTACTAACATAAACTCTTGATCTAATGGTGCATGATGAGAAGGCAAATAGATGGTTGGATTTTGCTCTTATCCTTGATCGAAATTTGGTCCATCAATTAGGAGAAATTTTTAAATCTTCAAAGCCATTAGAATTACCTAAGTTGTTAATCAATTTGATTAGTTAAATTGCTCTTTAACTGATTTCGGTTAATTACACTTTTAAGACGTTTCTCCTCTAAAAGAATTGATCTTATGAATTATGTAATTAGGATGTAAGAATTAATCTATCTCAATTGGTAAGGTAGAACAATTGTCTTGTACTTTAATTAATAAGATTGGATTAGCTTAATTATATTTCTAAGTTAAGAATTAATGAGGTTCGAATAATTAGGTTTTAATTAAAATATTTATTCATTTTAATTCAATTATTGACTTGACTCAATTCACTAAGCTCTTGCTCATCGAGATTAGCCGATTAATCCTCAGTTAATCGTTAACCTTTCTAATTAGCCAGGATCACTGAGCTAATTAGCTTAGACAAAAATTAGGGATGTTACAGAATGGGAGGTTTATAAGCAGGAGGTGCCATATATGTAGGACTCTTCTCTTCCTCTTCAGCATCCTTATTCCACTTCATGGGAATCTCATACTTCTTCCCCTTTTATGTCTGTGCCTCATTCTCGATATGTGTTGTGGCTTCAGATTGTGTTGGTGCTATAAGCTCTTTTCCACTCCTTAGGGTGATTGCCTTGACTTGCTCTTTAGGATCCTTGTGATCTCTCAATAAGCTGTTGGGATATCTGTCCCAACTGATTCTCTATGTTCCTGATGGAAGCCTCCTGATTCTTGAACTCAGCATCATATTGCTTGAATTTTGCCTCAGTCCTATCCACAAAATTTGAGTAGGTTTGCATGAATTGCTGGAACATGTCTTCTAGGTTGGGCTTCTTTTCCTAAGCTAGCGGGTTGTATAAGTGTCTGGGTGTACCCAGGTTCCCATAGTACTGATTGTGTAACATCCTCAATTTCATGTTGTGCTAAATTACCTCAGTAACTCGGAGTAATTAGGCACTTAATGAGAAATTATGAGATTAAGGCTTAATTAAAGGGTTGACTCGGATGAGAAGAGTCAAGAGAATGCTTAATCGAGATTAGATAATCTCTAATTAAGCAAGTCAGAGCCTTATAGCTTAATTAAGCACTAATCGCCCTTAATTAGCTTACTCGAGTTTAATTAAGGTTAATTAAGCTTAATCGTAAGATTAAATTTTGTTAATCATGTTCTTGTGTGTTAATCACTAATCCTTGCTTAATCACCTTAATTAAGTTGTATGAGCACTTAATCACATGATTAAATTCAAATTTAGTCAACTAGACAATAAAGTAGAGAGTGATGTCATTAAAGCATAAAGCATTAGACAAGACTACTTTATGTAAGAGTTTGACCATGCTTTGTCTCCCCATCATCCCATTTGTCCCCTTAATCACTAATTAACACAAGATGACACAAAATTAAGCAAAATATCTCACCCTCCTCCCTTAATCATGGACGCCATCTTCTCTCTCTCCCTCCCTCATCCATTTTCATTTTCACTCATCCTATTCTCCCTCTTCAAGCCAAATTCTCCAACTTCTCTCTAAAACTCTCTTCATCTTCTTCTTCCTTTCTCCACCACCACCACCCTAAACCACTCACTTAGCCCTTCAAAGACCTCATCTTTGGGTCTTTGGAGACAAGATCTAAACACTACAACCTCCATTGTCACAAGATCTCAAGAGCTTCTCCTTCCTTCTTGCCAAAATCGCCACCATCATCATCAAGAGGAGCCATCATCTTCTTCTTCCTCCTCTCTTGTTTTTGCGCCACCTTCAAGAAAGGTAGTGATCTTCATCTTTTTCATTTTGTTTACTCAAGAAAGCTTGGAGTTTGGTTTTTTCATGACCAAGATTTCTAAGTGAAAGCTTGAGAAGATCCTTCATGTCCTTCAAGAGCCAAGGTTTTCATTTTTGAAAAATATGTTCTTGATGTTCTTCATGTGTTCTTAAGTTTCATCTTTTGGAAAAATGTGTTCTTGATGATTCTTCATGTGTTCTTAAGTTTCCCCTTTTGGAAAAATATGTTCTTGATGATTCTTCATGTGTTCTTAAGTTTCCCCTTTTGGAAAAATGTGTTCTTGATGTTCTTCATGTGTTCTTAAGTTTCCTCTTTTAGTAAAATGTGTTCTTGATGATTCTTCATGTGTTCTTAAGTTTCCCCTTTTGGAAAAATGTGTTCTTGATGTTCTTCATGTTCTTCATGTGTTCTTAAGTTTCCTCTTTTGGAAAAATGTGTTCTTGATGTTCTTCATGTGTTCTTAGGTTTCCTCTTTTGGAAAAATGTCTTCTTGATGATTCTTCATGTGTTCTTAAGTTTCCCCTTTTGGAAAAAAATGTGTTCTTGATGATTCTTCATGTGTTCTTAAGTTTCCTCTTTTGGAAAAATGTGTTCTTGATGATTCTTCATGTGTTCTTAAGTTTCCTCTTTTATGTGTTCTTAAGTTTCCTCTTTTAGTAAAATGTGTTCTTGATGTTCTTCATGTGTTCTTAAGTTTCCTCTTTTAGAAAAGTATGTTCTTGTTGGTATCTTGCTTAAAGTTGTTCCTTTCTTTTTATGATGAGTTAATGATTAGAAAAGCTTCACCTTTTTGTGTTTTCATGATTTGATAAGACTATGAACATTCTAAAAGCTTTAAACTTTAAAAAGTTTGCTTCTTGATACACAAAAAGTGGCGCAAGTTTTAGTGCCATCATAAAGTCTTCTTTTGTTTTATTTTGAAGACAAAGATACATGAAAAAGTCTAAGCTTTTTAGAATAACAAGCCTTTTGAGTTATAAAATGATATCTTGTTACTTTATGTCTTAGAAATCCACCCTTTACGAAAAGACCTTTCATAAAGTTTCAAACTTTAATCAAGAATGAAATCTTTAAGTCATAAAAGTGGTGTTTTGTAACATTTAATTCATAAAGTTTTGATCTTGAACCAGAACAATGCAAAAAGGTGTTAACTTTTATAAAGGACAAGACTTTTATTTCAAAAAGCTAGTAACTTGTATCATTATTTCATAAAGATCCAATCTTGAGATAAGAGCTTAATGTCAAAGGCACTCACTTTCATAAAGAATAAAACTTTATGACTACTTTATAAAGAATGATAACTTTAATAATGTTTAAGGTAAAACCTTGGTATGTTATGAGTAAAAGTTTAAAAACCTTGTAACTTGAAGAAGTTAAAAATCACCCTTGGTGATTAGTGAACATGGTGTTGTTGGGTTCATGATGTGGTTATGCGTTGTCATGACCCAAGGATTAGAAGGATCTCGAACTCCTTGGGAACAGAAGTATGATTAGGGCCTCTGAGCATACCATGAACCCAGGAATCACTAAGTGCACTATCTAAAGGAAAGGGAACAATCACTTAACTTAATTAATTTGAACAAGTATTCCATAAGACATGTGCTTAAGTAAAGAATACTTCCATACGAGGACTAAGTAACTAAAAGACCACGAACACATATCCTAACTATGTGATTTTCTCATGGGTAACCACGAGAAATCATACGATGATTCATAATATTCTTCGCAAAGAAAAACACAGCTATAAACCCCCTTTAGGGTGTGAATGGGTGATGCCATTCGGCATGATGGATGATGAGTTTGATTGAGCTTTGTCTCATGATTGAATGATGAGTGTGATGATATGATATAGATATGATGAACTGTTGGTTGAAAGTTTGTGATTGATATTTTGGGAAAGCTCCGGTCTAGTTGTTATCTTGCGATTTCCGTCAGAATTATGGACTTAGTCATATCATTGCATGTGTCTAGTCAAAGAAGTATCATGCATGTAAAGTATAATGATAAGCAAAGAATTAATGGGACATGACCCTTCAATCACTTCAGTAAGGGAAGTGAGAGACGGCGATCCACAAAGACTCAAGGAACCTCTATGAGGGAGGCAAGGGTGACATGGAGGACCCTCCAACTTAGAGGTAACCAATATCGGCTTAGTCTGATTTGGTTAGTCTCATGTGACGACGGTCACGGAATGAGCTCATGTCCAAAAGCAGTCTATTTCAAAGGAAAGTAAAGAATGTTAAGCACGTGCTAAAAATGAAAGTAAAGTCAACAGTATAACCATGGTTAAGTCTATGATAATGCATCTCCTTGCATGTACTGATGTTGTCCATCTGCATTATAAATGTTTATTCTATGTTTCAGCATGTATGTTAGATTATGATGATGTAGCTATGATGTTAAATCTAAAAGCAACCCGCTTCGGTGTTTAAGTTTTCAAAATCATTAAAATTGAACTTATATCTGTCCACTGCTTTTATAATTAAACCCGAAGTGGTTGGGACGATGACGATGACACAGTGTTTGTCTAGTCGCGATCCTACTGAGAAATCTTGCATTTCTCACTCCTACGCTTCGTGTCGTCTGGGATGGAGTTGATAGCATCAATGGTAGCACCACCGACGATACCGACTGGATAAGACGAGGAGCTGCCATGTTTCTTCACCTAGCTAAGGAGAATCAGGAGAGTAGCATAGTATCTTCATTTTCTTATGAGCCCTAATTGGGCAGTTCATGTGTAATTAAGAGCATGTAGGAAGTCATGCTGCTTAATTTGACATATTACGTATGTGATACTTATTAAGTGTAATGATGACCTTGATTATCTCTGATTGCATTCTTAGCTTAAGGTATTGTGTTATGTTGTTTCCATTTTGTCATATGTCTTATTAATAACTCAGCAATATGAAAAACAACGCTCACACGTATGCGAGTAAGTAAGTGCGTAAAGGCTCAGTTTCCAAGCATAAAGGTTTTACAAAAAAAAATTTACATGCTATTTTCGTATATTACGCTAATTTCATTAGACAAGAACTTCCGCTAGTTAAGAGTAACAACTAGTGATGCCATAAAATGACTTAAGCATAGTATGGTATTATTAGGGCGTTACATTTTTGGTATCAGAGCAGTTCGTCCTTGTAGAGCCTGGGGATGGGTGACTATGCTTCTAAGCATACTCTGTCATGTGTTAGAAATCATGCCATGGATCTTACTACAGGGGTAAGATATAGAACTTAGGTAGGCATGACTGTCTGGTTGTGAATGTGATTGGCTACTGCCACACTTAGCTTGGTATTGAGCTTGATCAACTCAATATCTTTGTTTGTGTGTCCAGGAACTGATGACTTCTAACCAGCAGAATAGGTTGCGAGGCGAATCTGCGACCTTGGGTATGGCAAATGTGATGAATGTTTCTCCTACACGGGTCTTAGCTGTGAGGGGACAGACTGCCATAACTAATCGAGCCTTAGGAGGAATAGCAGGAATTGAGGCTAACCCAGAATACTTGAAGTTCGCTAAGTTTATGAAGACTAATCCACCAGCTTTCCAAGGAGACTTCAACTCTAAGGAAGTTGAGGGATGGATCGAGGCACTAGAAGGGACATTCTCTATGTTAGGTTGTACGGGGCTACAAAAAGCAACATTTGCTACCTATATGCTGGAGGCTGAAGCTGAAGCTTGGTGGGCCAATGCAAGAAGGATGATCGAGGATTCCCAGACCCCCATTACCTGGGAGGTGTTCAAGGCTGCACTCTACGGTAAATGCGCCATGCCAAAGAAAGACGCTTCTGGAAGAAGGACAGTTTCTCAATACCAAGGGACTAGGTACAACCCGTACTGCAAGAGACAACCACAGTTTGGAAAGGGCACAGGTGGTCAGTTACCAAAGTAAACGGTGACCCCTAGGTGCCCCAAGTGTGGCAAGAATCATGGAGGACGACCCTGCTTAGCAGGACAAAATGTTTGTTTCTGATGCGGAAAGTCTGGACATATGGCCAAGGATTGCACTGTCAAGCTGTTACCCCCTGCCAACAAGCCCCAACACCAAGAAAAGGTTCTTTGCCCTTAATGCTGAGGAGGCCACTCAATCCAATGATCGGATCCAAGGTAAGCGCGAGGTTAATGGTAAAATCTTACCTGTACTATATGATTCTGGAGTTACACACTCCTTTATTTCTCATGATTGTGTGGATAGACTGGGATTGTCCGTGTCCGAATTGCCTTATATGTTAATTGTTTCTACTCCTGCTAGAAAACCAGTTAAGACTTGTCATTGTTGCTTGAGTTGTCGATTCCAAATTGATGGTAGGTCTTTCGTAGCGAATTTGATTTGTTTTCCTTTGTCTGGTATGGATTTGATTCTAAGCATGGATTAGCTCTCTGCTAACCATGCTATGATAAATTGTTCTGAGAAATCTATTGTTTTTCTTCCTATACCTGTTAAGCCCGTTGAACCTGTTAGTTTGTTTTTGAATTATGTTAGGATAGGGAGTAGTGAGTTTGGTAATTAGGGATATATTCTCCTTATGGCAAGTGAAGTAGAACTCAAGCAGGAATTGGAAGAGATCCCCGTAGTTAGGGAGTACCGGATGTATTCCCCGACGACATACCCGAAGTTTCCCAGAAAGGGAAATCGAGTTTTCTATAGAGTTGGTGCCGGGTATTGGGCCAATCTCTATAGCACCCTATAGAATGTCCCTACTAGAGTTGTCGGAGTTGAAGGGACAATTAGAAGAGTTGTTAGAAAAGAAGTTTGTAAGACCTAGTGCCTCACCTTGGGGAGCCCCGATGCTACTTGTGAAAAAGAAGGATGGCAGTATGAGGCTGTGTGTGGATTACAGACAATTAAACAAGGTTACTGTTAAGAACAAGTATCCCTTGCCTAGGATAGATGACCTCATGGACCAACTGCGAGGTGCAGCTGTGTTCTCTAAGATTGATCTGAGATCTGGATATCATCAAATAAGGGTGAAAGAGGAGGATATACCTAAGACAGCTTTGAGGACAAGGCATGGGCATTATGAGTTTACGGTGATGTCGTTTGGATTGACTAATGCCCCTGCTGTTTTCATGGATTATATGAACAGGATCTTTAGACCCTATTTGGACAAGTTTGTAGTTGTTTTCATAGATGATATTCTCATATATTCTAGGACAAAGGAGGAACATGAGAAACATTTGAGGCTTGTGTTAAGGATCTTAAGGGAAAAGAAGCTTTATGCCAAGTTATCTAAGTGTGAATTCTGGATGGAGGAAGTAAAGTTCTTAGGGCATGTGGTGTCACAAGGAGGTAGCGCTGTGGACCCAAGTAAGATTGAGGCTATGATGAATCGGGAGAGGCCAACCTCAGTGGTTGAGATCTGTAGTTTCTTGGATTTAGCCGGTTACTACCGTAGGTTTATCAAAAGATTTTCCCAGATATCTTTACCCTTAACTAAGTTGACGAGGAAGGATGCCCTGTTTGTGTGGACAATGGACTGTGAGAAGAGCTTTCAAGAGCTAACAGGTAAGTTAACCTCAACCCCAGTATTAGTTTTGCCAAACCCTAGTGGACCGTTCGAGGTTTACTGTGATGCCTCTGGGAGAGGTTCAGGTTGTGTCTTGATGCAGAACAGGAACGTGGTGGCTTATGCCTCTAGGCAGTTGAAGCCTCACGAAGTTAATTACTCAACCCATGACTTAGAGTTAGCGGCTATATTGTTTGCCTTGAAGATATGGAGGCATTATCTGTATGGTGTAAGGTTTGAAGTGTTTTCTGATCATAAGAGTTTGAAGTATCTCTTTGATCAAAAGAAGTTGAATATAAGGTAAAGGAGATGGATGGAGTTTCTAAAGGATTATGATTTTGGATTGAACTATCATCCTGGGAAAGCCAATGTGGTGGCTGACGCGTTAAGTCAGAAATCCTTGTATGTGTCATGGATGATGGTCAAGGAGGATGAGCTAGTAAGGAGCTTTAGAGACCTTAACCTTGGAGTTATGTTGACCCCCCCATAGTTTAAGATTGAATTAGCTTAGGGTGACGAGCGATTTCAAGAGTCAAATTGCTCAAGCCCAAGGCGAGGAAGAGGATTTCCTGGAAACCTTGGCGTAGGTAGAAGAAGGAAAGTTGAAGGGTTTTGCTCAAGGTACAGATGGACAGTTGAAGAAGACTATCTAAACTTTGGGGGATATGTTGAGAGCTTGTGTGTTGGACAACCGAGGAAGTTAGGACAAATACTTACCTTTGATTGAGTTTGCCTATAACAATAGTCATCATACAAGTATTGGTATGACACCCTATGAAGCTTTGTTGGAACGAAGTGCCAATCTCCCCTGTGTTGGTTTGAACCGAGTGAGCAAAGCCTATTAGGACCTGCTCTTGTGGGGCAGACAATAGAGCAAATAAGAAAGATAAAGGACAAAATTCTTTCGGCTCAGAGCCGTCAAAAGAGTTATGTGGATAAGAGGAGAAAGCCTCTGGAGTTCCAAGAAGGAGAATATGTGTTCCTGAAAATCACTCCTACGACCGGTATAGGTAGAGCCATGACGGTCAAAAGTTAAGCCCCCGTTTCCTTGGCCCTTTTCAAATTTTAAAACGTGTCGGGTCAGTTGCTTACCAAATAGCCTTACCTCCAAATTTGTCAAACCTTCACGATGTCTTCCATGTGTCTCAATTGAGAAAATACCACTCCGATCCTAGTCATCTACTTGAGCTTGAAAGTGTACAGTTAAGGGAGGACCTAACTTTCAACCTACCGCCATCTCGGATCGCGGATCGTGGGGCAAAACAGCTGAGGAGTAAGACGGTACCCTTGGTCAAGGTGGCTTGGGGTAGAGGGAATATGGAAGAATATACGTGGGAGCTGGAGGCCGAAATGAAGAACGAGTATCTGAATTTGTTTACAGGTAACGAATTTTGAGGGCAAAATTCTTTTTAAGGTGAGGAGAAATGTAACATCCTCAATTTCATGTTGTGCTAAATTACCTCAGTAACTCGGAGTAATTAGGCACTTAATGAGAAATTATGAGATTAAGGCTTAATTAAAGGGTTGACTCGGATGAGAAGAGTCAAGAGAATGCTTAATCGAGATTAGATAATCTCTAATTAAGCAAGTCAGAGCCTTATAGCTTAATTAAGCACTAATCGCCCTTAATTAGCTTACTCGAGTTTAATTAAGGTTAATTAAGCTTAATCGTAAGATTAAATTTTGTTAATCATGTTCTTGTGTGTTAATCACTAATCCTTGCTTAATCACCTTAATTAAGTTGTATGAGCACTTAATCACATGATTAAATTCAAATTTAGTCAACTAGACAATAAAGTAGAGAGTGATGTCATTAAAGCATAAAGCATTAGACAAGACTACTTTATGTAAGAGTTTGACCATGCTTTGTCTCCCCATCATCCCATTTGTCCCCTTAATCACTAATTAACACAAGATGACACAAAATTAAGCAAAATATCTCACCCTCCTCCCTTAATCATGGACCTTGTAGTCTTCTCTCTCTCCTCCCTCATCCATTTTCATTTTCACTCATCCTATTCTCTCTCTTCAAGCCAAATTCTCCAACTTCTCTCTAAAACTCTCTTCATCTTCTTCTTCGTTTCTCCATCACCACCACCCTAAACCACTCACTTAGCCCTTCAAAGACCTCATCTTTGGGTCTTTGGAGACAAGATCTAAACACTACAACCTCCATTGTCACAAGATCTCAAGAGCTTCTCCTTCCTTCTTGCCAAAACCGCCACCATCATCATCAAGAGGAGCCATCATCTTCTTCTTCCTCCTCTCTTGTTTTTGCGCCACCTTCAAGAAAGGTAGTGATCTTCATCTTTTTCATTTTGTTTACTCAAGAAAGCTTGGAGCTTGGTTTTTTCACGACCAAGATTTCTAAGTGAAAGCTTGAGAAGATCCTTCATGTCCTTCAAGAGCCAAGGTTTTCATTTTTGAAAAATATGTTCTTGATGTTCTTCATGTGTTCTTAAGTTTCCTCTTTTGGAAAAATGTGTTCTTGATGATTCTTCATGTGTTCTTAAGTTTCCCCTTTTGGAAAAATGTGTTCTTGATGATTCTTCATGTGTTCTTAAGTTTCCTCTTTTGGAAAAATGCGTTCTTGATGATTCTTCATGTGTTCTTAAGTTTCCCCTTTTGGAAAAATGTGTTCTTGATGATTCTTCATGTGTTCTTAAGTTTCCTCTTTTAGTAAAATGTGTTCTTGATGTTCTTCATGTGTTCTTAAGTTTCCCCTTTTGGAAAAATGTGTTCTTGATGATTCTTCATGTGTTCTTAAGTTTCCTCTTTTAGTAAAATGTGTTCTTGATGTTTTTCATGTGTTCTTAAGTTTCTTCTTTTGGAAAAATGTGTTCTTGATGATTCTTCATGTGTTCTTAAGTTTCCCCTTTTGGAAAAATGTGTTCTTGATGTTCTTCATGTTCTTCATGTGTTCTTAAGTTTCCTCTTTTGGAAAAATGTGTTCTTGATGTTCTTCATGTGTTCTTAGGTTTCCTCTTTTGGAAAAATGTCTTCTTGATGATTCTTCATGTGTTCTTAAGTTTCCCCTTTTGGAAAAAAATGTGTTCTTGATGATTCTTCATGTGTTCTTAAGTTTCCTCTTTTGGAAAAATGTGTTGTTGATGATTCTTCATGTGTTCTTAAGTTTCCTCTTTTAGTAAAATGTGTTCTTGATGTTCTTCATGTGTTCTTAAGTTTCCTCTTTTAGAAAAGTATGTTCTTGTTGGTATCTTGCTTAAAGTTGTTCCTTTCTTTTTATGATGAGTTAATGATTAGAAAAGCTTCAACTTTTTGTGTTTTCATGATTTGATAAGACTATGAACATTCTAAAAGCTTTAAACTTTAAAAAGTTTGCTTCTTGAACCAGAACAATGCAAGTTTTAGTGCCATCATAAAGTCTTCTTTTGTTTTATTTTGAAGACAAAGATACATGAAAAAGTCTAAGCTTTTTAGAATAACAAGCCTTTTGAGTTATAAAATGATATCTTGTTACTTTATGTCTTAGAAATCCACCCTTTAAGAAAAGACCTTTCATAAAGTTTCAAACTTTAATCAAGAATGAAATCTTTAAGTCATAAAAGTGGTGTTTTGTAACATTTAATTCATAAAGTTTTGATCTTGAACCAGAACAATGCAAAAAGGTGTTAACTTTTATAAAGGACAAGACTTTTATTTCAAAAAGCTAGTAACTTGTATCATTATTTCATAAAGATCCAATCTTAAGATAAGAGCTTAATGTCAAAGGCACTCACTTTCATAAAGAATAAAACTTTATGACTACTTTATAAGGAATGATAACTTTAATAATGTTTAAGGTAAAACCTTGGTATGTTATGAGTAAAAGTTTAAAAACCTTGTAACTTGAAGAAGTTAAAAATCACCCTTGGTGATTAGTGAACATGGTGTTGTTGGGTTCATGATGTGGTTATGCGTTGTCATGACCCAAGGATTAGAGGGATCTCGAACTCCTTGGGAACAGAAGTATGATTAGGGCCTCTGAGCATACCATGAACCCAAGAATCACTAAGTGCACTATCTAAAGGAAAGGGAACAATCACTTAACTTAATTAATTTGAACAAGTATTCCATAAGACATGTGCTTAAGTAAAGAATACTTCCATACGAGGACTAAGTAACTAAAAGACCACGAACACATATCCTAACTATGTGATTTTCTCATGGGTAACCACGAGAAATCATACGATGATTCATAATATTCTTCGCAAAGAAAAACACAGCTATAAACCCCCTTTAGGGTGTGAATGGGTGATGCCATTCGGCATGATAGATGATGAGTTTGATTGAGCTTTGTCTCATGATTGAATGATGAGTGTGATGATATGATATAGATATGATGAACTGTTGGTTGAAAGTTTGTGATTGATATTTTGGGAAAGCTCCGGTCTAGCCGTTATGCTGCCGGATTTCCGTCAGAATTATGGACTTAGTCATATCATTGCATGTGTCTAGTCAAAGAAGTATCATGCATGTAAAGTATAATGATAAGCAAAGAATTAATGGGACATGACCCTTCAATCACTTCGGTAAGGGAAGTGAGAGACGGCGATCCACAAAGACTCAAGGAACCTCTATGAGGGAGGCAAGGGTGACATGGAGGACCCTCCAACTTAGAGGTAACCAATATCGGCTTAGTCTGATTTGGTTAGTACTGCGTGACGACAGTCACGGAATGAGCTCATGTCCAAAAGCAGTCTATTTCAAAGGAAAGTAAAGAATGTTAAGCACGTGCTAAAAATGAAAGTAAAATCAACAGTATAACCATGGTTAAGTCTATGATAATGCATCTCCTTGCATGTACTGATGTTGTCCATCTGCATTATAAATGTTTATTCTATGTTTCAGCATGTATGTTAGATTATGATGATGTAGCTATGATGTTAAATCTAAAAGCAACCCGCTTCAGTGTTTAAGTTTTCAAAATCATTAAAATTGAACTTATATCTGTCCACTGCTTTTATAATTAAACCCGAAGTGGCTGGGACGATGACGATGACACAGTGTTTGTCTAGTCGCGATCCTACTGAGAAATCTTGCATTTCTCACTCCTACGTTTCCGTGTCGTCTTCAGATGGAGTTGATAGCATCAATGGTAGCACTACTGACGATACCTGACTGGATAAGACGAGGAGCTACCATGTTTCTTCACCTAGCTAAGGAGAATCAGGAGAGTAGCATAGTATCTTCATTTTCTTATGAGCCCTAATTGGGCAGTTCATGTGTAATTAAGAGCATGTAGGAAGTCATGCTGCTTAATTTGACATATTACGTATGTGATACTTATTAAGTGTAATGATGACCTTGATTATCTCTGATTGCATTCTTGGCTTAAGGTATTGTGTTATGTTGTTTCCATTTTGTCATATGTCTTATTAATAACTCAGCGATATGAAGAACAACGTTCACACGTATGCGAGTAAGTAAGTGCGTAAAGGCTCAGTTTCCAAGCATAAAGGTTTTACAAATAAAAAATTTACATGCTATTTTCGTATATTACGCTAATTTCATTAGACAAGAACTTCCGCTAGTTAAGAGTAACAACTAGTGATGCCATAAAATGACTTAAGCATAGTATGGTATTATTAGGGCGTTACAGATTGGGGTTAGTGTGATCTCTGTACCCCGAAACATAAGTGTTGGAGTGGAAATTGTCTTTGAGCATCCATATAGTTAACTTGCTCTTTAGGGGAAGGACTTGCTGTACACTCTCCATTAGGATGGTTGCCCTGACAATCATATCTCATGACCTGGGCAGAAGGAGCATTGCCAGTTATTCCCAACTGCTTCTGGATAGCAGCATTCTGTATAGATAATGCCTGAATTTGGGCAAGGATGGCAGTTGTAGCGTCAACCTCTAATGCTCCTTTGGGCTTTTGGGCTCTCTCACTAGGTCTCTAATAGTTATTGTTGGCCATGACTTCAAACAACTCAATAGACTGCTTAGGGGTCTTATTGTTGAGAGAACCCCCTACTGCTGTATCTACCATGATCTGTGTAGTGAGTAACAGACCACTATAGAAAGTTTGTACTTGCATCCAAAGAGGAATGTCATGGTGAGGACATCTGGCCAACAAATCTT
Organism: Pterocarpus macrocarpus; assembly: GCA_031439585.1. Classification (NCBI taxonomy): domain Eukaryota; kingdom Viridiplantae; phylum Streptophyta; class Magnoliopsida; order Fabales; family Fabaceae; genus Pterocarpus; species Pterocarpus macrocarpus. The sequence goes on from CM062514.1 coordinate 49,618,532, forward strand.
TATAACACTCCCAAGCCTCATGGAATGACTCCCCTTCAGTCTGAGCAAATGATGTGATGTCATTCCTTAATTTGGCTGACTTGGCTGGAGGGAATTATTTCTCCAAAAACTTCCTGACTACTATGTCCCATGTAATAAGAGATCCCTAAGGTAGTGACTTGATCCAAGATCGGGCCTTATCCCTTAATGAGAATGGGAAAAGTCTCAGCCTAATAGCATCTTCAGTGGCTCCATTTTGCTTGATGGTGTTGCAAACCTCTAGAAAGTTACTGATGTGGTCATTGGGGTCTTCACTAGGTAGTCCCCTAAACTAGCAATTCTGCTACAAGAATGTGATAAGGGAGGTCTTTAGCTCAAAATTGTTGGCCTGCACTGGTGGCCTCACAATACTAGATGAGCATCCTTCAAGATTAGGAGTCAAATAGTCTTTCATGGCCCTGTGGGTTTGCTCATTCTCATCAGCCATGTTACTAATCTGAGCATCTTCAAATGCCCTTCTCTCTTTCCTTAGCTGCCTCAAAGTCTTTTCAATCTCTGGGTCAAAGAGAAATTCCCCAAGCAATCTACTTCTTCGCATAAACTGTAAAAATCAAGAAGAACAAGTGAAGACACAAAATAAAAAAAAAACAAAGAAAATAAATTAAATCAAATTAAACTACAAGAAATAAAATCAAACCAAACCAAATAAAATAAAACAAAAGAAAATAACTAAAAGTCCAATCTAGTATCCTATTAGTTAGGAGTGATATTGATACTATCCCCGGCAATGGCGCCAAAAACTTGATGCGACTCCGGCAAATATATCGGATCGTACAAGTAATAAAGTGATGAGAAAAGTATCGTTCCCACGAGGACAAATCAATTACCGAGTAACTAATAGGAATGACTATTTGGACTAGAAGAGTGTAATGAGTAGAGAAAAATAAAAGAAATCAAATGAAATAAGAGAACGAAACTGTACTTAAAGACAACTTAAATCACTGGGATGAACACTAGGGCTAAATGACTTCACCTAACTATGGACTCAATTACCATGGATCTCAATTATCTAGTTTTTACCTCAATTGATTAATGGTCAGATTCCCTACTAATTCCAAGCCTTTCTCAAGGTCAAGAAATTCTCTTTGCCCTAAATTGATTGCCTAATCTCTTAGTTACAAACTAATTTAGGAAAAGGTTGAAGCTTTATAGATTCCTAAGATGACCACATGAGTCACGTTTATTTATCCCTAGTTTTTGCTCAACTCACGGTGTTTATGATGAGACATTTTGTTTACAAACCCTATCTTTAGTTATTGCAAACCTGCAAATCAGTTGAATAGTGGCCAATCACTCAAAAGTATTAAGAACAATCATAAACATTTAATAATCAAGATAAAAACATAAATAAAATCAATCCATGAGTAACATTATCACATAGTTGGATCCATCAATGCCCTAGAATAGGGTTTAGTTCATAATGGAATCATAAACAACAGAAAAAGTAAAAGAAAGAATAAAAGAAAAAGTAGCCATGAGGAAGAATAAGGATTCCAATGTCTAGAGGGTGAAAGATGTAACACCTTAATAGTTCCATTCTATACTTAAGTCATATTGTGAAATCATTAGTTGTTACTTCTGCTCATGGAACTAATATTACTTTTTAAACAAAAATATAGGTAAATTTTTTTTGAATAAAACAAGTAAACCATTTTTGAAATCGAGAGCCATGAGCGCATCATGAACATATAATACAAACGTCGCTATCTCGTATATACATCGCATTTAACATAACTAAAAGCATTGTGAATAATCATAATCTTAGATAAAGATATCATTCATTCCATAGCCATCACATAGTTAGTATAATAGTGGTACTAGCAGCAGTCATACACAATGATAACGATGGGTCTGATACCTACTGTCAACCCTACAAAATAACCTAACGAAATACATGACAAAAGAAAATATATAAGCAATCCCATACACCCATACATGTCACAAGAAAAATGATAACCCTAGCTACAACCAAAAGGGGCTATCCTCATGCTCGGCTCCACATGTAAATCAACACCTCACTCATCTGGCGGAAGGTAGCCATTCCCGAATCCATCGGGAGGAGTATCACCACGTCCTCCTCGAGCACGACCATGCCCACGAGGCATAGCACGAGTACGGATGAACTTGCGACCGCGAACGGGGGATGGTGTGTGACGAGGGGCTACCGAAGAAGAAGACAAGTCAGAGGACAGACGGATCATAGACAGGTAGGAAGGCTTAGACAGGTCCATCTCCACATGATAGCTGGGATAAGAAGGCTCCAAAGGATCGGAATCCAATGAAACTATTGGTTTCAGGCGGGTGTCTGAATCGGAATCTCCATCAGTGGGGTACCTCGGAGGATGGAAGGGCGGGCGAATGTCATCCATAGTGATGTCCTCGAACGGCTCATGAGGGCAGAAAAATAAACTCATCACGGGTGCACGAAACTGGTGGCTATGGAACATATAAACCCGCATCGCTGCCTGAGCGGTCAGCACAGATGCATTCAGCACTGGGTCGAAGTAATGCATTACTGGAAACTCAATGAAAATCACCACCATGACCGACGCCGGCATCCTCTGAAGATGACACGAAAACGTAGGAGTGAGAAATACTGAATTTCTCGGTAGGATCGTGACTAGACAAACACAGTGTTATTGTCATCGTCCTAACCACTTCAGGTTTAATTATAAAAATAGTCGACAGATATACGTTCAATTTTAATGATTTTGAAAACTTAAACTCCGAAGCGGGTTGCTTTTAAACGTAACATCATAACTACATCATCATAATCTAACATACATACTGAACGATAGAGTAAACATTCATAATGCAAATGGGCAAGATAAGTACATGCAAGGACATACATCATCACAGACTTAACCATGGTTATACTTTTGACTTTACTTTCATTTTTAGCACGTGCTTAACATTCTTTACTTTCCTTTGAAATAGACTGCTTTTGGACATGAGCTCATTCCGTGACCGTCGTCACGCAGTACTAACCAAATTAGACTAAGCCGATATTGGTTACCTCTAAGTTGGAGGGTCCTCCATGTCACCCTTGCCTCTCTTATAGAGGTTCCTTTAGTCTTTGTGGAGCGCCGTCTCTCACTTCCCTTACCGAAGTGATTGAGGGTCATGTCCTATCAATTCTTTGCTTATCATTATACTTTACATGCATAATACTTCTTTGACTAGACACATGCAATGATATGCCTAAGTCTCAATCAAACTCATCATTCAATCATGAGACAAGGCTCAATCAAACTCATCATTCATCATGTCGAATGGCATCACCCATTCATACCCTAAAGGGGTTTATAGTTGTGTTTTTCTTTGCGAAGCACATTATGATTCATCATATGATTTCTCGTGGTTACCAGTGAGAGAATCACATAGTTACGATATTTGTTTGTGGCCTTTTAGTTACTTAGTCCTCGTATGGAAGTATTTTTTACTTAAGTACATGTCTTATGGAACACTTGTTCAAATTAATTGAGTTATGTGATTGTTTCCTTTCCTTGGGATAATGCACTTAGTGATTCCTAGGTTTATGGTATGCTCAGAGGCCCTAATTATACTTCTGTTCCCAAGGAGTTCGAGATCCCTCTAATCCTTGCGTAGTGACAATGCATAACCACATCATGAACCCTACAATACCAATGTTCACTAATCACCAAGGGTGATTTTTAACTTATTCAAGTTACAAAGTTTTAAACTTTACTAATAACATACCAAGGTTTTACCTTAAACATTATTAAAGTTATCATTCTTTATAAAGTAGACATAAAGTTTTATTCTTTGTGAAAGTAAGTGCCTTTGACATTAAGCTCTTATCTTAAGATTGGATCTTTATGAAATAATGATACAAGTTACTAGCTTTTTAAATAAAAAGTCTTGTTCTTTATAAAAGTTAACACCTTTTGGCATTATTTTGGCTCAAGATCAAAACTTTATGAATTAAGTGCTATAAAACAACACTTTTATGACTTAAAAGTTTCATTCTTGATTAAATTTTGAAACTTTATGAAATATCTTTTCTTTAAGGTTTGGTTTCTAAGACATAAAGTAACAAGATATCATTTTATAACACAAAAAGGCTTGTTATTCTGAAAGCTTAGACTTTTACATGTATCTTTGTCTTCAAAATAAAACAAAAGAAGACTTTATGATGGCACTAAAACTTGTGCCACTTTTTGTGCATCAAGAAGCAAACTTTTTAAAGTTTAAAGCTTTTAGAATGTTCATAGTCTTATCAAATCATGAAAACATAAAAAAGTGAAGCTTTTCTAATCATTAACTCATCATAAAAAGAAAGGAACAACTATAAGCAAGATACCAACAAGAACATATTTTTCTAAAAGAGGAAACTTAAGATCACATGAAGAACAATAAGAACATATTTTTTCCAAAAGAGGAAACTTATGATCACATGAAGAACAACAAGAAATTTTTCCAAAAGAGGAAACTTAAGAACACATGAAGAACAACAAGAACATATTTTTCCAAAAGAGGAAACTTAAGAACACATGAAGAACAATAAGAACACATTTTTCAAAAAAATGGAAACTTTGGCTCTTGAAGAGCATGAAGGATCTTCTCAATCTTTCACTTAGAAATCTTGGTCATGAAAGAATCAAGCTCCAAGCTTTCTTGAGTAAACAAAATGAAAAAGATGAAGATCACTACCTTTCTTGAAGATGGCACAAAAACAAGAAAAGAGGAAGAAGAAGATGATGGCTCCTCTTGATGATGATGGTGGCGGTTTTGTAAGAAGGAAGGAGAAGCTCTTGAGATCTTGTGAAAATGGAGGTTGTAGTGTTTTGATCTTGTCTCCAAAGACCCAAAGATGAGATCTTTGAAGGGCTAAGTGAGTGGTTTAGGGTGGTGGTGGTGGAGAAAGGAAGAAGAAGATGAAGAAGAAGAAGAGAGTTTTAGTGAGAAGTTGGAGAATTTGGCTTGAAGAGAAAGAATAGGATGAGTGAAAATGAAAATGTGAGTGTGTGTGTGTGCTAGAAAGTGGCATCCATGATTAAGGGAGGAGGGTGAAATATTTTGCTTAATTTTGTGTCATCTTGTGTTAATTAGTGATTAAGGGGACAAATGGGATGATGGGGAGACAAAACATGGTCAAACTCTTACATAAAGCAGACTTGTCTAATGCTTTATGCTTTAATGACATCACTCTCTACTTTATTGTCTAGTTGACTAAATTTGAATTTAATCATGTGATTAAGTGCTCATACAACTTAATTAAGGTGATTAAGCAAGGATTAGTGATTAACACATAAGAACATGATTAACAAAATTTAATCTTGCAATTAAGCTTAATTAACTTTAATTAAACTCAAGTAAGCTAATTAAGGGCGATTAGTGCTTACTTAAGCTATAAAGGCTCTGGCTTGCTTAATTAGAGATTATCTAATCTCGATTAAGCATTCTGTTGACTCTTTTCATCTGAGTCAACCCCTTAATTAAGCCTTAATCTTATAATTTCTCATTAAGTGCCTAATTACTCACGGTTACTGAGGTAATTTAGCACGACATAAATTGAGGATGTTACATTTCTTCTCACCTTAAAAAGAATTTTACCCTCAAAATTCGTTACCTGTAAATAATTTCGGATACTTGTTCTTCATTTCGGCCTCCAGCTCCCATGTATATTCTTCCATATTCCCTCTACCCCAAGCCACCTTAACCAAGGGTACCGTCTTACTCCTCAACTATTTTGCCCCACGATCCACAATCCGAGATGGCGGTAGATTGAAAGTTAGGTCCTCCCTTAACTGTACACTTTCAGGCTCAAGTAGATGACTAGGATCGGAGTGGTATTTTCTCAATTGAGATACATGGAAGACATCGTGAAGGTTTGACAAATTGGGAGGTAAGGCTTTTTGGTAAGCAACTAATCCGACACGTTTTAAAATTTGAAAAGGGCCAAGGAAATGGGGGCTTAGCTTTTTGACCTTCATGGCTCTACCTATACCGGTCGTAGGACTGATTTTCAGGAACACATGTTCTCCTTCTTGGAACTCTACAAGCTTTCTCCTCTTATCCGCATAACTCTTTCGACGGCTCTGGGATATAAGGATTCTGTCCCTAATCCTTCTAACTTGCTTTGTGGTCTGCCTCACCAGATCAGGTCCTAATAGGCTTTGCTCACCTGGTTCAAACCAACACAGGGGAGATTGGCACTTCCTTCCATTCAAAGCTTCATAGGGTGCCATACCAATACTTGCATGATGGCTATTGTTATAGGCAAACTCAATCAAAGGTAAGTATTGCCCCAACTTCCTCGGTTGTCCAATACACAAGCTCTCAGCATATCCTCCAAAGTTTGAATAGTCCTCTCTGACTGTCCATCTGTCTGGGGGTGATAAGCTGTACTTAGGCAAAGCTTCGTCCCAAATGCCTTTTGCAAGGCTCCCCAAAATCTAGAGTTAAACCTCGGGCCCTTATCTGAGATTATGGTTGAAGGTACACCATGCAGTCTTACTATCTCTTGAACATACAGCTGGGCTAACCTTTCCAAAGGATAAGTAGCTTGAATGGGCAAAAAGTGAGCAGCCTTGGTTAATCTGTCAACAATTACCCATATCACATCGAAGCCAGCTTGTGTTTTGGGTAAACCCATCACGAAGTCCATAGAGATACTTTCCCATTTCCATTCTGGCATCTCCAATGATTGCAACATACCAGAAGGCTTTTGGTGCTCAACCTTTACTTTCTAACAGACTAAACACTTGCCTACCAACTCTGCAACATCCCTCTTCAATTCTAGCCACCAGAACATCTTCTTAATATCTTGATACATCTTTGTCACACTAGGGTGTATGGTGAAATGGCTCTTATGAGTCTCCTCCAAAATCCTTCTCCGGAGGTCACCACTTGCGGGTACACATACTTTTCCTTCAAATTTCCATAGTCCATCTGTACTTTGTGCAAAACCCTTCAACTTTCCTTCTTTCACCAATGCTAGGGTTTTCAAGAACTCCTTTTTCTCGCCTTGGGCTTGAGCAATTTGACTCTTGAAATCGCTCGTCTCCCTAAGCTGATTCAATCTTATACTATGGGGGGTCAACACAACTCCAAGGTTAAAGTCTCTAAAGCTGCTTACTAGCTCATCCTCCTTGACCATCATCCATGACGCATGCAAGGATTTTCGACTTAATGTATCAGACACCACATTGGCCTTCCTAGGATGATAGTTCAACCCAAAATCATAATCCTTCAGAAACTCCATCCACCTCCTTTGCCTCATATTCAACTCCTTTTGATCAAAGAGATACTTCAAGCTCTTATGATCAGAGAACACCTCAAACCTCACACCATACAGATAATGCCTCCATATCTTCATGGCAAACACTACAGCTGCTAATTCCAAATCATGGGTTGGGTAGTTTACTTCGTGAGGCTTTAACTGCCTAAAGGCATAAGCCACTACATTCCTATTCTGCATCAAGACACAACCTAAACCTCTCCCAGAGGCATCACAGTAAACCTTGAATGGTCCACTAGGGTCCGGTAAAACTAATACTGAGGTTGAGGTTAACTTACCTTTTAGCTCTTGAAAGCTCTTCTCACAATCCATTATCCATACAAATGGGGCATCCTTCCATATCAACTTTGTTAAGGGTAAAAATATCTGGGAAAATCCTTTTATAAACCTACGGTAGTAACCGGCTAAACCCAAGAAACTCCGTTTCTCAGTCACTAAGGTTGGCCTCCCCAATTCATCACAGCCTCAACCTTACTTGGGTCCACAGCAATACCCCCTTGTGACACCACATGCCCTAAGAACTTTACTTCCTCCATCCAGAATTCACACTTAGATAACTTAGCATAAAGCTTCTTTTCCCTCAAGATCCTTAACAGAACCCTCAAATGTTCTTCATGTTCCTCCTTCGTTCTCGAGTAGATGAGAATATCATATATGAAAACAACTACAAACTTGTCCAAATAGGGTCTAAAGATCCTATTCATATAATCCATGAAAACAGCAGGAGCATTAGTCAATCCAAACGACATCACCGTAAACTCATAATGCCCATACCTTGTCCTAAAAGCCGTCTTGGGTATATCCTCCTCCTTCACCCTTATCTGATGATACCCAGACCTCAGATCAATCTTAGAGAACATAAATGCACCTTGCAGTTGGTCCATGAGGTCTTGTTTAATTGCCTATAATCCACACAAAGCCTCATACTACCATCCTTCTTTTTCACAAATAATACCAGGGCTCCCCAAGGTGAGGCACTGGGTCTTACAAACTTCTTCTCCAACAATTCTTCCAATTGTCCCTTCAACTCTGACAACTTCACTGGGGACATCCTATAGGGTGCTATAGAGATTGGCCTAGTACCCGACACCAACTCTATAGAAAACTCGATTTCCCTCTCCGGGGGAAACTCGAGTATGCCATCAGGAAACACATCAGGGTATTCCCTGACTACGGGGATCTCATCCAATACCTGCTCGAGTTCCACTTCACTTGCCATAAGAAGAACATATCCTTGATCATCCAACTCACTACTTCCTACCTTAAGATAGTTCAAAAACAAACTAACAAGCTTTACGGGCTTAACAGGTATAGAGGGAAGAACAATGGATTTTTCAGAGCAATTTATCATAGCATGGTTAGCCGAAAGCCAGTCCATGCCTATAATCAAATCCAAACCAGACAAAGGCAAGCAAATCAAATTTGCTACGATAGACCTACCATCAATTTGGAATCAACAACTCAAGCAACAATGACAAGTCTTAACCGGTTTCCCAGCGGGAGTAGAAACAATTAACATATAAGGCAATTCGGACACAGACAATCCTAATCTATCTACACAATCATGAGAAATAAAGGAGTGTGTAGCTCTAGAATCATACAGCATAGTTAAAGTCCTACCATTAACCTTACACTTACCTTGGATTAGATCGTCGGACTGAGTGGGCTCCTCAGCATTAAGGGCAAAGACTCTTCCTTGGTGTTGGGGCTTATTGGCAGGGGACAATAGCTTGACAGTGCAGTCTCTAGCCATATGTCCAGGCTTTCCATATCAAAAACAAGCATTCTGGCCAGCTAAACAAGGGCGTCCTCCATGATGTTTGCCACACTTAGGGCAAGCTTGACCATTCGCCGGCTTGGGTGGATTCCCAGTAGGCTTCTGGGGTTGCTTTCCTTTGAAACCTTCACCTTGAAATGGTTTCCTTGGGGATTGGGGCTTGAACTTCTACCCTTGCAGTGTCATCTTCTTCTTGTAGGCTTCAAACCTAGCCACAGATAGCTTGCGGTTGCAATCCTCCACCAAACGGCACTTGTTGACGAGTGCAGCATAGTCACGGATCTCCATGGATCCTACAGATGCCAATATCTCCTAATGCAATCCCCCTTCAAACTTCACACATTTCCAGCACTCATCCGGGTTCCCTTGATAGATCGTCGAGAACTTGCACAGCTTCTCAAACTTGGCCGTATACTTAGCAATATTCATGGTCCCTTGACGCAGACTCATGAACTCCAGCTCCTTTGCATTTCTCACGGATGCATGAAAATACTTCTCATAAAAGCGCGTCTTGAAAACCTCCTAGGTGATGTGGGTTTAGGTTCCTCCCATTAGCCTCTTTGTGCCTACCCACCAGAACTTGGCATCAGCTTACAACATATAGGTAGCAAAGGCTACCTTTTGCTCCTCGGTACAGGCCAACACTGTAAAAATCTTCTTAATGGCCTTGTTCCACTTATCAGCTCGATCGGGGCTATACGTTCCTCTGAAACTAGGCAGGTTTGCCTTCCGGAACTCAGCAAACTTGAGGTATTCAAGATCTACCTCAGCTCCTCCATTGTGCCCTTCGGGATTCTCCTCATTCTTTTGCTCCATTTGCTCCATCATGCGATGGGTAGCAGCAGCCTGCTCCCTCATGGTAGTAGCCATTTCATGGAGCATCCCCATGACTTCCTCGGGACCTTCCGGCTCGTTACGGGGCCTACTACGTCTTCCTGAAGCCATTAGTTCCTGGAACACAAAATAGAAGACATTGAGTTGATCAAGCTCAACATTTATGTTGAGTGAACCAGCAACTAACCATATTCAGAACAGACGATCATGCACATCTAACTCCTACGTCTCATCATACAAACAATACTCAAAGCATGACTTAACTAAAACGTATGCTTAGAAGCATAGTCAATCCATCCCCAGGCTCTTCAAGGACGAATTGCTCTGATACCAAAATGTAACACCCTAATAGTTCCATTCTATGCTTAAGTCATATTGTGGAATCATTAGTTGTTACTTTTGCTCGCGGAACTAACATTACCTTTTAGAAATTACTTTTTAAACAAAAATATAGGTAAATTTTTTTTTGAATAAAACAAGTAAACCATTTTTGAAATTGAGAGCCATGAGCGCATCGTGAACATATAATGCAAATGTCGCTATCTCATACATACATCGCATTTAACATAACTAAAAGCATTGAGAATAATCATAATCTTAGATAAAGATAACATTCATTCCATAGCCATCACATAGTTAGTATAATAATGGAACTAGCAGCAGTCATACACAATGATAACGATGGGTCTGATACCTACTATTAGCCCTACAAAATAACCTAATGAAATGCATGATAAAAGGAAATACATAAGCAATCCCATACACCCATACATGCCACAAGAAAAATGATAACCCTAGCTACAACCAAAAGGGGCTATTCTCAAGCTTGGCTCCGCATGTAAATCAACACCTCACTCATCTGGCGGAAGGTAGCCATTCCCGAATCCACCGGAGGAGTATCACTACGTCTTCCTCCCCGAGCACGGCCATGCCCACGAGGCACAGCACGAGTACGGATGAACCCGCGACCATGAACTGGGGGTGGTGTGTGACGAGGGGCTGCCGAAGAAGAAGATGAATCGAACGACAGATGGATCACAGACGGGTAGGAAGGCTTAGATGGGTTCGTCTCTACATGATAGCTCGGATAAGAAGGCTCTGAAGGATCAAAATCTAATGAAACTGTTGGTGTCAGGTGGGCGTTCGAATCGAAATCTCCATCAGTGGGGTACCTCGGAGGATGGAAGGACGTGCGAATGTCATCCATACTGATGTCCTCGAATGGCTCATGAGGGCGGAAAAATGGACTCATCACGGGTGCACGGAACTGGCGACTATGGAATATATAGACCCGCATCACTGCCTGAGCGGTCAGCACAGATGCATTCAGCACCGGGTCGAAGTGCCAATGCATCACCGGAAACTCAATAAAAATCATCAATATGCCCGACGCCGGCATCCTCTGAAGACAACACAGAAACGTAGGAGTAAGAAATACTGAATTTCTCAGTAGGATCGTGACTGGACAAACACAGTGTCATCGTCATCGTCCCAGCCACTTCGGGTTTAATTATAAAAACAGTGGACAGATATAGGTTCAATTTTAATGATTTTGAAAACTTAAACTCTGAAGCGGGTTGCTTTTAAACTTAATATCATAACTACATCATCATAATCTAACATACATACTAAAGGATATAGTAAACATTCATAATGCAAATGGGCAACATAAGTACATGCAAGGACATGCATCATCATGGACTTAACCATAGTTATACTTTTGACTTTACTTTCATTTTTAGCACCTGCTTAACATTCTTTACTTTCCTTTGAAATAGACTGCTTTTGGACATGAGCTCATTCCGTGACCATCGTCACGCAATACTAACCAAATCAGACTAAGTTGATATTGGTTACCTCTAAGTTGGAGGGTCCTCCATGTCACCCTTACCTCCCTCATAGAGGTTCCTTGAGTCTTTGTGGATCGCCATCTCTCACTTCTCTTACCGAAGTGATTGAAGATTCATGTCCCATTAATTCTTTGCTTATCATTATACTTTACATGCATAATACTTCTTTGACTAGACACATGCAATGATATGGTCCATAATTTTGACAGAAATCTGGCAGCATAACGGCTAGACCGGAGCTTCCCCAAAATGCCAATCATAAACTTTCAACTAACAGTTCATCATATCTATATCATATCATCACACTCATCATTCAATCATGAGACAAGGCTCAATAAAACTCATCATTCATCATGTCGAATGGCGTCACCCAGTCATACCCTAAAGGGGTTTATAGTTGTGTTTTTCTTTGCGAAGCACATTATGATTCATCATATGATTTCTTGTGGTTACCGGTGAGAGAATCACATAGTTAGGATATTTGTTTATGGTCTTTTAGTTACTTAGTCCTCGTATGGAAGTATTCTTTATTTAAGTACATGTCTTATGGAACACTTGATCAAATTAATTGAGTTATGTGATTGTTTCCTTTCCTGGGGATAATGCACTTAGTGATTCCTAGGTTCATGGTATGCTCAAAGGCCCTAATTATACTTCTGTTCCCAAGGAGTTCGAGATCCCTCTAATCCTTGGGTCATGACAACCACATCATGAATCCAACAACACTAATGTTCACTAATCACCAAGGGTGATTTTTAACTTATTCAAGTTACAAAGTTTTAAACTTTACTAATAACATACCAAGGTTTTACCTTAAACAGTATTAAAGTTATCATTCTTTATAAAGTAGTCATAAAGTTTTATTCTTTATGAAAGTAAGTGCCTTTGACATTAAGCTCTTATCTTAAGATTGGATCTTTATGAAATAATGATACAAGTTACTAGCTTTTTAAATAAAAAGTCTTGTTCTCTATAAAAGTTAACACCTTTTGGCATTATTTTGGTTCAAGATCAAAACTTTATGAATTAAGTGCTACAAAACAACACTTTTATGACTTAAAAGTTTCATTCTTGATTAAAGTTTAAAACTTTATGAAAGGTCTTTTCTTTAAGGTTTGGTTTCTAAGACATAAAGTAACAAAATATCATTTTATAACTCAAAAAAGCTTGTTGTTCTGAAAGCTTAGACTTTTACATGTATCTTTGTCTTCAAAATAAAGCAAAAGAAGACTTTATGATGGCACTAAAACTTGCAACACTTTTTGTGCATCAAGAAGCAAACTTTTTAAAGCTTAAAGCTTTTAGAATGTTGATAGTCTTATCAAATCATGAAAGCATAAAAAGGTGAAGCTTTTCTAATCATTAACTCATCATAAAAAGAAAGGAACAACTATAGGCAAGATACCAACAAGAACATATTTTTCTAAAAGAGGAAACTTAAGATCACATGAAGAACAATAAGAATATATTTTTCAAAAAAAATGGAAACTTTGGCTCTTGAAGAGTATGAAGGATCTTCTCAAGCTTTCACTTAGAAATCTTGGTCATGAAAGAACCAAGCTTCAAACTTTCTTGAGTAAACAAAATGAAAAAGATGAAGATCACTACCTTTCTTGAAGATGGCGCAAAAACAAGAGAAGAGGAAGAAGAAGATGATGGCTCCTCTTGATGATGATGATGGCGGTTTTGCAAGAAGGAAGGAGAAGCTCTTGAGATCTTGTGAAAATGGAGGTTTTAGTGTTTTGATCTTGTCTCCAAAGACCCAAAGATGAGGTCTTTGAAGGGCTAAGTGAGTGGTTTAGGGTGGTGGTTGTAACATCCCCACTTTTGTAAGCAAAACGTAATGGGAATTTTGAATTATTTCTCTTAAGCAGTGTGAGAATTTCTCAGACAGCGCTATACCATGATGATTCTCACACTTGGGATTATAGCATAGTGTAATACTGCCATTGAAAATATGGCACTGCCATATATTAAAAATTAAGAAATGATAAAAGTGCCCCTGTAAACTTTTGTTAATTACAATGATATCCAAAATTTTTAGAAATTATATTTTGACCCCAAAGAATTATTTCCACAACAACCCTTGAACTTTTTATAAAATGACCTTTATGTCCACCCTATAACTTTTCATTAAATGACCTTTATGTCCCTACATCTATAGGATTAGCAAAATAGGGTTTTAAATTGAGCAGAATCACGTGGTGAAACCGTAGAAGTTTAAATCTCTGTCGATTGGGCCATGGAGGTAGTCGGGTGTGAAATGACGAGGGGTGCCCCTGGACTTGCTCAAAATTATGGATATGCCATTAGCTATAGAAAACAGAAAATAGAAAGGTTTGGAATTTGCAAAATGTTTAATCTACGCTATTAATCGATCTATTCGATCTTATTGATTAGGTAAGGCTAATTAGAAATTAATTAGAGGTTAATTAGATGTTAATTAGAGAGATTAGGATTAAGATAAATTAAAATGAACACATAGACATCTTACAAAACTATTAAGTAACGTTGTACTGATTTGGAAGAAATCGGCAAATATTCGGTGCTCTAAACTACTAGAGCCGAATCAGTAGAATTTTACACTGATAACCTTAGCTGGAACGGCTGAAATTCAGCCATCTCCAACACCATAGATGGCGCCATATGGCAGCCATATGATGGAGAAATTTGGCCAAATCATGACCATTGAAACCAAATATCTCAAGTCATCCTTATCTAGGTCATAAAGCCTAGAAAAATCTCACCCACCTCCCTACATTATGCGCCCTCCATCATGCTTCAGCCACCTTCCATTTCTTCTCCTTCTTCTTCCTTTCTTTCCTCACCTCCATGACCAAGAACTTCAAGCTCAAGATTAGAAGCCCTCTTGACCTCAAATCCTCTTGCTCCTTTTATGAAAATTGATCCTCACCTCCTTCTCTACAAAACCCTTCTAACAATTTCATGATTAAGCATCAAATAGAGCCTCCCCACATTCACATGAGCTGCTGCCATGATGAAGGAAAAAGGCTAGGAGTTGGTTCTTGGCCTCCTTGCTTCCATAGCTTCAAGGATTTCAAGGTAGGTAGCTCAAATCCTTAGTTGTTTGATGTATTATGTGACTATGTGGCTGCTATGTTCCTCTTATACCATACTTATGTGATGGTGCTTGGATGCTCTTCTAATGTTTTGAGGTGAGGAAACTTGGTTTAAGTTGAGGAATTTATCAAAAACTCAAAAGGTAGCTAAGCAGAATCTGTTCTTATGAGAAAACCCTACAGCGTCCGTACTGCCGTAGTGTACGGCTCCGCATACAACCGTTTAAAGTTGATGAATCTATTTTTACATGAAACTAGACATCCAGGGCTTTCCATACATATAAAATATAAGGCCATTGGATTAGTTATGAATTTTTGAAGTTTCACCTAGAAATCTGGATTCTTACCCGAGCAGTATGAGTTGAGAAGGGTATAACTCACCCTATACAACTCCAAATTGACTGAAACTAAAGTTGTTTGAAAGCTAACATATAATAGAACATCCCATAAAAATTTCAGAACTAGATTCGTTGTCATTTGTTCCTAGCACACCAATGAAGTTGACTTAAGTTTAACCCAGGCTGGAACAGGGTGATGCGGCTCCGGCAAGTATACCAGATCGTACAAGTAATAAAGTGATGAGAAAAGTATCGTTCCCATGAGGATAGATCAAATATCGGATAGTTTAAAGGAAGACTATTTGGATGGAATGAATTCACGGATAAAGAAATTAAAATTCAAATAAAAAAAAATTGATAATGTAGACGGATGCTAACTGAGTAAACAAATGCAATGGGATGGATGCTAGGGCTAATTAATTTCACCTATTGCAGACACATTTACTATGAATTTCTGTTAATCAGTTCCTATCCTAATTGACTCACAGTCGGTTCCCTTTAGTTTATTCCTAGCCTCTCTCAAGGTCAAGCAATACTCTTTATCCTAAACTGATTGCCTAATCTCTTAGCACAAACTAATCTAGGAAAAGGTTGAAGCTCTATGGGTTCCTATGTTGACTGCATGAACCGCGTTTGTCTATCTCTAGTTTTCGCTCAGCTCACGGTGTTTATGTTAAGAGGCTCTATTCACAAACCCTCTCTCGAGTTATTGTAAATCTCCAAATCAATTAATTGGTGATCAAGCAATTAAAAGCAATAAGAACAAACAAAAACACTAAGCAATAGAGATAGAAAAAAATATTAACATTAATCCATGAGTAAACTTGCCATATGAAAAGGGTCCATTAATGCCCTAGCAAAAGAAAACTAGTTCATAACTGAAGAAAAGAAAACAATCAAAGAGTATGAAGATGAGAAGATAGAAGAAACAAAAGCCATGGAGAATTCTGGCTAGAGACAAAGATTCGGAAGAATGTGGATCTCTCCGTGTTGAACTTGAGCTCTGGAATCCTTGATCTTCACCTTCAATCTCTCTGGAAGAAGTCTTTTATCTTGGGAAGGGTTTTGAAATGTCTAGGGTTCCTTTTTCTGACCTTATGTGTTGCCTTTTATAGTCTACGGATCCTTTTCTCGAATTTTGGCCCGAACCAGCAACTTGCTGCAAACGGCGTCGTGCTATAGCGCAAGTCGACGCGCTATAGCGCGCCTGCCTGACAATGCCAACTATTTTTACACACTTCCAAGCTCTGTAGCGGTCAGAATATTTGGAATTTGGCCTTGGCGGTAGAAATAGGGATTGTAGATATTTGAGTAAGCTTTCCAACGCAACAAGAATCACCTCAATCGGAGTTCTGCAACTCAAGATATAAGTGAAATAGTGATGAAAGGTCAGACTTGACAGTATCAAAAACGAGATGAAGCTTCAATCTTGTTTCACCTTTTTCTCCTAGAAAACTCGAGAACTGGAAAAAGTATCCAACAACAAAGTTGAAGATCTTCTTCTCTTCTTTCCAAAGAATCTTAAATCATCATAATCCGATTTCTGGAGAGCTAGATATCGAATTTCCAATGCTGAAAGGTCTTGATTTTATGCAAGATAAGCTCTATCATGGCTCCAAATTCCAACTTGAGTGCTTCTACCTAATGACAATCAACATAAGCCCAAAATAAGTATCCAAAATATAAGAAAATAATAGAAAATGAAAATAGCACCAAATCTAAACTACTTAACTAAAATAAAACAAAGTAGCAACAAAATTAAACAACTACATCCTAAATTAAATAAAAACTAACTAAAAATATAACTCACCAAATGGAGTTATCACAACCCCCAACTTAAGTAGTTGCTTATCCCCAAGCAAAACTCAACTCAAAGACTCAAAAATAGAAAAACAAAAGACTCAACCAAAAACACTTAAAACAAAAGGACTCACTAGACAAAATGGTTAAGATAAAAGTTGTAGCCTATAGAATTCCTCCTCACTGCTCCATAACTTAACTCAAAAGTTACCAAGGATCAATGTCTAAGTACCAAGACCATCTAATTGTGCAATCACATTGTCAAAAGAATAGATCAAGTGTGTGTGTACAAGAGAAAAGCATCAAAGAATTGACTCACCCTATGCTTATGCCATGTTTAAGAAAAGACAAAAAACATCACACTATCCATGATCCTCTCTCTCTATTTCTACATGAATGTCACTTAGCCAAAGATCAAAAGGACTTTTCTTAGCTTGTAACGGTAGGCCAAGGTAAGGGGTATGATGAAATAGTCATTTAAGCTCAATTAATACCCTCAACTTAAGGAACCCTCACCTCTAATTCATTCTCCTTGGGGTACCCCCAACTTAGTTGCTTGGCAACCATCATGCTTTTCTTATTGAACCTTGGC
Organism: Pterocarpus macrocarpus; assembly: GCA_031439585.1. Classification (NCBI taxonomy): domain Eukaryota; kingdom Viridiplantae; phylum Streptophyta; class Magnoliopsida; order Fabales; family Fabaceae; genus Pterocarpus; species Pterocarpus macrocarpus. The sequence goes on from CM062514.1 coordinate 49,636,106, forward strand.
ATTATATTTTTCTTGTATTGCCAACTTTTCTCTATTTTCTTTTCTTTTCTTCATTCCTCCTTCCCTTTTCTTTTTCTTTATTTTTTTTTCAAATATTCACCCACTCCACTTTTGACTTTAGAAAGCATGAGGTTGGTGTAGTGGAGGTATTACCCTATTCAAATGAGTTTAGAAGTCAAGGCTTGAGGGTAAACTATAGGATCAAAAAGGAAAAGCAAGGAAGGACATTAGGCTCATAATGTGGTTCAATCCAAGAATAGGCTCTAAGGCTCAAATTAGGTGACTAAGGATCAATGACCAAGGGAGGGCAATGAGGCTCAATTATGGCTACCAAACATGGCCTAAATCACTTCTAAGGCTAAGATTCACTCACATATATTTCAAGAGAGATTCACATGAATAAGAATGTATGTTTAACCTAAATAAAGCATAAAAGCATAAAGATCACCTATCCTAAGTTGCTAACTCTTATCAAAGTGCAAGAAAATAATCCTTCTCAATTAAATAGTAAAAGCACAAGAAGATTTTCAAGACTTAAATCCAGATCCAAAGTTACTTAAGAGTTAACAAACAGAGCAATATTTCATATCATAGGCACAAGCAACAACAACCAATTGACTTTAAAAAAAATACAAAAAAAAAAAGACAAATTTTTTTTTTTAGCAGAAAAAAAAAACTGACAACCTAATCCACAAAACTAACAAAAGGAAACAGGAACAAATAAGAAAGTGCAATAATGGATTTTCCAACCCCCAACTTAAAATTATGCATTGTCCCTAATGCATGCAAATAAAATCAAGAGGGAAAGGAAAGGAAAGTTACTCCCCAGCGCATGTATGTCTGCTGGCACGCCCCATGTGGCTTTTTCCTCCACTTATGCCCTTCCTAATTGCTCCAATAAACCTACAAAATAAAATAAAATAAATTAAAATTAATCAAAACTAAAATTTTATCTAAATAAAAAAAATGAAAAAGATCCTAAATAAGAAAAATTAAAATCAAAGAAAGGTTAGAAAAGTTGGGTTGTCTCCCAACAAGCACTTTGGTTTAATGTCCTTAAGTTGGACATGGTCTTGTCACTCAAGGTGGTTCCTTCCTCCTCTTCATTAGTGCTTTATCACCAAGATGGTGGTTCTTCTTCCCAAAAACCAATGAGATAGAATTAGGCTCGAATGGCAAGTGGAGAGCTTCTAGTGGCTTCTCAGGTGGCTTAAGATCATCATCCCCCACCCTTTTCTCTTTCTTCTTTGTTTTGCTCTTCGTTAATGGAGGCTTCCAAGGAGGTGTGGCATGTGATGCAGGTACTGAAGTACTCAAGTTAGCTTCCACTACATCCACTTTATAGCATTGAGCTGTCTTTGTGGTAGAGTCCATTGCTTGGAACACTTTGAACTTCACTTTATTGTTCTGAAATCTCAGAGTTAGCTCCCCTTCTTCTACATTAATCAGGACTCTGCTAGTGGCCAAGAATGGACGGCCAAGAATTAGAGGGAGATTGACATCTTCCTCCATATCAAGAATCAAAAAATCAGTGGGAACGAAGAAACGGTCCACCTTCACCAAAACATCTTCAATAATACCATAGGGAAGTTTGACAGATCTATCAGCCAACTGCAGAGATACCCTTGTAGGCTTCACTTCAGTAATACCCAATCTATGCACAAGTGACAAAGGCATCAGATTGATACTTGCTCCAAGATCACATAGTGCCTTGTCAATCCTCAAATCACCAATGGTGCATGGAATAGTGAAGCTCCCAGGGTCCTTCAACTTAGGTGGCAATTTCCTCTGAATGATTGCCAAACACTCCTTAGTGAGTGGTACAGTCTCATCAGCATCCAATTTCCTTTTCTTAGAGAGTAGCTCCTTCATAAACTTGGCATAGTTTGGCATTCGCTCCAATGCCTCAGCAAACGGAATATTGATGTGGAGCTTTTTAAGCACATCAAGAACCTTAAGAAATTGCTGCTCTTTTGGTTCCTTCTTTTGTTGCTTCACCCTTTGAGGATAAGGAATTGGAGGGTCATAAGCAGGAGGTGCCACATATCCTTTCTCCTCAGGTAGTGCCATATTGGAATCTTTAGTAGGCTTTTCTTTTACCCTTACTTCTTCCTTTTCAGATTCAGCCAATTCTTTACCACTTCTCAGTATGATTGCATTCACATGCTCCTTTGGATTCTCAGTAGTATTGCTAGGTAAGGAACCTAGTGGCCTCTCAGCTAACTGCTTGGAAATCTACCCCACTTGATGCTCTAAGTTTTTGATTGCAGCATCATGAGCTCTAAATTGAGCCTCTGTCTTCTCCATAAAAGCTTCAGTCTTCTCTACAAAAGACATGTGGCTCTTCATAAACTGTTGAAACATGTCTTCTAGGTTGGGCTTCTTCTCTTGTGGAGGCTGATTGAACTGTTGCCCAGGAATATAGATGTTAGAGTAGAAGTTGTGCTTCTAGGCATTCATGTAGTTAACCTGTTCATCAGAAAAAGGAGCTGTAGTGCACTCTCCATTCGGATAATTCCCATGGTAAAAATCACAATGCATGACACATGTTGGTGAAGTGGTGCTGAGCAAGCCCAATTGCTTCTGAATGGCTGCATTTTGGACAGAAAGTGCTTGTATCTGGGCCAAGAGGGTAATGGTAGTGTCAACTTCTAGAACTCCCCTTTTCTGGGTTCTCTCACTAGGCCTCTGGTAATTGTTACTAGCCAATACTTCAAATAGCTCCCAAGATTGCTCGGGTGTCTTATTGTTCAAAGAACCACCAGCTGCTGTATCAACCATGATCTGAGTGGATATAAGGAGGCCATTGTAGAATGTCTGGATTTGCATCCAGAGTAGGATGCCATGATGTGGACACTTGGCCAATAACTCCTTATACCTCTCCCATGATTCATAGAAAGATTCACCATTTGCTTGGGTGAAGGAGGTGATGTCATTCCTCATCTTGGCAGACTTAGCAGGAGGAAAGTACTTCTCCAAGAATTTCCTAGCCACCATATCCCAGGTAGTGAGTGTCCCCTGGGGTAGAGACTTCAACCAGGCTCTGGCCTTGTCCCTTAATGAGAAGTGAAACAATCTCAGCCGAATAGCATCATCTGTGGCACCATTGATTTTTATGGTGTCACAGATCTCCAGAAAATTGCTGAGATGCTCATTAGGGTCTTCACTAGGCAGTCCAGCAAATTGGCAATTTTGTTGCACGAACTGAATGAGTGATGTCTTCGGCTCAAAGTTGTTTGCTTGGATAGGTGGCCTCATAACGCTGGATGAACACCCTTGAAGAGTGGGTGCCAAATAATCCTTCATGACCCTGTCATCTTATGTAACACCCTAGTAGTTCCATTCTATGCTTAAGTCATATTGTGGAATTACTAGTTGCTACTTTTGCTCGCGGAACTATCATTACCTTTTAGAAATTACTTTATACCGAAAATAGGGGTAAAATTTTTTCTACAAAACAAGTAAACCATTTTTGAAATCGAGAGCCATGAGCGCATCGTGAACATATAAAGTAACACCGCTATCCCATACATATATCGCATTTAGCAAGCATAGAGACCATAAGAGTAACCACAATACTTAGAATAATGTAACATTCATTCCACGGCCAACCATGATAATACAATAAGAGTCGTACCAGTTCATACATAAGATAATAATGGGTCCGATATCTATCGTCGGCCCTACACAAAAGCCTACCAATACATAATAAAAGGAAATACATCAGAGAATCCTACTACCCAAGCATGCCACATAACAGAATGATAACCCTATAACTACTACCAAAAGGGGGCTATCCTCGTGCTCGGCTCCGCATGCAGTCGTCACATCAAGCATCTGGCGGGAGGAAACCGTTCCCATATCCACCAGGAGAAGTACTACCACGTCCTCCTCCTCGAGCACGTCCTCGCCCACGGGGCACTGGTAGCGAATGCGAATGAACCCACGCCCGCGAACCGGGGGTGAAAATGGGCCAGCAGATGAAGCAGAAGAATCAGAAGATAGACGAATCACTGAAGGCTGCGACGAACCCGAACGGTGAGAACCCCCAGAATGAGTCGGATAGAGGGGCTCGGACGGATCGGTCTCCACATGGAAGCTCGGATAATGCGGCTCAGGGATCGGAATCGATGAAACGATCGAGTCAAGCGGGTATCCGAGTCGATCTTATCATCATCGATGGGGTATCTCGGTGGCTGAAAGTAGGGGCGAATGTCATCCATAGTAACCTCGCCAAATGGTAGATGCGGTCAGAAAAATGGGCTCATCACGGAGTGCAGGCGGCGGTCGTGGAAGATGTAGACCCTCATCGCTGCGCTCGCCGACAGCACTGAGGCGTTCAGCACCGGGTCAAAGCGCCAACGCCACATCGGGAACTCAATGTAGATCACCACCGTGCCCGACGTCGACATCCTCTGAAGACGACACGGAAACGTAGGAATGAGAAATACTAAATTTCTCAGTAGGATCGCGGCTAGACAAACACAGTGTCATCGTCATCATCCCAGCCACTTCGGGTTTAATTACAAAAACAGTGGACAGATATAAGTTCAATTTTTAATGGTTTTGAAAACTTAAACCCCGAAGCGGGTTGCTTTTAAACTTAACATCATAAACACATCATCATGACTAACATCCGTACTAAAACATAGAATAACATCCATAATGCAAATGGGCCATATACTTTCATGCAAAGACACGCATCATCACAGATGTAACCATGGTCATACTTAGACTTTACTTTCATTTTTAGCACGTGCTTAATATTCTTTACTTTCCTTTGAAATAGACTGCTTTTGGACATGAGCTCATTCCGTGATCGTCGTCAATCACCTTGAGACTAACCAAATCAGACTAAGCCGATATTGGTTACCTCTAAGTTGGAGGGTCTTCCAAAACACCCTTGCCTCCCTCATAGAGGTTCCTTGTGGATCGCCGTCTCTCACTTCCCTTACCGAAGTGATTGAAGGGTCACATCCCATTGATTCTTTTCTTATCTTTATACTTTACATGCATAACTCCTTGACTAGACGCATGCAATGATATGACTAAGTCCATAATTTTGACGGAAATCCGGCAGCATAACGGCTAGACCGGAGCTTCCCCAAAATGCCAATCATCAGCATTCAATCAATAGTTCATCATATCTATATCATATCATCACACTTATCATTCAATCATGAGACAAAGCTCAATCAATCTCATCATTCATCATGCCAAGTGGCATCACACATTCATACCCTAAAGGGGTTTATAGTTGTGTTGTTCTTTGTGGAGAATATTATGAATCATCACATGATTTCCCATGATAGAATCACATAGTTAGGATATGTGTTTGTAGTCTTTTAGTTACTTGGTCCTTGGATGAAAGTATGCTTTACTTAAGTACATGTCTTATGAAACACTTGTTCAAATTAATTAAATTATGTGATTGTTTCCTTTCCTTGAGATAGCGCACTTAGTGATTCCTAGGTTCATGGTATGCTTAGAGGCTCTAATCATACTACATTCCCAAGGAGTTCGAGATCCCTCTAATCCTTGGGTCATGACAACATAACCACATCATGAACCCAACAACACCAATGTTCACTAATCACCAAGGGTGACTTTTAACTTAGTCAAGTTGCAAAGTTTTAAACTTTTACTAATAACATACCAAGGTTTTGCCTTAAACATTATTAAAGTTGTCATTCTTTATAAAGTAGTCATAAAGTCTTATTCTTTATGAAAGTAAGTGCCTTTGACATTAAGCTCTTATCTTAAGATTGGATCTTTATGAAATAATGATACAAGCTACTAGCTTTTGAATAAAAAGTCTCGTTCTTTATAAAAGTTAACACCTTTTGCATTAGTTGGGTTCAAAGTCTAAACTTTATGAATGAAATGTTATAGAACAACATTTTTATAACTTAATGATCTCATTCTTGAATAAAGTTTGAAACTTTGTGAAAGGTCTTTTCTTTAAGGTTTGATTTCTAAAGCCTAAAGTGACAAGATATCATTTTCTAACTCAAAAAGTTTAGACTTTCACATGTATTCTTGTCTTCAAAACAAAACAAAATAAAACTTTATGGAAGCTTAAAAGTTGCGCCACTTTGAAGAAATCATGAAGCAAACTTTTTAAAGTCTAAAACTTTGAGAAGGTTCATAGTCTTATCAAATCATGGAAACATAGAAAGGTGAAGCTTTTCTAATCATTCACTCATCATAAAGAGAAAGGAACAACTTTAAGCTAGAGATCAATAAGAACAAAGGTTTCCAAAAGAAGAAACTTAAGAACACATGAAGAACATCAAGAACATATTTTACTAAAAGAGGAAACTTAAGAACACATGAAGAACATCAAGAACATATTTTTCCAAAAGAGGAAACTTAAGAACACATGAAGAACATCAAGAACATATTTTTGAAGAACATCAAGAACATATTTTTCTAAAAGAGGAAACTTAAGAACACATGAAGAACATCAAGAACATATTTTTCTAAAAGAGGAAACTTAAGAACACATGAAGAACATCAAGAACACATTTTTCCAAAAGAGGAAACTTAAGAACACATGAAGAACATGAAGAACATGTTTTTCCAAAAGAGGAAACTTAAGAACACATGAAGAACATCAAGAACATATTGTTCTAAAAGAGGAAACTTAAGAACACATGAAGAACATGAAGGATCTTCTCAAGTTTTCACTCAGAGATCTTGGTCATGAAAGACCCAAGCTCCAAGCTTTCTTGAGCAAACAAAATGAAAAAGATGAAGATCACTACCTTTCTTGAAGATGGCGCAGAAACAAGAGAAATGGAAGAAGAAGATGATGACTCCTCTTGATGATGAAGGTGGCGGTTTTGCAAGAAGGAAGGAGAAGCTCTTGAAATCTTGTGGAAATGGAGGTTGTAGTGTTTTGATCTTGTCTCCAAAGACCCAAAGATGAGGTCTTTGAAGGGCTAAGTGAGTGGTTTAGGGTGGTGGTGGTGGAGAAAGGAAGAGGAAGATGAAGAAGATGAAGAAGTGTTTAGAGAGAAGTTAGAGAATTTGGCTTGAAGAGAGAGAATAGGATGAGTGAAAATGAAAATGAATGAGGGAGGGAGAGAGAGAAAGTGGCGTCCACTTTAAGGAGGGAGGATGAGATATTTTTGCTTCACTTTGTGTTATCTTGTGTTAATTAGTGATTAAGGGGACAAATGGGATGATGGGGAGACAAAGCATGGTCAAACTCTTACACAAAGTAGTCTTGTCTCATGCTTTTTGCTTTTATGACATCACTCTCTACTTTATTGTCTAGTTGACTAAATTTGAATTTAATCATGTGATTAAGTGCTCATACAACTTAATTAAGGTGATTAAGCAAGAATTAGTGATTAACACACAAGAATATGATTAACAAAAATTAATCTCACGATTAAGCTTAATTACCCTTAATTAAACTCGAGTAAGCTAATTAAGGGCGATTAGTGCTTAAGTAAGCTATAGGGGCTCTAACTTGCTTAATTAGAGATTATCTAACCTCGATTAGGCATTCTCTTGACCCTTCTCGTCCGAGTCAACCCCTTAATTAAGCCCTAATCTCGAAATTCCTCATTAAGTGCCTAATTACTCAGGGTTACTACGGTAATTTAGCACGACATGAAATTGAGGATGTTACATCTTGCTCGTTTTCATCTGCCATGGTAGCTTTAAAGACTCTTTCAACTGCTCTTCGTTCTTTTCTGAGCTGATGCAAAGAACGCTCGATCTCTGGATCAAAGAATAAATCTCCTGTGGATTGGCTTCTTCGCATAAACTGCAAAATAAAACATGAGAACAAGTGAAAGTAGGAATAAAATAAAATAAAACAAAAGCTAAATAAAAAAAAATAACGAAAGAGAGAAAAAAAAGAAAAATTAAATAAAAGAAAAAATAGATAATAAAAAAAATAAGCACGACAAAAACAAATATAAAATAAAAAAATAAAATAAAAACAAAAAAAATCCAATCTAGTATCCCGTCAACTAAGAATGATATTGATACTATCCCCAGCAACGGCGCCAAAAACTTGATGCCGCTCCGGCAAGTATACCAGATCGTACAAGTAATAAAGTGATGAGAAAAGTATCGTTCCCACGAGGATAGATCAAATACCGGATAGTTTAAAGGATGACTATTTGGATGGAATGAATTCACGGATAAAGAAATTAAAATTCAAATAAAATAAAATAAAATAAAAATTAATACTGTAGACGGATGCTAACTGAGTAAACAAATACAATGGGATGGATGCTAGGGCTAATTAATTTCACCTATTGTAGACACATTTACTATGAATTTACATTGTCGGTTCCTATCCTAATTGACTCACGGTCGGTTCCCTTTAGTTTATTCCTAGCCTCTCTCAAGGTCAAGCAATACTCTTTATCCTAAACTGATTGCCTAATCTCTTAGCACAAACTAATCTAGGAAAAGGTTGAAGCTCTATGGGTTCCTATGCTGACCGCATGAACCGCGTTTGTCTATCTCTAGTTTTCGCTCAGCTCACGGTGTTTATGTTAAGAGGCTCTATTCATAAACCCTCTCTCGAGTTATTGTAAATCTCCAAATCAATTAATTGATGATCAAGCAATTAAAAGCAATAAGAACAAACAAAAACACTAAGCAATAGAGATAGAAAACAAGATTAACATTAATCCATGAGTAAACTTGCCATACGAAAAAGGTCCATTAATGCCCTAGCAAAAGAAAACTAGTTTATAACTGAAGAAAAGAAAACAATCAAAGAGTATGAAGATGAGAAGATAGAAGAAACAAAAACCATGGATAATTTTGGCTAGAGACAAAGATTCGGAAGAATGTGGATCTCTCCGTGTTGAACTTGAGCTCTGGAATCCTTGAATCTTCACCTTCAATCTCTTTGGAAGAAGTCTTCTATCTTGGGAAGGGTTTTGAAATGTCTATGGTTCCTTTTTCTGACCTTATGTGTTGCCTTTTATAGTCTACGGATCCTTTTCTCGAATTTTGGCCCGAACCAGCAACTTGCTGCAAACGGCGTCGCGCTATAGCGCAAGGCAGCGCGCTATAGCGCGCCTGCCTGACAATGCCAACTATTTTTACACACTTCCAAGCTCTATAGTGGTCAGAATAGTTGGAATTTGGCCTCGGCAGTAGAAATAGTGATTGTAGATATTTGGGTAAGCTTTCCAACGCAACAAGAATCACCTCAATTGGAGTTCTGCAGCTCAAGATATAAGTGAAATAGTGATGAAAGGTCAGACTTGACAGCATAAAAAACGAGATGAAGCTTCAATCTTGTTTCGCCTTTTTCTCCTAGAAAACTCGAGAACTGGAAAAAGTATCCAACAACAAAGTTGAAGATCTTTTTCTCTTCTTTCCAAAGAATCTTAAATCATCATAACCCAATTTCTGGAGAGCTAGATATCGAATTTCCAATGCTGAAAGGTCTTGATTTTATGCAAGATAAGCTCTATCATGGCTCCAAATTCCAACTTGAGTGCTTCTACCTAATGACAATCAACATAAGCCCAAAATAAGTATCCAAAATATAAGAAAATAATAGAAAATGAAAATAGCACCAAATCTAAACTACTTAACTAAAATAAAACAAAGTAGCAATAAAACTAAATAACTACATCCTAAATTAAATAAAAAATAACTAAAAATATAACTCACCAAATGAAGTTATCACAGGGTAGTCCAGCAGGGTCAAGTTTTGGGACTCATAACTCAAAATATACTTAGGAAAATGACATGAAACTTATTTCATTTGAAAGCTTGTTCTGTTAGCTTTAAGTAGATATCATTTCACTTAGTTTTCTATTTTTAGTGAATTTTTACTTATAAGAACCCAATTCTAGCTAAGAACAGGGCAGTCTGAGGTAAAATTTTTATATCTTGAGTTATACAAATCAAAATGAGATGGCACCAAAAGTGTTGGAAACTAGACACATAAGGCTATAACATATCCAAAATTTAGACCTAGATGAGTTGAATTGAGCAAAGAGTGGATTATAACAAAATCGGGAAGAATAGGAGGGAGTAAATCGCAAACCCTATAGATGCTTGAATTGAACTTGATGAATGATGCTATAAATATATGTATAATTGCTGATCCATATTGAATTGCAAGTTTGAAAGATTGTACTGGTTGTCTGGCACTATTCATGGGGAAGCGGACTCGATCCATTATGCTGCCGAATTTTCGGCAGGAATTATGAGAACTTATGCTATGGATGATTGTGCTTTGATAATATTTACATTTATATGTCATACTCATGTACATCATGCATGCAAGTATATATTTAGAACATAATATGATATATAAGGTATGAGACATACTCATGAATGCACTAAGTGTCCGCATGCATGACAAGATATGAAAAGGAAAAGATGATAAGAACTTGCAAGAAAGACATACCAAGCTACCACACGAGGCATGGCATAGACTCAGCTAGCATGGGCCAGAGCGGTACTGTCTAAGACTTGGGCCAGCCCTCGACCAGATTTAAGGGGAATAGACTGGTGTGAGGGTCAGGGAAAGTAAACCCGTCACTCATGTATAGGTATGAGCTCGGACCTGAAAAGCAGGCTATCACCCAGGGGTGAGAGAGGCCATTCACCTCCGGGGGACCAAGTAAAGAATGGCAAGGTTAAGTTACAAGTTAAAGAAGAGATAAATTAAGTCAAGTGCACTTGCATACATTCAAGTATAAGCATCTATATGTGCATCTTCAATTATCTAGTTGAGTCATAATGCTATTATGATCCTTGTTGAAGCATATTATACTATCTGTATTTCTATGTCTGTCATATGATATGGCAAGTGGTTGTTAAAATATAACCCACTTCGAGAAAGGTGTTTTCAACTTAAAATTGAACCACTATTTGTTTATATGTACTCATATTTTCATAACAAACCAAAGCGGCTGGAATGTTTATGACGGCACTGTAAGGTTGATTTGAATTTACCTACTGAGAATCTCAGGTTCTCACTGCCTGCTTGCATATTTTTCTTTTCCATAAACATTCCTGCACCTAAGTTGAAAATCAAGTACGAGACAGAGCACTGGGGCAGTTTTCTGAGCAAGACTCGGATGCAAACTAGATCAAGAGACTATTGAAGCCAGCTAGTGATTAGTCGAAAGCAAGTTCGGTGTGTTATGTTAGTCACCATTACTTTTAAAGTGTAATGATTTTATTCTCTATGTATCAGAGACTATTAGTTAGTAATAAAGAGAGCAATTAAAGAGCCATGTATTATATTTTCCATATTTTAAAGTTTTCTTAGTACAGTGACACCTTTTTAATATAACTGCATGACTCGAACATGGCTTATATAAAAAAGGGTGTTACAGTGGTGGTGGAGAAAGGAAGAAGAAGGTGAAGAAGATGAAGAGAGTTTTAGAGAGAAGTTGGAGAATTTGGCTTGAAGAGAGAGAATAGGATGAGTGAAAATGAAAATGTGAGTGTGTGTGTGTGTGCTAGAAAGTGGCGTCCATGATTAAGGGAGGAGGGTGAGATGTTTTGCTTAATTTTCTGTCATCTTGTGTTAATTAGTGATTAAGGGGACAAATGAAATGATGGGGAGACAAAGCATGGTCAAACTCTTACATAAAATAGTCTTGTCTAATGCTTTATGGTTTAATGACATCACTCTCTACTTTATTGTCTAGTTGATTAAATTTGAATTTAATCATGTGATTAAGTGCTCATGCAACTTAATTAAGGTGATTAAGGAAGGATTAGTGATTAACACACAAGAACATGATTAACAAAATTTAATCTTGCGATTAAGCTTAATTAACCTTAATTAAACTCGAGTAAGCTAATTAAGGGTGATTAGTGCTTACTTAAGCTATAAAGGCTCTAACTTGCTTAATTAGAGATTATCTAATCTTGATTAAGCATTCTCTTGACTCTTCTCATCCGAGTCAACCCCTTAATGAAGCCTTAATCTCATAATTTCTCATTAAGTGCCTAATTACTCAGGGTTACTGAGGTAATTTAGCACGATATGAAATTGAGGAAGTTACAAAAGATGTCTCCAACTCTTCACAAAACTCTCCACAATGCTCCTTGAATCTTCAAGTCTCTCCTCTAGGGTTTCCTCCAATGTTTTGAGTGTCAAAAAGGTTGTCCAAATCCTTTAAATAGTGTCCTAAGATCTTCCCCCGCAAGATTGCTTCGAAAAATAGACTTTCCACATTTATTGCAGCCGCGCTCCCTATGAACGCTCGAGCATGCTCTACTGCACCATAAATTTGTTCTCTTTGTCTTGGGTTGCACTCGAGAGTGGGGTCGCATGTTGGAGCACAGTCCACGCTCGAGCTCAGGGTCTCACACTCAAGCGTGCATCTAAAACAGCAACTCTGCAGATTTGCTTCTTTTGTTCACTTCCAAGCTTAATAGCAATCAGAATATTTGGAATTTGCCCTCAGAGATAGCAATTGTAAATCTTTGAGTAAGCTTTCCAATGCAACAAGAACCACTTCAATTGGAGTTTTGTAGCTCAAGATATAGTCAAAATACTAATGAATAGTCAAACTTGACAGCATCAGAGACAAAATGCAACTTCAATCTTGTTTTGGCTTTTTCTCCTAGGGACTTGAGAATCCAGAAAAGTGCTCGACATCAAAGTTGGAGATCTCCTTCTCATCTTTCCAAAGAGTACTAAATTATGTCAAGTTGACTTCCAAAGAGTTAGATATGAATTTTCTCTTGTGACATGGTCTTGAAATCTAGCAAAATGGATTACTTAAGACTCCAATTGAACTCCTCTTCCACTTGAGTGCTTGTACCTAATTGAAACATAATGAAAACATAAATAACTAACAAAAATATGAGAAATTGACAAACAAACTAGACAAGAACCTAAATCAAAGAAACTAACTAAAAATAACTAAAATACCTAAGTAAATTCATGTAACTAAAACCTAAATCTAAGTAAAACATAACAAAAATAACACACTATGGGGAGTTATCATAAAATCTTTGTTAACCCCTTAATTAAGTATTAATCTCATAATTTCTCATTAAGTTCCTAATTACTCAGGGTTACTGAGATAATTTAGCATGACAAGAAATTGAAGATGCTACATACGGTCTCCCTCTACCCCACATGCATATCCATTTTCATTTTGTGACTCTTCACTCTCTCTCTCTAAGTCTCTCAAATTCTCTCACTTTGATCTACATCCTTTCTTCTTCTTCTTCTTCATTCTCCACCTCCATAACCAAACCTTTTTCACCAAGCCCTTCAAAGATCACCTCTTTTGGTCTTTGAAGACAAGAATTAAACACTACAACCTCCATATCATCAGGAACTCAAGAGCGTTTTCCTTCTCCATTCAAAGCTGCCACCTTCACCACCTTGAGAAGCCACCATCTTCATTTTCTCCGTCTTGGAGGTGCTAAACTTATCACTAGGTAGTGATCTTTCATCTTCTCTTTTGTTTACTCAAGAAAGCTTAAAGGTTGGCTCTCACCATGGCCAAGACCTTCAAGTGAGAACTTAAGAAAGTTTCCTTTTTTTGGAAAAAGTTTGCTTTTTGAACCTTGTTCATGGGTGTTCATGTGGATGTCTTGAGTTTCCTTCATGAATGTCCTAAAAGTTTCCATTTTTAACAAAATATGTTCTTGATCTTATTCATGAATTGTTCTTGTTTGTTGAAAGTTTCTCTCCTTGAATGCTTTAAAGTTTCCATTTTTCTTTCTTGATGCATGAGATCTTGATGTTTCTTGTGGTTTGTTGAAAAAGAATGATGATTCTTGGTGGTTTTGGTTTAAAGTTGATTTCTTTCCTTTTATGAGTTAAAGATTGGAAAAGTTCTTATCTTTACATCTTTCTTATGATTTTGATAAGACTATGAACATTCCAAAAGTGTAAAACTTTAAAAGTTTGCTCCTTGATGCATAAAAAGTGGCGCTACTTTTATGGGTTTCACAAGGTTTCATTTTGTTCTTCTAGAAGACAAGAATATGTGTAAAAGTCTAAACCTTTTAGAAAATGAAGCTCTCCAAGTCATAAAAATGAGAACTTGTCACTTTATGTCTTAAAGATTGAATCTTGAAGACAAGACCTTTCATAAAGTTTCAAACTTGAATAAAAAATGTAACTTTTAAGTCATAAAGATGTAGATTTGCACTCTAATCTTGTAAAGGTTGAACCTTGAGATGAAAATGTTAAGTAAAGTTCTAAGCTTTCTTCAAGAATGTCACTTTTTAGTCATAAAAGTGTTAGCTTACAACTTTTAATTTATAAAGTTTGTATCTTGAGTCAAAATAATGCATAAAGTGTCAAACTTCCTTTTAGAAAAGATTCTTTTAAATCATGAGACCAATTTAACTCATAAAGTTGAGACCTTGATGGTATTAGAATAATTAAAAGTGTCAACTTTCATAAAGAATCAGACTTTTAGTTCTAAAAGCTAATGTCTTGTATCATTAATTCATAAAAATTGAAGCTTTAAGACAAGAACATAATTTTAGAGGCACATACTTTCTTAAAGAATGAAACTTTATAATTACTTTATAAAAAATGATCACTTTTATAACATTAAAGGTAAAATTTGTTATGTTAATGATAAAAGCTTGAAACTTTGCAGCTTGGATAAGTTAAAAATCACTCTTGATGATTAGTGAACATGGTATTGTTAGGTTCATGAGTGTAGTTATGCATTGTCATGACCCAAGGACTAGAAGAATGTCGAAATCCTTGGGAGCAAAAATATGATTAGGGTCTCTAAGCATAACATGAAGTTAGAAATCACTAAGTGCACTATCTCAAGGAAAGAAAATAATTACCTAACTGAGTTAATTTGAACAAATGTTCCTTAAGACATGTACACAAGTGAAGAGTAATTTCACATAAGGATTAAGTTACAAAAAGACTGCATACACATTTATTTTGACTATGTGATTCGCTTATGGGTAACCACGGGAAATCATATGATAGTTCATAAGACTTTCCACAAAGAATAACACAACTATGAACGCTCTTAGGGTAAGAATGTATAATGCCATTAGGCATGATGTATGACAAGTTTGATTGAGCATTGTCTCATTATTGAATGATTGATATCATGATATGAGATGGATATGATGGATTATTGGTTAAAAATTTCATGATTGGCATTTTAGGGGAAGCTCCGGTCTAGACGTCATGTTGCCAGATTTTCGTCAAAATTATGGACTTAGTTATATCATTGTACATCCACATGTGTCTTGTCAAGAAATACTTTGCATGTAAGGTATAGTGATAAGACAAGAAAGAATGGAATATGACCTTTCTGTAACACCCTAATAGGCTCATACTATGCTTAAGTCATATTATGGAATTACTAGTTGTTACTTTTGCTCACGGAACTAACATTACCATTGGAAAATACTTTTATACGAAAATAGGGGGAATTTTTTTTTTTTTGAACACTAACTGTAACATCCTCCGAAATCCTTTTATCGTTTTCCGTTCAATTGTTCGGTTTTTATCGAATAATTGAGATTAATCAAGATTCAGGTAAACCATTATTTAGACTCAATTAATTAGCAATAACTTGAGTTTAGATAAGAGAGAATTAAGTTAGAAGTATAGAAGATTTCATAAGAATTTTCACAAAACCGATTTACCGATTTAAAGGAAATCGGTAACATTACGGTATTTTGAACTGTCGGAACCGGGCCAATAGAATTACAAGCTCTAAACCCTATTTTGAGTGGCTGATAATTCAGCCACTTACCAGCCAAAAGTGGCGCAATAATAGCCACTAAACCATGGAGAAGCTTGGCTGAATTTCAGCCAAGCATTTTGAACCAATTAAAACCAAGCAAAAACCATCAAAAGCCATCAGAATTTTTCAGCTCCTTTTCATCCAATTCTGACCCATTCTCTACGCTACTTTTCTCCTTCCTTTCAGCTCTCTTTCTCTCTTCTTCATACACCAAACTTCAGCCAAAAACTCAAGCCAATTCCAGCCTTATTCATCCAAGCTTCAAGAATCCAGCACAAACACTTGGATCAAAGGTAGGAATTCTGATTTCTTGCATCAAATCCATGCACTTGGCTGACTGGGCTGGAATTATTCTCATCCTATTTGATGTGTTAAATGAATGTTTATGATGATATGTGATTGGTTTTGGGCTGTTTGATTGATTAAAACCGAAGTGGAAGCAAGAAACCATGAAAACAGAAAGAGCTGATGGGTTAGAGAATCAAAACCCTCGGCAGTCCGTACGGCGGAGTGTACGGCTCCGCCTACAACCGATCAAATTGGATGAAACTATTTTTAGATGAAACTAGACATCTAGGGCTTTCCATAGATATATCATATAAGGCTTTTGGATTAGAAATGAGAGAGTAATGAATTTTTGAATTTCGACCTAGGGTTCTGACTCTGAATCTGGGCAGACTAGCTTGTTCAGGATAGAACTCGAGCCATACTACTTGAAAATGAGTGCAACCAACTTTGTTAGAGAGCTTACACATAGTAGAATGTCCCATAAAAATTTCAGAATTTGATAAGGTCCCAATTGCTCCCAGTGTTCCAAGTAATTTGCCCTATGTCCACACCGGGCTAGAACAGGGCAGTTTAGGAAGGTCAGAATACGAGGCTTATAACTCGAGTTATACTAAGCCAAATGAAATGTAACTTTTTGCAAATGAAACTTTGTTCTGTTAGCTTTAATAAGAGACCAATTTCGTATGATTTGAGTTATTTTTCGATTTTTAGTGGATTTTTACTTTTAGTTGCCTGATTCTGACTAGTCAATGGGCAGGCCGAGATAAAATCTAGATATCTTGAGTTAGAGAAACCAAAATTAGATGGGACCAAAAAGGTTAGAAAGTAGACACATAACACTTTAACATGCTTAAATTTGTGGTCCAAATGAGTTAAATAGAAATTATGGTTTGAATTATCAAAACCGGGTTGGTTGAACATGCTGAGGCAGGAATTCTGCTTTGATTAATTTGATATTGATATGAGTGTAATGTTGAAGTATAAATGTGATATTGTGTTCTTTGTGATAAAATGATGTACTGGTTGGCTGGCACTATTCACGGGGAAGCGGACACGTTCCGTTATGCCGCCAAAATTTCGGTAGAATCCATGCACAAGTTATGAATTCCATGATCTTACATGTGCATTTCAAGAAATGTTATGAAAGTGTATTAAGAATCATGTTATTAAGAAAGTTCCATGCTACTTGGGCCAGCCCCGGATAAGAAGTTAAGGGGAATAGATCGGTGGGAACGTCGGGGAAAGTAAACCCGGCACTTCCTGTATAGGAACGAGCTCGATCCTGATAAGCAGACTATTACCCAGGAGTCTAAATGGCCAAGAACTCCCAGGGGACCAAGAGATGGAAAAATGATGAAAGGAAATGAAAAGTTTATGAAGGAAAGTTCAAGTATGAGTTTGCATAATTACATGAATGCATGATTATTTCAGGATGTTTACAGTTTATCTATTATATTTACGTACTACTGTATGTTTATTTGCTATGCTCATTATTCTATGTTTTACTATTAGTAGCCTATTCTATTTCTTATACTGTCTAAAGTAAAACTGAACTTTGCCTCGGACCAGATGTTTTATTGAACTCATTAAAATGGATATTTCAGTTTGAACACATGTTTTTATAATTAAATAAAACCCGAGGCAACTGAGAATGTATGTGACGTCAGACAATCACTATGCACCAACCCTACTGAGAATTTCTTGAAATTCTCACCCCGTGCTATATTTTCCACATCATTCTCAGACACTGGCGAGAGGCTCAACGACCACTCCTTTTATTGAGATCCCAGTCCTGTAGCTTCACCAGGTTTCCATGTTGGACTCGTTGGACGCAGTCGGCTCCTGCTAGTTCCGTCTCAGCTTTCTAGCAATAGGCATTTTGCTGTATCTTTACTTCATCTGCTTCTAGTATATATATGTATAGACTGAAGCATTGGCTTCCAGCCTACATATGTACATATACAGTTGGTAATATGCCACTTATTCGTATCTTTTCTGTTGTGTTATATTAAATTGTATTACGTTGTATAATGCTATTCATATCTATTATATAGCAGCGCGCCACTTCGACTGTTTGTAAAACAAATCACGAAATTTAAGCAGAACATTAACACCGTAACACAGTCTACTTAATCGAATGCTATGACTTAAGCATAACATTAAATTAGTAGGGTGTTACACTAACAAATAAACTATTTTGAAAGCCAAGAGCCATGGGTGCATCGTCAACGCATAATATAAACTTTGCTATCTTATACATGCAGCGCAAATAAAAGAAATAGAATGAACAACAATAACTTAGATCAATATAACATTTATTCCATAGCCATTCATAGTTAATATGATAATACTAAGTGTCATACATGGTCATATAAGGGGTCTGATATCTACTGTCAGCCATACAAAAGAAACCTAACAAATACATCAGTAAAGGAAATACATAGAAAATCACATCCACCTATACATGCCAAAAGAAAATGATAACCCTAGCTGCAACCAAAAGGGGCTACCCTCGTGCTCGCTCCATATGCAAACACCTCATCACTCATTTGGCGGGAAGAAATTGTTCCTGAATCCACCGGGAGCAACATCACCACGTCCTCCTTCTCGGGCACACCCACTCCCATGAGGCATAGCACAGGTATGGATAAACCCACGACTGCAAACTGGGGTTCGAGCTGGGCCAGTAGATGAAGTAGAAGAATTGGAAGATAGGAGAATCACCAAAGGCTAAGACAGCTCCAAACGGTAGGATCCCACATAATAAGTCGAGTATGATGACTCAAAAGGATCGGTCTCTGTGGAAGCAGTTGGCATCAACTGAGTGTCAAAGTTGGAGTCCTCATCCATTGGGTAACTCGGAGGATGAAAAGGCGGGCAAACGTCATCCATGGTAATGTCCTCAAATGGCTCGTGAGGGTGAAAAAATGGGCTCATCACAAGTGCACAGAACTGGCAGCTATGGAATATGTAGACCCGCATCACTGCTTGAGCAGTCAGCACAGATGCATTCAGCACCGGGTCGAAGTGCCAATTCATCACCGGGAACTCAACGAAAATCATCACCGTGTCCGACGCCGGCATCCTCTGAAGATGACATGGAAAGGTAGGAGTGAGAAATACTAAATTTCTCAATAGAATCGTGACTAGACAAACACTGTGTCATCGTCTTCGTTCCAGCCATTTCGGGTTTAATTATAAAAACAATAGACGAATATAAGTTCAATTTTAATGATTTTGAAAACTTAAACCCCAAAGCTGGTTACTTTTAAACTTAACATCATAACTATATCAGAATAACTAAACATACCTACTAAAGCATAAAATAAACATTTATAATGCAAATGGACAATATAAATACATGCAAAGACATGCATCATCATCATAGACTTAACTATGGTTATACTTGACTTTACTTTCATTTTTAGCACATACTTAAAATTCTTTACTTTTCTTTGAAATAGACTGCTTTTGGACATGAGCTTATTTCGTGACCGTCGTCATGCAATACTAAACCAAATCAGACTAAGCCAATATTGGTTACCCCAAAGTTGGAGGGTCCTCCATGTCACCCTTGCCTCCCTCATAAAGGTTCCTTAAGTCTTTGTGGATCACCATCTCTCACTTCCCTTATCGAAGTAATTGAAGGGTCATGTCCCATCAATTCTTTTCTTATCATTATACTTTACATGCATAATACTTCTTTGACTAGACACATGCAATGATATGACTAAGTCTATAATTTTGATGGAAATCCGGCAGCATAATAGCTAGACTGGAGCTTCCCCAAAATGCCAATCATAAATTTTCAACCAACAATCCATCACATCTATATCTTATCATCACACCAATCATTCAATCATGAGACAAAGCTCAATTAAACTTGTCATTCATCATGTCGAATGGTATCATATATTCATACCCTAAAACGGGTTCATAGTTGTGTTATTCTTTGTGAAGAATATTATGAATCATCATATGATTTCCTGTGGTTACCCATGAGAGAATCACATAGTTAAGATATGTGTATGTGGTCTTTTAGTTACTTATTTCTCATGTGGAATTATTCTTTATTTGACTATATGTCTTATGGAACACTTGTTCAAATTAATTAAGTTAAATGATTATTTCCTTTCCTGGAGATAGTGCACTCAGTGATTCCTAGGTTCATGGTATGTTCAGAGGCCCTAATCATACTTCTATTCCCAAGGAGTTTGAGATCCCTCTAATCCTTGGGTCATGACAACGCATAACCACATTATGAACCCAACAATACCATGTTCACTAAACACCAAGGGTGATTTTTAACTTAACTAAGTTACAAAGTTTCAAGCTTTTATCACTAACATAACAAGATCTTACCTTAAGTATTGTAAAAGTTATCCTTCTTTATAAAGTAGTCATAAGGTTTTTTTCCCAATGAAAGTTGACACTTTTATTTATTCTAAGACATCAAGGCCTCAACTTTGTGATTTAAGGTTGTCTTAAAGTCTAAAAGATTCCTACTTTATGAACTAGTGACATAAAACATTAGCTTTAGAGTTATAAAGTCTTGATCTTTATAAAAGTTAACACTTTTATGACTCAAAAGTGCTATTTTTACTTAAAGCGTGGAACTTTACTAATATATTCATCTCAAGATTCCACCTTTACAAGACTTAGTGTGCAAGCTTATATTTTTACGACTTAAAGTCACCTTCTTGATTAAGGTTTAAAACTTTATGAAATGATTTACATCCAAGAATCAATCTTTACAATAGAAAGTGACAAAATACCATTTTTATAACTCAAAGAGGCTTAATATTCCAAAAAGCTTAAACTTTTATATGTAGTCTTGTCCTCAAAACAAAACAAAATACGACTTTTATAAAGGCACCAAACTTGCGCCACTTTTTATGCATCAAGAAGCAAACTTTTTAAAGCTTTAAGCTTTTAGGATGTTCATAGTCTTATTAAATCATAAAAAGCATGTAAAGATGAAACTTTTCTAATCATAAACTCATCATAAGGAAAATAACAACTTTAAGCAATATACCACCAAGAACATCAAGAACACTTGAAGAAGAACAAGAACATATTTTTCCAAAAGTAGAAACATCAAGTTTTAGAACACTTGAAGATGAAGAAGAACAAGAACATATTTAACCAAAAATAGAAACTTTTGCTCATGAAGAGCATGAAAGATTTTCTCAAGTTTTCACTTAAAGATCTTCATCATGAGAAAAACCAAGCTTCAAGCTTTCTTGAGTAAACAAAATAAAAGAGTGAAGATCAATACCTCTACTTAAAAATGGCGCTACAACAAGAGAAGAAGAAAAAGATGACGATGGCTCCTCTTGATGCTGATGGTGGCGGTTTTGTAAGGACGAAGGAGAAGTTCTTGAGTTCTCTTGAAAATGAAGCTTGTAAAGTTTGAATCTCTTCTTCAAAGACCAAAAGATGTGGTCTTTGAAGGGCTAAGTGAAGAAGGTTTGGTTATGGAGGTAGAGAATGGAGAAGAAAATAAAGAAGAAGAAGAGAGAATTTTAGAGAAAAGTTGGAGGATTAGGAAACTTAGAGAGAGAATAGAAGTTGAAAATGAAAAGTGAGTGTGTGTGTGTGTGTGTGTGTGTGTATGTGCATGTTGTGTATGCCCCTAAGTTTCAAAGGGAAGGAAGGAGATATTTTTGTGTTAATTAAGGCTTAGGGGGACAACATGGATGATGGGGGAACAAATCAAGTACTTACTCTTATATAAAGCACTCTTGTCTAATGCTTTATGCTTTAGTGATGTCACTCTTTACTTTATTATCTAGTTGACTAAATTTGAATTTAATCATTTGATTAAATGCTCTTGCAGCTTAATTAGATGATTAAGCAAGGATTTGTAATTAACACATAAAAACATGATTAACAAAAATTAATCTTGCAATTAAGATTAATTTTCCTTAATTAAACTCAATTAAGCTAATTAAGGGCGATTAATGCTTAATTAAGCTATAAAGGCTCTGACTTGCTTAATTAGAGATTATTTAATCTCGATTAAGCATTCTCTTGACTTATCTCACCCGAGTTGACTCCTAAACTCTTCGTTAATCCCTTAATTAAACCTTAATCTCATAATTTCTCATTAACTGCCTAATTACTCAAGGTTACTGAGGTGATTTAGCACGACAATAAATTGAGGATGTTACACCTTCCATCACTTCGGTAAGGGAAGTGAGAGACGGTGATCCACAAAGACTCAAGGAACCTTTATGGGGGAGGCAAGGGTGACATGGAGGACCGTCCAACATAAAGGTAACCATTATCAGCTTAGTCTGATTTGGTTAGTATTGCGTGACGATGGTCACAGAATGTGTTCATGTCCAAAAGCAGTATATTTCAAAGGAGAAGTAAAGAATGTTAAGCACGTACTAAATATGAAAGTAAAGTTAAAGAAAGACTTTGGTCTAGTCTAAGAAGTTCCATGAAAGTTCATACATCTTCATTATCTCATTTGTGTGGTCGTAAATGTTTATACTATACTCTTACATGTAAATGCTCTTATATTATAGCTTTGAGTTTCTTTATATTATGTTTATATAAGGAAGATTAAAAGAAACCCGCTTAAGGAATCTATGTTTTCAAACCCTTTCAAAAAATGAAATTTATGCATGCCCACTATTTTCATAACTAAACCCGAAGTGGCTGGGATGACAAAGATGACATATTAATGGTTTAGTTGGGATCCTACTAAGAAACCTTGTATTTCTCACTCCTACATTTCTGTGTCGTTTTCAAACAGAGCTAATGGCATCGTCTACAGCACTTCCAATGGTACCAGACTAGATAAGACAAGGAGCTACCGTGTTTCTTCACCTAGCTAAGAAGGATCGAGATAAGAGCATAGTATTTTCACTTTTTTAAGACCCCTAGTTAGGTAGTTTATATGTAATTAAGAGCATGTGGGAAGTCATGCTACTTAATTTGACCTATTATATATATGTGATAATTATTAAGTGTAATGATGACTCTTGATTATCTATGATTACATTATTGGCTTAAAGTATTGTGTTATGTCATTTCAATTTTACCATACATCTTTCTAGTAACTCCGCGATATGAGAAACAACGTCCATATATAAGCGAGTAAGTAAGCGCTTAAAGGCTCAGTTTTCAAGCATAAAGGTTTTACAAAAATAAAAATTTACAAGCTATTTTCGTATATTATGCTAATTTCAACTATAAGAACTTCCGCTAATTAAGAGTAACAACTGGTAATGCCATAAAATGGCTTAAGCATAGTATATGGTATTATTAGGGTGTTACATTATGGTATAAGAGCAGTTCGTCCTTGTAGAGCCTGGGGATGGATTGACTATGCTTTTGAGCATACTCTGTCATCTGTAAGATGTAACATCCCCACTTTCATAAACAGAATGTAATGAAAATTTTGAATTATTTCCCTTAGGCAGTGTGAGAATTTCTCAAGCAGCGCTATGCCATGATGATTCTCACACTTGGAATTATAGGGTAATGTAACGCTGCCGTTGAAAATATGGCACTGCCATATGTTAAAAATTAGGAAATAACAAAAGTGCCCTTGTAAACTTTTGTTAATTGCAGTGATGCCCATAATTTTTAGAAATTATGTTTTGACTCTAAATCCTTATTCCCACAATAACCCTAGAACTTTTCATGAAATGACCTTTATGTCCCCACATATGTAGAATTAACAAAATGGGATTTTAAACAGAGCTGAATCACGTGGTGAAACCGTAGAAGTTTGAATCTTTGCCGATTGGGCCATAAAGGCAGTTTGGTGTGAAATGATGTAGGGTGCCCCTGGACTTGCTAAAAATTATGAAAATGCCATTAGCTATGGGAAATAGAAAATAGAACAACTCCGAATTTGTAAAAACGATTATTTCACGTTAACAATCAATTTATTTGATCTTATTGACTAAGTAAGGTTAATTAGGAGTTAATTAGATGTTAATTAGAGGGATTAGGCTTAGGAGCAATTAGAATAGAGATATAGAAATTCTCTCAAAGTCATTTAGTAAAGTTTTGCCGATTTGAAGAAAATCGGCAAAGATTCGGTATTTTAAACCACCAAAACTGAACCAGTAGAATTTTCTGCTGGAAACCCTCACTTAAGTGGCTGAAATTCAGCCACCCTTACCACATATGAGTGGTGCCAAGTGTTGCTCAAGATAGTGGAGATGTAACACCCTAATAAACCCATACTACGCTTAAGTCGTATTACGGCGTTTTATTAGTTGTTACTTATGCTCGTGGAAAACTAAACTTCTCTTGAAATTAAATTACGCGGAAAATACGATAAGATTTTTCTTTGAAATACGTTGTCGCCTAGCAGCGTTTTGAAAAGTAAAGCCTTGAGCGAGAAGATAGCGAGAGAAAGAGCGTGTCGCATCCAATATATATACTCCAATATCATAAAACAAGGATAAGGTAAACAGATAATAACTCACAAATATATTGCATTAAATAACTAACTATTACATTCATATGGGTTCATAATATATATATATACATACATTTTAGCATTACATCAAAGGAGGCTCATGGTCGGGCCATGGTCCAAATACTAAATACTAAGTACAAGTTTAAATGGCAAAGCCTAACTCAAAAGAAATACGCGAAGATGCAGAGCGATGGTCGCTACAAGTCCCAAAACAGCTTCGTCTTGCATCCCACGTCACACGTCCGCTCACAGTGTTGGGGATCCACGCTCCACTCCACCGGATCTTGTTGTCGAGATCTGGTGACGATACGGAAGAACAACTAGGGTGAGAAATGGAATTTCTCAGTAGGACTCGAACCCGACACGAAAGTGTCATCGTCATCGTCCCAGCCACTTCGGTTTTATTAATGAAAATAGTGAGCATGCATAAAGTTCAATTCTTGGATTTTCGAAAACATGAGTATCCGAAGCAGATTCAATTTTAACGTACTCTCTAATCATTTATATCATAACATACATGGGCATGAGTATAATCATATAAAACATACATGTTCATGCTATAAGATTCTCTTAACTTCTTTCCCTTTCTAGGGTTTTGGACCGAAGTCCCTTTTTCTTTTCTTAATTTGACTTTATCTTTTCACCCACTAAACATAAGTGGTAATGAGCTCATACCGTGGCCGTCGCCACCATAGAATTTCGGTACTTACACTAGCTGGGTCATGCCATGCCTCATGTAAGACCTATCCCCTATACTCACACTAGCTGGGTCATGCCATGCCTCATGTGAGTCGTGGGTGAGGGGAGCTTAAATTGGGTCACCTTCCCTTTTGAAGGATCATACCCTTAGTTCATCTTTTTCTTATTAAAGCTTATGATACAAAGTTATTCTAATTCTCTTCCACATTTAGGCGTTACGTATCGCCGTCCCCAAATGCGGTTCCTTTATTAATCACCTCTGGGCGTTACGTATCGCCGTCCCCAGGGTGTTCATATTTATTAATCCTTTCATGTATAGCATTAAGCATCAGGTCATCAACATATCATATGCATATCATCCTCATTCATTATCATATCGTCATCATATCATTATCATTCTTATCATCATCGTATCACTATCATAATCGTCATCATATCACATCATCATCATCATGATCATCATCATATCATATCATAATCATCATCATCATATCATATCATCATCATTATTCAACATCATCATAGCATCATGCTTGCACATAAACATAGGCATACTCTCAAGCAAAGTTTTATGAGCTTAGCTTAGTAAATTTGGTGCAAGCTTTTAATTGAGATTGCCTCTTGTGTAAACTTCTCTTATTGAGCATATTGCCACTTTTATCTATTATCCTTTTTGAAACCTTTAGATTGAATTATAAAAGTTTTTCCAATGCTTAATGTAAGGGTATTAATGTCTTAAAGCTTATTTCTCCTTATTCTTTAACTTTTACCATAACCAGTTTTACTTTTACAGTGGGGCAGTAACTTTGAAAATTCACCATAATTTCATCTTTTACTCTTTTATTTCGAATTTTTGCATGGATATACTTCTCTGAGTCTATTTTCAAACAAAAGAAACCCCACTTAAAAATTCATTTTGTAGCTCGAGTTATACACATTTTATTCTGACTGTTCAGTTTCTAAGTTCACTCCCGGTACAGTGGATTGTTACTTCTCATTATAATTACTCAGAAGGAATCTGAGAAAACTGTTTTATGGGTTTGTTCCTCTGTGTCTTAGCTTTCATTAAAACTTGGTCTCACTCAAAAATCATTTTTGTAGCTCGAGTTATACACATTTTAGTGTAGACTGCCCAGACAGAAACCAATCCGAGAACAGTCCACTTTGAAAAATCATATCTCACTCATTTCAACTCCGAATCTTATGTATTTTATATGTATGGAAAGCTCTTTGAGTCTACTTTCATATAAAAATAGTTTCGCTCCATTTTGAGTTTTGTAGCAATAAACATACTGCACGCTTTACAGACTGCCAGAATTCCAGATTCACTAGTTTTTGAGTTTTTCACTTCAAGCTTATGGAGAAATTGTTATATCCCTTCAAATCACCATTTTCATGTTTTAACTCATCATCATACTCAAAGTTTTAGTCACCAAATCAGTATTTTAAACCAAGACAAAGCAAGATACATAAAAACCATCATACCACAAAATCTCTTTTCAAAACAACATTTTCATCAAGGCAAGAACACTCATAAGGCAAGATGTGGTCATGAGACCTTGAAGCAAGTCCTAAAACCACCTAGCTATGAAGAGCTTAGGGGTTCTAGTTCTTGAAAAACATATGGAGAGGAAGGGTTAGAGTCACTACCACAAGGATTCTCTTGAAGGCTTGAAGAATGAGAATGGTTGGAGATGGCCTTCTTCCTCCTTGAGCTTGATAATGGGGCTAAGTGAGTGTTTGCTTTGCTTCCTCAAGAACCAAAGAGGGAGGTCCTTGAAGGGCTTGTGATGGTGATGAAAGGAAAGAGAGTTGGATGAGGTGAGAAAGAGAGAAGAGGAACAAGAAAGGTTGGAAGAACAAAAGAGCTAGAATGAAGTTTAGAGAGAGGTGGGAGCTTTGTGGCTTAGTGAGAGAATGAAAACTTGCAAATGAGGAGAGGGAGGGGGCTAGTTGGCGCAAGAAATGGGGTGAGGGGGCTGATTGCCTTGCTTCTCCAACAAGCAAGAGTGAGTAGGTGAGTTTTACTTCTTTTTCAAGCAAAAGGGCTAGGAACCTTGGGGTAAAAGGGTGTGTTGTGTTTCCTTTGAGTCTTGGAAATTGGGTAAAGACTATGTAGTGTTTTTGTCAAGTGGTTAAAAGCATGAGCTCTCTTAGGATTGGGCATTGGATGGCTAGGATCACACCAAGTGTCATGATCTTGGTGAAGAAGAGTACAACTCTTGTCATGACTTAAGGAAGCTACTAATATGGACTCTTGATCTAGTGGTGTATGATGAGAAAGTAATTGAATGGTTGGATGTGGCTCTTGCTTTGACCAAACTTTCAAACAATAAAATAAAGGGAAGTTTCTACATCTTTATAATTGTTGTAATTATCTAGATGTTAATTAATTTGATTAGTTAAATTGCTCTTTAACCGATTTCGGTTAATTACCTCTTTAAGACATTTTTCCCTCTTAAAAGAATTGATCTTATGAATTATGTAATTAGGGTTTAGAATAAATCTATCTCAATTGGTTAAGGTAGAATAATTGTCTTATGCTTAATTAATAAGATTGAATTAGCTTAATTATATTTCTAAGTTGTGAACTAATGGGGTTCGAATAATTAGGTTTTAATTAAACCATTTAGTGCATTATTATTCAATTATTGACTTGACTCCATTCACTAAGCTCTTGCTCATCGAGATTAGCCGATTAATTCTCAGTTAATCGTTAACCTCTCTAATTAGCCAGGATCACTGAACTAATTAGCTTAGACAAAATTTGGGGATGTTACAGGAGAAACTTGGCCTCACCTCCACCGGATTTTTATCGTTTTTCGCCTAGTTGTTCAATTTTCACCGAATAATTGGGATTAATTAGGATTCGATTAAGCATTCACTTAAAGCCAATTAAGTGTGATTTAGAAGGATTAGACTTGATAGAATTAGATTAGAACCATAGGAAATCTCATAGGATTTTTCTAAAACTATTTTACCGATTTGAAGGAAATTGGTAGAATTTCGATATTTTAAATTGTCGGAACCGGACTAAGAAATTATACTATGAGAACCCTATGATGGAGGGCCAAGATTTAGCCAAAACATCCCTACAAATGGCGCCTCCATCAGCCATAAAAGAGGAAAGCCAAGCCAAGTTTGAATGAGGATTGAAGTCCACTAATCAAAAGCTAGCTTCCTTCATAAGTTTTCATTTTTTTTTCTTCCTTCTCCCCTTAAATTTTCGGCCTCCCCACAATAGAGGGAGACCAGCCCTCATTTTTCGACTTTCCTTCATCTTCTTCCTCTTCCTCTCATCCCCAATCTCAAGCTCTAATCATCAACTTCACTCCAAGATTAAGTTCCACCAAGATTTCACACTACCAAGGTTTTCCCCTCGACGGTCCATACGGCGGAGTGTACAGCTCTGCCTACCACTGTTTAAATTTGATAAATCCATTTTTATATGAAACTAGACATTCAGGCTTTCCATACATATAAAATATAAGGCCATTGGATTAGTATAAAATTAGTTATGAATTTTTGAAGTTTGACCTAGAAATCTGGATTCTCATCTGGGCAGAATGAATTGAGAAGGGTGTAACTCACCCTACACAATTCTAAATTGAGTGCAACTAATGCTGTTTGAAATCTAACATGTAAGGAAACATTCCATAAAAATTTCAGAGTTAGATTCATTTCCATTTATTCCCAACACATCAATGAAGTTACCTTAAGTTGGAACAGGGTAGTCCAGTAGGGTCAAGTTTCGGGGCTTATATCTCAAAATATAATCATGCAAATGATATGAAAATTTTTCATTTGAAACATTGTCCTATTAGATTTAATTTGATATAAATTTTGTATGATTTCATCTAGTTTTCTATTTTTAGTGAATTTTTACTTCTAAGAGTGCAATTCTAGCTAGTTGTAGGGCAAACAGAAGTAAACTTTGAATAACTTTAGCTACATAAATCAAAATGAGATGGGACTAAAAGGGTTGGAAACTAGACACATAGCACTATAACATATTCAAAATTTAGATCCAACTGAATTGAATAGAAATTATGGTGAATTTTACAAAATCGAGTAAAATTGAGTAGAATGAGCAGAAAACCTAAGTTATGTATTTGTGTTGACATGTTATATGATGGATATTATTATTATAAAACTTGATGCTCTATGTTGGTTTTGCTACTTGATTGATCCTTCTGGTAGTCTGGCACTATTCATGCGGAAGTGGACTCGATCCATCATGCTGCCGAAATTCCAGCAGAAATATATGAATTATATGAATGTTATTCATTTATATGTTATACTCATAAGATTCATATATGCAAGAATGATTTAAGTATGATATGAAGCATATGGATGGATGCATGTAGCATATGCATGTATAATCATGTCCAAAGAAGAATAAGATTTGTGAGAACTTACAAGAAAGACGTACCAAGCTACCACATAAGGCATGACATAGACCCAACTAGCGTGGGCTAGAGCGGTACTGTCTAAGACTTGAGCCAGCCCTCGACCAGATTTAAGGGGAATAGACTGGTGTGAGGGTCGGGGAAAGTAAATCTGTCACTCATGTATAGATACGAGCTCGGACCTGAAAAGCAGGCTATTACTCAGGGGTGAGAGAGGCTATTCACCTCCGGGGGACCAAGTACAAAATAGCAAGGTTAAGTTGCAAGTTAAAGAAAGATAAGAATTAAGTCAAGTGCACTTGCATACAGTCAAGTATAAGCATCTATATGTGCATCTTCAATTATCTTGTTGAGTCATACTATTATTATGATACTTGTTGAAGCATATTATACTATTCTTATTTTTATGTCTATCATATAATATGGTAAGTGGTTGTTAAAATATAACCCGATTTGAGAAAGATGTTTTCAACTTAAATTGAACCACTATTTGAGTATATGTGCTCATATTTTCATAATAAACCGAAGCGGCTGGAATGTTTATGATGACACTGTAAGATTGGTTTGAGCTTACCTACTGAGAACCTTAGGTTCTCACTGCCTACTTGTATGTTTTTCTTTTTCGTAAACATTCCAGCACCCAAGTTGGAAATCAAGTGTGAGGCGAAGTACTAGGACATTCACTGATCAAGACTCGGGCGCAAACCAGACCAAGAGGCTATTGAAGCTAGCTAATAACTAGTCGAAAGCAAATGCTATGTATTATGTTAGTCACAATTTCTTTTAAATTGTAACAATTCTATTCTCTATGTATCAGAGACGACGAAGTTTATGAACTATTAGTCAGTAATAAAGTGTGCAGTTAAGGGGCCAAGTATTATATTTTCCATATTTTAAAGCTTGCTTAGTACAGTAACACCGTTTTGATATAACTCCATAACTCGAGCATGACTTATATAATAAAGGGTGTTACATAAGAAATCATGCCATGGATCTTCCCATAGAGGTAAGATATAGGAGTTAGGTAGACATGACTGCCTGGTTGTGAATATGATGAGCTACTACCACACTTAGGTTGGTATTAAGCTTGATCAAATCAATATCTTTGTGTTTCCAGGAATCGCTATCTTCTAACAGGCAGAATACATTGCGAGGCGAATTTGCTACCTTAGGTATGGCAGATATGGCGAATATTTCCCCTACACTGGTTTCAGCTGCAAGGAGACAAGTTACTGTAGCTAACCGAGCATTAGGAGGAATAGTAGGAATTGAGGCTGACCCAGAATACTTGAAGTTCACTAAGTTTATGAAGACCAACCCACCAGCATTCCAAGGCGACTTCAAGGTAACATTTGCTTTCCTATATGCTAGGAGTTGATGCTGAACCCTGGTGGGCTAATGCTAGGAGGATGATCGAGAACTCCTAGACCCCCATTACCTAGAAGTGTTCAAGGCTGCACTTTACGGTAAGTGCGCTATGCCAAAGAAAGACGCTTTTGAGAAAAGTATGGTTTTCCAATACGAAGGGACTAGGTATAATCCATACGATAAGAGACAACCACAATTTATAAGGGCCACATGTGGTCAGTTACCAAAACAAGTGGTCATTCCTAGGTGCCCCAAGTATGGCAAGAATCATGGAGGACGACCCTGCTTAGCAAGATGAAATGTTTGTTTCTGATGCGGAAAGCCTGGACATATGGCTAGGGATTGCACTATCAAGTTGTTGTCCCTTGCCACCAAGCCACAACACCAAGGAAGGGTCTTTGCCCTCAATACTGAGAAGGCCACTCAGTCCGATGATCTGATCCAAGGTAAGTGCGAGGTTAATGGTAAAGCCTTAATTGTGCTGTAGGATTTTGGAACTACGCACTCTTTTATTCCTCATGATTGTGTAGATAGATTAGGATTGTCTATGTCTGAGTTACTTTACATGTTCACCCCCCACAATTTAAATTTGAATCAGCTTAGGGTGACGAGCGACTTCGAGAGAAGGATTTTGGAGGAGGCTCACAAGAGCCATTTCACCATACATCCTAGAGTGACGAAGATGAATCAAGATGTTAAGAAGATGTTCTGGTGACCAGGATTGAAAAAGGAAATTGCTGAGTTGGTGAACAAGGGTTTAGTCTGCCAAAAGTAAAGATTGAACAACAAAAGCCCTCTGGTATGTTGCAACCATTGGAGATCCCATAATGGAAATGGGAGAGTATCTTTATGGACTTCATGATGGGTTTACCCAAAATGCAAGCTGGCTTTGATGCAATATGTAACATCCCTGTATAACGTTATAGGAAATAATGAAAACGTCATTGGGCAAACTTTTATTATTTATAGCCTTGCCCTTAAACATTTTTGAAAATGACATTTAGGTCCTTATATCAATTGAATTAGCAGAATAAGGTTTTAAACGAAGGAGAACCACGTAGCAGAAACGTAGAAACCCAATTCTTGGCCAATTGGACCACGAAGGTGTCCACATGTGAAATGATGTGGGATGCCCTAGACTTGTTTAAAATTACAAAATGTCATTAGCCATGGAAAATAGAAAATAGAAGGCCCTAAATTTGCAAAACATTTAAGTTACACCGTTAATTGATTTATTTGATTTTATTGAGTTTGTAAAGTTAATTAAAATTTAATTAAAGGTTAACTAGGAGTTGATTAGAAGTTAATTAGAGAGATTTGGATTAAGAAGAATTAAAATAGACATATAGAAACTTTTACAAAACTATTTAGTAATATTTTGCTGGTTTAAAGGAAATCGGCAGGATTTCGGTAAATTAAACTGTTGGAGCCGAACCAATAGAAATTATACAGTGAAAAGCCCCTGAATCAAGTGGCCAAGACTTAGCCACTTCATCCCCTAAGGTTGGCGCCATGTCAACCACAAAGGGAGAGGAGAGATTTGTTCAACTCATCACCACTCACTTCTAACCAATGAGAACTAAGCCTTCTAACTACCCACATCATAACAACTTCATTTTTTTTCCTTTCTACTTCAAACCCAATTCTGCCCTTTCTCCTTTGTAGACCCCACCCCCATCATTTTCTCTCATCTTCCCTCTTCTTCACTCACCTCTTTTCCATTTCCAAGCTCCAAGCAAACCCAATATCAAACCTCTCCATCTAGTCAAGCTATCTTTCAATCTAGAGGTAAGATTCACTCCTTTTATTTGGTTTCTTGTTAATTGGTGGCTGTTGGAGACTAATCCATATTCATGTATTTGATGTCATATTGAGCCAATGTATATGTTTATGGCTGGATTATTGGATGTTTAGTGGGTTTTGGTGGGTTGATTGATTAAAGAATCAAAGAGGGAGGCAACCAAAGTGAGTTAGCCAAGAACCCTACGGCAGTCCGTACGGCATAGTGTACGACTCCGTATACAGCCATTTAAATTTAATGAAACTATTTTTATGTGAAATTAGACATCTAGATCTTTCCAACATATAAATTATAAGGCCATTGGATTAGTATTGAGGGAGATATGAATTTTGGAAATTTGACCTAGGTTTTTGAGTTTGATTCTGGGCAGAGAAGGTTGTTTAGGGCAAAACTTGCCCTATATAACCTGGAATTGAATGAAACCAATGTTGTTAGAAACCTTACACATCGAAAAACATTCCACAAAAATTTCAAAGTTAGATTTGGTCTTAGTTGCTCCCAGTGATTCAAGGAAATCGCCCTGATTCCAAACCTGGCTAGAACAGGGCAACCCAGAAAGGTCAAGCAAATGAAATGGGACTTCTTACAAATGAAATCTTGTCCTGTTAGCTTTAATATGATACCAATTTCGTATGATTTGAACTGGCTTTCGATTTTTAGTGAATTTTTACTTTAAGGTGTGTAATCTTAGCCAGCTATAGGGTAGGCCAAGGTAGAACCCTAATAACTTGAGATACATTTATCAAAATTAGATGGGACCAAAGAAATTAGAAAATAGACACATAACATTTCAACATATCCAAAATTCAGGTTTAAATGAGTTAAAATGAATTTATGACCTAAGTTACAAAAATCGGGTATAATCAAAAGGAAGTAGCAGAAAACTAATTCAAGATCAAGGTTATGAAACTTTGTTTGATTATTGGAGCATCTATACCTTGCATTGATTTTTCTGTATGAATGACAATCTGGTTGACTGGTACTATTCACAGGGAAGCGGACTTGATCCGTTATGCTGCCAAATTTTCAACAAAATTTTATGAAATTATGATAGTTTCTGTTATGAATATTCATAATATGAACATGAAATTCTATATGCAAGGATATATGAAAGTAAATGATGAAGCATATATCTGAGTGCATTCAGCATGTCTATGCATGATTATGTATGAGAATGAAAGGATAAGGACATGTTAAATATGGATCCCTTCACCTGGAGGCAGTTATGAGATCCCTCCTTGTGAAGACAGTTAAATAAGATAAGATTGGGTCCCTTCACTTGGAGGCAGTTAATTGGGTCCCTCCCTGTGAAGGCAGTATAAAACTATGAGATCACGCTACCTTGGAGGCATGTGGTCAGATGAGATCCCTCTACATTGAAGGCAAGTGGTCAGCTGAGATCCCTTCAATTTAGAGGCACATGGCCAAAATGAGATCCCCCCAAGACTAGAGGCATATGGGTCCCCTTGCGGGTCAGTACTGTGTGATAACGGTCACGGGTGAGCTCACTCCTAGATCAGACTACCCATACGCAGTAAAGACTGAAGATTAAAACATATGCAAGCACCCTAGGGATGGCGATATGTAACGCCTAGGTGTGCCAAGGAAAGGAAGTCAAAGAAAATTAAAGAAACACAAGTGCATTTTGCATGAACTCAAGTGAGCGTATTTGCATATGCATGATCTATTCTATTTCTTCATTATATTGGAATTATTATATTTGAATATACTGCACTATTATTTAAGTTGATTTGTAAATTTATTTTATAATAACTCTTATATCTTAAGTGTATGAATAAAAGGAACTCTGCTTCAGACAATATATTTTCAAACTATAAAATTGAACAATTTGTTTGGCATGATCACCTTCTTCATAATAAATCGAAGCAGTTGGAGATAATAACAATGACACTACATGTGATAGTTTAGAGAATCTTATTGAGAATTTAAAATTCTCACTCCTATTTCCTTGTTATCTCCAGATAGCTCGAAAGTTTTCAAAGACAGCTGAAGTTGCTGTGAAATAAGGTCCGCTCAGGTACCAGTAACAACTCTTGAGTGTAGTGCTATGACTTAAGTATAGTACTATACTTTGGAGGGTGTTACACAATATGGGTAATTATTGACAGATTAATGAAGTCTACTCACTTTTTGCCCATTTGAGCTACTTATCCTTTGGAAAAGTTAGCCTAACTATATGTCTAAGAGATAGTAAAGCTGCATGGTGTACCTTCAACTATAATATAATAAGGCTGCATGGTGTACCTTCAATTATAATCTCTGATAGGGACCCGAGGTTTACCTCTAGATTATGGGGAGCCTTGCAAAAGGTATTTGGTACAAGGTTTCACCTAATTACAACTTATCACTCCTAGACAGATAGGCAGTTGGGGAGGACTATCCAAACTTTAGAGGATATGTGAAGAGCTTGTGTGTTGGACAATCGAGGAAGTTGGGATAGATACTTACCTTTGATTGAGTTTACCTATAACAATAGTCATCATGCAAGTGTTGGTATGGCACCTTATAAAGCTTTGTATGGAAGGGAGTTCCAATCTCCCTTGTGTTGGTTTGAACTGGGTGAGCAGAGCCTATTAGGATCTGACCTTGTGAGGCACACCACAGAGCAAATAAGAAGGATGAAGGATAGAATCCTTACGGCTCAGAGTTATGAAAAGAGTTATGCAGATAAGAGGAGAAAGTCTTTAGAGTTCCGAGAAGGAGAACATGTATTCCTGAAAATCACTCCTACGACTGATTTAGATAGAGCCATGAAGGTCAAAAAGTTAAGTCCTTGTTTTCTTGATCCTTTTCAAATTCTGAAACGCATTGGTTAAGTTGCTTATCAAATGGTCTTACCTCCGAATTTGTCAAATCTCCATGATGTCTTTCATGTGTCTCAGTTGAGAAAATATCATTCCGATTCTAGCCATCTACTTGAGCATGAAAGTATACAGTTAAGGGAGGACTTAACCTTCAATCTACCACTATCTCGGATCGTGGACTGTGGGGTAAAACAGCTGAGGAACAAAACTGTACCCTTGGTCAAGGTAGCTTAGGGTAGAGGGAATATGTAAGATAATATGTGGGAGCTGGAGTCCGAGATGATGAACGAGTTTCCCAACCTGTTTACAAGTAATGAATTTTGGGGGCAAAATTCCTTTTAAAGGTGAAGAGAAATGTAACATCCTCAATTTCCCTTCGTGCTAAATTACCTCAGTACCCCTGAGTAAATAAACATTTAATGAGAAATTAAAAGATTAAGGCTTAATTAAAGAATTTATGTGGCAATTTGGTAGAGAAAATTTAAAAGAATGCTTAATTAAGATTAGAGAATATTTAATTGAGTAAGTCAAACTCTTAATAGCTTAATTAAGCACTAATCACTGACTCGAGTGCCGAGCTCAGTCAAATTACAATAAAACTGAGTTACACTACTTTGCGGTAAAGGGTGCAATCCGGGTCGTCTCACATGGATGATAATATTATATGATCAGAAATGCGTTGGGGGGGGGTTTGATTTATCAAATAAAAATGTAGCTAATTAAAATGGAAATGAACAGAAATTGAAACTCTAATCCAAGAATCAAAGGAAGACCATTTTCATTCAATCATTGAGTTCTAATTGTATGTCAACAAACCAGTCACTGATTAATGTCAAGTTTGAATGAAACCTCAATTCGACCTCTGCATTACACATGAAAAATTTCACATATTCGATTAACACTTAAATGATTAAACTCAGAAACCTCTAGAATCTAATCAATTCATGTTAATTTTCAAGCACTAACGCACTTAATCACCAAGTTCAAATCTGCAACCTAATTCTACTTGTCAAAACAGTTGCGTTACAATATTAAACAACCGAGTAATATGCAAGCAAACAAACAACCAAGTAGTTAATCACAATACTGGATTGAAAATCTTCAAATCCGAAATTGAATCAAAAACAAGGAAAAAGGGAGTAGAAGAAACCAAATTGATGAACTCTAAAGCAACAACCCTCAAGAATGCTAATGTTGTCTTTGAATCCTTGGATTAGATGGAAGCTTACTCCTCCATGAATGGAGGGAGACAAATTCGCAAGGTGAGGGGGTGTGAGAGAAGAAAGAAGAGAAGAAGAACAAAACCGAAAAACTCTTATTCAAAAATCTGTCTCCCTTACAAGTCTGGCCTCCTTCAAAAACCGGCCAAAATTAGAATCAAAACTGCCTAAAATTGTTAAATTGTAATTACTACATTAATACTCTCTCTCCCCTTTGAATCTGGACATCTTATTTGCTAAAATCAGAAATATAGAAAGAAAGTTACACTAAAAACATGAAATCATTATAACTAATTCTGTGAGTAACGTTCTTCTACCATTTTGGCTATCAAAGCGATTCCGTTTGGATTTCCACTCTGAAGAAGAATTGTAGCATTGGATGTCAGCTTCAAAATGCCACTGGAATGGGCTCAATCGGACATCTGTGGACCGAGATATGGCCCAAATACCACACCCTGCTCAGAATCCGCGGCTGCACCACTTCAGTTCACTTCTAGGCCCAATTTCAGCTTCTTAACACCAGAATTGGCCTCTGACCTCTTCATATAACTTGTAGGCCTATCTCTCAGCTTTTCTACAAATTAAGAATCACAATAAAATGAGCTCTACAACTCAAGATATAACCCAAAAACCAAAATAGTGTCAGAATTCACCTAATGCTGGGAAATTTAACTCAAACCCAAACAAAATCCAAACAATACAAAACGGTCCAATTCAAAACAATTAGGCACAAGAGAGAATTAATGAGCTATGAATGAGATAAAATTAAGTATATAAAAATCCAATTGATCAATCACCAATAATTAACTTAATCGAGTATAACTGAGGATAATTGAGCTTAATTATAAGTTTAATTTTCTTAATCATGTTCTTGTGTGTTAATCACTAATTCTTGCTTAATCAAGTTAATAAGTTGCAAGAGCACTTAATCACATGATTAAATTCAAATTTAGTCAACTAGATAATAAAGTAAAAAGTGATATCACTAAAGTAAAAAGTATTAGACAAGAGTGCCTTTTGTAAGAGCTAGTAAATGTTTTGTCTCCCCATCAACTAATTTGTCCCCCTTAATCCCTAATTAACACAAGATAACACAAAAATGAAGCAAAAACATCCTCCCCATGCCCTTATGAAGGCTACGGCCTCCCCCTCCCCCACCTGCATATCCATTTTCATTTTGTGACTCTTCACTCTTTCACTAAGTCTCTCAAATCCTCTCACTTCTCTCTACATCCTTTTTTTTTCTCCTTCATCTTCTTCTTCAATCTCCACCTCCATAACCAAACCTTTCTCACCAAGCCCTTCAAAGATCACCTCTTTTGGTCTTTGAAGACAAGAATCAAACACTACAACCTCCATATCATCAAGAACTCAAAAGCGTCTTCCTTTTCCATTCAAGCCCGCCACCTTCACCACTTTGAGGCTCCACCATCTTTTTCATTTTCTTCTTTTTGGCAATGCTAAACTTATTACTAGGTAGTGATCTTTTATCTTCTTTTTTGTTTACTCAAGAAAGCTTGAAGCTTGGTTCTCACCATGGCCAAGACCTTCAAGTGAGAACTTGAGAAAGTTTCCTTTTTTGGAAAAAGTTTGCTTCTTGAACCTTGTTCATGGTTGTTCATGTGGATGTCTTGAGTGTCCTTCATGAATGCCCTAAAAGTTTCCATTTTTATCAAAATATGTTCTTGATCTTATTCATTAGTTGTTCTTGTTTATTGAAAGTTTCTCTCCTTGAATGCTTTAAAGTTTCCATTTTTCTTTCTTGATGCATGAGATCTTGATGTTTCTTGTGGTTTGATCAAAAAGAATGACAATTCTTTGTGGTTTTGGTTTAAAGTTGGTTTCTTTCCTTTTATGAGCTAAAGATTGGAAAAGTTATTATCTTTACATCTTTCTTATGATTTTGATAAGACTACAAATATTCCAAAAGTGTAAAACTTTAAAAGGATACTCCTTGATGCATAAAAAGTGGCGCTACTTTTATGGGTTTCACAAGGTTTCAATTTATTCTTCTAGAAGACAAGAATATGTGTAAAAGTCTAAACCTTTTAGAACATGAAACTTTCCAAGTCATAAATGTAACACCTTACTAGACAAAGTACTATGCTTAAGTCATAATATATTATCTGATAAGTGATTACGTGTAGCGAGCTGATTAAATTCCATTTTCTATCTCATTATTAATTACCCATATAGAGATGATTGTTCACGTAACAAATTTTTTATTTGACGGCTGAATAAATACTAGATAATTATTGTACTGAAAGTAACGTAATATAAATAAAAATGCAAAATAGACAGAACTAATGCAAATTTCATCATAAATATATACATAGACGTCTATTTTCAAAGTTTGTCAGAAGGTACATAAGTAGTACAGGGTAATAAACTGAGGCCACTTAAAACAAAATAAATCAGTCTATCCCTATGAACAGTACCTTAACTGGTCCCCTACGGGGCATTTCACGTACTGATCAACCCCTAGGTTACTACCCGTGACCCAAAATATCAAAAGAGAGCCACTCTGTACACCTTCTGCTGCTACCACATGTGTGTTATCTAGAGGGATTCTGAGGAAAGGAATCCATTCACCATGCCGGTACCGGCAGGAGTATAGTCCACGCCCGGGGCTAAGGATGAGGAAGATGAACTCACTGCCTCAGACGGATCCTCCTTAGACATCGAGACTGAGGGTATTTGTTGTGGTGGTGAGGCTGGCGGAGCCATGGGAGTTGCTGCTGTTGCCGGTGCTGCAACCACTGCATGTGGAGGTGGAAAAGGATGGGCCATGTATAGCGGGATAGCAATGTAAGGTGTGGTGTAACACCTCACCAGACAATTACTATGCTTAAGTCATAATAGATTATCTAATAAGTGATGACGTGTAGTGAGCTGATTAAATTCTATTTTCTGTAATATTATTAATCACTCGCATAAAGGTGACTAATCGTGTAATAGTATTTTCTGCTTGACAGCGAAATAAATACTAGTCAATTGGTATATTGTAAGCAACATAGCATAAATAAAATAGCAATAAAGACGGAACTACTGCAACATATATCTTAAATATATACATAAACATCTGCTTTCAAAGTTTGTCAAAATGATATGGGGTAAAAGAAATATGAGGCCGCTAACACAAAATAAAATGGCCGGTCCCTAAGAACACTACCCTAGGTGGTACCCATGGGACATTTCATATACTACCCCTATTCTATACTCATCTATCCATGGCCCAGAATGCCAAAAGAGGGCCGTCCTATACACCTACTATCGCTATGGCATATCCACTGTCTATCCGGAGTCTAAAGAAAGAAACTCATTCGCCATGGGTGCGTCTGCAGGGGGATGGCCTGTGCTAGGAGCAGAGGACAAGGAGGAACTCGCTGCCTCAGATGGATCCTCCTCTGACATCGAGGCGGAAAGCATATGCTACAGTGGTGAAGCACAAGGAGCCATTGGAGTTGGGGCTGCCGCTACTGCTGGTCTTGCTAGTGGTGATGGTTGGAGGTGGAAATAGAGGGGCCATATGTAGGGGAATGGCAATATACGGGACAACAGGGTCAAACAGTGGATGCATAAGTGGTATGGCAAAGTCTCTCTAGAAAAAGAAATACAAACGAAACTGGCACCTGCCAGATATATATACAGAATCTAGGAATGGGTCGATGTGGATGTGGAGCTCAGGGAACTCAATGAATAGGACTCCTATCACTGCGTGCTCCATAGTCTGAGAATGATGCGGAAATATACAGTAGGGTGAGAAATAAAAATTTCTCAGTAAGAATTCCTAGTTCTACACATCTGTCATCGATTTCAATCCCAGTTGTTTTGGTCTTTCAATAATTTCCAGTGGTACAACACAAAATGATATTTAACTTAAATACTTATTGAAAAACATACACTGAAACAAACTAAATTTTAATTAATAGAAACACTAAGGCAATTATACAGTAATTGTAAAGGAGCAACAGCATATTACGAAAAATAAACAGGTATCTAGGACAGTCAATTAATAAGCATTACACTGTGCATATGAATGTGCAATTAGAAATGCCTCTTATTCTTGAAGGCTTTCACCTATTAGAATTCTTTTTCCAGAGAGACTTTGCCGTACCACTTATGCATCCATTGTTTGACCCCGCTGTCCCGTATATTGCCATTCCCTTACATATGGCCCATCCATTTCCACCTCCACCACCAGTAGCACCAGCACCCACAGCAGCGGCAGCCCCAGCTCCTATGGCTCCTCCTGCTTCACCACCGCAGCAGATGCTTTTCGCCTCGATGTCAGAGGGGGATCTATCTGAGGCAGCGAGTTCCTCCTCATTCTCTGCTTTTAGCGTGGGCCATCCCCCTGCAGACACACCCATGGCGAATGGGTTTCTTTCTTCAGACTCCGGATAGACAGTGGATATGCCATAGCGATAGTAGGTGTACAGGACAGCCCTCTTTTGGCATTCTGGGCCATGGATAGATGAGTATAGAATAGGGGTAGTATATGAAATGTCCCATAGGGACCACCTAGGGTAGTGTTCTTAGGGACCGGCCGTTTTATTTTGTGTTAGCGGCCTCATATTTCTTTTACCCCATATCATTTTGACAAACATTGAAAGTAGATGTTTGTGTATATATTTAAGATATATGTTGCAGTAGTTCTGTCTTTATTGCTATTTTATTTATGTTATGTTGCTTATAGTATACCAATTGACTAGTATTTATTCCGCTATCAAGCAAAATATACTATTACGCAATTAGTCACCTTTATGCGAGTGATTAATAATGTTACAGAAAATAGAATTTAATCAGCTCACTACCCGTAATCACTTATCAGATAATTTGTTATGACTTAAGCATAGTAATTGTCTGGTGAGGTGTTACATTTTTGGTATCAGAGCAATTCGTCCAAATATAGGCCTGAGGATTGGACTGACTATGCTTTGCATATGCTCTGTATTCCTTAGATATTATTATGTTCTGAGTCTTGTCCATATGGATAGGACGTATGTGAGGGAGTTTGCCTAACGGTGCTATTATTTACTAGCACACCGAACTTAGTATTGGGCCTGATCAACTCAATTACTCTTGTTTTGTGTGTTCAGAACTTGATGGCTTCTGGAAGGCGAGGTAGGCCGCGAACTTCTCCAACATGGGAGGAATCTACAGAGTTCCTGGATACGATGCGAGAGAAGGCACACGCTATGCGCGAGCAGGCGGCTGCGGCAACTAAAATGATGGGCCAACTAGGAAGGCAGTCAGAGGTAGGTTATGGTGGAAATCATAATGGCCCTGGAATGGATCTGGAATTGCGGAGTTTCGGAAGGCCAACCCACCCAGCTTCAGGGGAACCTTTAACCCAGATAAGGCAGATGATTGGGTTAAAGCTATGGAAAAGATTTTCTCCATGTTAGATTGCACAGACTGTCAGAAGGTGACTTTTGCCACCTATATGTTAGAAGCCGATGCAGAATTTTGGTGGAATGATGCACGGCGATTATTAGAAGGATCCCAGATAGATATCACTTGGGACGTATTCAGAGATGCATTCTACCAGAAGTATTTCCCCGCGTCTATCCGCAATGCCAAGGAGTTGGAGTTCATGCACCTTCGTCAAGGGAATAGTAGCGTGTCAGAGTACATTGCTAAATTTGAGGAGTTGTGCAAATTTTCCACTATTTATCAACGGAGCCCCGACGAAGCATGGAAATGCATGAAATTTGAAGGTGGACTGAGAGAAGACATTCTTGCCACCATAGGACCAATGGAGATCAGAGATTTCTCCACCTTAGTGAATAAGTGCCGCCTAGTGGAGGACTGTAACAAGAAGTTAGTTGCTGCTAGATCATCCGACAATAACTTCAAGAAGGGGTTAGCTCCGCAAGGCCCAAAGTTCAAGCCCAACTTACAACAGCAGAGAAAGTTTTAGCCAGTGAACAATAGAGGCAAGCAACCTCAAAGGCCTTATGGGAACCAAACCTGCAACCAATGCGGCAGAAATCATGGCGACCGCCCCTGCTTGGCAGGTCAAAATGTTTGCTTTGGGTGTGGCAAACCAGGCCAGAGAATCTATGAATGCCCTGCCAGGAACCCTCAACTAACTCCTAAGCCACAATGCTAGGGGAGAGTTTTCATTATGGATGCACAGGAGGTCAACAAGTCGAAAGATTTGATTCGAGATACATGTGAAGTGAATGGTAAGACCTTAACTGCTTTATACGATTCAGGTGCATCTCATTCCTTCATCTCTTATGATTGCATGATAGCCTTGCAGCTACCTATTTCTGAATTACCCTATGACTTGTTAGTTTTTACTCCTACCAGTAAGCCTGTTAAAACTAATCATATTTGTATCAATGTCCCTTGTCAGATAGGAGGTCAAACTTTTTCGGCCAATTTAATTTGTCTTTCCTTGTCCGGACTTGACATGATTTTGGGTATGGACTGGCTCTTTGCCAACCAAGCCCTATTAAATTGGTCTGATAAATTCATTATACTTCCCCCTGTTTCACCTTTTGAATCAATAACCTCTATAAGTCTTTATTTAAGTTCCTTAACCGTATACCACTATGGGAATGGAAGCCAAGGGTATATTTTCTTATCAACCAGTGTAGCAGAGGTTGATCAGGAGTTAAATAATATTCCAGTTGTTAAGGAATATCCTGATGTGTTCCCTGAAGATATTCCTGAGTTCCTTCCTGAGAGAGAGATTGAGTTCACCATTGAACTGGTGCCAAGAGTGGGACCAACATCTTTAGTGCCATACTGCATGTCACCCTTGGAACTAACCGAACTTAAGGGACAAATTGAAGAACTCCTGAAGAAGAAATTTATTAGGCTGAGTGCATCACTGTGGGGAGCCCCAGTCCTATTAGTTAAGAAGAAAGATAGAGGCATGCGACTATGTGTAGATTATAAGCAGTTGAATAAGACGACAATCAAGAACAAGTATCCGTTGCCAAGAATTGATGATCTCATGGATCAGCTGCAAGGGGCTACTGTATTTTCCAAGATTGACCTACAGTCTGGATATCATTAGATTCGGGTTCAAGAAGAAGACATCCCAAAGATGGCATTTCGGACTCGTTATGGACATTATGAATATACTATGATGTCATTCGGATTAACGAATGCACCGGCAATATTCATGGATTACATGAATCGAATATTCAGACCATATCTCGATAAATTTGTGGTGGTGTTCATTGAGGATATACTTGTCTATTCGAAGACAGAACAGGAGCACACAGAACATTTGCGATTGGTTCTGCAATTTCTAAGAGAAAAGAAACTTTATGCCAAGCTATCCAAAATGTGAATTTTGGATGGATGAAGTAAAATTTCTTAGCCATGTGGTATCCCACGGGGGAATTTCAGTGGATCCCAGTAAGGTAGAAGCAGTATTAAAGTGGGAGTGACCAACAACAGTTACGGAAGTTAGAAGCTTCTTAGGGTTGGCAGTATACTATAGGAGATTTGTTAAGAACTTCTCTCAAATAGCCCTACGCTTAACAAAGTTAACTAGGAAGAATGTCCTATTCGAATGGACACCCAAGTGCGAGCAGAGTTTTCAAGAATTAAAGGAAAGGTTGACAACAGCCCCAGTACTTATTTTACTGGATCCTCATGGATCATTTGAAGTGTACTGTGATGCTTCTAAGAAAGGATTAGGGTGTGTGTTAATGCAGAACAGGAACATTGTAGCGTATGCTTCCAAGCAATTGAAGACTCATGAAAGAAATTATCCAACACATGACATCGAGCTAGCAGCGATAATATTTGCCTTAAAGATATGGAGACACTATCTCTACGGAGTGAAGTTTGAAGTATTTTCTGATCACAAAAGCTTGAAATACCTTTTTGATCAGAACGAATTGAACATGAGGCAACGAAGATGGATGGAGTTTCTCAAAGATTATGAATTTGACTTAAAGTACCATCCAGGCAAGGCAAAGGTAGTGGTAGATGCCCTAAGTAAAAAATCCTTAACAGTGTCGTGGATGATGATCAAAGAAACAGAACTTATAGAAAGCTTCCAAACCCTCAACTTGGGAATCTCTGTAACTTCCAGTGCCATTCAATTACACCAACTTAAGATAACTAGTACTTTCGAAGATCAAATCCA
This sequence comes from Pterocarpus macrocarpus, assembly GCA_031439585.1. NCBI lineage: Eukaryota > Viridiplantae > Streptophyta > Magnoliopsida > Fabales > Fabaceae > Pterocarpus > Pterocarpus macrocarpus. The sequence goes on from CM062514.1 coordinate 49,681,000, forward strand.
GCAAGCACAATAAGGAAATGACGACTTCCAGCAAATAGTACGACTGGTGCAATCTAGCAAGCTAACAGGATTATCTCAAGATGCAAAAGGAATATGGCGATATCATGGAAGAATATGTGTACCTGAGGAGAACGACCTAAGGAGGAAGGTCTTGGAGGAAGCCCACAAGAGTGAGTTTATGATCAATTAGATTATTATATACTTATTTTCCCTCATTCTTAGCTCATTAATTCTCTCTTGTGCCTAATTGTTTTGAATTGGACCGTTTTGTATTGTTTGGATTTTGTTTGGGTTTGAGTTAAATTTTCCGGCATTAGGTGAATTCTGACACTGTTTTGATTTTTGGGTTATATCTTGAGTTATAGAGCTCATTTTATTGTGATTCTTGATTTGTAGAAAAGCTGAGAGATAGGCCTACAAGTTATATGAAGAGGTCAGAAGCCAATTCTGGTGTTAAGAAGCTGGAATTGGGCCTAGAAGTGAACTGAAGTGGTGCAGCCGCGGATTCTGAGCAGGGTGTGGTATTTGGGCCATATCTCGGTCCACAGATGTCCGATTGAGCCTGTTCCAGTGGCATTTTGAAAGACATCCAAGGCTACAATTTTTCTTCAGAGTGGAAATCCAAACGAGATTGTTTTGATAGCCAAAATGGTAGAAGAACGTTACTCATGGAATTAGCTATAATGATTTCATGTTTTTAATGTAACTTTCTTTCTATAATTCGGATTTTAGCAAATGAGATGTCCAGATTCAAAGGAGAGAGAGAGGATTAATGTAGTAATGACAATTCAATAAATTTGAGGCATTTTGATTCGGTTTTGGCTGGCTAATATAGGGGGAGCCAGAATTGTAACTTGGGACAGATTTTGGAATAGGAAGCAATTTTCGGTTTTGGTTCTTCTTCTCTTCTCTTCTCTCACGCCCCCCCCCACCTTAACTGTAACACCCTAATAAACCCATACTACGCTTAAGTCGTATTACAGCGTTTTATTAGTTGTTACTTATGCTTGTGGAACACTAAACTGCACTTGAAATTAAATTACGCGGAAAATACGGTAAAATTTTTTCTTTTTCTTTAAAATACGTCGTCACTTTTGGAAAGTAAAGCCTCGCGCGAGAAGATAGAGATAAACGAGCGTATCGCAAAGATTTCAGTATAGTTTAAAGGAACAGAGATAATCAAAATACCATACATTCACATTGGTACTACAACCACATAATTATAATTAATCTCATAATATCCAACAAATACATAAAAAGGGAACTCATGGTCATGCCATAGTCCCAATATCAAAGGTACATAAGTTTGATACAAAATGAAATACAACAGATAAGGAGCACTAATGAAATAGGCCCACGTAGACACATGCTGGCTTCTCGGCCCCTTCCATGCCCTTCCACCGAATGGACTCAGGTCCTCGAGTGCTTGGTTCCCCTCGCTCCTCGGCCTCGGGGAACGTGAGGAGTGTGGATGATACGAGGGTGTCGACTGATCACTTCCACGCGACGAATGCGACGGCCGGGAGTATAACTGGCGACTGAAGAACGTTCCTCAGAGGGATCCTCCTCGGACGCGGCCGGATGGTACTCGGGGAGCGGCGGCGAAGCAGCTGCTGCCTTAGGAGTAGCTGTCGAGCTCACTTCAATCACTGGGACCTCTGGTAGTGGCTCGGGCTCGGCTACGGGTAATCCCGGCGACATCGGCTCCATCTCGATGTCGGGTAATGGCTCAGGCGGAAAGTCCCAAGGACCTAGGGGCTGTCCAAGGAAAGCCGATGAGATGTCTGCGGGGGCTGGCGGGACCTCCGGCTCCTCCTGCTCAAAAACTCGACCCGGGTAGAAATACTTGCGAACTATCGTGGTGGTTGTGGCCACGATAGCGTGGGCATCCTCATCATAGGCCCACTCATGGTGGGGAGGCTCCATGCTCCATGTCACGGGGCGTGCCATGAGTATCTGGTGACGAGACGGAAAAACAGCTAGGGTGAGAAATAAGATTTCTCAGTAGGACTCGAACCCGACACGAAAGTGTCATCGTTATCGTCCCAGCCACTTCGGTTTTATTAATGAAAATAGTGAGCATGCATAGGGTTCAATTCTTGGTTTTTCGAAAACATGAATATCCGAAGCGGATTTAATTTTACATACTCTCTAATCATTTACGTCATAATATACATGAACACAATCATATTTACATAAAACATGCATATCCAAGCTATGAAATTCTCTTGACTTCTTCCCTTTCTAGGGTTTTGGACCGAAGTCCCTTTTCTTTTCTTAACTTGACTTTATCTTTTCACCCACTAAACATAAGTGGTAATGAGCTCATACCGTGGCTGTCGCCACCATAGAATTTCGGTACTTACACTAGCTGGGTCATGCCATGCCTCATGTAAGACCTATCCCCTATACTCACACTAGCTGGGTCATGCCATGCCTCATGTGAGTCGTGGGTGAGGGGAAACTTAAATTAGGTTACCTTCCTTTTTGAAGGATCACTTACTTGAATTAAACTTCTTCTTATTTAAGCATTATGATGCAAAATATTTCTAAGTCCATAATTCTTACAAAATTTCTAAGACATATGGCTAGGCCAGAAAGCTTCCCAAAATTTTGCCAAACAGAGAAACCAATATCATAGTATCATCGAGCATCATATCATATCATCATTATCATATTATCATCATCATAACATCATCATATCATCATCATAACATCATGCTTGCATATAAACATAGGCATATTCTCAAGCAACATTTTATGAGCTTAGCTTAGTAAATTGGATGCAAGCTTTTAATTGAGGTTGTCTCTTGTGTAAACTTCTCTTATTGAGCATAATGCCAATTTTTGTCTAATGTCCTTTTTTGATACTTTTTAAGTGAATTATGAGGGTTCTCTAATGCTTAATGTAAGGGTATTAATGTCTTAAATCTTATTTCTCCTTATTCTTTAACTCTTACCCTAGCCAGTTTTACTTTTACAGTGGGGCAGTAACTTTGAAAATTCACCATAATTTCATCTTTTACTCTTTTATTTCGAATTTTTGTGGATACACTTCTCTGAGTCTATTTTTAAACAAAAGAAACCCCACTTAAAAATTCATTTTGTAGCTTGAGTTATGCATATTTTATTCTGACTGTTCAGTTTCTAAGTTCACTCCGGTACAGTGGATTGTTACTTCTCATTATAATTACTCAGAAGGAATCTGAGAAAACTGTTTTATGGGTTTGTTCCTCTATGTCTTAGCTTTCATTTAAACTTGGTCTCACTCAAAAATCATTTTTGTAGCTCGAGTTATACACATTTTAGTGTAGACTGCCCAGACAGAAACCAATCCGAGAACAGTCCACTTTGAAAAATCATATCTCACTCATTTTAACTCCGAATCTTATGTATTTTATATGTATGGAAAGCTCTCTGAGTCTATTTTCATATAAAATTGGTTCCACTAATTTATGAGTTTTCTGGAAAAAGTTATACCATTCGGTTTACAGACTGCCAGAGAATCCAGATTTCACGTTTTGATTTTTCTCATGTTTTCTCCAAAACACTCAACCTCACTTTCAAGAAAACATTCTCAAGTTATAAAACACTCATATACCATGAAAGATTAGTGAAAAACTAACATGTTGGAGCTCAAAAATATCGAGTTCAACCATGCATCACACCAAACCGAAAACATGTTTTCAACAAACAACCATACAAGCAACAACATCTCATTTTATGACAAGAATGGCTATGATGCCCATAATCAATCTTTAAAATCACCTAGCTATGGAGAGCATAGGAGTTCTAAAGCTTGAAAAACAAGAGAGAAAAAGAGTTTAGAGCCACTACCAAAGAGAGTTTTCTTGGAGGATTTTGAAGATGGAGAAGGTTGGAGAGAGCCTTCCTCCTTGAATGCTTGGAAATGGGGCTTGGTGAGTGTTTGTTTTGTTTCTCCAAGAACCAAAGAGGGTGGTTCTTGAAGGGCTTGTGAGAATGGTAAATGGAGATGAGTGGGGAGTAGTATGAGGGTTGGAAGAAAAACAATGAAACTTGGAAGAAGAAGAGAGTATGAGACTTGGAGAGAGGAGAGAGCTTTGTGTGTGTGTGTGTGTGTGTGTCTTGAGGGAGGAAGTGAAAAATGAAATGAGGAGAGAGGGAGGGCTGATTGGGTGGCGCAAAAATGAGAGAGGGAGTGAGGTGACTTTGCTTCTTACACAAGCTAGGGAGTGGGGAAAACCATAGGGCAAAAGAGTGTGTTGTGTTTCCTTTGAGTCTTGGCAATTGGGTAAAGACTATGTAGTGTTTTTGTCAAGTGGTTAAAAGCATGAGCTCTCTTAGGATTTGGCATTGGATGGCTAGGATCACACCAAGTGTCATGATCTTGGTGAAGAAGAGTACAACTCTTGTCATGACTTAAGGGATCTACTAATGTGGACTCTTGCTCTTGTGGTGCATGATGAGAAAGTAAATGGATGGTTGGATATGGCTCTTGCTTTGACCAAACTTTCAAACCATAACTAAAAGGAAGTTTCTACATCTTTCTAATTGTTGTAATTATCTAAATATTAATTAATTCACTTGGTTTAAATTACTCATTAGCACATTTTAATTAAAAAGGATTTTTCCTCATTAATTTTGTAAGAAGATGTGAAGGTTAATGTGATTAAGTTTTGAGACTTATATGCTCTTAATTAATTAGATTAAACCATCTTGATTTTATGTTCTAAATCATGGATTAATAAGGATTGGGCAATTAGGCTTTTAATTGTAACCTTTAATGCATTATGTTTCAATTGTTGACTTTTACTTATCTTGTTGACTTGCCTTTAATTTACTAAGCTCTTGCTCATCGAGATTAGCCGATTAATTCTCAGTTAATCGTTAACCTCTCTAATTAGTCAGGATCACTGAACTAATTAGCTTAGACAAAAATTGGGGATGTTACATTAACAACTCGTCTTCCTCCATTCATGGAGGAGTAAGCTTCCATCTAATCCAAGGATTCAAAGAAGCATTAGCTGTCTTGAGGATTTGCGCAACCAAACTTCATCAAATCAAATCGGTTTTCTACTCCCTTTTCTTTCATTGTGATTAATCCAATTTCGGATTTAAAGGTTTTTGATTCGGAATTGTGATGGATTATAATTGATTGCTTACTTGCTTGCTTGCATATTGGTTGATTGATTAATGTGTAATGCAATTGCGTGAGTAGAATCATTTTCAGGTTTGAATTTGATGATTGATTACATTGGTGCTTGAAAATTAACATGAATTGGTTAGGTTCTAGAGGTTTCTGAATTTAATCATTTATCTGTTAATTGAATGCATGAAGGTTTTCGTGTGCAATGTCATATCCGAACAGAGGTTTTTTTCGGGTTTGATGTCAGTCATTGATTTGATTTGAATGATAATTTTTAGAATCCGATGATAGATTAGCCATTGTCTTTCTTGGTTCTTGGATTGGATGTTCCAAATTCTATTCATTTCTTTTATACTCATTTCAGTATTTTAAATTCCTAAACCCGCCCCCCCAATTTCCTGATCGTATAACATTGTCATCATTTGAGGAAGCGACCGGGTTGCACCCTTGCTACGAGTTTAGTGTAATTCGGTTTTTATTGTAATTTGATCGAGCTCGGCACTCGAGTCAGTTTACTATACATCCCGGCATTAACAAAATGTATCAAGATCTCAAGAAGATGTTTTGGTGGCCAGGCCTTAAAACAGATGTGGCCAATTTTGTAAATAAATGTCTAACTTGTCAGAAGGTGAAAATAGAGCATCAGAAGTCGGCAGGGACATTACAACCCTTGGAGATTCCGGAATGGAAATGGGAGAGCATTTCTATGGATTTCGTGATGGGCTTACTAAGAACCGCCTAAGGGTATAACGCTATATGGGTCATAGTGGACAGACTAACCAAGTCAGCTCACTTTTTGCCCATTCGAGCAAATTCTCCTCTAGAGAAGTTGGCTCAACTGTATATTCAAGAAGTGGTATGGTTACACGGTATTCCTTCAACAATCATTTCAGATCGAGACCCAAGGTTCACTTCACGGTTTTGGGGAGCACTCCAGAAGGCATTTGGTACTAGGCTATGTCTAAGTACTGCATATCATCTGTAGTCAGATGGTCAAACGGAGCGAACGATTCAGACCCTGGAAGATATGTTACGAGCATACATTTTGGAACAATGGGGAAGTTGGGATCGATACTTACCGTTAGTCGAATTTGCATACAATAATAGTTTCATGCTAGCATTGGCATGGCTCCATATGAGGCTTTATATGGCCAGAAGTGTCAATCTCCTCTATGTTGGTACGAATCAGGAGAACAGAGTCTCCTAGGTCTGGAACTAGTCAGACAGGCAACAGAGCAGATCAAAAGTATCTGTAGTAAGATACTTGCAGTTCAAAGCCATCAAAAGAGTTACATGGATGTCAGGAGAAAACCTTTGGAGTTCTAAGAAGGAGACCACGTGTTTATAAAGATCACACCCACAACTGGAGTAGGTAGAGCCATTAAAGTCAAAAAGCTAAGCCCTTGCTTTATAGGTCCCTTTCAAATTTTAAAGCGAACCGGGCTAGTCGCCTATCGAGTTGCTTTACCTTCGCATCTATCAAATCTTCATGATGTTTTCCACATTTCCCAACTCAAAAAATACCAGCCTGATTCTACTCACTTTTTGGAACCTGAATCAATCTAGTTAAGGGATGATTTAACTTTCCATGTACCCCCAACACAGATAGTGGACAGGAGCATTAAGCACCTTTGGAATAAAGCCGTATAGCTGGTAAAGGTGGCATGGGGACACGATGACTCAGCGGACTATACGTGGGAGTTAGAATCGAATATGAGGAGGGAGTATCCCGAATTATTCTTAGGTACTAAATTTTGAGGACAAAATTTTTTTTTAGGGGGATAGAAATGTAATGTCCGAAAAATTCCATCCTTAACAACCGAGTTATTCGGTTTTTATCGAATAGGTGGGTTTAATCAGAATTCGATTAAATACTTACTTAAAGCCAATTAAGGGTGCATTGAGAGGATTAAGCTTGATGGAATTAGATGAGGAGCGTAGAAAACCGATTTACCGATTTAAGAGTAATCGGTAAGATTTCGGAGTTTTAAACTGTCGGAACCATATCAGTAGAAATCATACCATGAATGCCCTAGGATCAATGGCTAAGATTTATCCAAATAACCCACCCAAGTGGCGCCTAAGACAACCCTTGATGGTGGAAGCCAAATCAAAATGGAAAGCATAGAGAGATCCACTAATCACATGCACTCAACATCCAATTATCTCTACTTTTCTTTCCTTTCCCTTTTATGAATCTCGGCCACTTCTCCTTGCTGAGCTCCCTTCATTTTCTTCTTATCATTCTCACCTCCACTCCATTTTCATCTCTTCTTCAAGCCCCATCACAAATTGCTTGCACCAAGGACACAAAATCACCACAAACTCAACTAGACAAGGTAGGAATTTCTACTTCTCTTCTCACTTTCTCTGATTTGGGGTTGAATAGAGATCTTGGATAATCTGAGAATTTGATGTTATGTAGAGTGATGATGATGGTTTATGATTAATTTTGCATGTATGTGGTGATTAAAACCGAAATTGATAGCAAATGGCTTAAAAAGGGGAGGCAAACCTAGAAGCAGGTTAGGGTTTCCCTTGGCGGTCCATACGGCGGAGTGTACAGCTCCGCCTACTGCTATTTAAATCTAATGAAACCATTTTTATATTAAACTAGGCATCCAGGCTTTCCATACATATAAAATATAAGGCCATTGGATTAGTATAGAATTAGTTATGAATTTTTGAAATTAGACCTAGAAACTTGGGTTCTTACCCGGGCAGCATGGGTTGAGAAGGGTGTAACTCACCCTACACAACTCCAAATTCAGTGCAACCAAAGGTGTTTGAAAGCTAACACATAGAAAAATGTCACATAAAAATTTTTGAATTTGATAAGGTCCCTTTTGTTCCTAGTGAGTCGAGAAATTTGCCCTATGTCCAATCCAAGATAGAATAGGGTAAACCAGTAAGGTCAAGTTCTAAAGCTTATAACTCAAATTATACTCATCCAAATGACATTAAACTTAATTCATTTGAAAGCTTGTTCTGTTAGCTTTACATGGATATAAATTTTGCATGATTTCACTAATATTTCTATTTTTAGTGAATTTCTCCCCATAAGAGTGCAATTCTAGTTAGAAGAAGGACAAGTCTCAAAAAAATTTGAGTTAATGTTGGAAGTCGGAAGTTAGTGAATAGGAAGCTAGGTCAGTACACTTAGAACCGAAGAAGTGTGTAAGGATGAACCAGAAAGTATATACATAAGGTTGGATTTGAACGTGTTTACTTAGTGATTGAACTCGGATGTAGTGAATAGGAGTCCATATCGGATATGTTTGAAGGCTGTAATTCGGAACTTAGTAGAGAGAGGGCTAGATTGGGTATATTGATGTCGAACTCGAGATTCAGTAATTAGGGAGCTTGGGATTTAGGAAACATACCTATCAAAGCCTCAAAAGACCAATGGTGGAATAAGGTCGGAAGTCGCACAACCCGGAAATCGGAAATGATGTAACCTCGGGAGGCCGAACATAGTGTAGGGAAATCGGAACCTAGATAAGGTCGAAACTAGGAACACGTTGGATATTGAAGGTTGAACTCGGGAACCTTAAAAAAAATTAAAAGCCTACAAGTAAGATTGATAGTTGAGACTTTAAATCTTGTACTTATAAATATTGTTATATACTTGATATGAATATGATGTCTTATATGGAGTTTACTATTTAACTTAAATGTACTAGTTGTCTGGCACTATTCATGGGGAAGCGGACTCGATCCATTGTTCTGCCGAAATTTTGATAAGAGATTCATACGCTGTGTAATTTAAAATAACATCGATATATGATACTTGAAGAATCAAGCTACACATGCATTCAATTCATGATATTGAAAAGGATTCCATTTTACTTGGGCTAGCCCTGGAACAAATTAAGGGGAATAGATTAGTGGGAAGGTCGGGGAAAGTAAACCCGGCAATCCTATATAAGAACAAGCTCGGTCCTGAAAAGCGGACTATTACCCAAGAGTATATGGCCAATAACTCCCAAGGGACCAAGGATGGAAATGAATTCTAATAGGCGAAAGCCTTCAAGAATAAGAGGCATTTCTAATTGCACATTCATATGCACAGTGTAATGCTTATTAATTGACTGTCCTAGATACCTGTTTATTTTTTGTAATATGCTATTGCTCCTTTACAATTACTGTATAATTGCCTTATTGTTTCTGTTAATTAAAATTTAGTTTGTTTCGATGTATGTTTTTCAATAAGTATTTAAGTTAAATATCATTTTGTGTTGTACCACTGGAAATTATTGAAAGACCGAAACAACTGGGAATGAAAGCGATGACAGATGTGTAGAACTAGGAATTCCTACTGAGAAATTTTTATTACTCACCCTACTGTATATTTCCGCGTCATTCTCAGACTATGGAGCACGCAGCGATAGGAGTCCTATTCATTGAGTTCCCTGAGCTCCACATCCACATCGACCTGTTCCTAGATTCTCTATATATATCTGGCAGGTACTAGTTTCGTTTGTATTTCTTTTTCCAGAGAGACTTCGCCGTACCACTTATGCATTCACTGTTTGACCCCGCTATCCCGTATATTGCCATTCCCCTACATATGGCCCATCTATTTCCACATCCACCACTAGCAGTAACGGCAGCCCCAGCTCCTATGGCTCCTCCTGCTTCACCACTGCAGTAGATGCTTTCTGCCTCGATGTCAGAGGAGGATCCATCTGAGGCAGGAAGTTCCTCCTCGTCCTCTATTCCTAGCGCGGGCCATCCCCCTGCAGACGCACCCATGGCGAATGGGTTTCTTTCTTCAGACTCCGGATAGACAGTGGATATGCCATTGCGATAGTATGTGTACAGAACGACCCTCTTTTGGCATTCTGGGCCATGGATAGATGAGTATAGAATAGGGCTAGTATATGAAACGTCCCATGGGGACCACCTAGGGTAGTGTTCTTAGGGTTTGGCCGTTTTATTTTGTGTTAGCGGCCTCATATTTCTTTTACCCCATATCATTTTGACAAACTTTGAAAGCAGATGTTTATGTATATATTTAAGATATATGTTACAGTAGTTCCACCTTTATTGCTATTTTATTTATGTTATGTTGCTTACAGTATACCAATTGACTAGTATTTATTCCGCTGTCAAGCAAAAAATACTATTACGCGATTAGTCACCTTTATGCGAGTGATTAATAATGTTACAGAAAATAGAATTTAATCAGCTCACTACACGTAATCACTTATCAGATAATCTATTATGACTTAAGCATAGTAATTGTCTGGTGAGGTGTTACATGCAGTGGGGTCGAAGAGGGGATGAGTAAAGGGAACAACAAAATCTCTATGAAAGAAGAAATAAAAACAGAACTGACATCTACTAGATACATATATATAGTCTAGAAATGGGTCTAGGTGGATGTGGAACTCAGGGAACTCGATGATCAGGACTCCGGTGGCCGCGTTCTCCATGATCTGAGAATATCATGGAAATATATAGTAGGGTGAGAAATAAAGATTTCTCAGTAGGAATTCCTAGTTTATACATATCTGTCATTGTTGTCATCCTCAATTGTTTCGGATTCTGGTTAATTAAAAGAAAATATTGGATCAACAGGATGTCCTACTCAATTAGTTATAGAAATCATAGCCCGAAACACAGCTTTGTTTTACTTAAGGAAATAAAGGAAATTAAATAGAGAAATAAACAACCAAACCTGTGTTTTTGACATAGTTAAGTGACAATCATAAAGTGAACAATAATATATATAGATATATAACATCTAATGGTACAATTAACTCAATGCATGATAACAGAAAATTGTGGATATGCATAAGAAATAATGCACTTGAACCTAACTCATATTTTCCATACTTGGTCCCCTAGGAGTATATTGGCCATAAGACTCCTAGATAATAGTCCGCTTTTTAGGATCGAGCTTGTTCCTATACAAGGTTGCCGGGTTTACTTTCCCCGACTTCCCTATTGATCTATTCCCCTTAACTTTGTTCAAGGGCTGGCCCAAGTCACATGGAAATCCTTCCTCATTCTTATAAAGGTAGCATTGCTTGTCTAATACTTGTCTAATACTTTGACCAATGCATGCATAACTTGTAAATTCATATTAATTGAAATCTCTGCTGAAATTTCGGTAGCATAATGGATCATGACTGCTTCCCCATGAATAGTGCCAGACAACTAGGAAATTTTAATCAAATAGCAAACCTAATATAGAGCATCATATCTTCAGTAGTTGTCACACACAACAAAGTCTTATGAGCAAAGCTTAGGTAGTTAGGTGCAAGTTTTAAAATCTTAAGTCTTAATCTATCTTGCAAGCTTTTAATTTCTATTGATGTTCTTGAGTTTGAACTTAGGACTGAGTTCCGAGATTATATAAGTTCCAACTTCCTAGGTGATGTTCGATCTCCGAGATTCGTTTCTGGGTCAAGTGTTGGAATTACGATATAAGAGTTTTAAAGCGTCCTAGCTCTCAACTTTCGAGATGAAGGTATAAGCTTCAATATTTTGGTACCAACTTCCAAGTTTATGTTGAAAATCCTGACTTCCGAGTTTAGGTTTTATATTCTTATCTTGACTTTCAATTTCAAAGTGTTTTATGTGATTGTGATCCCTATTTGTGACCTTAATCCACAATTGGTCTTCCAAGACTTTTATGAGTATGTTTCCTAAGTTCCAAGTTTCTGATATTGACTATACCCGATCTAGTTTCCTATTCACTACGTTCCGAGTTCAACACTAAGTATACGCAATCTAGCTCTCTATTTGCTAAGTTCCAAGTTCAACATTAAGTATACCCAATCTAGCTCTCTGTTTGCTAAGTTTCGAGTTCTGATATTAACTAAAATTGATCTAGTATTCATACATGTCTCTAACCAAAATTGCACTCTTATAAGAGAAAATTCACCAAAAATAAAAATCTGGTGAAACCATATGAAATTTATATCACTATAAAGCTAACAAAGCAAGCTTTCAAATGAAATAAGTTGCATATTATTTGAATGAGTATGATTCGAGATATAAGCCCTGAAACTTGACCCTACTGGACTACCCTGTTCCAGCCCGGGTTGAACTTAAGGTGAATTCATTAATGTACTGGGGATAGTTGGCAATGAGTCTGACTCTAAAATTTTTATGGGATGTTCCCTCATATGTTAGCTTTCAAAAAACATTGGATTCACTCAATTTGGAGTTGTGTAGGGTGAGTTACACCCTTCTCAACTCACACTGCCCGGATTAAAGTCCTGATTTCTAAGTCAAACTTCAAAAATTTGTAACTACCACTATACTGATCCAATGACCTTATATTATATATATATGGAAATCCCTGAATGTCTAGTTTCTCATAAAAATAGATTCATGAAATTTAAATGGCTGTAGGTAGAGTCGTACGCTCTGCCATATAGACTGCCGAGGAAAACCCTAACAGCTTCTTGAGTTTTTTCTTTTCTTCAAGTTCTTTTATAACAATTCCAACTCTAATCACAACACACATGCAAATTCAGTCATAAATCATCATCATCACTCCAAATCACATCAACATCATGACAAAAACAAGATCTCCACATAGCCCCAAAATAAAAAAATAAACAAGAAGAGAAGTTGGATTCCTACCTTGTCTAGTTGAAAGTTTGTTGATTTGTTGTCTTGGATGGAAGCAACTCTTGATGAGACTTGAAGAAAGGTTAAAGATGGAGTAGAGATGAGTGTGAATGGAAGAGAAATGGAGGGGAGTCAGCTCCTTGTCTTAGCCGAAATTCACAGGGGCAAGGAAGGAATTGAACACAAACTTGTGGAGCAAGGAGTTATGTGATTGGTGGATTTGTGTTGGAGTTTCAATTAAATTTTGTGGCTGCCATCCTTGGCTGGAGGTGCCACCACATATAGGGCTAGTTTGGGTAAATCCTAGCCATTCATCCTAGGGCATTCATAATGTAAGTTCTATTGATCCGGTTCCGACAGTTTAAAATGCCAAAATCTTACCGATTTCTCTTAAATCGGTAAACCGGTCTTTAGAAAAATTCTATGAGGTTTACTATGTTTCTAATCTGATTCCATCAAGCCTAATTCTTCTAAATCACACTTAATTGGCTTTAAGTGAATGCTTAATCAAATTCTGATTAATCTCAATTATTCGATGAAAACCAAACAACTCGGTTATTAATGATAGAATTTCTCGGACGTTACAATAAAAATGAGAACTTGTCACTTTATATCTTAAAGATTGAATCTTGAAGACAAAACCTTTCATAAAGTTTCAAATTTTAATAAAAAATGTAACTTTTAAGTCATAAAAATGTAGATTTGCACTCTAATCTTGTGAAGGTTGAGCCTTGAGATAAAAATGTTGAGTAAAGTTCTAAGCTTTCTTCAAGAATGTCACTTTTTAGTCATAAAAGTGTTAACTTGCAACGTTTAATTTATAAAGTTTGCATCTTGAGTCAAAATAATGCATAAAGTGTCAAGCTTCCTTTTAGAAAAGATTATTTTAAATCATGAGACCACTTTAACTCATAAAGTTGAGACCTTAATGGTCTTAGAATAATTAAAAGTGTCAATTTTCATAAAGAATCAGACTTTTAGTTCTAAAAGCTAATGTCTAGTATCATTAATTCATAAAAATTGAAGCTTTAAGATGAGAACATAATTTTAAGGGAACATACTTTCTTGAAGAATGAAACTTTATAATTACTTTATAAAGAATGATCACTTTTATAATATTAAAGGTAAAATCTTATTATGTTTGATAAAAGCTTGAAACTTTGCAACTTGGGTAAGTTAAAAATCACCCTTGATGATTAGTGAATATGGTATTGTTGGGTTCATGAGTGTGGTTATGATTTGTCATAACCCAAAGACTAGAGGGATCTTGAAATCCTTGGGAACAGAAGTATAATTAGGGCCTCTGAGCATACCATGAACTTAGGAATCACTAAGTATACTATCTCAAGGAAAGGAAATAATTACCTAACTGAGTTAATTTGAACAAGTGTTCCTTAAGACATGTACACAAGTGAAGAGTAATTTCACATAAGGACTAAGTAACCAAAAGATTATATACACATTTATTTCGACTATGTGATTCCCTCATGGGTAACCACGGGAAATCATATGATAGCTCATAAGACTTTCTACAAAGAATAACACAATTATGAACCCTCTTAGGGTAAGAATGTATGATGCCATTAGGCATGATATATGACAAGTTTGATTGAGCATTGTCTCATTATTGAATGATTAATATGATGATATGAGATGGATATGATGGATTGTTAGTTGAAAATTTCATGATCGGCATTTTGGGGGAAGCTTCAGTCTAGTAGTCATGCTGCCGGATTTTCATCAAAATTATGGACTTAGTTATATCATTGCATGTCCACATGTGTCTTGTCAAGAAATACTATGCATGTAAGGTATAGTGATAAGAAAACAAAGAATGGGATATGACTCTTCAATTACTTTGGTAAGACGGTGATCCACAAAAACTCAAGGACCCTCTATGGGGGAGGCAAGGGTGACATGGAGGACTCTCCAACTTAGAGGTAACCATTATCAGCTTAGTCTGATTTGGTTAGTACTGTGTGACGATGGTCATAGAATGAGCTTATGTCCAAAACCAATATATTTCAAAGAAAAAGTAAAGAATGTTAAGCACGTACTAAATATGAAAGTAAAGTTAAAGAAAGACAATGGTCTAGTCTAAGAAGTTACATGAATGTACATGCATCTTCATTATCTCATTTGTATGGTCATCAATGTTTATACTATGCTCTCACATGTAAATGCTCTTATATTATAGCTTTAAGTTTATTTATATTATGTTTATATGAGGAAGATTAAAAGAAACCTGGTTCAGGAATCTATATTTTCAAACCCTTTAAAAAAAATGGAATTTATGCATGCCCACTATTTTCCTAACTAAACCCGAAGTGGCTAGGACGACAATGATGACACATTAATGGTCTAGTCGAGATTCTACAGAAAAATCTGGTATTTCTCAATGCTACATTTCCGTGTCGTTTTCAGATGGAGCTAATGGCATCCTTGACATCACTTCCGATGGTACCTGATTGGATAAGACGAGGAGCTGCGGTGTTTCTTCACCTACCGAAGGAGGATCGAGATAGTA
Organism: Pterocarpus macrocarpus; assembly: GCA_031439585.1. Taxonomy (NCBI): domain Eukaryota; kingdom Viridiplantae; phylum Streptophyta; class Magnoliopsida; order Fabales; family Fabaceae; genus Pterocarpus; species Pterocarpus macrocarpus. The sequence continues at coordinate 49,696,245 of CM062514.1, forward strand.
GCATAGTATTTTCACTTTCTTAAGGGCCCTAGTTGGGTAGTTTATATGTAATTAAGAGCATGTGGGAAGTCATGCTACTTAATTTGACCTATTATATATATGTGATAATTATTAAGTGTAATGATGACTCTTGATTATCTATGATTATATTATTGACTTAAGGTATTGTCTTATGTCATTTTAGTGTTGTCATACGTCTTTCTAGTAACTCCGTGATATGAGAAACAACGTCCATATGTAGACGAGTAAGTAAGCGCTTAAAGGCTCAGTTTTCAAGCGTAAAGGTTTTACAAAAATAAAAATTTACAAGCCATTTTTGTATATTATGCTAATTTTAACTATAAGAACTTTCGCTAATTAAGAGTAATAACTAGTAATGCTATAAAATGACTTAAGCATAGTATGGTATTATTAAGGTGTTACACTGAAGGCCTCTGGTAGCATCATGCCTAGTGCAAATGGGTCGGCTTCCATTTGCACAGTCGTAATCCTACTAAAGGACACTTGCTCCATAGTATACAAGGAAACCTAGGCTTTGATACCAACTTTGTCATGACCTAATTCGGGCCACAACCGGTGCATAGGGACAAGTCCTAATGCAAGCCTTCCATCACAAAAAAAAAAGAATTTTATGAAAAATTGGGCAAAGTCCCCTTCGTAATTAGGATATTTCCCAAATATAGCTACTCATCCTACAAAATTAACAAACACACTCTTCCATTAAGGATCTAGGCATTCTTATAATACACCTCTCAGCACACAATTTAACTAACTACCAAGGCATGATCGATGACGGGGCTCTGACAAGTATACTGGATCGTACAAGTAATAAAGTGATAAGTAAAGTATCGTTCCCATGAGGAAAGATCAAATACTGAGTAGTTTAAAGGATAACTATTTGGAAGGAATGAAATTATGGATGTAGAGAAATAAAAAAAATAAAACTAAAAATAAAAATTTAAAGAATACGAAAATAAGTAATCAGGACGGATGCAAAAGGGTTGACTAAATGCAATGGAATAAATGCTTGGGCTTATTAATTTCACCTATTGTGGACGCATTTCTTATGAATTTCTGTTAATTCATTTATATCCTAATTGACTCATGATCGGTTCCCCTTAATTTATACTAACCTCTCTCGAGGTCAAGCAATACTCGTTGCCCTAAACTGATTGCCTAATCTCTTAGCACAAACTAATCCAGGTAAAGGTTGAAGCTCTATGGGTTCCTATGTTGACCGCATGAACCGCATTTGTCTATCTCTAGTTTTTGCTTAACTCATGGTGTTTATGTTAAGAAGCTTTTTTTACTAACCCTATCTCTAGTTATTGCAAACCAACGAATTAATTGAATGGTGGCTAATAACTCAAAGGCATTAAGCACAAACAAAAACACTAAGCAATTGAAATAGAAACAAGGCTAACATTAATCCATAAGGAAATTTGTCATACAAAAGGGTCCATTAACGCCCTAGCAAGAGAAATTTAGTTCATGTCTAAAGAAAGGAAAACAATAAAAGAGTATATAGATGAGGAAACAAAAAAACAAAGAGCCATAGATAACTTTGGCTAGAGACAAGGAATTTAGAAAAATTTGGATCTTTTTGTGTTGATGATTGAGCTCCGGAATCCTCGAATCTTCACCTTCAATCTCCTTGGAAGAAGTTTTCTGCCTTAGAAAGTGTGTAAAGTGTCTCCCCTAATTTGTTTAGTGATCTGTGTTCCCGTTTTATAGTGCATGAATCCCCCTTTTTCAAATCTCAGCTCGATTTGATAGTCTGCTGCAAATAGTCTTGTACTATAATGCAAGCCTCAATTCTTGGCTCGTTTACGAAAATGGTGACGTGCTATAGCGTGATGGGTTGTGCTATAGTGCAACAAAAATTATTGACAGAGTTTGCGTATATGAGAATGTACTATAGCGTGCTGGGTTGTGTTATAGTGTAACATAAAACCTTTGGGAAATTGACAAAATGGGAGCGCACTATAGCACAACATGAACTTGGCCATTTTCTGCCTTCTGCGACAATGCACTATAGCGCACTGTCCTGCATTATAGCACAAGCTGTTGCGTCTGAATTCACTCCTTGGCCTCTTCTAACTTCTTCGGGGCCCACCTGTGCTTACATTAAATCAAATAAGCCCAAAATAAGTATCCAAATGCATAGCAAAATAATAAAAGACTAAAAATACAAATTAACCCAAACTATATACTAAATGCAACAAAACAAAAGCTAAAGTAAACAATTATAACTCTGTTTCAACAAAAACTAACTAATAATATGACTCATCAAATGGAGTTATCATAACCCCAACTTAAGAACTTGCTTGTCCCCAAGCAAGACTCAAAACAAGGACTAGCAATAGAAAAATAGAAGACTTAAACAAAAACACTTAAAACTAAAGAACTCACTAAACAAAACAGTCAGAATAGACGTTATTGCCTATGAACATTCTCATCACTACTCCATAACTTAACTTAAAAATCACCAAGAATGCAAGTCTAAGTACCAAGACCATCTAATTGTGCCTCCATATTGTCAAAAGAATAGATCTAGTGTGTGTATAAAGAGAAAGCAACAAAGGATTGGCTCACCCTATGCTTATGCAGTGTTTAAGAAAAGACAAAAGTATCACAATATCCACACTCCTCTCTCTCTATTTCTACATGAGTGTCACTTAGCCAAAGATCAAGAGGACTTTCTTTCAGCTTGTAGTAGTAGGCCAAGGTAAAAGGTATGATGAAATAGTCATTTAAGCTCAATATTACCCTCAACTTAAGGAATCCGTACCACGAATCCATTCTCCTTGGGGTACCCCCAACTTAGTTGCTTGGCAACCATCATATTTTTCTTGTTGAACCTTGGCATTATATTTTCCTTGTATTGCCAACTTTTCTCTTTTCTTTTTTTTTTTCTTCATTCCTTCTTCCCTTTCTCTTTTGTTTTTTTTTTTTTCTTTTTCAAATATTCACCCACTCCACTTTTGACTTTAGAAAGCATGAGGTTGGTGTAATGGAGGTATTACCCTATTCAAATGAGTTTAGAAGTTAAAGCTTGAGGGTAAACCATGGGATCAAAAAGGAAAAGCAAGGAAGGGCATTAGGCTTATAATGTGGTTCAATCCGAGAATAGGCTTTAAGGCTCAAATAGGGTGACTAAGGATCAATGACCAAGGGTGGGCAATGAGGCTCAATTATGGCTACCAAACATGGCCTAATCATCTCTATGGCTAAGATTCACTCACATATAATTCAGGGAAGATTCACATGAATAAGAATGCATGTCTCAACTTAAATAAAGCATAAAAACATAAAGATCATCTATCCAAAGTTGTTAACTCTTATCAAAGTACAAGAATATGATCCTTCTCAATTCAATAATTAAAGTACAAGAAGATTTTCAAGACTCAAATTAGGATTCAAAGTTACTTAAGAGTTAACAGACAGAGCAGTATTTCATATCATAGGCATAGGCGTTACATCCATTTGACTGACAAAAGACATTAAGAAAAAGACTAAAAAATGAAAATCTTTTTGGTTTTTTCTTCTTTTTTTTTCTTTTGAAATAGAAACCAGAAAAACTAAAAGACTAGAAAACTAACAACAACTAGAGGATAATAAATAAGAGCAAAAAGCAAAAGTACATTCATGGACTTTCCCAACCCCCAACTTAAATATTGTGAATTGTCCCCAATGCACTAAAATAAAATCAAAAAAGGAAAGGAAAGAAAAAGAAACTCCCCAAATCTAGTCTTCCTCAAAATCCTCAGTTACTTCTTCTGCTTCTTGCTCTGACTCCTCCTGTGCATAGGCCTCCTCATCAATGAGACGCTCAAGCTTTGAATCCACTAAAGGTAGAGCTGGTATCTGCTAGAGGAGCTCTGGTGATAGCTGCTGCCTCATAAGTGCCTCTAGACCTTGGTTGCCTCTATAAATAGAAGAATACTATCTGCTCGCTTTGTTTTGGAGAGTGGCCCAAGTGCTTCTCATGTCTAAGCACAGCTCATCAATCTAGGCCTGAAGCTGAGCGGCTGGGATGCATCAGTACCTCTGACCTCTGATGGTGGTGGTGATGGTGATGATGCATCTCCCTATCTCTCAAGCTTGTCTGGTCTTCCTAGTCCTTCGAGTCGCTCTGTTCAGTGTCATAGAGAGGCTCTCATCAGAGATCTTTGGACCTCTTTCCATCATGCGCTCTGCGGGATCTACAACAACACCCACCTGTAGGGCTAACGCAGTGATCAGGGATCGGTAAAGCAAGGAATAGTTGCTGCTCGGTATAGTCATCATCTAGTCCTTGATCAACTGCCCCAGGTTCACCTCCCTCTAAGTGATGAGGCAATACAGTAGCAGGCACCTCTCCCTAGTGATAGAATGGGTGTGCCTGCTAGGCATGAGCGAGAGAACACAATCTGGGCCCACACTCTGGTTGCCGAGTTGAGGTACTTGTTCAGCAAATGCTTCAGGCCGGTAGATGAAGTATCATAATAAGCCTACTCGCCATTTGGTAGGGCAATGGTCTGAAGTATCTTAACCCAATCTACATTCTGCCTTCTCAATATAGAGAAGTCATCCTGCTAGATATCAAGAGTGCACATGAAGGCATTGATGCTGGAGGGACGAATGTCTACCCATTGGCCTCTCACCTAGATACGGCCTTTAGGTTGGTTGGCCCCACTAACCACCATCAGGTTGGCATAGAATTCTCTCACTAAGTTGAGATAACCTAATGATGGCTCATCCAACAAGCTATGCCACCGTCTCCTTTCTATGTTTTCCATATGTGCTCGGAATGTTTCCGAACTCAACTGAGCACCCTTCTCTATCACCAACTTCTGTTTGTGGAGGGAGAAAGTGTAACGATGTTGATAGTTCGCCCTGATGAATCGATGTCTGTCAAAGTCTACATCGGCATGAGAGGGCTGGGAAGAAGAGGCGGCTCCGGTAGTCTTGATTCTCTTTTTGGATGCCATGGTCCTGAAAACACAATTAAAACAACTAAAAATCCAAAGGCAACTTGTCAATAATCAATAAATCATAACAGAATATTCCAAGATAACGACCCTTAACTTACTTACTGGCATAGTCAGAAATAATCCATAAAAAAATAACTCAGAATCCAAGCACTATAATTCCATCTAACATAATAGAGCATATGTAAGGATTCTAAAAATAATCAATGAGAACATGGATCCTAAGCACATTCAATTATGGACAATGTCAAGTAAAGCTTCCAATCCTATTTTAAAACCCAACTGTCTTAAATCAAATATGCATAAACATCCAAATGACTCATCTCATATTCTCAATTTAGAGCCAAACACTCAATAACTCAAGCCAATAACATAATATAGCAACGATGATCACAACTGACTCAAGTACTATATTTAATCAAATGAAACGGCATCAATTCATTCTACCATAACAAAAGCACATGTTATTTATGACAAATTCAAGGTGAGACCTAAACATGGCAATGCAAGTATCACATGCAACATCAAAAATCAAAATTGAAAGAGTAAGAAGATGCAAACCAAGTATGGATGACTCTCAATAACTCAAGTGAAGCAACTTCTTGCAAAACAATGATGAGAATTTGGCCTCCTACCCAAGAAATGAGTGAATATGTGAGGGGTGAGGGGCAGGTTTGAGGTGAGGAATGGATTTGGGTGGAAGAAAGTGAGTGGGAGAGTAAATGTTTGTGTTTGGGTGTATAAAGAGTGAGAGGGGAAGAGAACTGCGTGTGTGTGTGTTTGTGTTTGTGCTGCAGCATGATTTTTAAACCTGTTGTGAAAATGGGCTTGCACTATAGCTCAAGATGTCACGCTATAGCCCAGCCAAAATACCCTTTGGTGCATCACTAAAACAGGCTTGCGCTATAGTGCAAGATATTGCGCTATAGTGCAGCCAAATGTTCTCTTTACTTTCTGCAAACACGATCTTGTGCTATAGCACAAGGCAGCGTACTATAGCGTAACCAAACTTTTTAAGATGCATATTCCTTTCGACAACAAGACTATGGTGCAATGCGACGCTATATAGCCTTATTCTTCTTTAGTAACTTTTCTAATTTCTTTGCTGCATGCCCAATTTGATCTCTTACTCCACTTAATGCACTTCCTAATTGCTCCACAAACCTTCAAAAGAAAGCAAACCAAACTCAATTAAATTAAATTGATTCCAAACAAAATTCTACCTAAATAAATAAATAAATAAGAACTGAAATGATTCTAAATAAGAAGAATTAAAAGAAATCAAAGAAAAGTTAGAAAAAGTTAGGTTGTCTCTCAACAAGCACTTTGGTTTAATGTCCCTAAGTTGGACTGGGCTTTATCTATCAACATGGATAAGAGATAAGAGCTAAAGCCTTGAGTTTGTCATAGCTCCCATCAACATATAGCTTCAACCTTTGGCCATTGACTTTAAAAGTGCCTTTTGTAGGATGTGTAACTTCAATAGCTCCAAAAAGGGACACTTTAGTGATCTCGAAAGGTCTTGACCACCTTGATCTCAGCTTCCCAGGGAATAGCTTCAATTTAGAATTAAAGAGTAGGACTTTCTGACCTATGTGGAAATCTATTCTCAGAATATTCCTGTCATGCCACTTCTCGGTTTTCTCCTTATAAAGCTTGGCATTTTCATAGGCTTCCTGTCTAAACTCATCCAACTCATTAAGTTGTAATAATCTTTTCTCACTTGCCCCCTTGAGATCAAAATTGAGCAGTTTTGTTGCAATATGCCTTGTGCTCCAGCTCAACTGGTAAGTGACAAGCTTTCCCAAAGACTAATCTATATGGAGACATGCCAATGAGGGTCTTGAAAGCTGTCCTGTAAGACTAAGAGCATTATCTAACTTAACTGACCAATCCTTTCTTAAGGAATTAACAGTCTTCTCAAGGATTCTTTTTAACTTCCTATTGGATACCTCCACTTGGCCACTTATCTGCGGGTGGTGGGAGTGGCAACCTTGTGATTCACACCATATTTGGCAAGAAGGGCTTCAAATTGGCAGTTGTAGAAGTGTGTGTTTCCATCACTGCTTATTGCTCTTGAAGTGCCAAATCTTGAGAAAACATACTTCTTTAGAAACTTTGTGACAACCCGGGCATCATTAGTAGGAGATGCCATGTGTAACATCCTCAATTTTATGTCATGCTAAATTACCTCAGTAACCCTAAGTAATTAGGCACTTAATGAGAAATTATGAGATTAAGGCTTAATTAAGTGGTTAACGAAGAGTTTATGAGTTAACTCGGATGAGAAAAGTCAAGAGAATGCTTAATCGAGATTAGATAATCTCTAATTAAGCAAGTCAGAGCCTTTATAGCTTAATTAAGCACTAATCGCCCTTAATTAGCTTAGTCGCAAGATTAATTTTTGTTAAGCATGTTCTTGTGTGTTAATCACTAATCCTTGCTTAATCATCTTAATTAAGTTGTATGAGCACTTAATTACATCATTAAAGCATAAAGCATAAGACAAGGTTACTTTTTGTAAGATTTTCTACATGCTTTGTTCCCTCATCATCTAATTTGTCCCCCTAAACCTTAATTAACACAAAATAACACAAAAATGTCTCCCCTTACCCACTTGAAACTCACGGGCACTATTCACTCATGCACACACTTTCACTTTTCATTTTCACACTTTTATTCTCTCTCTAAGTTTCTTACTCTTCCAACTTCTCTCTATAATTCTCTCTTCTTCTTCATCTTCTTCTTCCTTTCTCCACCACCACCACCCAAAACCTCTCACTTAGCCCTTCAAGGACCTCATCTTTGGGTCTTTAGAGACAAGATCAAAACACTACAACCTCCATTTTCACAAGATCTCAAGAGCTTCTCTTTCTTCCTTGCAAAATCGCCAACATCATCATCAAGAGGAGCCATCATCTTCTTCTTCCTCTTCTCTTGTTTTTGCACCATCTTCAAGAAGAGGTAGTGATCTTAATCTTTTTCATTTTGCTTGCTCAAGAAAGCTTGGAGCTTGGTTCTTTTATGACCAAGATCTCTAAGTGAAAACTTGAGAAAATCCTTCATGCTCTTCAAGAGCAAAAGTTTCCATTTTTGGCAAAATATGTTCTTGTTGTTTTTCAAGTGTTCTTGCTGTTTCTACTTTTGGAAAAATATGTTCTTATTATTAAGTGTTCTTGATGGTATCTTGTTTAAAGTAGTTCCTTTTCCTATGATGAGTTGATGGTTAGAAAAGCTTCATCTTTTTATGTTTTTCATGGTTAGATAAGACTATGAACATACTAAAAGCTTAAAACTTTGAAAAGATTGCTTTTTGATTCCTTAAAAGTGGCGTAACTTTTAACCTTCCATAAAGTTTTATTTTGTTTTATTTTGAAGGCAAGAATACATGTAAAAATCTAAGCTTTTTGGAATAATAAGCCTTTTTGAGTTAGAAAAATGATATGTTATCACCTTATGTCTTAGAAATCAAACCTTAAAGAAAAGACCTTTCACAAAGTTTCAAACTTTAATCAAGAATGAGACCTTTAAGTCATAAAAGTGTTGTTTTGTAACATTTAATTCATAAACTTTAGATCTTGAACCAAAACAATGCTAAAAGGTGTTAACTTTTATAAAGATCAAGACTTTTTAACTTTAAAGTTAATGTTTCATATCACTGGTTGATAAAATAGGAACCTTTTTAATATAAAGACAACTTTAAGTCATAAAGTTGAGACCTTGATGGTCTTAGAAGAATTAAATGAGTCAACTTTCATAAAGAACAAGAATTTTAGTTGAAAAGCTAGTAACTTGTATCATTATTACATAAAGATCTAATTTTTAAGACAAGAGCTTAATTTTTGAGGCATTCACTTTCATAAAGAATAAAACTTTATGACTACTTTATAAAGAATGATAACTTTAATAATGTTCAAGTTAAAACCTTGATATGTTAAGAATGAAAGCTTGAAACTTTGTAAGTTGAATAAGTTAAAAATCACCCTTGGTGATTAGTGAACATGGTGTTGTTAGGTTCATGAGTATGGTTATGTGTTGTTATGACCCAAGGATTAGAGGGATCTTGAACTCCTTGGGAACAGAAGTATGATTAGGGCCTCTAAGCATACCATGGGCCTAGGAATTACTAAGTGCACTATCTCAAGGAAAGGAAACAATCACTTAACTTAATTAATTTGAACAAGTATTCCATAAGACATTAACTCAAGTAAAGAACAATTTCATATGAGAACTATGTAACTAAAAGACCCCATACATATATATCTTAACTACATGATTCTCTTATGGGTAACTACGAGCAATCATGTGATGATTCATAAGATTCTTCACAAAGATTAACACAATTATAAACCCCTTTAGGGTATGAATGTATGATGCCATTCGACATGATGAATGACAAGTTTGATTGAGCTTTGTCTCATGATTGAATGATGAGTATGATGATATGATATAAATATGATGAGCTGTTGGTTGAAAGTTGATAATTGGCATTTTGGGGAAGCTCCGGTCTAGCCATTATGCTGCCGGATTTCCATCAAAATAAGTTGATAAGTTGATAATTGGCATGTGTCTAGTCAAGGAAGAACTATGCATGTAAAGTATAATGATAAGAAACGAAAGAATGGGACATGACCCCTCGATCACTTCCGGGAAGTGAGAGATGGCGATCCACAAGGAACCTCTATGAGGGAGGCAAGGGTGACATGGAGGACCCTCCAACTTAGGGGTAACCAATATCGGCTTTTTCTGATTTGGTTTAGTACTACGTGACGACGGTCACGGAATGAGCTCATGTCCAAAAGCAGTTTATTTCAAAGGAAAAGTAAAAGAATGTTAAGCATGTGCTAAAAACGAAAGTCAAAGTAGAACCATGGTCAAGTTGATGAGTTGCATAATCATGCATGTTATTATATTCCTTATGTGCATTATGAATGTTTATTATGTATATTAGCATGTATGCCTATGTATGACATTGTGGATATGATGATAAAGTTAAAAGTAACCCGCTTCGAGATTTATGTTTTCTAAAACTTTTAAAATTGAACCGATATCTGTCCACTATTTTTATATTAAACCCGAAGTGGCTGGGACGATGGCGATGACACTGTGCTTGTCTAGTCGCGATCCTACTGAGAAATTTAGTATTTCTCATTCCTATATTTTTGTGTTGTCTTCAGAGGATGTCGGCGTCGGGCACGGTGGTGATTTTCATTGAGTTCCCAGTAATGCATTGGCACTTTGACCCGATGCTAAATGCATCTGTGATGATTGCTCAGGCAGCGATGCGGGTCTATATGCTCCATAGCCGCCAGTTCTGTGCACCCGTGATGAGTCCATTTTTCCGCCCTCATGAGCCATTCGAGGACATCACTATGGATGACGTTCGCCCGCCTTTCCATCTTCCGAGGTACCCCATTGATGGAGATTCCGACTCAGACACCCACTTGACACCGATAGTTTCATTGGATTCTGATCCTTCAGAACCGTCCTATCCGAGCTACCACCTGGAGACGGACTCATCTGAGCCTTCCTTCCTATCTATGATTTGCCTATCGTCTGATTCATCTTCTTCTTTGGCAACCCCTCGTCAAACTCCACCCTCGGTTCACAATCGCGGGTTCATTCGTACTCGTGTCGTGCCTCGTGGGTGTGGCCATGCTCAAGGAGGGGGACGTGGTGATATTCCTCCCGGTGGATTCGGGGACGGCTACCTCCCACTAGATGAGTAAGGTGTTGATTTGCTTGCGAAGCTAAGCATGAGGATAACCCCTTTTTGGTTGTAGTGAGGGTTATTATTTTCATTCGGCATATATGGACGGATTGGGATTTCTTATGTATTTTCTTTTATCATGTATTTCGTTAGGGTATTTTGTAGGGTCGACAGTAGGTATCGGACCTATTATTATCAATGTGTATGACTGCTGCTATTACTACTATTATATTAACTATGGGATGTTTGTGGAATGAATGTTATTTTTATCTAAGATTGTGGTTATTCTCATTGCTTCTATTTATGTTAAATGCGATGTATGTATGCGATAGCAACGTCTGTATTATACGTTCACGATGTAACACCCAACTAATTCGATGTTATGCTTAAGTCATAGCATGAAATTGAGTAGATAGTGTTACCGTGTTAGTACTTTGTTTACTATTTATTTATTTTATCACATCCTCTTTTTCTCTAATATATATATAAATTTTTTTTTTTGACAAACTATAGTTCGAGGGCGTAGTGATCATATATGTAAACAGAAGAAATGGCGCGTTGTATATAATATAAACGTGATCATCATCGCAGAACAAAACAGAATTTAATAAACAGCATAACAGAAGAGATAAAGACAGGTAATATATCATCAGTTGTATACATACATATATATGTCGGACGCCAACGCTTTAGTTTATATACAGATTCAAAAGAGGATACCTAAATGGGGCCAGTGTACAAAAAAGACATAAGGCCCGTGTCAGTCAAAACGGTTCTACGAGGTCCTTAGAGGACATTTCAAACTAGCTGATATGCATACGGCTAAGTCTATGGCCTAATGCTGCATACTGCCAAAAGAGGGCCATACTATACAATGTAATCCTGCGGCTGGGACCTACTCGGTCCTGTAGCCATTAGCCATTCCAGGCCCGGCTAGGGAGTAGTCAGCACTCGGTTCTGAAGAGGAGGATGGTGAGCCGGTAGCCTCAGAAGGATTGCTCTCAAGACTGAGAGGAATGTCTGGAACCACCTGCGGAGGTGAATTTGGTGGAGGGCTGGCTAGAAGCGGCGAGTCTGCAGTCTTTGGAGAGTCTTTGGAGGAGGGTGTGCTACATGCAAAGGGACCGCGAAATATAGAGCGGCAGGGTCGAAAGCAGGGTGAAATAAAGCAATAGCAAAGTTCCTATTACTAAAATGATAGAGACGGAAATGGCAGGAGCCCGCTATGTACAATGAATCCAACACAGGGTCACGGTGGAGCTGCAAGTCAGGGATCTCAATAAATAGGGTAGTTGTCGTGTCCATCCCCAAAGTCTGAGAATGATGCAAAAATACAAAGCAAGGTGAGAATTTAAAGAAATTCTCAGTAGGATTCGAGTACAGTATTAAACTGACGTCACATTTATTCTCAGTTGCCTCGGTTTTTCTTTAATTATAAAAACATGGCATCAAATTGAACTATCCACATTTAATAAGTTTAAGAAAATGTCTGGTCCGAGCCAATGTTCAATTTTACTTAAGACAGCATAAAAAATAGAATAAACTATTAAATAGTGTTACACAAAATAATGAGCAGAATAAATGAACATACAGTAGTAAATAAACATAACAGTCAAACTGTAAATAACTTATAATGACTATTCAATGCGACCATACAAAAACTCATTCTTAAACTTATCATCATAAATTTTTCCGTTACTTGGTCTCCTGGGATTTCTTGGCCATTCAGACTCCTGGGTAATAGTCTACTTTTCAGGATTGAGCTCGTTCCTATATAGAAATACTAGGTTTACTTTCCCTGACCTTCCTACTGATCTATTCCCCTTTAACTTTAATCCGAGGCTGGCCCAAATATTATGAAACTTTCATCATAATATAACCTTTATGAATTTCTTGCAAATGCACTTGGATCTAAATGTATATTATAACTCATGCATAGGCTTTATTGAAATTTCAGCAGCATAACGGAAGATGTCTGCTTCCCCGTGAATAGTGCCAGTACTCAGAAAACCAATTTTTCAGAGAAATCATAACATTTCATTCATAATTCAATCGTCAAGCTCATAGGAACAATTGTTGCATTTAAAACATAGTTGCTCTCCCAGCACATTCATTCAACCCGATTTTTGTAAATCCAGCCAAAATTTCTATTTAACTCATCTGGACCTAAATTTTGGAATGTTAGAGTGTTATGTGTCTATTTTATAACATCTTTAGTCCCATCTAATTTTGATAAATGCAGCTCATTGTTATTTAAGTTTTATCTCGACTTGCCTTATAGCTAGCCAGAATTACATACTTAAAAGTAACAATCCACTAAAAATCGAAAACTAGTTCAAATTATAAGAAATTGGTATCATATTAAAGCTAACAGGACAAGCTTTCATTTGCAAAAGTTCTATTTCAATTGCTTTATTAAAGCTTGAGTTATAAGCTCTGAAATTTACCTTTCTGAACTGTCCTATTTTGGCCTAGTCTGGACATAGGGCAAATTCCTCGAACCACTAGGAGCAAAAGGGATCATATCTAACTATGAAATTTTTATGAAATATTCTCCTATGTGTAAGCTTTCTAAAAAAGTTAGTTTCATAATTCTGAGTTGTATAGGGCAAGTTTTCCCCTAAACAACCTAGTCTGCCCAAAATCAAACTCAAAAACCTAGGTCAAACTTCCAAAATTCATATCTCCCTCAATAATAATCCAATGGCCTTATAATTTATATGGTTAGAAAGCCCTTGATGTCTAGTTTCATATAAAATTAGTTTCATCAACTTTAAATGGCTATAATCAAAGCCGTATACTCCACCGTATGGACTGCCAGAGGATTTTGCTCTTCCAGCCCCTCACTACATCCTATTCTCACTTCTTTTTACTTCTTAATCGAATTTAAACACAAAAACAGCCATCAAACCAACCAATAATCATCATATACATCCAAACACCATATCAAGAAATGAGAAAATAAAAGCCCCAATCAGCCACCCATAACCAAGAAGACAAGAAACAAGTTGAATCTCTACCTCCTTGTATGAGATCTTGTTAGATTTTTGGAGTTTGGTGGGTGAAATCTTATCAAGACTTGAAGGTTATTAGAGTAGATTGAAGGGAGAAGAGATGAAGAAGGCTAGAAAGAGAAGAAAGTGGTGCAAGTCTGCTTGAATGAGAAAAGAAAAAGAAAAATATGATTCAATAATTAATAAGTGGTTGGCTAGGTGTGTTATAATTGGCTGAAATTTTGTGGCCAATTTCCAGCCATGCTTCCTTCTCCTTGTGGCCTTGGTGGCGCCACCCATAGAGGGTTAAATGGCTGAGTATTCAGTGTAACATCCAGATTTTTGACTTTGCCTTCAAGTTTACATGATTTCCGACTTCATCTTCGAATTTCACACGAAGTGGGATAATTTCCGAGTTCCGAGTTTGTCTTGCACAATTTCTGACTTCATGTCTTGTCTGATTTCCGATTTAATCTTCAATTTTGATTATTCCTAATTTCTGACTTCATGTTCTAGTTTCGAGTTAAGTGGGTGGCTTCCAAGTTCCAATATCCAACTTCAAGTTAAAGTATACTGGGACATGATTTCCGATCTCCAAACTTATGTCCAGGTCTCCAATGAGAATCATTTCCGATTTTCGCGTTCGTCTTTCCGACTTACAACCTTAAACAGCATTCTCATTTCCCGACTTCCGACTTAACCCTCAAGTACAAACAACACGGAGTGATTATTGATATCCGACTTCATGTTTCAAGGAAAATGTGCCCGATTTCCGGTATCATAATGTAGCTTCAAGTTTCAGTCGAGGTACCCGAGTTTCGACATCATACCTCATGCTTCATAATAGTATACATGGTTTCCGACCTCTGAAGTTATAGTTTAACACAATGGGGCAAGTACCTACCTCCGAGTTGAATATAACGAGTTCCCCGACTTAGAGTTGAACTCAGTTAGAATGGACACGAGTTCAGATCTTTGAGCTGATTTCTAAGTCATACACGAGTTTCGATCTCCGAGCTTTGTCAAGGCTCCATTCAATCCAAATTCAAATTCAGTAAGATCACACTCCAAAGAGGTAGGATTCTATTTCTGTTCTTGAATTACTTGCACTATGATTACATGAAATTGTACTCTTCTTCATGTATTTGATGAATTATTGGATGTATTATGATGGATTATGATTGGATTAATAGGAGATCTTGAGTTGGAATTATGGTTAGAAGGAGAAAATTTGAAGGAGTGGAGAATTAGGATGCTGTCTTAGTGAGGAATTCCACGGCAGTTCATACGGCGGAGTGTACGGCACCGCCTACAACTAGTTAAATCCGATGAAACCATTTTTAGATGAAAGTAGACATTCAGGGTTTTCCATACATGTATCATATGAGGTCATTGGATTAGTATTGAGAGAGATATGAATTTTTGAAGTTTGACCTAGGAATCAGGACTTCATCCAGGCAGGGTGACTTGAGGAGGGTATAACTCATCCTATACAACTCCAAATTGAGTGAAACTAACTTTTTTGGAAAGCTTACACATAGGGGAACATCTCAATATGAAATTATGAGTTTGTTGTGGCCCCAATTATTCCCAGTGATTCGAGGAAGTTGCCCTATGTCCAATCTAGGATAAAATAGGGTAGTTTAGGAAGGTCGAATTTCAGGACTTATAAGTCGAGGTATACTTAACCAAATCAAGTGAAACTTCTTGAAAATGAAATATTGTCCTGTTACTTTGATATGAGACCAATTTTGTATGATTTGAGCTTAGTTTCGATTTTTATTGAATTTATACTTCCAGGAGTGTCATTTAGGCTGGTGACTGAACAGGCTGAGGCAAAATTTGAATATCTTGAGTTACATAAATCAAAATGATATGGGACCAAAGAGGTTAGAAAGTAGACATATAGAGCTATGACATATCCAAAATTCAGATTTAAATGAGTTGAATAGAGATAAAGGTGGATTATAGAAAATTCGGGCAAAACTGGAATAGAATTGGCAGAATGGCCAAATTGATGGTTTCATAAGTGTTAGTGGACATATACGGTTTGAGTTGAGGATTGCCAGTTTTACATTGATATATATGTTAGATTGATTATATTGCTATGACTAAATTGTTTGTGAGAACTGGCACTATTCATGGGGAAACGGATCTGATCCGTTATGCTGCCGAATTTACGGCAGAAGTCTATGAATGTTTGTATGCAAGGATAAATCTAAGTGTGAATATGTATATGGAAACTCTATATTCAATAATAACATAAGTATGATATGAGGTATATGAGAGTAAATGATGTAGCATATGTATGAGTGCCGGTAGAATGGTAAAGAGGCTACGGGTCTTTATGTGTTATGAATATATACGTGAATATCATGTGTGCAATGATATATGAAAATAAATGAAGCATATGTACGAGTACATTCAGTATGACAATACTTGAGTATGCATGAGGATGAAAGCATGTGAATATATTGGATGTGGGTCCCTTTACTTGGAGGCAATTATTTGAGGCCCCTCCTTGTGAAGGCAGCTAAATAAGATAATATGTGGGTCCCTTCATCTGGAGGTAGTTGCACATTGAATCCCTTCTTGTGAAGGCAGCTAAAACTTGGGTCCCTCTATGTTGGAGGCACGTGGTCAGGTGAGATCCCTCTATATTAAAGGCACGTGGTTAGATGAGATCCCTCAATTTTGAGGCACGTGACTAGAAGAGATCCCTTCAATTAGAGGCACATGGCCAGAATAAGATCCCTCCAACCTAGAGGCAGTGGGTCCCCTTGTGGGTGAGTCGGTGTGACGACAGTCACGGGTGAAGCTGACGAGCTCACTCCAAGGCCAAGCTACCCAAGGGCAGTAAAGGCACCCTAGGGACAGCGATACGTAACGCCTAGGTATGCCAAGTTAAGGCTAAAGACTAAAAATTAAAGACTGAAGATTAAAGTATATGCAGACACCCCACTCACATGAGGCATGGCATCTACCCAGCTAGTGTAAGCATAAGGGCCAGAACTTACATGAGGTATGGCATGACTCAATTAGTGTAAGTACCAAATGAAGACCCCATATTCCTAAGGAACGTGACATAGCGATCACGCTCTGATGGAGTATGATATGGTGATCATACTCTGGAATGTGGCACGTAAAGATTTTATGATGAAAAGGAAGATAAAGAAGAAAAAGTAAATTTTATGTACAAGCATAAATTCAAGGACAAGTAAAGCTATGTGCAGATTTTATGTGTTCAGTATATTGATGTGTATTTTAATATGTGCAGTTATTATTCATGGTATCGTTCATGAATTGATTTTTATGGGTTCTCCCAAATGCCAAGTGTATGATTAAAATAAGCTTTGCTTCGGATATTATATTTTTCGAACTGTAAAAATTAAACAGTCTACATAACATGTTCACCTGTTTCATAATAAACCGAAGCAAACTGGAGATGACCACGATGACACTATGAATGAAAATTAGAGAATCCTACTGAGAATTTATAATTCTCACTCCTATTTTCATGTTGTCTCCAGATAATTTTAGAAGTTTCCGAAGACAGCTGAAGTTGCTGTCAGATGAGGTCCACTCAGGTAACAGTAACATCTCCAGGGTGTGGTACTATGACTTAAGCATAGTACTGTACCTGGGAGGGTGTTACATTCAGCCTTTGAGTCATAGGGTTTTGGGTATATAATTCTATTGATTAGGTTCCGACAATTTAAAATACCGTAATCTTACCGATTTTCTTTAAATCGGTAAATCGATTTTTGAAAATTTCTATGAAATCTTCTATACTTCTAACCTAATTCCCTCATATCTAAACTCAATTAATTGCTAATTAGTTGATCCTAAATAAATATTTAGTTGAATTTTAATTAACCTTAATTATTCGATAAAAATCGAACAACTAGAAAAAAAATGATAAAAATCTGGTGGATGTTACATACGATGCGCTCATGGCTCTCGATTTCAAAAATAGTTTACTCGTTATTGTTCAAAAAAAAATTACCCCTATTTTCATTAAAAAGTAATTTCTAAAAGGTAATATTAGTTCTGTGAGCAAAAGTAACAACTAACAATTCGACAATATGGCTTAAGCATAGAATGGAACTAGTAGGGTGTTACACCATGGCTTCCACCCATTTGGACACATAATCAACCGCTACCAATATACATTTGTTGCCAAAGGAAGTGGGAAAGGGGCCCATGAAGTCAATACCCCAAACATCAAACAACTCGACAACCAAAATGTTATTCAGTGGCATCTCATGCTTCCTAGAAACATTCCCAGTACTTTGGCATTCATTGCACCTTCTCACATAATCATTAGCATCTCTGAAAAGAGTGGGCCAATAGAACCCACACTAAAGGACCATAGCAACTGCTCAGGTGGCTCCGAAGTAACCCCCAACTGGTGATGTGTGACAATGGTAAAGAATGCTAGCCACCTCTTCTTAAGGGACACATCTTCTGATAATCTAATCTCAACAGTGTCTATAAAGAAATGGCTCCTCCAGAAATAGTATTTGAGGTCAGAAAAGAATTTCCTCTTCTAGGAGTGTGAGAGGCCCTCAAGTAGAATTCTCTTCACCAGATAATTGGCATAGTCTATAAACCATGGTGCTTGTTGTGCTACCCATAGCCGTTCATTAGGAAATGTCTCTCTAATCTCTTCCTCCTCATGCAGAAAGAGAGAGGTCAGTCCGGAAAGGTGGTCAGCTACCAAATTCTCTGCTCCTTTTTTAATCTTTGGTCCCCAAATCAAATTCTTGAAGCAGTAGAATCCATCTAAGGAGCTAGGCTTGGCATCCTTCTTATCCAACAAGAACTTCAGGGCTGCATGGTCCATGTAAACAATCACCTTAGCACCTATCAAATAAGAACAGAATTTGTCAAAGCAAATACAACAGCCAAAAGTTCTTTTTCAATGGTAGCATAATTAAGTTGTGCATCATTCAAAGTTCTACTGGCATAATAAATAACATGCAACAACTTATTCTTCCTTTGTCCTAAAATAGCACCTATGGCATAATGACTAGCATCACACATGAGCTCAAATGGCAAATCCCAATTAGGTGCAACAAGAATGGGAGTTAAAACTAATTTGCTTTTCAAAAGTTCAAAGGCATGTAAGCATTCATCATCAAAATTAAAAGGAACATCCCTAACTAACAAATTACTCAAAAGCTTAGTAATTTTAGAGAAATCCCTAATAAATCTCATATAGAATCCAGCATGGCCTAAGAAACTTCTAACTCCCTTCATATTGGTTAGTGGAGATAGCTTCTCAATTACTTCAATTTTGACTCTATCCACTTCGATTCCTTTGGCTGAGATCCAATGTCCAAGGACTATGCCTTCCTGCACCATGAAATGACACTTCTCCCAATTCAAAACAAGGTTAGTTACTTGACATCATTTCAAAACCAAAGATAAATAATACAAACAATCATCAAAAAAAGAACCAAAAACTAAAAAATCATCCATAAAAACCTTTATAAACCTCTCCATCATACCATGGAAAATGGCCATCATGCATATCTAGAAGGTAGCTAGGGCATTGCACAATCCAAATGGCATTCTCCTTTAAGCAAATGTCCCATATGGGCAGGTGAATGTAGTCTTCTCCTAATCCTCTAAGGTAATGTGTATCTGGTTGTAACCAGAGTAGCCATCCAAGAAACAATAGTAAGCATGGCCTGCTATCCTCTCCAACATCTGGTAAATAAACGGTAGTGGGAAATGGTCCTTGCGGGTGGCATCATTAAGCTTCCGGTAATCAATACACATCCTCCACCCGGTGATCGTACGAGTTGGAATGAGCTCATTATTCTCATTCTTCACTACTGTAATTCCTCTTGTCTTGGGTACCACCTGAATTGGGCTCACCCAAACACTATCTGAAATGGGATATATGAGCCCTGCTTCTAAGAGCTTCACCACTTCCTTCTTCATAACCTTTTTCATGGTTGGGTTTAGCCTCCTTTGTGATTAGACCATTGGCTTGAAGTCATCTTCCATAAAGATTTTATGCATGCAAAAGTTGGGACTGATGCCCCTCAAGTCTGAAATCTACCACCCAATAGTTGTTCTATGATCTCTTAAATTAATGCTGGCACCAAGATCACAAAGAGCTTTATTAAAATAAACATCACCAATAACACATGGAATAGTAAAACTCCCTGGATCCTTAAGCTTGGGAGGCAGCTTGTTCTGTAAGATGGCACTGCACTCTTCAGTAAGTAGGATTGTCTCATCATCTTTGATTTTTCTCTTCTGAGAGAGGATCTCCTTCATAAACTTAGCATAACTAGGTGTAACACCCTACCAACTTAATATTATGCTTAAGTCATAGGATGAAATTGGATAAGTTGCGTTACCGTATTAGTTTTCTATCTAAAGCTGTATTCATTATTTTATATTCGCTTCTTCTCTAATATATATATATAATGAACATACCTACAAAACGGCGCACTGTATATAATAAACGTGATTAATAATTTAGATCGTAACAGAATTTAATAACAGTACCACAGAAGAGAATAATGACATGTCATATAGTATTAATTGTATATTTACATATATAAGTCGGAAGCCAACGCTTCAGTTTATATATATGTTTCAAAAGTGGAGTGAACTAAAGAAACAGCCAAATTTCTGGTGCTAAAAAGTAGAGACGGAAATGGCGGGAGCCAGCTAAGTACAGCGAGTACATCTTGGATCCTGGTGAAGCTGCAGGTTAGGGAGCTCAATAAACAGAGTCGCCGTCGAGTCCATCGTCAACGTCTGAGAATGATGCGGAAATGCAAAACTAGGTGAGAATTTGAAGAAATTCTCAATAGGGCTCGCGTATAGTGTTTAGCTAACATCACATTCATTCTCAGTTGCCTCGGTTTTTGTTTAATTATAAAAACATGGGATCAAAATGAGCTATCCATATTCAAAAGTTTAAGAAAATGTCTGGTCCAAGGCAAGGTTTAGTTTGACTTAAGACAACATAAGAAACAGAATAAACTACTAATAGTAATACATAGAATAATGAGCAAAATAAGTAAATATAACAGATAAACTGTAACAACTTGTAATGACCGTTCAATGTAATTTTGCATTTA
Source organism: Pterocarpus macrocarpus (assembly GCA_031439585.1). Lineage (NCBI taxonomy): Eukaryota > Viridiplantae > Streptophyta > Magnoliopsida > Fabales > Fabaceae > Pterocarpus > Pterocarpus macrocarpus. Next base: position 49,717,030 of record CM062514.1, read on the forward strand.
ATGTAATCATGCAAAACTTGTTCTTGAACCTTTCTTCATAAACTTTTCCATTCCTCATAAAGTTTTCCATTACTTGGTCCCCTGGGAGTTCTTGGCCATTTTAGACTCTTGGGTAATAGTCTGCTTTTCAGGATCGAGCTCGTTCCTATACAGGAATGCCGGGTTTGCTTTCCCCGACCTCCCCACCGATTTATTCCCCTTAACTTTATTCCAGGGCTGGCCCAAGTATCATGGAACTTTCATCATAACATAATCTTTAGGTTCATCATAACATGACTTTCATAACTTTCTTGAAAATACACATGTATCTACATGTATATCATAACTCATGCATATACTTTACCGAAATTTTGGCGGCATAACGGAACGTGTCCACTTTCCCATGAATAGTGCCAATACTCAGAACATCAATTTCTCATAGAAGTCATAACATTCCATTCATACTTCAAACATTTAACTCATAAGAGCATTAGTTGTATTAGGACAGAATTACTGCCTCAACATAATCATTCAACCCGCTTTTTGTAACTCAAGCCAAAATTTCTATTTAACTCATATGGACCTGAATTTTGGATATGTTCAAGTGTTACGGGTTTATTTTCTAAACTCTTTAGTTCCATCTAATTTTGATAAGTATAGCTCAGGTTATTCACATTTTATCTCGACCTACCCTATAGCTGGCCAGAATTACACACTTAAAAGTAAAAATCCATTAAAATTCGAAAACTGATTCAAATTATACAAAATTGGTCTCATATTAAAGCTAACAGGACAACCTTTCATATGAAAAAGGTTCCATTCCATTTGGCTTATTAGAGCTCGAGTTATAAGCCCCGAAATTTAACCTTCCTAAACTACCCTATTTTGGCCCGGTTTAGACATAGGGCAAATTCTTCGAATCACTGGGAACAAAGGGGATAGTAACAAACTCAGCATTCCCTTTCAGGATGTTCTCCTATGCATAAGATTTCTAACAAAGTTGGTTTCACTCAATTTGGAGTTGTGTAGGGTGAGTTACACCCTTTTCAAGTCACACTGTCTGGATGAAAGTCCTAATTCCTAGGCCAAACTTCAAAAATTCATATCTCTCTCAATATTAATCCAATGGCCTTATATGATATATGTATGGAAAGCTCTGAAGGTCCAGTTTCATAGAAAAATAGTCTCATCGGATTTAACCAGTTGTAGGCGGAGCCGTACACTCTGCCGTACAGACTGCCGAAGGAAATTGGTCTTCCTCTCCTCACCCTTTCCTATTCCTTAATCAATTTTAAACACAAACACAGCCAAAGATTATCATTTTCATTTACTAACCACATCAAGAAGTAAGAAAATAAAATCAAAAGCAACCATCCACAGTCAGAACAACAAGAACTAAATTGAACCTCTACCTCTTGTTATGTGATTAGGCTTGATTTTAGAATTTGAATCAATAGAACTTGATTAAGCTTGAAGGTTGGATAGAGTTAGGTGAGTGAAGAAGAGAAGGAGAGAGCTGAACAAGGGAGAAGAGTGGCGCAAAACATTGGCTGAAGGAAGGAAAGGAATTGTGTTATAAAAGCTTGAGGAGGTAGTTGGCTTTAGGAGTTTTGATTGGCTGAAATTTTGTGCGTAAAGTTTAGCCATATCTCCCTCTTTTGTGACAAAATTGCTCTCCACATCGCCTAAAAATGGAAATCGCTTCCATTGTATCTAAAATCGAAAATCGCACGCTACTTAATGTCAGAACTCATGCCATTAAATAGGAACTCGGAAATATTGTCTAGTTTATTCGAAACTTAGAGCAAAGTCGGATGTCGGAAACCATACAGTACCCAATCACCTTAAAATCGAAAGTCAAGGACAAGAATGTGAAACCAAAATACTTAAACCCGGAAGTCGGAGATGTTATATAAACTTGAATCGGTTCTAAGCATAACACCGGAGATCGGGAATAAAAACATTAATCTTATGTACCAGAAAATCGGAACTTACAGAATCTCGGAACTCCAGATTTAATCTTGGAGGCCTGTTACAGGCAAACTTGGGAACATCAATAGAAATGAAGAGCTCTTGGGAATAAACTCGGAGATCAGAACTCGTGTAAATTTTGGTCGAACTTGGAGACTAATTCAGAGGTATGATCTCGCGTCCATTTCTGGTTGAGGTCAACTCGGATGTCAGATTACACGGCCATTCTAAATTAGCCTAAGGTCGGAAATCATGTATTACATATTTAAAGCATAAGGCTGGAAATCGGAAAATCATAGCCAGTCCATTTGAGACTTTGAGATGAAGTCAGAGGTCGGTAATTTTGAGGTCGGAAATCGGGCGTTACACTAGGCATTTCAGTCAATGCCTCCATGAAGGGTATATTAATTTCTAGCTTCTTGAATACTTCCAGAAATTTTGTAAATTGTTTATCTTGTTGCTCCTTCTTTAGCTGCCTCACCCTCTATGGATAAGGAATGGGAGGGTCATATGCAGGTGGTGCCACATACTCTGGCATCTTTTCTTCTTCTCCCACACCCTTGCTATGCCTCATAGGAATCTCATATTTCTCCCCTTTGGTAGTTTGCACTTCAGTCTCAGCAGGTTGCTTTTCTTCCATTTCTAATGGAAGCCTCCTAGTGCTTGAACTGTGCTTCAGTTTTGTCCACAAAATTAGAATGAGTCTGCATGAATTGTTGGAACATTTCCTCGAAGTTAATGTAACGTTCGAAAGATTTTTCGTTTTAATCGATTTGTTCGGTTTTAACGAATAAGTGAAATTAATTAGAAATCAATCCGATATTTAATCGAAGCCAATTAAAGGCTAATTAGAAATTAGTTAGATATTAATTAAAAAGATTAGAGTTGAATAAATTAGAATAAACATATAGAAAGCTTCACAAAGACTTTCCAAACCTTGTTATTGATTTGAAATAAATCAGTAGAGATTCGGTATTTTAAACTGTCAGAATCGAATCAATATAATTACACACTCTAAACCCTATGTTAAGTGGCTGAAAATTCAGCCACATAGCCATTTAGAAGTGGCTCACATCAACCGCACAAAGAGAGGCCTTGTTGGCTCATATGTGAGCCACTTGTGGAGCCAACCAATGGGAGGCCAAGACTTCAACCACCCACTTTATTAACATCAAATTTTTCTTCTCCTTTGCCTCTTTATGCAATGTCCAAGAGAAAGAAGGGAGAAGGAATCCAGCTGTTCACTTTCACCTTGTGTTTGAGCTCCAATCACCTTAATCCTTCAAGAATTCCTCTTCCTTACTAGTTACTCTACCAAATCAAGGTAGGATTCACCCCTTGTTCTTGATTTCTATGGATTGTGGTTGGCTAGAATTCTGCTTTGCTTAATTTACTTGATGATCTATTGGATATATTTGATGGTTTATGCCTGATTTAACATGAGTCTTGAGTTAGAATTGAAGTTGGAATGGGGGGATTAGGAAAATAGAGAGAAGCATAATCCTATGTAGGTAAGAAGCCCACGGCATCCATACGTTCGTCTTGTATGGATCAAAATCTAGCCATCAAAATTTGATAAAATATTTTTATATGAACCTAGATCTTTAGGGCTTTCCAACCATATAAAATATAATGTCATTGGTTTAGTATTGAGGGAGATATGAATTTTGGAAGTTTGACCTATGTTTTTGAGTTTGATTCTGGGCAGGAAAGGTTGTTCAGGGCAACAGTTGCCCTATACAACTTGGAATTGAGTGCAACAAGATTTTTTATAAATTTTACACATAGAGGAACAGTCCGTAAAATTTTAGAGTTATATTTGATCCCAAGTGCTCCTAGTAATTCAATGAAATCGCCCTAAGTCCAAACTAGGCTAGAACAGGGTAGTCCAGAATGGTCGAATTACAGAGCTTATAACTCAAGCTCTACTCATGCAAATGAGATGAAACTTGTTTCAAATAAAATCTTATTTGTTAGGTTTAATATGATATAAGTTTGTGTGATTTCAACTAGTTTTCGATTTTTAGTGAATTTTTACTTTTGAGTGTGCAATTTTGGCTAGCTACAAGGCAGGCCAAGATAGAACCCTAATAACTTGAGCTACACTTATCAAAATAAAATGGGATGAAAGAGGCTAGAAAATAGACACATAACACTCCAACATATCCAAAATTTATGTCTAAATGAATTAAATAGAAATTATGACTTAGTTTACAAAAACCAGGTAGAATAAAGGTACCTAGATAGTAACTTAAATTCAAGTGCAAATATTATTTCTATGAGATTGATATTGATATGTGAATGCAATGTTTTGGTTTTTCTAAATAATTAATTGTCTGAGTACTGGCATTATTCATGGGGAAGCGGATATGATTCATCATGCTGCCGAAATTTCGGCTAAGCCTATGCATAAGTTATGAAATACACTTTGATACATGTGCATACTTGCATGAGATTTATAAGAGTTATGATAAAAGTTCCATAATACTTGGGCCAGCCCTGGATTAAAGTTAAGGGGAATAGATCGGTGGGAAGATCGAGGAAAGTAAACCTGACATTCCTATATAGGAACGAGCTCAATCCTGAAATGCAGACTATTACCCAGGAGTTGAATGGCCAAGAACTACTAGGGGACCAAGTAACAGAAAAAGTTTATGATACCAAGTTTAAGAATGAGAATGAGAGAACTCATGAGTACATGCATGATTGCATTACATAATTATGTTAGCTGTTTATAAGTTGAATATTATGTTTTTTTACTGCTACCTGTTTATTCATTCTGCTCTTATTACTATATATTATCATATAATTGCTTATTATGTCTTTACTGCCTTAAGTAAAACTAAATTTTGTTTCGGGTTATGTTTTCTGAAATCTAATGAACAAGGATAATTATTTTATATTATTCACCCTTTTCATAATTAAATAAAAATAGAAGCAACTCGGAATGAACGCGATATCAGTATCTTATAATTATAGGAATCCTATTGAGGATTTTTTGAAATTCTCATCCTATTATGTATGTCCGCGTCATTCTCAGACCCTGGATGTGGTGGCAACCATCATCCTCAATTCTGAGCTACCAAGGTTGCGATGGTACTTCTGAGCATGGAGCTATTTATTGTGTTCGACGGCCTTGTTTCCTGTATTTACCACTTTCAGATGTACACGAACCTATGAGACCATGCTTGTATGCATATTTATGTAGATACACCACAAATGTTGTGAGATTGACTTCGCCCATCTACCAAATATCCTCTTATTGTACCACACGTACATGATATATATATCACTTAAGTAATTAACTGAAATTAAATCTCCGTGTTTTGATACAAACATCCGACTTAGTCAATGAATTAAGGTTAAATCGACATAAAAGATAATCACACATAACAAACTGCCCGGTAAAATATTATGACTTAAGCATCGTATTATATCTGGTAGGGTGTTACACAAACATACATAAGGATAGATACACTTTTCAAAGCTAGACCTATTACAACTATAAATATATATTACAACAAAAGCCAGACCTTGCCTGTGGATTGTGGAGCATAACTAAAGATACTTACTCAGCTATACATAGATCAAAAAAAATATTGACAACCTGGAGGCCCACACAAATTAGCACGCCGAGCTCATGGAGCTTCTATACCTTTAACTACTTATATGAACCAATCGCAGCCTATACCTAGCTCTGAAATAGAGGAAGAATGAGGAGTGAGTCAAACAGATTCAGTAAGAAATAATATACTTATAATGGGGAGTGGGACAAGTGCAAGCACGAGCTTTCAATAAAATAAATATAATCAATTAATGATACTCGCATAAAAGATCCATATATAGATATAAATATACATATGCAAAAGATATTCCAAATCAAACACTATACGTGAAACCAGAATATGGTAAAGCTGAAAATAAAATAAAATTTGTAATAAAAAGTCATCAACAACAAATTAGTACTTCCAAAAATTGGTAATTTGAGTGCATTTAACGACGGAGTTAAAACTAGTTTTAAAAAATAATAATAATAATAATAATATGCCTGAAATTTAAAAGGGGAGGTCTCTAATAACTCCTTGTAATGAGTTATATTTTTAGTTAATTTTTGTTTAATTTACGACGTAGTAGTTTAGTTTAGTTAATATTTTGTTTTATTTTCATTAAGTAGTTTAGATTAAGTGGTACTTTTATTTTCTGTTATTTTCTTATATTTTAGATACTTATTTATGCTTTGGTCTACTTGTTATTAGGTAGAAGCACTCAAGTTGGAATTTGAAGCCATGATAGAGCTTATCTTGCATAAAATCAAGACCTTTCAACAATGGAAATTCGATATCTGGCTCTCCAAAAATCGGATTATGATGATTCAAGATTCTTTGGAAAGAAGAGAAGAAGATCTCCAACTTTGTTGTTGGATACTTTTTCCAGTTCTCGAGTCTTCTAGGAGAAAAAGGGGAAATAAGATTGAAGTTTCATCTCATTTTTTATGCTGTCAAGTCTGATCTTTCATCACTCTTTCACCTTTATCTTGGGCTATAGAACTCTGATTGAAGTGATTCTTATTGCGTTGGAAAGCTTACTCAAAGATCTACAATTGCTATTTCTACCTCCGAGGCCAAATTCCAACTATTCTGACTGCTACAGAGCTTGGAAGTGTATAAAAGAGATTAGCGCTATCAGGCAGGCGCGCTATAGCGCGATGTGTAACACCCTCCTAAGTATAGTACTATGCTTAAGTCATAGTACCACACCCTAGAGTTGTTACTGTTACATGAACGGACCTTATCTGACAGCAGCTTCAGCCGTCTTCGGAAACTTCTGAAAATATCTGGAGACAATACAGAAATAGGAGTGAGAATTATAAATTCCCAGTAGGATTATCTAATCATAGTGTCATCATTGTCATCTCCAGTTTGCTTCGGTTTATTATGAAAAAGGTGAACATGTTATGTAAACTGTTTAATTTTACAGTTTGAAAATATATTTTATCCGAAGCAAAGTTTATTTTACTCATACACTTGGCATTTGGGAAAGTCTACACAAAATTAATTCATGAATACTACCATGGATAATAACTGCAGCATATTAAAACATACATAGCATCAATATACTGGGAACATAACTTCTGCACATAACCTTACTTGTACTTGAGTTTATGCATATACATAAAATTTAATTTCCTTTCTTCATCTTTCTTTTCATTATAAAATCTTTATGTGCCACATTCTAGAGTATGATAGCCATGTCATACCCCATCAGAGCGTGATTGCAATGTCACATTCCTCAGGAATATGGGATCTTCATTGGGTACTTACACTAGCTGGGTCATGCCATGCCTCATGTAAGTTCTGTCCCTCGTACTCATACTAGCTGGGTCGATGCCATGCCTCATGTGAGTGGGGTGCTTGCATATATCTTAAATCTTTAGCCTTTAGTCTTTTGCCATTACTGCCCTTGGGTAGCCTAGCCTTGGAAGGAGCTCGTCAGCTCAGCTCGTGACCGTCATCACACTGACTCACCCACAAGGGGATTTACGTGCTTCTAGTCTTGGAGGGATCTTATTCTGGTCACGTGCCTCTAATTGAAGGGATCTCTTCTAGTCACGTGCCTCAAAATTGAGGGATCTCATCTGACCACGTGTCTTCAATGTAGAGGGATCTCATCTGACCACGTGCCTCCAAGGTAGAGGGTAGCTGCCTTCACATGGAGAGATTCAAAGTGCAACTGCCTCCAAGTGAAGGGATTCATATCTTTATCTTTAGCTGCCTTCATCGGGAAGGATTCAATGTAATCAATCTAACATATTCATAGCAATATAATCAATCTAACATATATATATATATATCAATGTAAAACTGGCAATCTTCAACTCAAATCTTATATGTCCACAAACTCTTGTGAAACTATCACTTTGGCCATTCTGCCAATTCTATTCAGTTCTGCCCGAATCTTGTATAATCCACTTTTATCTCTATTCAACTCATTTAAACCTGAATTTTGGATATATCATAGTTCTATATGTCTACTTTCTAACCTCTTTGGTCCCATATCATTTTGATTTATATAACTCAAGATATTCAAATTTTGCCTCAGCCTATTTAGTCATTGGCCCAAATTACACTCTTGGAAGTATAAATTCACTAAAAATCGAAGCTAAGCTCAAATCATACAAAATTGGTCTTATATCAAAGCTAACAGGACAACCTTTCACTTGCAAGAAATTTCACTTGATTTGCTTAAGTATACCTCGAGTTATAAGTCCTGAAAGTCGACCTTCCTAAACTACCCTGTTTTGGCCTAGATTGGACATAGGGCAATTTCCTCAAACCATTGGGACCAATTGGTGTCATAAAAAACTCTAAATTTCATACTGGAATGTTCCCCTATGTGTAAGCTTTCTAACAAAATTTGTTTCACTCAATTTCGAGTTGTATAGGGTGAGTTACACCCTTATCAACCCATACTGCCCGGGTGAATGTCTTGATTCCTAGGTGAAACTTCAAAAATTCGTATCTCTCTCAATACTAATCCAATGACCTTATATGATATATGTATGGAAATCCCTGGGTGTCTACTTTCATCTAAAAATAGTTTCATCAAATTTAACCAGTTGTAGACGGTGCCGTACACTCTGCTGTACAGACTGCCGTGGAATTCCTTACTAAGATAGCATTCTAATTCTCCACTCCTTCTAATTTTCCCCTTCTAACCATAATTCCAACTTAAGATCTCCTATTAATCCAATCATAATCCATCATAATACATCTAATAATTCATCAAATAATTGAAGAAAAGTGGAACCACATACAGCCACAATTTAGAGAAATCAAGAATAGAAAGTGAATCCTACCTCTTTGGAGTGTGATCTTGCTGAATTTGAGTTTGGATTGAATGGAGCCTTGTCAAAGCTTGGAGATTTGATAGAATAGATTGAGAAGGAGCAAGGAAGAAGAAGACTGGAGCAAAAAGGAAAGAGAGTGGCATAAATCAGCTGGGAAGAGGAAATACATGAGAGTTGTGGTGTTGATTGGTTGGAGTTTTGTGGTTGAAGTTCGGCCATGTCTTTCACTCTTGTGGCTAAATTGCTCTCCACGTCGTCCCACAAACTGCTCTCCACGTCGTCCCAAAAGTGGGATATGCTTTCGTTCTACCTGAAATCGGAACTCGTCCCTATAATACTTGAAGTCGGAACTTGTGCCCTTTTACATTGCTTGGAGCTGAAGCCGGATGTCGGAACTCATACCATCTTGTTTGTGACTTGAGGAAATCTTGTTTGGTTTATTTCGAGACTTGGAAGCAAGGTCGGAGGTCGGAAGTCATGCAGCTGACAATCAACTAATCTCAGAACTCCCAATTAAAATTCGGGACTCCTTGGAATAAGCTCGGAGATCGGAACTCATGTATATGAACTCGTGTCCATTCTAATTGAGTTCAACTCTAAGGCGGGAACTTGTTACATTCAACTCGGAGGTCGGTACTTACATCATTGAGTTAACCTATAACTTCGGAGGTCAGAAATAGTGTCTACTACTTTGAAACATGGGGTTTGAGGTTGGAACTCGGGTATATCACTGAAACTTGGAGATAAATTATGAAATCGGAAGGAGGGTACGTTTTGTGACATGAAGTCGGACATCGGGAATCACATCCATATTGTTTGTACTTGAAGGTTAAGTCAGAAATAGGGGAATGAGGAATGCTGGTTAAGGTCGGAAGTCGGAAATTATGCTGAAAGTTGAAGACGAATGCGGAAATCGGGAATAGTCTTCATTGGAGACCTAGACATAAGTTTGGAGATCGGAAATCATGTCCCAGTATATTTTAACTCGAAGTTGGTTATTGGAACTCGGAAGCCACCCATTTAACTCGAAACTAGAACATGAGGAATAATCAAAATTAGATGAAATCGGAAATCAGACAGGATATGAAGTCGGAAATTGTGCACGACGAACTCGGAACTCGAAAATAATCCCTTCTATCTGAAATTCGAAGATGGAGTCAGGAATGGGATTTGATCAATCTTGAAGATGAAGTCGGAACTCAGAAATCGGGGATGTTACACGATGCCGTTTGCAACAAGTTGCTGGTTCGGGCCAAAATTCGAGAAAAGGATCCGTAGACTATAAAAGGCAACACATAAGGTTAGAAAAAGGATCCCTAGACACTTTCAAACACCTCCCAAGATAGAAGACTTCTTCCAGAGAGATTGAAGGCGAAGATACAAGGATTCCAGAGCTCAAGTTCAACACAGAGAGATCCACATTCTTCCAAATCTTTGTCTCTAGCCAGAAATCTTTATGGCTTTTGTTTCTTCTATCTCCTCATCTTCATACTCTTCCATTGTTTTCTTTTCTTCAGTTATGAACTAGTTTTCTTTTGCTAGGACGTTAATGGACCCTTTTTGTATGGCAAGTTTACTCATGGATTAATGTTAATCTTGTTTTCTATCTCTATTGCTTAGTGTTTTTGTTTGTTCTTAATGCTTTTAATTGCTTGATCACCAATTAATTGATTTGGGGATTTACAATAACTCGAGAAAGGCTTTGTGAATAGAGCCTCTTAACATAAACACCGTGAGCTAAGCGAAAACTAGAGATAGACAAACGCGGTTCATGTGGTTAACATAGGAACCCATAGAGCTTCAACCTTTACCTAGATTAGTTTGTGCTAAGAGATTAGGCAATCAGTTTAGGATAAAGAGTATTGCTTGACCTCGAGAGAGGCTAGGAATAAACTAAGGGAAATCGACCGTGAGTCAATTAGGATAGGAACTGATTAACAGAAATTCATAGTAAATGTGTCTACAATAGGTGAAATTAATTAGCCCTAGCATCCATCCCATTGCATTTGTTTACCCAGTTAGCATCCGTCTACATTAATAATTTTTTTTATTTATTTTATTTTGTTTGAATTTTAATTTCTTTATCCGTGAATTCATTCCATCCAAATAGTCATCCCTTAAACTAGCCGGTATTTGATTTATCCTCGTGGGAATGATACTTTTCTCATCACTTTATTACTTGTACGATCCGGTATACTTGCCGGAGCCGCATAAAGTTTTTGGCGCCGTTGCCGGGGATAGTATCAATATCATTCTTAGTTGACGAGATACTAGATTGGATTTATTTTTATTTTTATTTTTATTTTATTTTATTTTATTTTATATTTGTTTTTGTCTTGTTTATTTTTTTTTATTTATTTTTCCTTTTATTTAATTTTTCTTTCTTTTTCTTTCGTTATTAATTTTATTTAGCTTTTGTTTTATTTTATTTTATTCCTACTTTCACTTGTTCTTGTGTTTTATTTTGCAGTTTATGCGAAGAAGCCAATCCACAGGAAATTTATTCTTTGATCCAGAGATTGAGCGTTCTTTGCGTCAGCTCAGAAGAGAACGAAGAGCAGTTGAAAGAGTCTTTAAAGCTACCATGGCAGATGAAAATGAGCAAAATGACAGGGCCATGAAGGATTATTTGGCACCCACCCTTCAAGGGTGCTCATCCAGCATTGTGAGGCTACCCGCCAAGCAAACAACTTTGAGCTGAAGATGTCACTCATTCAATTCGTTCAACAAAATTGCCAATTTACTGGACTGCCTAGTGAAGATCCTAATGAGCATCTCAGCAACTTTCTAGAGATCTGTGACACCATAAAAATTAATGGTGCCACGGATGATGCTATTCAGCTGAGATTGTTTCACTTCTCATTGAAGGACAAGGCTAGAGCCTGGTTGAAGTCTCTACCACAGGGGACACTCACTACTTGGGATATGGTGGCTAGAAAATTCTTAGAGAAGTACTTTCCTCCTTCCAAGTCTGCCAAGATGAGGAATGACATCACCTTCTTCACCCAAGCAGATGATGAATCATTTTATGAATCATGGGAGAAGTATAAGGAGCTTCTGGCTAAGTGCCCACATCATGGCATCCTACTCTGGATGCAAATCTAGACATTCTACAATGGTCTCCTTATGTCCACTAGATCATGGTTGATGCAGCAGTTGGTGGTTCTCTAAACAATAAGACACCCGAGCCGTCTTGGGAGTTATTTGAAGTATTGACTAGCAACAATTACTAGAGGCCTAGTGAGAGAACCCAGAAAAGGGGAGTTCTGGAAGTTGACACCACCACTGCCCTCTTGGCCCAAATGCAAGCCCTTTCTGTCCAAAATGTAGCCATTCAGAAGCAATTGGGCTTGCTCAGCACCACTTCACCAACACATGTGATGCGTTGTGATTTTTGCCATGGGAATCATCCGAATGGAGAGTGCACTACTGGCAGCAAGTGTCGCAGCCTGCTCCAAATTACAATTTTAAAATACTTAATTACACTAAATTTGAAGTATAGTGCAACCAAGGTCGTCTCACAAGGATGTTGTTGCTATCTAGTTAAGTAACAAGGGGGTATGTGCAAGCATGCAGTCAATAAACTATAAAAGAAAATTAGATGAAAATAAAAACACTAGTTCAAAGAGTTCCTTAGGTATAAGGTGAATCAATCATTAACGCACAATATATCAAACACATGGAGTGTGGCTAATTTGAGCTATTAGAGAGACCTCTACTAACAACCCCACAATTCTACTAAGAGAACTCTAGGAATTCAACCAACACATAATTGATTAGATAATTGAAACCTCAACTCTAATTAACCTATGTTGATTTCTAGCCCCAATTGTATTAGCTTAGGTTTGAACCCAAACCCAATTCCTAATTCTTTAACTAATCAAGTTCATACCAATTGACCAATTAGCAATCACCCAACTAATTCCTCATTCATAAACTCACATATCAATACCATTCAATGCAAATTTACAAATAAAAGAGGGCAAAGAATCAAGAAAACAAACATGATTGAAATTCAAGTATAGGGTTTCAAGATTACAACCATAATGCCCTTGGAGTCTCCTTGAACTAGCTTGAAATCCTACTCCTCCATAGCAATGAAGGTTACAAAATAGAACCCAAAACAAGTATCTTACAAAATGAAAGGAAAAGAAGAGGAGAGGAGAGGAGAAGAAAGAAAAAATGAAAAATATCGGAGATGAGTCCTCCTCGCGTCTCAGTTTTCTCTCCTCTTATCAAACCTCAAATGTCAAAATTCAAAAATACCCTTGAGCCCAACTTAATCCTCTGCCTCTTAGCTTTAAGTGGACACCCAATTTGCTTAATTTGGACTTGAAATGAGAGAGTTATGGCCCAATCTTTATAGCATGTTTAGGTTATACGTGTATTCGCGTCAGTCCATTTTAACAGCCAATAAATCCATGAAGATGTCATTATTTTGGAGAATGATCTCATATGAATTGAAGCTTTATGTCTTAGCTTTCAAATGGCACCGGTTTCACCTCAATCCAATGTCTACAACTCACGTTATGGCCCAATTAGTGCACACTATTTTGGTTCCAGCAGAATAGCCATTCGACTTCGTGGCCCAATTCGACCCACTAGACATCTGAATTAGTTTTTGACTTCTTCATCAAAGTTGTAGAAAAATACAATTAAGCCCAATTAGAGTCCAAATTATAAAATGTGTCTAATATTATTCAATTAAGCACAAAAGAGATTCAATAAACTAAATATGAGGGTTAATCAATGTATCAAAATATTGCTTATCAAATTCCCCCACACTTAGCTTTTTGCATGTCCTCATGCAAAATCCAAAATATGCTCAAGAGTGCCGAAAATGAAACATCAAAATCTAAAATAAACACAAAGTCCTAAAAACAAAAAATGACCAAATACTATGAAAAGCAAATTCCCAATGGATCCTCAAAAGTGTCAAGCATATAGGCAAAAAGCACATCCAAGGCATCAAGAAATTCAACAATCAAGACACATCTCTACAAAGGTACAAGTAAGGCAAAAATCACTCCAAAAAGTATGGATCAAGCATGGAGGATCTCACAAGATAATGTGTTTAGCACTCTTACTCTCAAGTGTTTAAGGCTCAATTATACCACTCAAATCACCTCAAAAGGAAAAGCACTACTATAAGCTTGCTTATGATCTAATTCTCCACCACTCAAACACATGCACACACAAATCAAGAGGACTTTATTCAAGGTTGTAATGGAGCCAAGGTAAGGGTAGGGAAATAGTAAGGATATGCAAGGTAAAAACTAAAGAGAATAGAAGAACATTGGCAAAGATATGAGGTCACAAATGTGAGGGCTCTCCTTAAATCCAAGCAATGCAACAAATAACTCTTTTTTATCCCACTTCTTTTCTTCTTTTCATCAAAATTGCCCCAACTTATTGACTTTTTCTTTTTCTATTTGCTTTTTTTTTTTTTTTTACATTTTCTTTGCTTCTTCTTTGTTTTTTTTTTTTTTTCATCTTTTCATTTCTTTCCTTTTTCTCTTTTCATCACTTTGCACCCCCCACACTTAAAGTCTTGTATGTCCTCATGCAAACCCCCACACTTATGTGAATGCACATTGCTAATGGTAACCAATGGTCTCTTAATCCCTAAGGCTAGGTAAAATCATGATTTTTCGCTTTAGGCTTGTAATGTGCTAAAAACAAAGAATAGGTAAAAAGGCTCAAAGGGGCTAAGCAAGGGTAAAAATACAAGGGTGGCTATTTGGTTAAGTGGCTAATCACAAAATGAATGCCTCAATCATATTCATGTATGCAAATGAATAGTGTAGCCTCAAAAAGAATCAAAGCAAGTTCTAGAGTGACAAATCCTATGAGGGAACAAAACACACAAGACATAAAAGAATGGCATGTAGCATAGCCATCAAATATGGTTCAAAAGCTCACATGGGTCATGTCCAACATACTCAATCCAAGCAATTGAAGATCAAGCTACCAAGCATGCAAAACATAAAGAATGAGATGAAAAGTCAAGCATGTTGAAGCCTTGAGCCATGAATATCTACTGCCTAAAGCTAACAACTAAAGAATCACCATAGGGGAACATCCAACTAAACAACATAACTAGCATATGAAAACTAATACTAAACATATTTTATTCTAAAATTAAAATGCAAAATAGAAAATTAAAAAAAAGATAAAAAGTGGTAAGAAGTCCCTCATGGTGGCTTATGCTTGAACTGGTCCAGGAATTCCCACCAATGTTTGCATCTTTTTCTTCCTCCAGGATCCCACGAGGTGATCTTGAATTCATTGCCATCCTCGCTATTGGTGCCTTGATAGATCAATGTTGATGGCCTCGGCATTCTCCCAAGTAGCACCTCTACAATGATGAAATAGGCAGCTTGGGGGCAAGACTTGTTTTTCATGTAGGCATAATCCAAGCACCTTCATGCACCTGGATGAAGTAATCCAGCTGTCATGTCACAAATAGTTTGGAGTTGTGCATCATTTTCCAAGTGGGCATATTCAAATTGACCCAATAGATGCTCATAAGGAGGAAATTCCAACTTTAATTTTAGTGTTTGGACTACAGAGGGAATAATCTCTTTAACTTGAATCTCTGTTAAAAGAATTTTCTCCACTGTGTCAACACTCATAGGCCTATCATCCATTAGATATGCATCCATCTTTGCACACTCTACACAGAGCTCAACACCATCACATTGATCACAAGAGAAACAATGAACGAAATCACTAAGGTTGAACAACTCAGGGAACTCCTCACAGAAACTATCATGAACCTCCTTAGCTGCGTAATCAACAACATCCAAATGAAATACAGAGTGCTTATTTGATTCCTCCTGTACAAAATTTGCACCTGGCTTTTCTTTCACTTCAGCTGCTTCATCAGAATGCTCAGTCTTAGCTATACTTTGATCAATTTTCTGTGCCAACTCTGGTAAAGTCCTACCTGATTGCTGCATAGCAATACTAACATTCGTATTTGGATCGGGGATCAATTGAGATAGAGTCTGAGCAAAACCATGTGACTGCATCTGGCTCATGGAGGAAGCAAAGCGACTAGCGTAGTCTCTATATTCTGGATGGCTGCATCAGTTCTTTGCTGATACTGGAGGTTATTTTCTACAATTTGCTTCATCAGATCATGTAATGATGGCTCCAGTGAGGTAACTGCTGATCCAGTCTATTGTTGCTGCTGAGGGGATAGGTGCTGGTATTGCGGTTTCCCAGGGAATACTCCTACAGCGCCCATTGTATAACCCTGAAGGCATGAGCTATCCTCCTGAAGTTGGGGGCATCCATTAATAGAGTAGGATGGACACACTAAAATATCACATACTCTAGTAGGCTCTGGTGCAGATGTAGAAGTAACATGATGTCCCATGGTCAATTGCTTTATCAATGATGCCATCTCATCTAATTTGTGTTCGATTCTCAACAAATTCACATCAGGGATCTCACCAACTCCTCTGTCCTTGTGATCAGCTTAGAGCCAAATTGCTGGAAATTCTTTGCCATGTTAGCTATCAGATCTCTGGCGGCAGTAGGTGTCTTGTCCATTAGAGCTCCACCACTCGCTACATCAATCAAGCTCTTATTCATGGGTATCAGGCCCTCATAGAAAAACTGGATCAACAAGTGCTCACTAATTTGGTGATGGGGACAACTTGCACACAACCTATTGAACCTCTCCCAATACTCATATAATGTTTCTTCTTGCATTTGCCTAATACCACAGATCTCCTTTCTTAGTGTTGCAGCTCTGGATGTAGGGAAAAATCTTTCCAAGAAGAGCCTTTTCATATCAGTCCATTCTATTACACAACTAGGGGGAAGATAGTAAAGCCAATCCTTGGCTACTTCAACTAGTGAGAAAGGGAAGGCTCTTAGCTTGACATGATCCTCATGAATTCCCCAAAAGTTGAGAGTTGAGCAAACCACATGAAACTCCTTGAGATGCCTGTAAGGATCCTCACCTGTATAACCATGAAATCTTGGAAGCAAATGAATCAATGCAGGGTCAAGCTCAAAGTTAGAATCTAAATCAAGATATTGGATACAAAATAAGTGATCTACGGCATTGGGAGCAAATAGCTCCTTCAGTTTCTTATCAGGGATAGTCATCTCAACAGAAAACATAGAAAAGAAGAAAAGAACTAGCAAAATAATGTGTAAAAGTGGAACTAAAATAACTACTACTACTACTAAAAGTACCAAAACACAAAAATCAATAAAAACAAATGACTTAGGAAATTGAAAAAAAAAAATTGTACAAAATGATTTTTTTTCAATTTATAGAAATACCAAACAATAAAACTACACCTATCTAGAACCCGAAAATGCAATAAAAATTATTAAAAATTCAAAAAAAATGGTCAAAATAGTGGAATTTGGCCAAAATAGGGTGGGGCTCACTGCAAAGAAGTGAGTCTTGCTTAGAATGCCGAAAACCTTTGGACTAAAAAGTTTCAAGGTGATCTGAGCACAAACAGTACAGGACAGCACCCAAAATTAGCCTAAAAACATCGAAAACGACCAAAACATGCAAAACTCAAACAAAAGCAAGTAAACACATATATTTACAAACTAAATAGCATCAACATCCCAAACACTTGGCCTTAAAATTTAGCGACAAGTGTCATGACCTGCTCCAAATTACAATTTTAAAATACTTAATTACACTAAATTTGAAGTATAGTGCAACTAAGGTCATCTCACAAGGATGTTGTTGCTATCTAGTTAAGTAACAAGGGGGTATGTGCAAGCATGCAGTCAATAAACTATAAAAGAAAATTAGATGAAAATAAAAACACTAGTTCAAAGAGTTCCTTAGGTATAAGGTGAATCAATCATTAACGCACAATATATCAAACACATGGAGTGTGGCTAATTTGAGCTATTAGAGAGACCTCTACTAACAACCCCACAATTCTACCAAGAGAACTCTAGGAATTCAACCAACACATAATTGATTAGATAATTGAAGCGTCAACTCTAATTAACCTATGTTGATTTCTAGCCCCAATTGTATTAGCTTAGGTTTGAACCCAAACCCAATTCCTAATTCTTTAACTAATCAAGTTCATACCAATTGACCAATTAGCAATCACCCAACTAATTCCTCATTCATAAACTCACATATCAATACCATTCAATGCAAATTTACAAATAAAAGAGGGCAAAGAATCAAGAAAACAAACATGATTGAAATTCAAGTATAGGGTTTCAAGATTACAACCATAATGCCCTTGGAGTCTCCTTGAACTAGCTTGAAATCCTATTCCTCCATAGCAATGAAGGTTACAAAATAGAACCCAAAACAAGTATCTTACAAAATGAAAGAAAAAGAAGAGGAGAGGAGAGGAGAAGAAAGAAAAAATGAAAAATATCGGAGATGAGTCCTCCTCGCGTCTCAGTTTTCTCTCCACTTATCAGACCTCAAATGTCAAAATTCAAAAATACCCTTGAGCCCAACTTAATCCTCTGCCTCTTTGCTTTAAGTGGACACCCAATTTGCTTAATTTGGACTTGAAATGAGAGAGTTATGGCCCAATCTTTATAGCATGTTCAGGTTATACGTGTATTCGCGTCAGTCCATTTTAACAGCCAATAAATCCATGAAGATGTCATTATTTTGGAGAATAATCTTCATATGAATTGAAGCTTTATGTCTTAGCTTTCAAATGGCACCGGTTTCACCTCAATCCAATGTCTACAACTCACGTTATGGCCCAATTAGTGAACACTATTTTGGTTCCAGCGTAACAGCCCTGTTCTGTGACTTCGTGGCCCAATTCGACAAACTAGACATCTGAATTAGTTTTTGACTTCTTCATCAAAGTTGTAGATCTTTCTCTCAGCTTTCCTACAATATAAAATTTGTAATTTTTAGATATCTAAATCTGAAGATACAGCCATAATACAAAAATAGTATAAATTTGTAATAGTGCTGAAAAATACAATTAAACCCAATTAGAGTCCAAATTATAAAATGTGTCCAATATTATTCAATTAAGCACAAAAGAGATTCAATAAACTAAATATGAGGGTTAATCAATGTATCAAAATATTGCTTATCAACTACAGCTCCTTCTTCTGATGAGCAAATTAACTACATGAATGCCCAGAAGCACAACTTCTACTCTAACACCTATGTTCCTAGGCAACAGTTCAATCAACCTCCACAAGAGAAGAAGCCCAATTTGCAATACATGTTTCAGCAATTCATGAGAAGCCATATGTCCTTTGTAAAGAAGACTGAAGCTTTTATGGAGAGGACAGAGGCTCAATTTAGAGCTCATGATGCTGCAATCAAAAACTTAGAGCATCAAGTGGGGCAAATTTCCAAGCAGTTAGCTGAGAGGCCACTAGGTTCCTTACCTCGTAATACTACTGAGAATCCAAAGGAGCATGTGAATGCAATCATACTGAGAAATGGTAAAGAATTGGCTGAATCTGAAAAGGAAGAAGTAAGGGTAGAAGAAAAGCCTACTAAAGATTCCAATATGGCACTACCAGAGGAGAAAGGATATGTGGCACCTCCTGCTTATGACCCTCCAATTCCTTATCCTTAAAGGGTGAAGCAACAAAAGAAGGAACCAAAAGAGCAGCAATTTCTTAAGGTTCTTGATGTGCTTAAAAAGCTCCACATCAATATTCCGTTTGCTGAGGCATTGGAGCGAATGCCAAACTATGCCAAGTTTATGAAGGAGCTACTCTCTAAGAAAAGGAAATTGGATGCTGATGAGATTGTACCATTCACTGAGGAGTGTTCGGCAATCATTCAGAGGAAATTGCCACCTAAGTTGAAGGACCCTGGGAGCTTCACTATTCCATGCACCATTGGTGATTTGAGGATTGACAAGGCACTATGTGACCTTGGAGCAAGTATCAATCTGATGCCTTTGTCACTTGTGCATAGATTGGGTATTACTGAAGTGAAGCCTACAAGGGTATCTCTGCAGTTGGCTGATAGATCTGTCAAACTTCCCTATGGTATTATTGAAGATGTTTTGGTGAAGGTGGACCGTTTCTTCGTTCCCACTAATTTTTTTATTCTTGATATGGAGGAAGATGTCAATCTCCCTCTAATTCTTGGGTGTCCATTCTTGGCCACTAGCAGAGCCCTGATTGATGTAGAAGAAGGGTAGCTAACTATAAGATTTCAGAACAATAAAGTGAAGTTCAAAGTGTTCTAAGCAATGGACTCTACCACAAAGACAGCTCAATGCTATAAAGTGGATGTAGTGGAAGCTAACTTGAGTACTTCAGTACCTATATCACATGCCACACCTCCTTGGAAGCCTCCATTAACGAAGAGCAAAACAAAGAAGAAAGAGAGAAGGGTGGGGGATGATGATCTTAAGCCACCTGAGAAGCCACTAGAAGCTCTCCACTTGCCATTCGAGCCTGATTCTATCTCATTGGTTTCTGGGAAAAAGAACCACCATCTTGGTGACAAAGCACCAATGAAGAAGAGGAAGGAACCACCTTGAGTGACAAGACCATGTCCAACTTAAGGACATTAAACCAAAGTGCTTGTTGGGAGACAACCTAACTTTTCTAACTCTTCTTTAATTTTAATTTTTTTATTAGTTTTTCTTTTGATTTGGATAAAATTTTAGTTTTGATTAATTTTAATTTATTTAATTTTATTTTGTAGATTTATTGGAGCAATTAGGAAGTGCATAAGTGGAGGAAAAAGCCACATAGGACGTGCAGCAGAGATACATGCGCTGGGGAGTAACTTTCCTTTCCTTTCCCTCTTGATTTTGTTTTCATGCATTAGGGATAATGCATAATTTTAAGTTGGGGGTTGGGAAAATCCATTATTGCACTTTCTTATTTGTTCCTATTTCTTTTTGTTAGTTTTGTTGATTAGGTTGTTAGTTTTTTTTTTTATTTCAATTTCCTGCTAAAAAAAACCAAAAAAAAAATTGTCCTTTTTATATTTTTTATTTTGGTCAATTGGTTGTTGTTGCCTGTGCCTATGATATGAAATATTGCTCTGTTTATTAACTTTTAAGTAACTTTGGATCCAGATTTAAGTTTTTAAAATCTTCTTGTGCTTTTACTATTAAATTGAGAAGGATTATTTTTTTGCACTTTGATAAGAGTTAGCAACTTAGGATAGGTGACCTTTATGCTTTTTATGCTTTATTTAGGTTTAGATATGCATTCTTATTCATGTGAATCTCTCTTGAAATATATGTGAGTGAATCTTAGCCTTAGAAGTGATTTAGGCCATGTTTGGTAGCCATAATTGAGCCTCATTGCCCACCCTTAGTCATTGATCCTTAGTCACCCTATTTGAGCCTTAAAGCCTATTCTTGGATTGAACCACGTTAAGAGCCTAATGCCCTTCCTTGATTTTCCTTTTTGATCCCATGGTTTACCCTCAAGCCTTAACTTCTAAACTCATTTGAATAGGGTAATACCTCCACTACACCAAAAGCGGAGTGGGTGAATATTTGAAAAAAATAAAGAAAAAGAAGGAGGAATGAAGAAAGAAAAAAAAGAAAAGAAAAAAAAATATATAGAAAAGTTGGCAATACAAGGAAAATACAATGCCAAGGTTCAACAAGAAAAGCATTGGCCAAGTAACTAAGTTGGGGTACCCCAAGGAGAATGAATTAGGGGTGAGGTTCCTTAAGTTGGGGGATTAATTGAGCTTAAATGACTATTCCATCATACCCCTTACCTTGGCCTACCATTACAAGTAACTTTTGAGTATTTTGTTTTTCTATTTTTGAGTCTTTGAGTTGAGTTTTGCTTGGGGACAAGCAAGTACCTAAGTTGGGGGTTGTGATAACTCCTTGTAATGAGTTATATTTTTAGTTAATTTTTATTTAATTTAGGACGTAGTAGTTTAGTTTAGTTAATATTTTGTTTTATTTTCATTAAGTAGTTTAGATTAAGTGGCACTTTTATTTTCTGTTATTTTCTTATATTTTAGATACTTATTTATGCTTAGGTCTACTTGTTATTAGGTAGAAGCACTCAAGTTGGAATTTGAAGCCATGATAGAGCTTATCTTGCATAAAATCAAGACCTTTCAGCATTGGAAATTCGATATCTAGCTCTCCAAAAATCGGATTATGATGATTCAAGATTCTTTAGAAAGAGGAGAAGAAGATCTCCAATTTGTTGCTGGATACTTTTTCCAGTTCTCGAGTCTTCTAGGAGAAAAAGGGGAAACAAGATTGAAGCTTCATCTCATTTTTTATGCTGTCAAGTCTGACCTTTCATCACTCTTTCACCTTTATCTTGCGCTATAGAACTCTGATTGAAGTGATTCTTATTGCGTTGGAAAGCTTACTCAAAGATCTACAATCACTATTTACCTCCGAGGCCAAATTCCAATTATTCTGACCACTACAGAGCTTGGAAGTGCATAAAAGAGATTAGCACTATCAAGCAGGCACACTATAGTGCGCTGCCTTGCGCTATAGCGCGATGCCGTTTGCAACAAGTTGCTGGTTCGTGTAACACCCTAATAAACCCATACTATGCTTAAGTCATATTACGGCGTTTTATTAGTTGTTACTTATGCTCATGGAAAACTAAACTTCACTTGAAATTAAGTTATGCGGAAAATACGATAAGATTTTTCTTTGAAATACGTCGTCGCTTAGCAGCGTTTTGAAAAGTAAAGCCTTGAGCGAGAAGATAGCTAGAGAAAGAGCGTGTCGCATAAAATACATACCCAAATTCGTAAAACATGAGAAAGGTAAACAAATAATAATTCACAAATACATTGCATTATATAGCAAATCATTACATCGATACGAGTTCATAATATATATACACATACATATCAGCATTACAACGAAGGAGGCTCATGGTCGGGCCATGATCCAAATACTAGATACTGAGTACAAATTTAAATGACAAAGCCCAACTCAAAAAGAAATATGCGAAGGTGCAGAGCGATGGTCGCTACAAGTCCCAAAACAGCTTCGTCTTGTGTAACACCCTAATAAACCCATACTACGCTTAAGTCGTATTACGGCGTTTTATTAGTTGTTACTTATGCTCATGGAAAACTAAACTGCACTTGAAATTAAATTACGCGGAAAATACGGTAAAATTTTTCTTTTTCTTTTGAAATACGTCGTCACTTTTTGAAAGTAAAGCCTTGAACGAGAAGCTAGACAGAGTAACGGCGTGTCGTATACAATACGTACTCCAATATCATAAAATCAGAGAAAGATAAATGAATAGTAATTCACAAGTACATTGCATTATATAGCAAAGTCATTACATCGATATGGGTTCATAATATATATATACATACATATATATCAACATTACATCAAAAGAGGCTCATGGTCGAGCCATGGTCCAAATACTAGATACTAAGTACAAATTTGAATGACAATGCTCAGCTCAAAAGAAATATGCGGAGGTGCAGAGCGATGGTCGCTACAAGTCCCAAAGCGACCGTCTTGCACCCCACGTCACCACGTCCGCTCACCGTGTTGGGGATCCACGCTCCACTCCACCGGATGCGCCGTCGAGATCTGGTGACGATACGGAAGAATAACGAGGGTGAGAAATGGAATTTCTCGATGGGACTCGAACCCGACACGAAAGTGTCATCGTCATCGTCCCAGCCACTTCGGTTTTATTAATGAAAATAGTGGGCATGCATACGGTTCAATTCTTGCATTTTTCGAAATCGTGAACATCCGAAGCGGATTCAATTTTAACATACTCTCTAATCATTTATATCATAACATACATGGGCATAAGTATAATCATATAAAAATGCATGACTGTGCTATAAGTTTTTCTTAACTTCTTCCTTGCTAGGGTTTTAGACCGAGGTCCCTTTTTCTTTTCTTAACTTAACTTTATCTTTTCACCCACTAAACATAAGTGGTAATGAGCTCATACTGTGGCGTCGCCACCATAGAATTTCGGTACTTACACTATTTGGGTCATGCCATGCCTCATGTAAGACCTATCCCTATACTCACACTAGTGGGTCATGCCATGCCTCATGTGAGTCGTGGGTGAGGAAACTTAAATTAGGTTACCTTCCTTTGAAGGATCACTTACTTGAATTAAACTTCTTCTTATTTAAGCATTATGATGCAAAATATTTCTAAGTCCATAATTCTTACAAAATTTAAAGATAACGGCAGACCGAAGCTTCCCAAAATTTTGCCAAACAGAGAAACCAATATCATGTAACATTAAGCATCATATCATATCATCATCATCATGATCATCATCATAACATCATCATATCATCATCATCATTATCATAACATCATCATATCATCACCATCATTATCATAACATCATCATATCATCATGATCATTATCATAACATCATGCTTGCACATAAACATAAGGCATATTCTCAAGCAAAGTTTTATGAGCTTAGCTTAGGAAATTTGGTGCAAGCTTTTAATTGAGATTGTCTCTTGTGTAAACTTCTCTTATTGAGCATAATGCCACTTTTTGTCTAATGTCCTTTTTGACACTTTTTAAGTTGAATTATGAGGGTTCTCTAATGCTTAATATAAGGGTATTAATGTCTTAAAGCTTATTTCTCCTTATTCTTTAACTTTTACCATAACCAGTTTTACTTTTACAGTGGGGCAGTAACTTTGAAAATTCACCATAATTTCATCTTTTACTCTTTTATTTCGAATTTTTGTGTGGATATACTTCTCTGAGTCTATTTTTAAACAAAAGAGACCCCACTTAAAAATTCATTTTGTAGCTTGAGTTATGCATATTTTATTCTGACTGTTCAGTTTCTAAGTTCACTCCCGGTACAGTGGATTGTTACTTCTCATTATAATTACTCAGAAGGAATCTGAGAAAACTGTTTTATGGGTTTGTTCCTATATGTCTTAGCTTTCAATTAAACTTGGTCTCACTCAAAAATCATTTTTGTAGCTCGAGTTATACCCATTTTAGTGTAGACTGCCCAGACAGAAGCCAATCCGAGAACAGTCCACTTTGAAAAATCATATCTCACTCATTTTAACTCCGAATCTTATGTATTTTATATGTATGGAAAGCTCTTTGAGTCTATTTTCATATAAAATTGGTTGCACTAATTTTTGAGTTCTCTGGAAAAAGTTATACCGTTCGGTTTACAGACTGCCAGAAAATCCAGATTTCACGTTTTGATTTTCCTCATGTTTTCTCCAAAACACTCAACCTCACTTTCAAGAAAACATTCTCAAGTGATAAAACACTCATATACCATGAAAGATTAGTGAAAAACTAACATGTTGGAGTTCAAAAATATTGAGTTCAACCATGTATCACACCAAACCGAAAACATGTTTTCAACAAACCACCATACAAGCAACAACATCTCATTTTATGACAAGAATGGCTATGATGCCCATAATCAATCTTTAAAACCACCTAGCTATGGAGAGCATAGGAGTTCTAAAGCTTGAAAAACAAGAGAGAAAAAGAGTTTAGAGCCACTACCAATTGGATTTCTTGAAAGCTTGAAGAGAAAGAAAGATGTTGGAGATGGCCTCCTTCTCCTTGAGCTTGATAGTGAGGCTTGTGTATGAGTGGCTTTGTTTCTCCAAGGACCAAAAATGGTAGTCCTTGAAGGGCTTGTGAGAATGGTAAATGGAGATGAGTAGGAAGTAGTATGAGGGTTGGAAGAACACAATGAAGCTTGGAAGAAGAAGAGAGTATGAGACTTGGAGAGAGGAGAGAGGAGAGAGCTTTGTGTGTGTGTGTCTTGAGAGAGGAAGTGAAAAATGAAATGAGGGAGAGAGAGGGGCTGATGGTGGCGCAAAATGGGGGAGAAAAGGTGATGTGATTTTGCTTCTCACAAGCTAGGGAGTGGAAAAACCTTGGGGCAAAAGAGTGTGTTGTGTTTCCTTTTGAGTCTTGGCAATTGGGTAAAGACTATGTAGTGTTTTGTCAAGTGGTTAAAAGCATGAGCTCTCTTAGGATTGGGCATTGGATGGCTAGGATCACACCAAGTGTCAAGATCTAATGGTGGATGACAAGGATCCTAGTCTTGGCTTTTGATCTAATGGTGTAGGATTAAAGAGATCGAATGAAGGGTGAGATGTTGCTCCTCCTTGGTATGTCTTTTTAGGGCATATGCATGGAAGAACTTTTATCTCTAAATGTTATTAGAATTATTTAAGTGTAATTTAACTTAATTGGCTTAATTACCCATGAGTTAACTCTTGTCAATTACACTTTTTATGATACCTTGCATTACGGTTAAGCATATGCTTAAATTTGGGTTTTAATTTTCAAGAGTTGTCTTAAGTGTCTTAATCATTATAAACTTGATTAGTAAGGTTAGGTTGTCTTACTTTTGTTTTGGCACCTTGAGTAATTAAGGATTCGACGATTAAGGTTTTATTAAAGCGCTTAGGACATTATGATTAAATTGTTGGCTAGACTTAATTTACTAAGCTCTTGCTCTCGAGATTAATCGATTAATTCTCAATTAATCGCTAACCCCTCTAATTAGCCGGAAACACCGAGCTAATTAACTTAGGTAAAAATGGGGATGTTACATTTCTCCCCTCCTTAAAAGAATTTTGCCCTCAAAATTCGTTACCTGTAAATAGGTGGGGAAAATCTCTTTGCATCTCTGCCTCGAGCTCCCACGTGTGCTCCTCCAAGCTTCCTCTTCCCCATGCCACTTTCACTAAGGGCACAGACTTGTTCCTCAGCTGCTTGACCTTCCTATCTATGATTCTCATAGGCGGTAGGTCGAAGGTTAGGTCTTCCCTTAACTGTACACTTTCTGGCTCAAGAAGATGATTGGGGTCGGAGTTGTATTTTCTCAATTGGGAGACATGGAAAACATTATGAAGGTTTGACAAATGGGGTGGTAATGCTATTTGGTAGGCAACTGTTCCTACTCGTTTCAAGATTTCAAAAGGGCCAAGAAAACGAAGGCTCAACTTTTTGACTCTAAGGGCTCTATCAATGCTTGTTGTAGGAGTGATTTTCAAGAATACGTGTTCTCCCTCTTGGAACTCGATTGGCTTTCTCCTCCTATCCGCATAGCTCTTACGACTTTGTGCGGTGAGAATCCTTTCCCTTATCCTCTTAATTTGTTCGGTGGTTTGTCTAACCAGATCCGGCCCTAAGAGGCTTTGCTCACCCGATTCATACCAACAAAGCGGAGATTGGCACTTCCTGCCATACAGGGCTTCATAAGGCGCCATCCCAATGCTAGCGTGGAAACTATTGTTGTAGGCGAACTCGATGAGGGGTAGGTGTTTGTCCCAACTTCCGGGTCGGTCCATTACACATGCTCTCAACATATCCTCTAGGGTTTGTATGGTTCTTTCGATTGTCCATCGATGCAGGGGTGGTAGGCTGTACTTAAACAAAGTTTCGTCCCAAAGGCCTTTTGCAAGGCTCCCCAGAACCTAGAGGTAAACCTTGGGTCTCTATCAGACACGATGGTTGCAGGTACTCCGTGCAATCTTATGATCTCTTGGATATATAGCTGGGCTAGCTTATCCAGAGGATAATTCGCTCTAATGGGTAAGAAGTGGGCAGACTTGGTCAATCTATCCACGATAACCCATATGGCATCAAATCCTGCTTGTGTTCGGGGTAAACCCATCACGAAATCCATAGAGATTCCATCCCATTTCCATTCAGGGATCTCCAATGACTGCAGCATGCCTGAGGGTTTTTGGTGCTCAATTTTCACCTTTTGACAAACTAAGCACTTTCGCACCACATCGGCTACATCTCGTTTCATGCACAGCCACCAAAACATCCTCTTGAGGTCTTGGTACATCTTTGTCATGCCAGGATGCATGGTGAAATGACCTTTGTGAGCTTCTTCTACAATCATCCTCCTCAAGTCGTCCTTAGCAGGTACACATATCCTCCCTTGATACCTCCACACGCCATCAACGCCTTGAGCAAATTCTTTCAGTTTTCCCTCCTTCACTTGGGCTACTAACCTCAAGAACTCTTCATCCTCTTCCTGAGCCCGCATAATTTGTCCCTTGAACTCACTCGTCACCTTGATCAGACTCAACCTTATACTACGAGGGGTCAGGGTAACTCCAAGGTTCAAGTCTCTAAAGCTCTCAATCAACTCTGCTTCCTTGACCATCATCCATGACACATGTAGTGACTTGCGGCTCAGTGCATCTGCCACCACATTAGCCTTACCAGGGTGGTAGTTTAATCCAAAATCATAATCCTTCAAGAATTCCATCCACCTCCTCTGCCTCATGTTGAGCTCCTTCTGATCAAACAAGTACTTCAGACTCTTATGATCCGAGAACACCTCAAACCTAACTCCATATAGATGGTGCCTCCATATCTTCAAGGCAAACACCACGGCCGCTAATTCCAGGTCATGGGTTGGGTAATTAACTTCATGAGGTTTCAGTTGTCTAGAGGCGTACGCTACCACACTGCGATTTTGCATCAGAACACAACCTAAACCTCTTCCAGAGGCATCACAGTAAACCTCAAAGGCTCCCTTAGGTCAGGCGAGGACTAAAATGCAGTGTGGAAGTCAACCGCCTTCAACTCTTGAAAACTTTTCTCACTCTCTCAGTCCATACAAACGCAGACATTCTTCCTAGTGAGTTTGGTCAAGGGGTAGGGATATCTGAGAAAATCCCTTTATAAACCTCCGATAATACCGGCTAGGCAGAAAACTCGAATCTCCGTCACCGTCGTAGGTCTTTCCCAGTTCATTCTGACCTCCACTTTGCTTGGATCTACGGATATCCCTCCCTTAGTCACGACGTGACCTAAGAACTTCACTTCTTCTAGCCAGAACTCACACTTTGACAATTTCGCGTAAAGCTTCTTATCCCTCAAGATTTCCAACACAATCCTAAGATGCTCTTCATGTTCCTCCTTCGTCTTTGAGTAGATGAGGATGTCATCTATAAAGACCACCACAAACTTATCCAGGTATGGCCTAAAGATCCTGTTCATATAATCCATAAACACAGCCGGGGCATTGGTCAATCCAAACGACATTACTCTAAACTCATAATGCCCATATCTAGTCCTAAAGGCCGTCTTGGGGATATCTTCCTCCCTCACTCTAATTTGATGGTAACCCGACCTTAGATCTATCTTTGAAAACACCACTGCTCCTCTGAGTTGGTCCATCAGGTCATCTATCCTTGGTAGGGGGTACTTGTTTTTCACTGTGACCTTGTTTAACTGCCGATAATCCACGCACAGCCTCATGCTTCCATCCTTCTTCTTGACAAACAACACCGGGGCTCCCCAAGGTGAGGCACTTGGTCTCACAAACTTCTTTTCCAGCAACTCCTCCAATTGGGTCTTCAGTTCTTCCAACTCCAAAGGGGACATTCGGTAAGGTGCAATAGATATTGGTCCAGTTCCTGGCACCAATTCTATGGAAAACTCTATCTCTCTCTCAGGGGGAAACTCAGGGATATCCTCAGGGAAGACTTCAGGGTACTCATTCGCCACAGGAATCTCATCAAGAGCTTGCTCCAGTTCAACCTCACTTGTCGATAGGAGAACGTATTCTTGATTCTCAGTCTTACAACAAGATAACACAACAAAGCCGGGCTTAAACTAATGAGTTTAGAAGGTAAAGAAGGGAATACGATTGTCTTGGCAGCACAATCTAACATAACATGGTTGGCTGAGAGCCAATCCATGCCTAAGATTAGATCTAAACCAACTAAAGGAAGACAGATTAAATCTGACTCGTAGGTCCTACCATCAATATGTATTTGACATTGTAAACAACACAGACAAGTTCTAACTGGTTTCCCAGTGGGAGTAGAAACAAGCAACATGTAAGGCATTTCAGAAACAGACAACCCCAATCTACTTACGCAATCATGGGAAATAAAAGAATGCGTAGCGCCAGAATCATACAGTACAGTTAAGATGTTACCGTTCACTTCGCATGTACCTCGAATGAGATCATCGACTCAAGTGGTCTCCTCGGCGTTCATGGTGAAAACCCTTCCTTGGCGTTGCGGTTTGAGCGAGGCATGTCCTTGTTGCGATTCTTGGCAAAATGGCCGGCTGTCCACATCTCAAGCAAACGTTTTGTCAGCAGTGCGAACCCTCTGTGTTGCTTCCCACACTTTGGGCAAACAGAATTTGTTGCAGGCTTCGGAGGCTGGCCGGCGGGTCTTGGAGGATTAGCAGATGGTCTCTGTGGCTGCTTGCCCTTAGAACCTTCACCATGGTAGGGCTTCTTTTGCGGGTCTGCCGTGTGTTGCCCTTGAGACGCTTGCCCGTCTCTTATGGGCCTCGACCTCTGAATTGCCAACTTCACGGTTGCATTCCTCCACTACACGACTCTTATTGACAAGGGCCGCGTAGTTTGAATTTCGGCTGGGCTACAGATGCCAGGATGTCGACCCTCAAACCCCTTCATATTTCATGCATTTCGGTTCTCGTCGGTTTCACTGATAAAGGGTGGAGAACTTGCACACTCCTCAAACTTAGCAGTGTACTCAAGAATGCTCATACCTCCTGGTAGAGCCTCAGAACTCCATCTCCTTTGCGTTTCTTACGGACATCGGAAATACTTGTAGAAAGCTGTCTTGAAGACGTCCCAAGTGATTTCCCTTTGGTCGCTCTCCATCAGGCTCTTCGCCCCTTTCCACCAAAATTCAGCATCCGCCTTTCAAGATATAAGTGGCGAAGGCCACCTTTGGGTCTCCGAAAGGTCGGCCTGACAGTAGATCTTCTCGATCTCCTTGATCCACTCATCGGCTTCATCAGGGTTAAAGGCCCCCTTGAAACTTGGCGGGTTTGCCTTACGAAACTCCGAGAATTTCTGATACTCGGCGTCCACTCCGTTTCCACCAACAGACTCTTCGGACCTCCGATTTAGCTGATCCATCATATGCTCAGCAGCTGTAGCTTGAGCTTGCATGGCATTCGCCATTTGCTGAAAAGTCCTCATGAAATCAGCGATGTTCGTGCTGTCGCTGGGCTCGTTAGCGGTACGTCTGCGAGTTGCCATTAGTTCCTGAACACACCAAAACAAAAATATCGAGTTGATCAGGCCCAATATCAAGCATAAGCATGGCGGCAACTAAAGGCAATCTCACATGACGGTCATGCATTCTAAGTCCTACATCCCATCATACAGACAGGATCCACAACATGACTTAACATAGTGCACGTAGAGTTATGCTTTGAAGCATAGTCAGTCCAACCCCAGGCTTTAACAGGATGAACTGCTCTGATACCATAATGTAACACCCTAATAAACCCATACTACGCTTAAGTCGTATTACGGCGTTTTATTAGTTGTTACTTATGCTCATGGAAAACTAAACTGCACTTGAAATTAAATTACGGCGGAAAATACGGTAAAATTTTTCTTTTACTTTTGAAATACGTCGTCACTTTTTGAAAGTAAAGCCTTGAACGAGAAGCTAGACAGAGTAACGGCGTGTCGTATACAATACGTACTCCAATATCATAAAATCAGAGAAAGATAAATGAATAGTAATTCACAAGTACATTGCATTATATAGCAAAGTCATTACATCGATATGGGTTCATAATATATATATACATACATATATATCAACATTACATCAAAAGAGGCTCATGGTCGAGCCATGGTCCAAATACTAGATACTAAGTTCAAATTTGAATGACAATGCTCACTCAAAAGAAATATGCGGAGGTGCAGAGCGATGGTCGCTACAAGTCCCAAAGCGACTTCGTCTTGCACCCCACGTCACACGTCCGCTCACCGTGTTGGGGATCCACGCTCCACTCCACCGGATGCGCCGTCGAGATCTGGTGACGATACGGAAGAATAACGAGGGTGAGAAATGGAATTTCAAGAGGACTCGAACCCGACACGAAAGTGTCATCGCCATCGTCCCACCACTTCGGTTTTATTAATGAAAATAGTGGGCATGCATACGGTTCAATTCTTGCATTTTTCGAAATCGTGAACATCAAGCGGATTCAATTTTAACATACTCTCTAATCATTTATATCATAACATACATGGGCATAAGTATAATCATATAAAAATGCATGACTGTGCTATAAGTTTTTCTTAACTTCTTCCCTTGCTAGGTTTAGACCGAGGTCCCTTTTCTTTTCTTAACTTAACTTTATCTTTTCACCCACTAAACATAAGTGGTAATGAGCTCATACCGCGGTGCCGCCACCATAGAATTCGGTACTTACACTAGCTGGGTCATGCCATGCCTCATGTAAGACCTATCCCTATACTCACACTAGGTGGGTCATGCCATGCCTCATGTGAGTCGTGGGTGAGGGGAAACTTAAATTAGGTTACCTTCCCTTTTGAAGGATCACTTACTTGAATTAAACTTCTTCTTATTTAAGCATTATGATGCAAAATATTTCTAAGTCCATAATTCTTACAAAATTTCGGCAGCATAACAATTGGCCAGAAGCTTCCAAAATTTTGCCAAACAGAGAAACCAATATCATGTAACATTAAGCATCATATCATATCATCATCATCATGATCATCATCATAACATCATCATATCATCATCATCATTATCATAACATCATCATATCATCACCATCATTATCATAACATCATCATATCATCATGATCATTATCATAACATCATGCTTGCACATAAACATAAGGCATATTCTCAAGCAAAGTTTTATGAGCTTAGCTTAGGAAATTTGGTGCAAGCTTTTAATTGAGATTGTCTCTTGTGTAAACTTCTCTTATTGAGCATAATGCCACTTTTTGTCTAATGTCCTTTTTGACACTTTTTAAGTTGAATTATGAGGGTTCTCTAATGCTTAATATAAGGGTATTAATGTCTTAAAGCTTATTTCTCCTTATTCTTTAACTTTTACCATAACCAGTTTTACTTTTACAGTGGGGCAGTAACTTTGAAAATTCACCATAATTTCATCTTTTACTCTTTTATTTCTGAATTTTTGTGTGGATATACTTCTCTGAGTCTATTTTTAAACAAAAGAGACCCCACTTAAAAATTCATTTTGTAGCTTGAGTTATGCATATTTTATTCTGACTGTTCAGTTTCTAAGTTCACTCCCGGTACAGTGGATTGTTACTTCTCATTATAATTACTCAGAAGGAATCTGAGAAAACTGTTTTATGGGTTTGTTCCTATATGTCTTAGCTTTCAATTAAACTTGGTCTCACTCAAAAATCATTTTTGTAGCTCGAGTTATACCCATTTTAGTGTAGACTGCCCAGACAGAAGCCAATCCGAGAACAGTCCACTTTGAAAAATCATATCTCACTCATTTTAACTCCGAATCTTATGTATTTTATATGTATGGAAAGCTCTTTGAGTCTATTTTCATATAAAATTGGTTCCACTAATTTTTGAGTTCTCTGGAAAAAGTTATACCGTTCGGTTTACAGACTGCCAGAAAATCCAGATTTCACGTTTTGATTTTCCTCATGTTTTCTCCAAAACACTCAACCTCACTTTCAAGAAAACATTCTCAAGTGATAAAACACTCATATACCATGAAAGATTAGTGAAAAACTAACATGTTGGAGTTCAAAAATATTGAGTTCAACCATGTATCACACCAAACCGAAAACATGTTTTCAACAAACCACCATACAAGCAACAACATCTCATTTTATGACAAGAATGGCTATGATGCCCATAATCAATCTTTAAAACCACCTAGCTATGGAGAGCATAGGAGTTCTAAAGCTTGAAAAACAAGAGAGAAAAGAGTTTAGAGCCACTACCAATTGGATTTCTTGAAAGCTTGAAGAGAAAGAAAGATGTTGGAGATGGCCTCCTTCTCCTTGAGCTTGATAGTGAGGCTTGTGTATGAGTGGCTTTGTTTCTCCAAGGACCAAAATGGTAGTCCTTGAAGGGCTTGTGAGAATGGTAAATGGAGATGAGTAGGAAGTAGTATGAGGGTTGGAAGAACACAATGAAGCTTGGAAGAAGAAGAGAGTATGAGACTTGGAGAGAGGAGAGAGGAGAGAGCTTTGTGTGTGTGTGTCTTGAGAGAGGAAGTGAAAAATGAAATGACGGAGAGAGAGGGCTGATGGTGGCGCAAAATGGGGAGAAAAGGTGATGTGATTTTGCTTCTTACACAAGCTAGGGAGTGGAAAACCTTGGGGCAAAAGAGTGTGTTGTGTTTCCTTGAGTCTTGGCAATTGGGTAAAGACTATGTAGTGTTTTTGTCAAGTGGTTAAAAGCATGAGCTCTCTTAGGATTGGGCATTGGATGGCTAGGATCACACCAAGTGTCAAGATCTAATGGTGGATGACAAGGATCCTAGTCTTGGCTTTTGATCTAATGGTGTAGGATTAAAGAGATCGAATGAAGGGTGAGATGTTGCTCCTCCTTGGTATGTCTTTTTAGGGCATATGCATGGAAGAACTTTTATCTCTAAATGTTATTAGAATTATTTAAGTGTAATTTAACTTAATTGGCTTAATTACCCATGAGTTAACTCTTGTCAATTACACTTTTTATGATACCTTGCATTACGGTTAAGCATATGCTTAAATTTGGGTTTTAATTTTTCAAGAGTTGTCTTAAGTGTCTTAATCATTATAAACTTGATTAGTAAGGTTAGGTTGTCTTACTTTTGTTTTGGCACCTTCGAGTAATTAAGGATTCGACGATTAAGGTTTTATTAAAACGCTTAGGACATTATGATTAAATTGTTGGCTAGACTTAATTTACTAAGCTCTTGCTCTCGAGATTAATCGATTAATTCTCAATTAATCGCTAACCCCTCTAATTAGCCGGAAACACCGAGCTAATTAACTTAGGTAAAAATGGGGATGTTACATCTTGCATCCCATGTCACACGTCCGCTCACAGTGTTGGGGATCCACGCTCCACTCCACCGGATGCGCCGTCAGGATCTGGTGACGATACAGAAGAATAACTAGGGTGAGAAATGGAATTTCTCAGTAGGACTCGAACCCGACATGAAAGTGTCATCGTCATTGTCCCAGCCACTTCGGTTTTATTAATGAAAATAGTGAGCATTCATAAGGTTCCGTTCTTAGGTTTTCGAAAACATGAATATCCGAAGCGGATTCAATTTTAACATAATCTCTAATCATTTATATCATAACATACATAAGCATAAATATAATTACATAAAACATGCATGTCCATGCTATAAGATTCTCTTAACTTCTTTCCCTTTTTAGGGTTTGGACCGAAGTCCCTTTTCTTTTCTTTTCTTAACTTAACTTTATCTTTTCACCCACTAAACATAAGTGGTAATGAGCTTATACCGTGGCCGTCACCACCATAGAATTTCTTCATTTAGGTGGGTGGTCATGTCATGCCTCATGTGAGTCGTGGGTGAGGGGAGCTTAAATTAGGTCACCTTCCCTTTTGAAGGATCATACCCTTAGTTCATCTTTTTCTTATTAAAGCTTATGATACAAAGTTATTCTAATTCTCTTCCACATTTAGGCATTACGTATCGCCGTCCCCAAATGTAGTTCCTTTATTAATCACCTCTAGGCGTTACGTATCGTAGTCGCAAGTGTTCATATTTATTAATCCTTTCTTGTATAGCATTAAGCATCATGTCATCAACATATCATATGCATATCATCCTCATTCATTATCATATCGTCATCATATCATTATCATTCTTATCATCATCGTATCACTATCATAATCATCATCATATCACATCATCATCATATCATATCATAATCATCATCATCATATCATATCATCATCATTATTCATCATCATCATAGCATCATGCTTGCACATAAACATAGGCATATTCTAAAGCAAAGTTTTATGAGCTTAGCTTAGTAAATTTAGTGCAAGCTTTTAATTGAGGTTACCTCTTGTATAAATTCTCTTATTGGGCATAGGGCCACTTTCATCCATTATCCTTTTTGAAACTTTTAAGTTGTATTATGAAGGTTTTCCAATACTTAATGTAAGGATCTTAGTGTCTTAAAGCTTATTTCTCATTAACCTTTAAAATTTAACCATAACAGTTTTACTTTTACGATGGGGCAGTAACTTCAAAAATTCACCATAATTTCATCTTTTACTCTTTTGTTTCGAATTTTTGTGTGGACAAACTTCTATGAGTCTATTTTTAAACAAAAGAAGCCCCACTTAAAAATTCATTTTGTAACTTGAGTTATGCACATTTTATTCTGACTATTCAGACTTGAAAGTTCAACTCGGGTCAGTGGCTTGTCCACTTCACTGGGAGTTCCTCACATGAAATCTGACAAAACTGTTTTATGGGGGTGTTCCTCTATGTCTTAGCTTTCTAAAAAACTTGGTCCCACTCAAAAATGTTATGTATAACTTGAATTATGCACGTTTTATTACCCACTGCCTGGACAGAAACCCATCCAGGAACAGCAAACTTTGAAAATTCATATCTCTCTCGTTTTAAGGCCAAATCTCACATATTTTATATGTGTGAAAAGCTCTTTGAGTCTATTTTCAAGAAAATTGGTTTTGTTCCATTTGGAGTTATATTGAAAGAGTTATTAATCGCGCCATACAGACTGCCAGAATTTTCCAGTTTTCACGGTTTTGGTTTCAAGGAGTTTTCTTGTAAGAACATTAAGTCTTTTCTTCAAGTGACCATTTTAAATTTCCAAACCACTTTTATACTTTGAGATCTTGGTGAAAATCAATACTTTGAGTTCTAAAAAGTTGGGTTCAACATAAAACAAAATGCACATCCAAAGTCATTTTCCAAGAGAAGAGCAATAATCACAAACAACTTATAACAAGAGCATAGCCATGAGGCCTTTAAAGCAAGTCCTAAAACCACCTAGCTATGGAGAGCTTAGGAGTTCTAGAGCTTGAAAAAAAAACATAGAAGAGGAAGGGGTTAGAGTCACTAC
This sequence comes from Pterocarpus macrocarpus, assembly GCA_031439585.1. NCBI lineage: Eukaryota > Viridiplantae > Streptophyta > Magnoliopsida > Fabales > Fabaceae > Pterocarpus > Pterocarpus macrocarpus. The sequence continues at coordinate 49,753,659 of CM062514.1, forward strand.
CAAATGAGTTTCTTGAGGAGTAGAAAGATTTGATGGGTTAGAGATGACCTTCCTCCTCGTTGAGCTTGATAATGGGGCTAAGTGAGTGTTTGTTTTGCTTCCTCAAGAACCAAAGAGGGTGGTCCTTGAAGGGCTTGTGGAATGGTGAAAGGAAAGAGAGTTGGAGGGGGTGTGAAAGTGGGAAGAAGAACAAGAGGAATTGGAAGAGTAGGAGGGATAGAATGAGGCTTAGAGAGAAGTGAGAGCTTAGGCTTGTAGTGAGAGGGTGAAAATCACAAATGAGAGAGTGGGGGGGCTGTTTGGGGCGCAAAAATGGGGAGAAGTGGGCTGATTGCTTTGCTTCTCCAACAAGCAAGAGAGAGTAGGTGAGTCTTACTTCTTTTTCAAGCAAAAGAGCTAGGAACCTTGGGGTAAAAAGGTGAGTTGTGTTTCCTTTGAGTCTTGGCACTTGGGTAAAGGCTTGTAGTATTTCTTTTCAAGTGGTTAAAAGCATGATCTATCCTAGGATTGGCATTGGATGATTGTGATCACTCCAAGTGTCACAATCTTGATGGAGGAGAGTAGATCTTTTATCTTGACTCAAGGAATCTACTAACATGGACTCTTGATCTAATGGTGCATGATGAGAAGACAAATAGATGGTTGGATTTTGCTCTTGCCCTTGGCCAAGATTTGGTGTATCAATTAAGAAAAATTTTTAAATCTTCAAAGCTATGAGAATTACTTAAGTTGTTAATCAATTCGATTAGTTAAATTGCTCTCTAACCGATTTCGATTAATTACATCTTTAAGACGTTTTTCCTCTTAAAAGAATTGATCTTATGAATTATGTAATTAGGGTTTAGAATTAATCTATCTCAATTGGTAAGGTAGAACAATTGTCTTGTACTTAATTAATAAGATTGGATTAGCTTAATTATATTTCTAAGTTACGAATTAATGAGGTTCGAATAATTAGGTTTTAATTAAAACCTTTAGTGCATTATGATTCAATTATCGACTTGACTCAATTTACTAAGCTCTTGCTCATCGAGATTAGCCGATTAGTTCTTAATTAATCGCTAACCCCTCTAATTAGCCGGAGACACCAAGCTAATTAGCTTAGACAAAAATTGGAGATGTTACAGTTTGGGCCAAAATTCGAGAAAAGGATTCGTAGACTATAAAAGGCAACACATAAGGTTAGAAAAAGGATCCCTAGACACTTTCAAACACCTCCCAAGATAGAAGACTTCTTCTAGAGAGATTGAAGGCGAAGATACAAGGATTCCAGAGCTCAAGTTCAATACGGAGAGATCCACATTCTTCCAAATCTTTGTCTCTAGCCAGAAATCTTTATGGCTTTTGTTTCTTCTATCTCCTCATCTTCATACTCTTCCATTGTTTTCTTTTCTTCAGTTATGAACTAGTTTTCTTTTGCTAGGGTGTTAATGGACCCTTTTTGTATGACAAGTTTACTCATGGATTAATGTTAATCTTGTTTTCTATCTCTATTGCTTAGTGTTTTTATTTGTTCTTAATGCTTTTAATTGCTTGATCACCAATTAATTGATTTGGGGATTTGCAATAACTCAAGAGAGGGTTTGTGAATAGAGCCTCTTAACATAAACACCGTGAGCTGAGCGAAAACTAGAGATAGACAAACGCGGTTCATGCGGTCAATATAGGAATCCATAGAGCTTCAACCTTTACCTAGATTAGTTTGTGCTAAGAGATTAGGCAATCAGTTTAGGATAAAGAGTATTGCTTGACCTCGAGAGAGGCTAGGAATAAACTAAGGGGAACTGACCGTGAGTCAATTAGGATAGGAGGCCGATTAGCAAATTCATAGTAAATATGTCTACAATAGGTGAAATTAATTAGCCCTAGCATCTATCCCATTGCATTTGTTTACCCAGTTAGCATCCGTCTACATTATTAATTTTTTTTATTTATTTTATTTTGTTTGAATTTTAATTTCTTTATTCATGAATTCATTCCATCCAAATAGTCATCACTTAAACTATCTGATATTTGATCTATCCTCGTGGGAATGATACTTTTCTCATCACTTTATTACTTGTACGATCTGGTATACTTGCTGAGTCGTATCAATCTCGATTCTGAGTCGAGCGAGCAATGCACACGTCTCACCAATGGACGTCCCCGAAAGCTCAACGAGAACAAATATCTCACCATCGGTCTTATGCCGAAGGATCGACAAACAGAGTTGGACGTGTGGCCGTCACACCGAGCTAGCAACACCCCTACTAGCTAGGTTGGCCAAACCAAGGTGCACACACATGGCTAACGAATATTGTCGTTAGCGTACAGTTCTGTTAAAGGTCCCTCCCAAGAAAAACCATTTATCCAAGGCTCGAGTAGAGTTCTTAAATAATTTATTTCGAAAACTAAATTTATCAGAGCACCAAAGCCCTATAACAATGGAATCCAATATAGTTCTCAAGCATGTCAAGTTGTACAATCTAACATACAAGTTTCAAACCTTTTTAATCATACTAATAATGTTAAACTTAAAACAATTCATGGAAATCAATTTCCAAAACTTACCATAGCAAAATCAATAATTTCTATTGTCCTTGTTCAAAATACCAACTTGAAACATTAATTGCTAACAATACATGAAATGCTTAAATTAAATAGAAGTATTGGAGAGTAATTTCCTCAAAATACTTGTCCCACCTATGGATATATAGAACTAGATAACATGATAACAATATAAGCGGCTTTAAAGGTACGGTTAGAAAACGAGTGGCTATTAAGACATATATTTAGAAAAATTAAAATAGAAAATACGTTATAAATATACTATCACTCACAGACTAAACCGAGAAGTAGTTAGAAATTATAGTGTCTTAAGACTTTGGTTGCCACCCAAGGAAATCCGGCACCAATCATCTAATTAGGAAAAGCATTATTAAAATGCAACCATTGCAGCTTGATTAAGGAATTGAAATATGGAACAGGAATCAGTTAATGAAGTCAAATTTCAAGTATAAAGTACAATGATTGTACTTCCACAAAGAAGTGTGAATATAACAATATCCAGACATATATCCTTAGTTTTCCTTTTCCCCAGAACCAAACTAGAGATGTCAATATCTGTTATGTAACATCCCCATATAATATAATAAGAAATAATGAAAATGTCCATGGGCAAATTTTGATTATTTACAACTTTGCCCAAAATTTTTCATAATTACATATTTACCCCTAAAGATCTTTTCGATAATTACCCTTGAACTTTTTAGAAAATGATATTTAGGTCCTCATATCAATAGAATTAGCAGAATAAGGTTTTAAATGAAGCAGAACCATGTAGCAGAATCGTAGAAACCCAGTTCTTAGCCAATTGGGCCATAGAGGCGTCCACATGTGAAATGACATGGGATGCCCCTAGACTTGCTCAAAATTACAGAAGTGCCATTAGTTACGGAAACCAGATAGAAAGTACTAAAGGATTTACGAAAAAAATTAAAAATGTAACAATTCTAATGGAACACTACGACTGATTTGCACTATTAATCAATATATTAGAAAAATAAGAGTAATTAGGAGTGAATTATAAATATTAGAGCTAAGGAAAATTTAGATTGTCATGTAAGAAATTATGAGAAATTATTTAGTATAACGCCCGGAATTACAATACATTTAATTTATGTCGTTAATCGATTTTATCGGATAAGTAAGATTAGTTAGAAATTAATTAGAGATTAATTAGGATTTAATTAAGTGTTAATTATAAGGATTAAGTTTGGAGAAGATTAAGATAGATACATAGGAATTCTTACAAAACTATTCAATAATGATTTGTCAGTTTGAAGGAAATCGATAAAGATTCGGTATTTTAAACTCTTGGAGCCGAATCAGTAGAATTATGCACCAAAAACCCTAACATCAGTGGCCAAGATTTAGCCACTCCTCCCCCCATGCAAGGTGCCAATTTGCTGCCCAATTTGTGAAGGAAAGTGGCCAAACACTTACCACAAATACAACCACCAATAAGAGCCACTCTTTCTAACTACCTATGTCATAAAACTCACAAAAATCCCTCTTCACCCATTCATTTTCATTCTCCTCCTTGCAGATGACCCTTCTTCATTCTCTCTTCCCCTATTTCACTTTATCTAGCTTCCATCTCCAATGTCCACCCATATCCTTCACCAAAAACTCAAATTTAGCTAGTTTTTACATCAATTTAAGGTAGGATTTCATCTTGTACTTGATTTTCATAAATTGTGGTAGTATGAAGTTTTAATTTTCTTCATTTCTTTGATGATATATTTGGTGTAACTGGTGGTGTATGGCTGGCTTAACATGAAACTTTGAGTTAGAATTGAAGTTAGAATGAGAAAGCACAAAGAGCCATAAAATAGAATCTGTTAAATTGAGAAACCCTGCGGCGGTCCATACAGTGGAGTGACGGCTCCGCCTATAGTAGTTTAAATTGAATGAAACTATTTTTATTGAAACTAGACATCTAGGGGTTTCCAACCATATAAATTATAAGGCCATTGGATTAGCATTGAGGGAGATATGAATTTTGGAAGTTTGACCTAGGTTTTTGAGTTTAATTCTAGGCAGATAAGATAGTACCCAAATAACTTGAGCTACACTTATCAAAATTAAATGGAGCCAAAGAGATTAGAAAATAGACACATAACACTCCTACGTATCCAAAATTTAGTTCCAATGGAGTTTAGTAGAATTTATGGCAGATTTTACAAAACTGAACAGCATTAAGGAACAAAAGCAGAATTTCCAAATTGATGAACTAGGCACCCTAAGGCATATGTGATTTCAATTAAAACCTAAACATTGCTATACCATGTTGATGTTGAAGTTTAATGTGCTATAATGGTGCTGGTACTATTGGCTGATTATTTGTTCCAGAATGATACTATTCACGAGGAAGCGGACCTGATCCATTATGTTGCCAAATTTCCGCATAAATTAGTGATAGTTCTAAATATTGGTGTGTTAATGTTGTTATGCGACGTGTATGAATACCATGCAAGTATTATCATTTGAGAATAAGGTATGAAGCTTATGTATTTGTGATTCTATGATGAAAGATATGATGATAAGTCCATATTCTGAAGGAACGTGACATGGCGATCACGCTCTAATGGGGTATGACATGGTGATGATACTCTGGAATGTGGTGTAATGATCTCACACCCTAAGGAATGTCACATGGTGATCACATCCCGATAGAGTATGACGTGATGATCATACTCTGGGATGTGGCAAGATGAACATATTCCTAAGGAGTGTGACATGGTGATTACACCCCGATGGAGTATGACATGGCGATCATACTCTGGAATATGTATGACAAGTAAAGGAAGATGAGCAAGATTGCACTTGAGGACAGCGATACGTAACGCTCAACTATAGGCAGATGCAGACACCCTAGGGAAGGTGATATGTAATGCCTAGGTGTGTCAAATGAAGAAAGTGAAGATAAATATGAAGGGAAGACAAAGAAAGAAAAGAAAATTTTGTGTATTTGCATAAATTCAAGTACAATGTCTTTGGAACCACACGAATAAAAGTGTGGGTTTACTAGCAATCCAATGTCTTCAGCTAGTCGGAGGCACACATGCATAAAGTTGTACTTGTCTAAAAACATGAAGAGAGGAGAAGAGTGAGTCATACAGACTTAGTGAGAGATAATATATCTATACTTAGAGTAAGAGCTTAAACATAACCTTTTCAGCAAACATATACTTATTATGAAAATACATTGTCGAGGGATCATTGCTATAAAACTTAAAACTTAAAGCCATTTAAACAAATTTCACTTCTTCTTTGTGATCTCATAATCCACTCTACAAATCCTTTTTAAATAGCCCTTTAGCAATGCAAATTTTTATAAAGCTTCTTAAGAACCTAATATGTTATTCCTTAGGTAAAATCCTCATTTGTATATATATAAAATACCATAAAAAAAAAAAACTTTTGGCAAACATATCTAAGTATAATACTTTTAAAACTAGCTATAATAAATTGTATATAAAAAGGATATAGACATTAGGCTTAAGATAGAAATCCTTTCTCATAACATGAGAAGTAAATACTTGTTTCAAATCATAATAAAGCTTAAGGGAGGATCCTATTTAGAATCTATATTCTAATCCTTTCCACATTTAGGCGTTACGTATCGCTATCCTCTGGGTGCTCATATTTATTCCAGACATGTTGGACAGACATGACGGGCTAGCAATCACCTTGCTAGCTTGGTTATTCGAGGTGCACCAAGGCTAATGTTGCTGCCATTAGCACACAATTTTTATTACAGTTTCCTCCCTTTAAGAAAACACTCACACTTGTTGGGTCTTCGCCATATCTCATATGAGCCCTTGACTTCAATTTTCTTTGAAACACATTTCCTTGCTTTAACACTTTTCTAATTTCAAACTAGTTTTGCAGCATCGCTTAAGTAAACTCTTTTCTGTAATGAACATAAACTTTTCTAACATAGTATAGCTGAAATCAATTACATTGCTTAAACTCTTAGAACATTAGAACTTAACAGTTCTCAATATAATCACAGGATAAAATTCATAACTCCTTAAAATTATAATAGCATGAAACTATCCTTCTTATATCCAGTTATTCAAGTATCAAAAATTAATTTCCAGATTAACTTGTCTCACACATATATGTAAATAAAATACTAAGGAGTAATACACTTTGTTTTTCAAGAATTCTCACACATTGAAATGCTATTTCACCTTTTTTTTGAACTTTAATAACTCAAACCATAAACTTAACATTTATAAAATCATGCATATACTTAAAACTAGCTAGTTATAGATATATCAGCAACTCATAATTCAAGCTCAAAAAGGAAAGAGCTCCAGCTCTACAAAGCCTCAGAGCCACCAAAGGATCCCGGAGAGTATGTAGCATGACAAATATATATATTAGACTTCCACCACTTAACTATCATTAGAATTTACTAGTGTAACATCCGAAAATTTTTAAAACATCTTAATTTGCGTTATTAATTGATTTATTCGATTTTATAACATAAGTAAGGTTAATTAGAAACTAAGTAGAGGTTAATTAGGAGTTAATTAAGTGTTAATTAGAGATATTAGGATTAGAAATAATTAGAATAGAAACATATAAAACCTCATAAAATTCTTCAAAACTGTTTTACCGATTTGAAGGAAATCGGTAGAATTTCGGTATTTTCAGCTGTCAAAACCCAACCCAACCAAATTTAACCTACTAAACCCTACTTCAAGTGGCTAGAATTTAGCTACCTCCCTCATCAAAGTGGCACCACCCATGCCACAAAGAGTGAGCATGGTTGGCTCACTTATGAGCCACTTGACCTCTCCACCAATTAGAACCACTTCTTCCACCCACCACCTCTATATCAAATTCATATAATCTTTTCTTACTTCCTTCAAAATTTCGGCCTTCTTCTCTCCCTTATAGACCTCCCATCATTCCCTCTCATCTTCCTTCCTTTTCACTTCATTTCTTTTCCATTTTCAAGCTCCAAGCACCTCCAACATCAAAACTCTTCATCTAGTCAAGCTATCTTTCAATCTAGAGGTAGGATTCAACTTTTGTTCTTGATTTCTATGGATTGTGGCTGTTTGAAATTCTACTTTGCTTCATTCATTTGGTGATATATTGGATGTATTTGATGGTTTATGGTTGGATGATCATGAAATCTTGAGTTGGAATTGAAGTTAGAAGGAGAAAACTAGAAGAAGTGCAGAATCAGGATGCTGTCTAGGTGAGAAACCCTATGGCAATCCGTACGGCGGAGTGTACAGCTCCGCCTATAGCCGTTTAAATATAATGAAACTATTTTTAGATGAAACTATACATCTAGGCTTTCCAATCATATAAATTATAAGGCCATTGAATTAGTATTGAGTGAGATACGAATTTTTGAAATTTACCCAAGAATTCTGGCCCTGATTCTGAGTAGACTGGAATTTGAGGGGCATAACTTGCCCTATACTCCTTCAAATTGAGTGAAACTAATTTTATTAGAAATCTAAGACATATATAAAAGTCCCATAAAAATTTCATAGATAGATTCGATCCCAATTGCTCCCAATAGTTCAAGGAAGTCACCCTAAGTCCAAATCAGGCTAAAACAAGGCAGTCCATAGGTGTCAAATTTCAGAGCTTATAACTCAAGCTCTACTCAATAAAATGACATGGAACTTATTTAAATGAAAGCTTGTCCTGTTAACTTTAATATGATAGAAATTTCGTATGATTTCAACTAGTTTTCTATTTTTAGTGAATTTTTACTTTTGAGTGTGTAATTCTAGTTAGCAACAGGGCAGGCCGAGATAGAACCCTAATAACTTGAGCTACACTTATCAAAATTAAATGAGACTAAAGACGTTAGAAAATAGACACACAACATTCCAACATATCCAAAATTTAGGTCCAAATGAATTAAATAGAAATTATGGCTTATTTTACAACAATTGGGTAGAATGAAGGTACTTAGACGCAACTTAAATCCAAGTGCAAATATTATTTCTATGAGATTGATATTGATATATGAATGCACTGTTGTGATTTTTTTGGATAATTGATTGTCTTAATACTGGCACTATTCATGGGGAAGCAGACTCGATCTGTTATGCTGCCGTATTTTGGCAGAAGTCTATGAAACTATGAGTGTTTATTTTACGAGAAATTTATGATATGAACAACTATACAATTATGTATATGTTATGGTGATATGAATATGAATTATTCTTATGAGAGCATGCATATTTGCATATGAATGAAGGAAGAATATATGAGATCCCTTCACTTGGGGGCAATTATTTGGATCCCTCTAGGTGAAGGCAGTTAAAAGATAAAGAGGTGGATCCATTCACTCGGAGCCAGTTGTGCATTGGGTCCCTCTATGTTGGAGGCAGTTGACTAACTAAGTCCCTCCGACTTAGAGGCATGTGGGTCCCTTTGCGAGTCAGTACTGTGTGACGACGGTCACGAGTTAAGCTCACTCCTAGATCAGGCTACCCAAGGGTAGCAAAGATTAAAGGCAAGGACATATGTATGCAGACGCCCTAGGGACGGCGATACATAACGCCTAGGTATGCCAAGAAAAGAAAGCAAAGAAAGTTAAAGAAAAACACCAGTGTATTTGCATGAATTCAAATATGAGTATTTGCATAATTATATCCCATGTTTTATCGATGCTGAGACTGTTCTATCTATTTATGCGGTGATTATTATTCTAAATATGAAATATTGCCAATGTGACTCAAGTGCATGAAATAAAATGAACTCTGCTTCAGACCATATATTTTCAAACTATAAAATAGAACAGTTCATATAATATGTTCACTCTTTTCTTATAATAAACCGAAGCAGCTAGAGATAACAATGATGACATGGTATGAAATTTCTTAACGAATCCTACTAAGAATTTAAAATTCTCACTGCTATTTCCGTGTTATCTCCAAATAGCTCGAGAAGTTTCGAAGACGGCTGAAGTTGCTGTCAGAAGATGTCTACTCAGGTAATAGTAATAAGTCTTGAGTGTGGTACTATGACTTAAGCATAGTATTATATTTGGAGAGGATGTTATAACTAGCATTAGTGTAACACCCTAATAAACCCATACTATGCTTAAGTCGTATTACGGCGTTTTATTAGTTGTTACTTATGCTTGTGGAAAACTAAACTTCATTTATAAGTTAAGTTACGCAGAAAATACTGTAAATGTTTTTTTTTTTTTGAAATATGTCATCGCTTTGCAGCGTTGTGGAAAGCAAAGCCTTAAGCGAGAAGACAGATAGAGAAAGAGTGTGTCGCATAAAATACATACCACAATATCATAAAACATGAGAAAGGCAAATAAATAGTAATTTAGTAATTCACAAATACATTGCATTATATAACTAATCATTACATTCATATGAGTTCATAATATATATATACATACAAATATATCAGCATTACATCGAAGGAGGCTCATGGTCGTGCCATGATCCAAATACTAGATACAAACTTAAATTGACATCATTCGTCACAAAAAGGAATATATGAAGATGCAGAGCTACGGCAACTACAAGTCCACATCAGCATTGTCTGACATCCCACGTCATATATCCAGTCACAGTGTGGGGGATCCATGCTCCACTTCATCGGATGTGCTATCGAATTCTGGTGACGACACGGAAAAGTAACTAGAGTGAGAAATAAGATTTCTCAGTAGGACTCGAACCCAACACTAAAGTGTCATCGTCATTGTCCCAGCCACTTCAGTTTTATAAATGAAAATAGTGAGCATGCATAAGGTCCAATTCTTAGATGTTCGAAAACATAGCCATCCGAAGCGGATTCAATTTTAACATGTCCTCTGATCATTTATATCATAACAAGCACAGGAACAACTATAATTACATAAAACATGTATGGCTGTGCTATAAGCTTCTCTTAACTTTTTCCCTTCAAGGGTTTGGACCAAAGTCCCTTTTCTTTTCTTAACTTGACTTTATCTTAAGTCTTTTTCTTTTCACCCACTAAACATAAGTGGTAATGAGCTTATACCGTGGCCATCGCCACCATAACTTTTCAGTACTTACACTAGCTGGGTCATGCCATGCCTCATGTAAGCCCTATCCTCTATACTCGCACTAGCTGGGTCGATGCCATGCCTCATGTGACTCATGGGTGAAGGGAGCTTACTTTGGGTCACCTTCCCTTTTGAAGGATCACACCCCTAGTTCATTCTCTTCTTATTAAGGCTTATGATGCAAAATTATTATAATTCTTTTCCACATCTAGGCATTACATATGCCGTCCCCAAATGTGATTCCTTTATCGCATATCATTAAGCCTCATATCATCAACATATCATATTCATATCATCATCATTCATTATCATATCGTCATCATATCATTATCATCCTTATCATCAGCATATCACTATCATAATCATCATCATCATCATCATATCATTGTCATCATATAGACACATAGAGGCATATATATCACACAAAGTCTTATGAGCTTAGCTTAGTAAATTTAGTGCAAGCTTTTAATTGAGGTTGGCTCTTGTATAAATTCTTTTATTAGGAATAGGGTCAATTTCGTCTATTATCCTTTTTGAAACTTTTAAGTTGAATTATGAAGGTTTTCCAATATCTTATTATAAGGGTCTTAATGTCTTTAAGCTTATTTCTCATTAACCTTTAAAACTTAACCATAACTAGTTTTACTTTTACAGTGGGGTAGTAACTGAAAAAATTTGCCATAATTTCATCTTTTACAGTCCTAACTTGAATTTTGGTACAATTATAGTTCTCTGAGTCTATTTTTAAACAAAATAAACCCCACTAAAAAAATTCATTTTGTAACTTGAAATATCCATGTTTTTTTCTGACTGCTCAGCTTTTAAGTTTATTCTCGGTATAGTGATTTTTAAACTTTACTGGGAGTTCCTCACAAGGAATTTGACAAAACTGTTTTATGGGGATGTTCCTTTATGTCTTAGCTTTCTGACAAACTTGCTCCCACTCAAAAATGTTCTGTATAACTTGAGTTATTAAGATTTTATTATATACTGCCCGAACAGAAATACATCTGGGGACAACACACTTTGAAAATTCATATCTCTCTCATTTTAAGGCCAAATTTTACGTATTTTATATGTATAAAAATCTCTATAAGTCTATTTTCTTTTAAAATTAGTTTCATTGCATTTGGAGTTATATTGAAATAGTTATTTGTCACGCCATACAGACTGCCAAAATTTCCCAACTTCCACGATTTTAATTTCAATGAGTTTTCTTGTAAAAACAGTAAGTCTTTTCTTCAAGTGACCACTTTACATTTCCAAACCACTTTTATACTTTGAGATCTTGGTAAAAAATCAATATTTTGAGTTCTAAAAAGTTTGATTCAAAATAAGAATAAATGCACAACAAGTCATTTTCCAAGAAAGGAGCGAAAATTACAAATAAAAAAATTATAAACAACTTCTTATAACGAAAGTATGGCCATGAGGCGTTCAGAGCAAGTCCTAAAACCACCTAGCTATGGAGAGCTTAGAAGTTCTAGAGCTTGAAAAATACAGAAGAAAGAGGGTTTGAGTCACTACCAAATGGGTTTCTTGAAAGCTTGAAGAGTGAAAATAGTTGGAGATGGCCTCCTCCTTCTAGAGCTTGATAATTGGGCAAAGTGAATATTTGTTTTGCTTCCTCAAGAACTAAAGAGGGTGGTCTTTGAAGGGCTTGTGAGGGTGGTGAAAGGAAAGAGGGTTGGATAGGGTGTGAAAGTGGGAAGAAGAACAAGAGGAATTGGAAAAGTAAAAGAGTTAGAATGAGGCTTAGAAAGAAGTGAGAGCTTAGGCTTGTAGTAAGAGGATGAAAATCACAAATGAGGGAGTGGGGGTTGTCTATGGGGCACAAAAATGGGGGAAATGGGCTGATAGGTTTTGCTTCTCTAACAAGCACGAGGAAGTAAGTGAGCTTAACTTCTTTTTCAAGCAAGAAAGCTAGGAACCTTGGGGTAAAAGGGTGGGTTGTGTTTCTCTTGAGTCTTAGTACTTGGGTAAAGACCTTTTAGTGTTTTCTCAAGTGGACAAATGTAACATCCCCACTTTCATAAACGTAACGAATCTAACTTTGAATTATTTCTAGCGGTGTGAGAATTTCTCAGCAGCCGCTTATGCCATGACGATCCTCACACTTGGAATTATAGAAAGGTGTAATCGCTTATTGAAATTATGGCACTGCCATATGTTAAAAATTAAGAAATGACAAAAGTGCCCCTGCAAACTTTTGTTAATCGCAGTGATACCCTGAATTTTTTTGAAATTATGTTTTGACCCCAAAAACTTATTTCCACAATAACCCTAGAGCTCTTCATAAAATAACCTTCATGTCCACCCTAAAACTTTTCATAAAATGACTTTTATGTCCCCACATCTATAGAATTAGAAGAATGGGATTTTAAATAGAGCAGAATCACGTAGTGAAACCGTAGAAGTCTAAATCTTTGCCGATTGGGCCATGGAGGCAGTCTGGTGTGAAATGACGTGGGGTGCCCCTAGACTTGCTCAAAATTACGAAAATACCATTAGTTATAGAAAACAAAAAACAAAAAGGCTCCGAAATTGCAAAAATGTCTAACTTACGCCGTTAATCTATTTATTCGGTTTCAACAGTTATGTAAGGGCAATTAGGAGTTAATTAAATATTAGTTAGAAATTGATTAGATGTTAATTAGAGGGATGAGGCTTAGGAATAATTAGGATAAAGATATAGAAATTCTCTAAGAGTCATTCAGTAAAGTTTTGCCGATTTGAAGAAAATCGGCGAAGATTTGGTATTTTAAACCGCCAAAACTGAACCGGCAGAATTTTCTACTCGAACCCCTCACTTAAGTGGCTGAAATTCAGCCACCCCTACCACATATGAGTGGCGCCAAGTGTTGCTCAAGATAGTGGAAAAACTTGGCCTCACCTCCATCGGATTTTTATCGTTTTCGCCTAGTTGTTCGGTTTTATCAACTACTTAAGATTAATTAGCATTCGATTAAATTTTTACTTAGACCCAATTAAGTATCATTTAGAGAAATTAGATATGAGAGAATTAGATTGAAAGCATAGGAAACTTCATAGGATTTTTCCAAAACCGATTTGCCGATTTAAAGGAAATCGGTAAGATTTCGGTACTTTAACCTGCTGGAATCGGACCAATAGAAATTATACTATGAAAACCCTAGGATGGATGGCCAAGATTCAGCCAACACTGCTCACAAGTGGCGCACAAATTAGCCATAAAAGAGGGAAGCCAAGCCAAGTTTGAATGAGGGTTGAAATCCACCAATCAAGAACCAATTTCCTTCATAAGTTTTCATTGTTTTTCTTCCTTCCCCCTTTATATTTTCGGCCTCCTCATAAGAGGTGCAGACCAGCCCTCATTTTCTCACTTTCCTTCATCTTCTTCCACTTCCTCTCATCCCCAAGCTCAAGTGTAACGTCCGCTACTTCCGACCTTCGACTTCATCTTCAAGGCCGAACAGACAAGGATTTTCGATTTCCGACCTAATCAGGCAATTTCCGATTTCCGATTTAATGAAGACTCAACTGGACTGGCTTATTTTCCGAATTCCGATCTTATATATGTATACCTGATTTTCGACCTTAATAGTTCCGACCTCATCAGTAATAAATACCGATTTCCGATTTCATTTAGAGCGGAGGATGATTCCGATTTCTGATCTTAAGCACGAAAGCCGACATCCGATTTGATGTCAACCTGAAATGGATGCGAGACCAGGTCTTTGAACTGGCCTCCAAGTCCGAGCAAAATTTCACGAGTTCCGATCTAGAGTTCATTACCAATACCGAGTTCTGATATCGTGGTATTTTGAAATCCAACTTCCGGTGTTATGATTAGAATCCATTCGAGTTTACCTAATTTCCCGACTTCCGACCTGAAGTGCTTGGCTTCACATCAGGCTTTGTTTAAACCTTACAATATTTTCCGAGTTCCGACTTAATCCCAACATATGCCCGAGTTCCGACTTAACAAAGAGTACGAGTTCCGATTTTATATTCAGAATATACTAGAAACTAGTCCCACTTTAGGCGACATGGAGAGCAATTCTACCACACAAAGAGGGCGACGTGGAGAGCAAGGTTTGTTGAAACTTCGACCTTATGTTTTGAGGCCAATCAAAACCTTCCAAGTTAGCTTCCACTCATGCCTATATAACACTCTCTCCCCTTCTGATTCAGACCCCCTTCTACGTAACTTCTTCTTCACTTCAGCTCCCTCTTTTCTTTTCTTCACTCACCTAACTCCACCCAACTTTGAGATTCAATCAAGTTTCAGCTACAAACTCAAGCCAAATCACTCATAGTAAGAGGTAGAGGTTTTCTTCTTTCTTGATTTTCTGACTCTTGGATGATTGGTTTGATTTAATTCCTTGAATTTGATATGTTAATTGACTGATTATGATGAATTATAATTGATTTATTGGCTGTTTGTGAGATTAAAATTGAATTGGAAATAAGAAAGGATGAAGATATGAAGAAGTTGAGAGGCTGGAAAACTCAAAACCCTCGGCGGTCCGTACGGCAGAGTGTACGGCTCCACCTCCCGCCGTTTAAAATGAGTGGAACCATTTTTATATGAAACCAGACATCTAGGGATTTCCATACATATATCATATAAGACCATTGGATTAATATTGAGGGAGATATGAATTTTTGAAGTTTGACCTAGGAATCCAGACATCCACCCGGACAGTATGGGTTGAAAAGGGTGTAACTCACCCTATACAACTCCAAATTGAGTGAAACTAATTTTGTTGGAAAGCTTACACATAGGAGAACATCCTACCCAGAAATTGCGAGTTTGTTACTATCTTATTTGTTCCCAGTGATTTGAAAAAGTTAACCGATGTCCAAACCGAGCCAAATCAGAGCAGTTCAAGAAGGTTAAGTTGCGGGGCTTATAACTCGACCCTACCAAGCCAAATGGGATGGGACTTTTTGTAAATGAAACTTTACCCTGTTAACTTTAATATGAGACCAATTCCGTATCATTTAAGTCAGTTTTCAATTTTTAGTGGATTTCTACTTTTCGTTGCCTGATTCTGGCTGGCCATTGGGCATGCCGGAATAAAATCTGAATATCTGGAGCTATAGATATCGAAATTAGATGGGACCAAAAGGGTTAGAAACTAGACACATAAGGCTACAACCTAGCCAAAAATCAGGTTTAAAGGAGTTAAAATGAAATAAAGGTGGGACATACCATAATCGGGCAGAATGAGGCAGAAACAGCCAAAAGCCCTATTGAAGCTTGTTGAAACTAATGAATGAGTTTATGAATGTGTGTGTATAATTGTTGCCCTATACTGAAATTGCAAATTGTGTAAATGTATTGGTTGGCTGGCACTATTCATGGGGAAGCGGACTCGTTCCGTTATGCTGCCGAAAATTTGGTAGAACCCATACACAAGTTATGAATTTCATATTAATGCATGTGCATTCTTAAGAAAGTTATGAAAGTTATGAAAAGGGTCATGCCACTATGAAAGTTCCATGCTACTTGGGCCAGCCAGGATAAGAAGTTAAGGAATAGATCGGTGGGAACGTCGGGAAAGTAAACCCGCAATTCTGTATAGGAAAGAGCTCGATCCCGATAAGGCGGACTATTACCCAGGAGTCTAAAATGGCCAAGAACTCCCAGGGGACCAAGAGATGGAAAAATGATGACAAGTAATAGAAAAGTTTATGAGAAAGTTTATGAAGAAAGATTCAAGAGTAAGTCTGCATGATTGCATTCAGTGCATACTTACATCGAATGGTTATTAAATGTCATTTGTAGTTTCTATGCTGCATTCATGTACTGCCATATGCTCATTATTCTGTTTATTGTCGATATTGGTTTATTCTGCTCCTTATATGTCTTAAGTAAAACTGGACCCCGCCGCACTGCATTTTCCCAACCTTATTAAATATGAATAGTTAAGTTTAATCTCACGTCTTTATAAGTAAATAAAACCCGAGGCAGCTGAGAATGAACGCGACGTCAGTCAAGTGTCATGCACAACCCTACTGAGAATTTTCTTAAATTCTCACCTCGATTTTGCTTTTCCGTCTCATTCTCAGACGTGGGCAATGGACTCGGCAGCTACCCTCTTCATTGAGGTTCCAGACCTGCAACTGCACCAGGACCTCGAGTTGGATTCGCTGTTCCTAGCTGGCTTCCGCCATTTTTGTTATGCCTTTTCCTTCACTCTACTTTTGATATGTATATTTATAGACCGAAGCCCTGGCTTCCAACTTACATATGTACTTGTATATATAAGCAACTAATGATACTTCTATGTTAATCACGTTTATTATATGGAGCGTCCGGTTTTGTAGATTCTTTAAATCAGTTATATACATATATATCAGGATATAAAATACTGAATACAACTTTAGACAGCAGACTAATACGGTAACGCAACCTATCCAATTTCATGCTATGACTTAAGCATAACATCAAGTTGATAGGGTGTTACATTTTTGGTATCAGAGCAGTTCATCCTAGCTAAGGCCTGAGGATTGGACTGACTATGCTTCGCGCATATTCTGTGTTTTTAGCTGATAATATGCACTAGATCTTGCCTGTATGGTTGAGATATAGTTGTGCATGTGTATGAAGTGCCTGACCGTGTAAGCCGTTATTTACCAGCACATTAGACTTAGTATTGAGCCTGATCAACTCAATAACTTTTGTTTTGTGTGCTCAGAACTTAATGGCTTCCGGAAGGCGAGGCAGACCGCGTGCAGAACCAGCCCGAGAGGACCCGAATGACCTGATGGCCACAATGCAAGAGATGGCTCATGCAATGCGGGAACAAGCCGCAGCAGCTCACCAGATGATGGAACAGCTAGGCAGGCGACCTGCAGTAGGCTGTGAAGGGAACCCACATGGCCCGGAGGGTAACCTGGAATATCTCAAGTTTGCTGAGTTTAGAAAGGCCAATCCGCCAAGTTTCCGAGGGGCGTACGATCCAGACAAAGTCGATTTAATGGATCAAAATCATGGAAAAGATTTTCTCTGTCTTGGATTGCTCAGATCATCAGAAGGTGACTTTTGCCACCTATATGCTCGAGGCAGACGCTGAGTTCTGGTGGAACGGCGTACGAAGACTATTTGAAGAATCTCAGACAGTAGTCATCTGGGCGCTGTTCAAGGATGTATTCTACCAGAAGTACTTTCCAGCTTCCGTTCGAAATGCCAAAGAACTTGAGTTTATGCAGCTTCGTCAGGGAAACCGGACGATACCTGAATACATTGCCAAGTTCGAAGAGCTGTGCAAATTTTCCACGATTTACCAGAGGAACCCAGATGAAGCGTGGAAGTGCATCAAGTTTGAAGGTGGATTACGAGAGGACATTCTCAACATGTCGGGCCAATGGAGATCAGAGATTTCCCCACATTGGTGAACAAGTGCCGACTTGTGGAGGATTGCAACCTGAAATTAGCTGCAGCCAGAGCATCTGGTGGGAATTTCAGGAGGGGGTTAGTCCCACAGGGCCCAAGATTCAAGCCCAACGCACAATAGCAAATAAGATTTACGCGTGAGCAACAAGGGCAAGCAGCCCCAAAGGCCTTTTCCAAATTCAACCTGCACCAAATGCGGTAAGAATCATGGCGATCGGCCATGTTTGGCAGATCAGAACGTCTGCTACGGATGTGGCAAGCCAGGCCACAAAATCTATGAGTGTCCGACCAGGAATCCATCACAACCGCCTCGACCCCAACGACAAGGACGGGTCTTTACAATGAGCCTTGAGAAGAAGCTGATCAGTCGGGAAGACTAATCCAAGGCACTTGTGACGTGGACGGTGAGACTCTAACCGTACTCTATGATTCGGGTGCTTCACATTCATTTATTTCTCATAGCTGTGTAACTGCCTTGCAATTGCCAATTTCTGAATTACTTTATGATCTATTGGTTTCTACTCCTACCAATGAACCTGTTAGAACTAGTCAAGTATGCATTAATGTTTCTCTTCGAATTGAGGGTAGGACCTTTGCCGCCAATTTAATTTGTCTCCCTCTGTCTGGTCTTGACATAATTCTGGGCATGGATTGGCTCTCTGCCAATCGAGTCGTACTCAATTGCTCTGATAAGACAGTGGTACTCCCCTCTGTCTCACTTTCTGAATCCCAGACTGCAACACTCTTCTATCTGAACTCTTTTGGGCCAAAGAAGCAAGGGTATATACTCTTGTCAGCTAATGTGACAGAAGCTGAGCAGGAACTAGAGGAGATTCTGGTTGTTAATGAACATCCGGATGTTTTTCCAGAAGATATTCCTGAATTTCCTCCGGAGAGAGAGATTGAGTTTACCATCGAGTTGGTTCCAGGTGCGGGACCAATATCTATAGCTCCGTATCGGATGTCACCTATGGAGCTGACTTTAACTTAAAAGACAGATCGAAGAGCTTTTAGGAAAAGGATTCATACGGCCAATCGCGTCGCCATGGGGAGCTCCGGTTCTGTTGGTCAAAAAGAAAGATGGAAGCATGCGTTTATGCGTGGATTATAGACAGCTGAACAAAGTGACAATAAAGAATAAATACCCACTGCCAAGGATTGATGATCTCATGGACCAACTACAAGGTGCAACAGTATTCTCCAAGGTTGACTTGCGCTCTGGATACCACCAAATTCGAGTTCGAGAACAAGATATCCCTAAGGCAGCCTTTCGAACTCGTTACGGACACTATGAATATACTGTGATGTCGTTTGGATTGACAAACGCACCAGCAGTATTCATGGATTACATGAATCGAATATTCCGTCCATATCTGGACAGTTCGTAGTGGTCTTCATCGATGATATACTTGTCTACTCGAAGACGGAGCAAGAGCATGCAGAACACTTGCGAATAGTTTTGCAAATTCTAAGAGAAAAGAAACTCTATGCCAAACTATCCAAATGTGAATTTTGGATGAAGGAGGTAAAATTTCTACCACGTAGTGTCATCTGGAGGAATCTCTGTCGACCAAAAGAAAGTAGAAGCGATTCTAAATTGGGAAAAGTAGGCCCACAGTCTCTGAAGTCGGGGAGTTTTACGGGTTTATTTGGATATTGCAAAGGTTCGTTAGAGATTTTTCTCGAATAGCCTTGCCCTTAACCAAGCTAACCCGAGAAAGAATGTTCCATTTGAGTGGGCCGAGTGCGAACAAAGTTTTCAAGATTTAAAGAGGAGATTGACCACGACACCAGTGTTAGCTTTGCCAGACCCTCATGGACCATTTGAGGTCTATTGCGATGCTTCCCAACAAGGGTTAGGGTGCGTGCTGATGCAGACCGGAAAGGTGGTCGCATATGCCTCCAGGCAATTGAAGCCACACGAAAGAAACTACCCGACTCATGACCTTGAATTAGCAGCAGTAGTATTTGCTCTGAAAATATGGAGACATCACCTGTATGGGGTGAAGTTCGAGGTCTTTTCTGATCATAAGAGTTTGAAGTACCTCTTTGATCAGAAGGAATTAAACATGAGGCAGCGGAGGTGGATGGAACTCCTTAAAGACTACGAGTTTGAGTTGAAATACCACCCAGGTAAAGCAAACATCGTGGCAGATGCATTAAGCAGGAAATCGTTGACTGTCGCCTGGATGATGATTAAGGAGACAGAACTTCTTGAAAGCTTCCAAAATCTTAATTTGGGAATTCTTACAACCCCCAAGACTTTTCAGTTACACCAAATTAAGATAACAGTAACTTTAAGGACCAGATTCGCAAAGACAAAGCAGCAGGGATGCTAACTTTCAAAGATACAATTAGTCTCGTGCAATCAAGGAAATTGACTGGTCTTGCTCAAGATAAAGAGGGCATCTGGCGGTGCCACGACAGAGTATGTGTTCCTGAAAGGAATGATCTCCGAAAAAGAATCTTAGAAGAAGCGCATAGAGGCGAATTCGCCGTACATCCCGGCATTACTAAAATGTATCAGGATCTTAAGAAAATGTTTTGGTGGTCGGGCATGAAGTCCGATGTAGCAAACTTCGTGGGCCGATGCTTGACTTGCTAGAAGGTGAAAGCAGAACACCAGAAACCTTCTGGGATGTTACAACCCTTAGAAATCCCTGAATGGAAATGGGAGAGTATCTCCATGGATTTTATAATGGGGTTACCAAGGACATCAGCAGGATATGATGCAATATGGGTCATTGTGGATAGATTAACCAAATCTGCTCATTTTCTACCCATTCGAGCAAATTATCCGCTGGAAAAACTAGCTCAGCTGTACATTCAAGAGATTTTAAGGTTGCATGGGACCCCTTCAACTATTATCTCCAATCGAGACCCGAGGTTCACCTCACGATTTTGGGGAGCTTTACAGAAGGCGTTCGGTGCGAAACTGTGTCTAAGCACTGCATATCACCCACAAACAGATGGCCAAACTGAAAGGACGATTCAAACCTTGGAAGATATGCTACGAGCTTATATACTGGAGCAACGCGGAAATTGGGATCGATACTTACCGTTGGCCGAATTCGCATACAATAATAGCTATCACGCTAGCATCGGCATGGCTCCTTACGAAGCATTGTATGGACGGAAGTGCCAATCCCCCCTGTGCTGGTATGAGACAGGAGAATCAACTTTATTGGGGCCTGATTTAGTCGAGCAGACCACCGAGCAGATCAGGAAAATACGGAGCAAGATGCTTGCCGCTCAAAGCCGCCAGAAGAGTTATGCGGACACCAGGAGGAAACCTCTGGAATTTCAAGAAGGAGACCACGTGTTTCTGAAGGTTACTCCTACAACAGGGATTGGCAGAGCGATCAAAGTCAAGAAGCTAAATCCTCGTTTCATTGGTCCCTTTCAAATCTTGAAGCGAATCGGATCAGTTGCATACCGAGTCGCTTTGCCTCCACATCTATCGAACCTTCACGATGTTTTCCATGTCTCCCAACTCAGAAAGTATCAACCTGACTCTACACACTCCCTAGAACCCGAATCAATACAGTTAAAAGAAGACCTGACTTTCCGCGTACAACCAGCACGGATTGTAGACAGAAGTAGCAGACAACTTCGGAACAAGACCGTGCAACTAGTAAAGGTAGCATGGGGGAAAGGAGATGCCGAGGACTACACTTGGGAGCTGGAATCTGACATGAGGAAGGAGTATCCTGAATTATTCTCAGGTACTAAATTTTGAGGACAAAATTTTTTTAAGGAGGGTGGTATTGTAACGTCCGCTACTTCCGACCTTCGACTTCATCTTCAAGGCCGAACAGACAAGGATTTTCGATTTCCGACCTAATCAGGCAATTTCCGATTTCCGATTTAATGAAGACTCAACTGGACTGGCTTATTTTCCGAATTCCGATCTTATATATGTATACCCGATTTCCGACCTTAATAGTTCCAACCTCATCAGTAATAAATACCGATTTCCGATTTCATTTAGAGCGGAGGATGATTCCGATTTCCGATCTTAAGCACGAAAGCCGACATTCGATTTGATGTCAACCTGAAATGGATGCGAGACCAAGTCTTTGAACTGGCCTCCAAGTCCGAGCAAAATTTCACGAGTTCCGATCTAGAGTTCATTACCAATACCGAGTTCCGATATCATGGTATTTTGAAATCCAACTTCCGGTGTTATGATTAGAATCCATTCGAGTTTACCTAATTTCCCGGCTTCCGACCTGAAGTGCTTGGCTTCACATCAGGCTTTGTTTAAACCTTACAATATTTTCCGAGTTCCGACTTAATCCCAACATATGCCCGAGTTCCGACTTAACAAAGAGTACGAGTTCCGATTTTATATTCAGAATATACTAGAAACTAGTCCCACTTTAGGCGACGTGGAGAGCAATTCTACCACACAAAGAGGGCGACGTGGAGAGCAAGGCTGGCTGAAACTCAGCCTTATGTTTTGAGGCCAATCAAAACCTTCCAAGTTAGCTCCCACTCATGCCTATATAACACTCTCTCCCCTTTTGATTCAGACCCCCTTCTACGTAACTTCTTCTTCACTTCAGCTCCCTCTTTTCTTTTCTTCACTCACCCAACTCCACCCAACTTTGAGATTCAATCAAGTTTCAGCTACAAACTCAAGCCAAATCACTCATAGTAAGAGGTAGAGGTTTTCTTCTTTCTTGATTTTCTGACTCTTGGATGATTGGTGTTGATTTAATTCCTTGAATTTGATATGTTAATTGACTGATTATGATGAATTATAATTGATTTATTGGCTGTTTGTGAGATTAAAATTGAATTGGAAACAAGAAAGGATGAAGATATGAAGAAGTTGAGAGGCTGGAAAACTCAAAACCCTCAGCAGTCCGTACGGCGGAGTGTACGGCTCCACCTCCCGCCGTTTAAAATGAGTGGAACCATTTTTACATGAAACCAGACATCTAGGGATTTCCATACATATATCATATAAGACCATTGGATTAATATTGAGGGAGATATGAATTTTTGAAGTTTGACCTAGGAATCCAGACATCCACCCGGACAGTATGGGTTGAAAAGGGTGTAACTCACCCTATACAACTCCAAATTGAGTGAAACTAATTTTGTTGGAAAGCTTACACATAGGAGAACATCCTACCCAGAAATTTCGAGTTTGTTACTATCTTATTTGTTCCCAGTGATTTGAAAAAGTTAACCGATGTCCAAACCGAGCCAAATCAGAGCAGTTCAAGAAGGTTAAGTTGCGGGGCTTATAACTCGAGCCCTACCAAGCCAAATGGGATGGGACTTTTTGTAAATGAAACTTTACCCTGTTAACTTTAATATGAGACCAATTCCGTATCATTTAAGTCAGTTTTCGATTTTTAGTGGATTTCTACTTTTCGTTGCCTAATTCTGGCTGGCCATTGGGCATGCCGGAATAAAATCTGAATATCTGGAGCTATAGGTATCGAAATTAGATAGGACCAAAAGGGTTAGAAACTAGACACATAAGGCTACAACCTAGCCAAAAATCAGGTTTAAAGGAGTTAAAGTGAAATAAAGGTGGGACATACCATAATCGAGCAGAATGAGGCAGAAACAGCCAAAAGCCCTATTGAAGCTTGTTGAAACTAATGAATGAGTTTATGAATGTATGTGTATAATTGTTGCCCTATACTGAAATTGCAAATTGTGTAAATGTATTGGTTGGCTGGCACTATTCATGGGGAAGCGGACTCGTTCCATTATGCTGCCGAAAATTTGGTAGAACCCATACACAAGTTATGAATTTCATATTAATGCATGTGCATTCTTAAGAAAGTTATGAAAGTTATGAAAAGGGTCATGCCACTATGAAAGTTCCATGCTACTTGGGCCAGCCCCGGATAAGAAGTTAAGGGGAATAGATCGGTGGGAACGTCGGGGAAAGTAAACCCGGCAATTCCTGTATAGGAAAGAGCTCGATCCTGATAAGCAGACTATTACCCAGGAGTCTAAAATGGCCAAGAACTCCCAAGGGACCAAGAAATGGAAAAATGATGACAAGTAATAGAAAAGTTTATGAGAAAGTTTATGAAGAAAGATTCAAGAGTAAGTCTGCATGATTGCATTCAGTGCATACTTACATCGAATGGTTATTATATGTCATTTATAGTTTCTATGCTGCATTCATGTACTGCCATATGCTCATTATTCTGTTTATTGTCGATATTGGTTTATTCTGCTCCTTATATGTCTTAAGTAAAACTGGACCCTGCCTCGGACCAGGCATTTTCCCAACCTTATTAAATATGAATAGTTAAATTTAATCTCACGTCTTTATAAGTAAATAAAACCCAAGGCAGCTGAGAATGAACGCGACGTCAGTCAAGCGTCATGCACAACCCTACTGAGAATTTTCTTAAATTCTCTCCTCGATTTTGCTTTTCCGCCTCATTCTCAGACGTGGGCAATGGACTCGGCAGCTACCCTCTTCATTAAGGTTCCAGACCTGCAATCGCACTGAGGACCTCGAGTTGGATTCGCTATTCCTAGCTGGCTTCTGCCATTTTTGTTATGCCTTTTCCTTCACTCTACTTTTGATATGTATATTTATAGACCGAAGCCCTGGCTTCCAACTTACATATGTATTTGTATATATAAGCAACTAATGATACTTCTATGTTAATCACGTTTATTATATGGAGCATCCAGTTTTGTAGATTCTTTCGTCAGTTATATACATATATATCAGGATATAAAATACTGAATACAACTTTAGACAGCAGACTAATACGGTAACGCAACCTATCCAATTTCATGCTATGACTTAAGCATAACATCAAGTTGATAGGGTGTTACATCAAGCCTCAACCATTAACTTCACTCCAAGATCAAGATCCATCAAGATTTCACACCACCAAGGTAGGAATCTCAACTTTCTCCTTCTTTTCTTTGAATTGGGGCTACCTAGAGTCCCTTGTTCATCCATGATTTTGATGTTGTGATAGTTGGGGATGATGAATTAAGGTTGGTTTAAGGTGTATATGTGAGTTTGAATTGAAGATTGGATGGATTGATTAGAGAAGAACATGAATCCAAGAAGAATTCAAGAAGCTGTTAGGATTTTCCCCTCGATGGTCCGTACAGCGGAGTGTATGGCTCTACCTACAGCCAATTAAATTTGATGAAACTATTTTTTTATGAAACTAGACATCTAGGCTTTCCATACATATAAAACATAAGTCCATTGGATTAGTATTGAATTAGTTATGAATTTTTGAAGTTTAACCTAGAAATCTGGATTTTCATCTGGGCAGTATGAGTTGAGAAGGGTATAACTCACCCTACACAACTCCAAATTGAGTGAAACTATTGCTGTTTGAAATCTAACATGTAAGGAAACATCCCATAAAAATTTTAGAGCCATATTCATTGCCATTTGTTCCCAGCACATCAATGAAGTTGACTTGAGTTCAAATCAGGCTGGAACAAGGTAGTCTAGTAGGGTCAAGTTTTGGGACTCATAACTCAGGATATACTCATGGAAATGACATGAAATTTATTTCATTTGAAAGCTTGTCCTGTTAGCTTTAATTTGATATAAATTTCATATGATTTCACCTAGGTTTATATTTTTACTGAATTTTTACTTATAAGAACCCGATTCTAGCTATGAACAGGGCAATCTGAGGTAAAATTTTTATATCTTGAGTTATACAAATCAAAATGAGATGGGACTAAAAGAGTTAGAAACTAGACACATAATTCTATAACATAACTAAAAATTAGGTTCAAATTAGTTGAATTGCAATAAAGGTGGAGTATACCAAACTCGGGCAGAACAGGAGAGAATAAACCGAAAACCCAATTGGTGCTTGAATTGAAATTGATGAATGATGCTATGAATATATATATATATTTGCTGGTTCATATTGAGTTGCAAGTTTGTACATTTATATTGGTTGCCTAGCACTATTCATGGGAAAACGGACTCGTTCCATTATGTTGCCGAAATTCCAGCAAAATATGTGAATTATGTGATTGTTATGAATATTTATATGTTATGCTCATAAGATTTATATATGCAAGAATGATTTAAGTATAATATGAAGTATATGAATGAATGCATGTAGCATATGCATGTATAATCATGTCTAAAGAAGGATAAGATTTATGAGAACTTGCAAGAAAGACGTACCAAGCTACCACGTAAGGCATGGCATAGACCCAGCTAGCGTGGGCTAGAGCGGTACTGTCTAAGACTTGGGCCAGCCCTCGACCAGATTTAAGGGAAATAGATCGGTGTGAGGGTCGAGGAAAGTAAACCCGTCACTCATGTATAGGTACAAGCTCGGACTTGAAAAGCAGGCTATCACCCAAGGGTGAGAGAGGCCATTCACCTCTGGGGGACCAAGTATAGAATGGCAAGGTTAAGTTGCAAGTTAAAGAAGAGATAAATTAAGTCAAGTGCACTTGCATACATATAAGTATAAGCATCTGTATGTGCATCATCAATTATCTAGTTAAGTCATAATGCTATTATGATCCTTGTTGAAGCATATTATACTATCTGTATTTCTATGTCTGTCATATGATATGGCAAGTGGTTGTTAAAATGTGACCCGCTTCGAGAAAGGTGTTTTCAACTTAAAATTGAACCACTATTTGTTTATATGTGCTCATATTTTCATAATAAATCGAAGCGGCTGGAATGTTTATGATGACACTGTAAGATTGGTTTGAGTTTACCTACTGAGAACCTTAGGTTCTCACTGCCTACTTGTATGTTTCTCTTTTCTGTAAACATTCCAGCACCTAAGTTGGAAATGGAGTGCGAGGTGGAGGACTGGGACATTCACTGAGCAAGACTCGGGCACAAAACCAGATCAAGAGACTATTGAAGCTAACTAGTGACTAGTCGGAAGCAAATTCTGTGTATTATGTTGGTTACAATTTCTTTTAAATTGTAATTATTTTGTCCCCTATGTATCAGAGATGATGAAGTTTATGAACTATTAGTAAGTAATAAAGTGCGCAGTTAAAGGGTCATGTATTATATTTTCCATATTTTAAAGTTTTCTTAGTACAGTGACACCTTTTTAACATAACTCCATGACTCGAGCATGGCTTATACTCCACCTTTATTGTACTTCAACTCATTTGAATCTAATTTTTGGATATGTCGTAGCATTATGTGTCTAGTTTCTAAACCTTTTGGTCCCATCTCATTTTGATTTGTATAACTCAAGATATAAAAATTTTACCTCAGACTGCCCTGTTCTTAGCTAGAATTGGGTTCGTATAAATAAAAATTCACTAAAAATATAAAAATCTAGGTGAAATCATATGAAATTTATATCAAATTAAAGCTAACAGAATAAGCTTTCAAATGAAATAAATTTCATTGCATTTGCATGAGCATATCCTGAGTTACGAGTCTCGAAACTTGACCCTACTAAACTACCCTGTTCCAGCCCGGTTTGAACTTAAATCAACTTCATTAATGTGCTGGGAACAAATGGCAACGAATATGACTCTGAAATTTTTATGAGATGTTTCCTTACATGTTAGCTTTCAAACAGCATTCGTTGAACTCAATTTCGAATTGTGTAGGGTGAGTTATACCCTTCTTAACTCATACTGCCCAGATGAGAATCCAGATTTCTAGGTCAAACTTAAAAAATTCATAACTAATTCTATACTAATCCAATGGGCTTATATTTTATATGTGTGGAAAGCCCTGAATGTCTAGTTTCATATAAAAATAGTTCATCAAATTTAATTGGCTGTAGGTGGAGCCATACGCTCCGCCATATGGACCGTCGAGGGGAAAACCCTAACAGCTTCTTGAATTCTTCTTGGATTCATGTTCTTCTCTAATCAATCCATCCAATCTTCAGTTCAAACTCATATATACACCTTAAACCAACCTTAATTCATCATCCCCACCCATCATAACATCAAAATCATGGATCAAGTGTGAGGTGGAGGACTAGGACGTTCACTGAGCAAGACTCGGGCGCAAAACCAGACCAAGAGACTATTGAAGCTAGCTAGTGACCAGTCGGAAGCAAATTCTGTGTATTATGTTAGTCACAATTTCTTTTAAATTGTAATTATTTAATCCCCTATGTATCAGAGATCACGAAGTTTATGAACTATTAGTAAGTAATAAAGTGCGAAGTTAAAGGGCCATGTATTATATTTTCCATATTTTAAAGTTTTCTTAGTACAGTGACACCTTTTTAACATAACTCCATGACTCGAGCATGACTTATATAATAAAGGGTGTTACATTTATTGGTATCAGAGCAGTTTGTCCTGTATAGGCCCATGGATGGACTGATTATGCTTCTGAGGCATACTCTGAGAATCTAGATAAACCATGCTTTAGGTCCTCACATGACGAGAACATAGGAATATTGTGCATGGTAGCCTTGTTGCGAGTGTTGTGGACTACCTATTGCACTTGATTGAATATTGAGCCTGATCACCTCAATATAAGGGCTTGTGTAAACAGAAGCCTAAAACACCCAATAGGCTTATTAGGGACCTTTTATACATAATTATTAGGGATAAGACTCCTAGAAAGTAGCAATGGCATAAAGTGATAGACAATTGAGCAAGTTAAGGAGTGTAGAGAATTGGGAATTCAATCAAAGGAATTGTGTTGAACGGTTTGCTATGGACATAGGAAACCTAGTTATATCGAAAAAGGTTGTTTGCAAAGTGTTGCCAGGTAGCCGAAGATTTTCCATCATCAAGGACAGGATCTTAGTTGGAGGCAAGCTGGGTAAGAATCTTCTTCACCCTGATGGGGCTTGTTTCAAGCTTCATTGCGATTACCCAATCCAGACTATCTTCTCTAGCTTGAACCTAGGGGATTCTTCTATCTGGTTTTGTAGCTTTGATACTCAACGGGAGTAAAGTGATTATCCGCTAATAAGCTTATCTTATGTGGCATGGATAATGCCCTTATTTTCTTCATAAATGGGATTACCTCGAAGGTACCTCGCCAACAAATTCAGTCAGTGGTTTTATTTTGGGATTGTCGTAATACCACATTATAAAGACTTGATCTTTCATTAAGAAATTTGTAGAGTGGGCGAATGAAGCAGAGGATCAGTGAAAGGAGCTAAGGGCAGAAGCTTTGGTTAGGTATACTGGAGACCTTTTTAAGTCCCTGTCTAGAGGATGGAGTGGTTTCTTCTGCAAGGGTATAGGGAACTAGCCTTATAGCAATCGCAAATTGGAAGAGTACTAAGTGGAATCTTGGCTACGAAATGGAAATGGTTAAGCAAACTGTAATAAGACCCATCTAACCGTATGTTGAATCAAGATAAAGATACGATTATACACGGTACGGAAAGCAAATAAAGTTATAAGTGTAACAAGAGAGAGAGGCAGTATATCTTCTACTAACCTGAAGTAGGAACACTTTCAGACAAGAGGTGGCATATGAACCAAGTGTAATTTTTCCTCTCTTTCAGGGATTCCTCTCTTTCAGGGATAAAGGAAGTGCTAGAAAATCTAGTCATGTTTAAATTCTATCAACCTTAGCCACCACAGAAACTGGATGATAGGATCGTCTTCAACATGCTATTAGTAGAGGAATGAGGCTATTTAGAGAAGAAAGGCAAAGTCTAACAATTACCTTTAGGTACCATTATATATGTTATGGGTGGAGTAACTCGATAAGGAATGTATTCAGATTCAGGCGAGAGTAATAAAGACTTAAAGTATGTAACAAATCCCGACAGACCAAGGGAGCAACCACAAGGTAGGTTCTGACAAATGAAAACAGACAAGTTTCCACAAGAACAATAGAACATAGTAGGAACGAGGTAAGAAAAACGGAAGTTTGGATTTCTGATTGACCCATTAAAAAGAGCAAAGTTATCTAGTATAAGATTACGGTGCAAATAAGATTGTGTACAAAATACTAAGCAAGGTTGCCTTGGCACTAGTCATAAGTACAACAAACCCAATGCACCCTAAGTAAGACCGGATAATACACCAATATAAGATCAAAAAGGATTTGAAAACGTGCCCCATGAGGGGTAAGGTTGCAATGTCGAAATTAGAGGCAGCCAGAAAAGTCTCTATACCTTGGGCCAAATTAAATGCGATCATCACTAACGCACTAGGTCCCATCAAAGTTCTGTAGTTAAGTGTGCTCGGACGAGAGTAATATTATGATGGGTGACCTTCTGGGAAGTCCTCATATTGTAACTTCAATAGGGAAGCAAGGCCATCATTCCCATCTCTCACAGCAAATGGATTACATCCTAGGGGCAAGATATCATAAAAAATAGCTAGAAGGCTTAGCAGTTAGGGTAATATGAGAGGTGGACATCAACACAATAGTGGAGGAATCTCCATACTAACCAATTGAAGAAAGTAGAAAAGTGGCAGGAACTTCTGCTGTCCCACAATCCTTTCCTTACGTGAAACTGATCATATTTTGAGGGAACAAGTATCGCAACAATCATTGAGAAGTTCAATAAGAATGACACGAGATCCAAATAATGAGAAATGGAATAAAGTCCGCAAGAAAAGGAGAAATTTCAAAGCAAGGACTATAGTTATAGTTTAGAAGGAAACTCTAGCTTTACACCTAAAATCTAATGAAAGGGGATTCATCACTGATCAGAAAAGATTAGGTAGGTGAGAGTTTGGATATAGCTTAATCAACTTCCCGAAAAACTTCGGCAAATCCACTATGACCGCTATTTGTCGAAGTGGATTGCTGCTGTAGCTAATAGTTTTCATAATGGCAGAACTTCTTCAGTTAGTATTTAGGGCCCAAGGCACAAGTATTGGAAAGTTACCAGAAAACATAGCGCACAAGTAGTCAGACACATGACAAGGAGGATGAGGAAGTTACTCAATGAACTTGATGATGGATCAGAATGTCAGCAAAACAAAGTATATTTTGGCACTCATATAATCCACGACAACTCTCTGCATAGATATTAGAAAGGTATCTTATAAGAAAATATGGTAAGGAAACTCTGCAGCTCTGATAAAAGGATCTGACATTTGACTTTGATTTTCACATTAAATTGCCTGTATCTCAATAACTAGGAATCAAGAAGGATATTAGACTAATAGAAAGAGTTATGAGCCTTAGGACTTAATCCGTATAATGGAAGCGACCTGAAAATTTCCTATAGGCAATAGGCACGAGACAAATTTTACTAAGAAGAATGAGTTTTAAGATAAGGCTCCTAGTTATAATTTTGAGAAAAGGCCTAAGCCTATATTTCTAAAGAACCGTGTCGGAGGCAAATTTACTATTGAATTAAGGGTAGCTGAGTGAATAAGAATTTTGGGAAAGAATATACGAACCTCCTTGACCTAGGCATTAGCATTCCTACATATTGACGTCAATTACTACGATAGCTGCTAATCTTTGCAATTGCAAATCTTCATGAGTTGAATATCTAAGCTCTCAGGTACAAGTGGCGAAAGATTTGACAACTACCACAAAGCAGGAGTAGCGGAATATAGAGCAAGTGGGATGGGTAAGGGTCTCCAATAAACAAAACAATGATTCAGAGCGTCATAGAGACAAGGCAAGCTTGGACATCAACATAACCCTTATGGATACTTTGTACATATTAAGACACTACCTCATAGCTACTGGTAAGTAATCTCAAGACAAGATGCAAACTCGAAAAGAGGAGTATCCCTATAAGTTAAAAGGACTTTTCATTGACCCTTCTTAATCCTAGAATTTTGAAGACAAAATTCTTTTCAAAGTGGGTAGAATGTAACATCCCCACTTTCATAAACAGAACATAATGGGAACTTTGAATTATTTCCCTTAGGCAATGTGAGAATTTCTCAGGCAGCGCTATGCCATGACGATACTCACACTTGGAATTATAGACTAGTGTAATACTACCGTTGAAATTATGGCACTGCCATATGTTAAAAATTAAGAAATAACAAAAGTGCCCCTGCAAACTTTTGTTAATCGCAGTAATACCCTGAATTTTTTAGAAATTATGTTTTGACCTCAAAAATTTATTTCCACAATAACCCTATAACTCTTCATAAAATGACCTTCATGTCCACCCTAGAACTTTTCATAAAATGACTTTTATTTCCCCACATCTGTAGAATTAGCATAATGAGATTTTAAATAGAGCATAATCACGTGGTGAAACCGTAGAAGTCTAAATCTCTGCCAGTTGGGCCATGGAGGCAGTCTGGTGTGAAATGACGTGGGATGCCCCTGGACTTGCTCAAAATTATGAAAATGCCATTGGTTATAGAAAACAGAAAACAAAAAGGCTCCGAAATTGCGAAAATGTCTAACTTACGCTGTTAATCTATTTATTCGGTTTTAACAGTTATGTAAGGGCAATTAGGAGTTAATTAAATATTAGTTAGGAATTAATTAGATGTTAATTAGAGGGATGAGGCTTAGGAACAATTAGGATAGACATATAGAAATTCTTTGAGAGTCATTCAGTAAAGTTTTGCCGATTTGAAGAAAATCGGCGAAGATTTGGTATTTTAAACCACCATAACCGAACCAGCAGAATTTTCTACTGGAACCCCTCACTTAAGTGGCTGAAATTCAGCCACCCCTACCACATGTGAGTGGCGCCAAGTGTTGCTCAAGATAGTGGAAAAACTTGGCCTCACCTCCATCAGATTTTTATTGTTTTTGCCTAGTTGTTCAGTTTTATCAATTACTTAAGATTAATTAGCATTCAATTAAACTTTTACTTAGAGCCAATTAAGTATCATTTAAGAAATTAGATATGAGAGAATTAGATTGAAAGCATAGGAAACTTCATAGGATTTTTCCAAAACCAATTTATCGATTTAAAGGAAATCGATAAGATTTCGGTACTTTAAAATGTCGGAATCGGACATATAGAAATTATACTATGAAAACCCTAGGATGGATAGCCAAGATTCAGCCAACACTCCTCCCAAGTGGCGCACAAATCAGCCATAAAAGAGGGAAGCCAAGCCAAGTTTGAATGATGGTTGAAATCCACCAATCAAGAGCCAATTTCCTTCATAAGTTTTCATTGTTTTTCTTCCTTCCCCCTTTATATTTTTGGCCTCCCCATAAGAGGTGCAGACCAGCCCTCATTTTCCCACTTTCCTTCATCTTCTTCCACTTCCTCTCATCCCCAAGCTCAAGCCTCAACCATTAACTTCACTCCAAGATCAAGATCCATCAAGATTTCACACCACCAAGGTAGGAATCTCAACTTTCTCCTTCTTTTCTTTGAATTGGGGCTACCTAGAGTCCCTTGTTCATCCATGATTCTGATATTGTGATGGGTGGGGATGATGAATTAAGGTTGATTTAAGGTGTATATGTGAGTTTGAATTGAAGATTGGATGGATTGATTAGAGAAGAACATGAATCCAAGAAGAATTCAAGAAGCTATTAGGGTTTTCCCCTCGATGGTCCGTATAGCAGAGTATACGGCTCCATCTATATCCAATTAAATTTGATGAAAATATTTTTATATGAAACTAGACATCCAGATCTTTCCATAAATATAAAATATATGTCCATTGGATTAGCATTGAATTAGTTATGAATTTTTTAAGTTTAATCTAGAAATCTAGATTTTCATCTGGGCAGTATGAGTTGAGAAGTGTATAACTCATTCTAAACAACTCCAAATTGAGTGAAACTAATGCTGTTTGAAAGCTAACATGCAAGGAAACATCCCATAAAAATTTCAGAGTCAGATTCATTGTCATTTGTTCCCAGTGCATCAATGAACTTGACTTAAGTTTAAACCAGGCTGGAATAGGGTAGTCCAGTAGGGTCAAGTTTCAGGACTCATAACTCAGGATATGCTCATGAAAATGACATGAAATTTATTTGATTTGAAAGCTTGTCCTGTTATCTTTAATTTGATATAAATTTCATATGATTTCACCTAGGTTTATATTTTTAGTGAATTTTTACTTATAAGAACCCGATTCTGGGTATGAATAGAGCAGTCTGAGGTAAAATTTTTATATCTTGAGTTATACAAATCAAAATGAGATGGGACTAAAAGGGTTAGAAACTAGACACATAATGCTATAACATATCCAAAAATTAGATTCAAATGAGTTGAATTGCAATAAAGGTGGAGTATACCAAACTCGGGCAGAACAGGAGAGAATAAATCAAAAATCCAATTAGTGCTTGAATTGAAATTGATGAATGATGCTATGAATATATATATATATATATATATATATATATATATATATATATATATATATATATATATATATATTTGCTGGTCCATATTGAGTTGCAAGTTTGTACATTTGTATTGGTTGCCTGGCACTATTCATGGGGAAGCAGACTCGTTCCGTTATGCTGCCGAAATTATGGCAGAAATATGTGAATTATGTGATTGTTATGAACATTTATATGTTATGCTCATAAGATTTATATATGCAAGAATGATTTAAGTATAATATGAAGTATATGAATGAATGCATGTATAATCATGTCTAAAAAAGAATAAGATTTATGAGAACTTGCAAGAAAGACGTACCAAGCTACCACATGAGGCATGGCATAGACCTAGCTAGCGTGAGCCAGAGCGATACTGTCTAAGACTTGGGCCAGCCTTTGACCAGATTTAAGGGGAATAGACCAGTGTAAGGGTTAGGGGAAGTAAACCCGTCACTCATGTATAGGTACGAACTCGGACCAGAAAAGCAGGCTATCACCCAGGGGTGAGAGAGGCCATTCACCTCCGGGGGACCAAGTACAAAATGGCAAGGTTAAGTACACTTGCATACATTCAAGTATAAGCATCTATATGTGCATCATCAATTATCTAGTTAAGTCATAATGCTATTATGATCCTTATTGAAGCATATTATACTATCCGTATTTCTATGCCTGTCATATGATATGGCAGGAGGTTGTTAAAATATGACCCACTTCGAGAAAGGTGTTTTCAACTTAAAATTGAACCACTATTTGTTTATATGTGCTCATATTTTCATAATAAATCAAAGCGGCTGGAATGTTTATGATGGCACTGTAAGATTGGTTTGAGTTTACCTATTGAGAACCTTAGGTTCTCACTGCCTACTTGTATGTTTCTCTTTTCCGTAAACATTCCAACACCTAAGTTGGAAATGAAGTGCGAGGTGGAGGATTGGGACATTCAATGAGCAAGACTCGGGCGTAAAACCAGACCAAGGGACTATTGAAGCTAGCTAGTGACCAGTCGGAAGCAAATTCTGTGTATTATGTTAGTCACAATTTCTTTTAAATTGTAATTATTTTATCCCCTATGTATCAGAGATGACGAAGTTTATGAACTATTAGTAAGTAATAAAGTGCGCAGTTAAAGGGCCATGTATTATATTTTCCATATTTCAAAGTTTTCTTAGTACAATGACATCTTTTTAACATAACTCCATGACTCGAGCATGGCTTATATAATAAAGGGTGTTACAACAAAAGCAAGGACCCCTCTTGGGATTGGCTTGATTGAATAAGATCACTCCAAGTGGCATAATCCTGAGGGAGGAAGGTACTTCTCTTGTCTTGACTAAAGAGATACTACTAACATAGACCCTTTATCTAAGAGTGCTTGATGAGATGGCAAATGGATGGTTGGATTTTGCTCTTGTCCTTGGCCAAAATTTGGTGCATCAATTAGGAGAAATTTTTAAATCTTCAAAGCTATTAGAATTACCTAAGTTGTTAATCAATTTGATTAGTTAAATTGCTCTTTAACCGATTTTGGTTAATTACACTTTTAAGACGTTTTTCCTCTAAAAGAATTGTTCTTATGAATTATGTAATTAGGGTGTAAGAATTAATTTATCTCAATTGGTAAGGTAGAACAATTGTCTTGTACTTAATTAATAAGATTGGATTAGCTTAATTATATTTCTAAGTTACGAATTAATGAGGTTCAAATAATTAGGTTTAATTAAAATATTTAGTGCGTTATAATTTAATTATTGACTTGACTTTACTAAGCTCTTGCTCATCGAGATTAGCCAATTAGTCCTCAGTTAATCGTTAACCTCTAATTAGCCAGGATCATTGAGCTAATTAGCTTAGACAAAAATTGGGGATGTTACAATTAGCCCTATAGGGGCAAAACCCCTAATTTCTAGCGCCCTAACCCTCCCTTCGTAAACTTAAACATGGAATTCATGGAATAACTAGCTAATCTATGGTCTAATAAGGAGGGTTAAGCTCAAGAATTGCCTTAAAGAGTGGAGGAAGGTGGTAGAGCATGAGCAGAGCGGTGGGTCTTCTCCTACCATGATTTTCTCTCTCTAAAAAGAGGAAAGAAAGAGCTCCAAGAGAGAAACTCCCAAACTAAGATGATGATGAGGAGGAATAGATGAATCTTGGTGGTGGATTGAGTAAGAATTTGATGAAAGATGGATGGAATCCATGTGGGGGAAGAAGAAGATGAGAGAGTAAGAAGAGACAAAGTGATATGGAGGAAATGGGGAGAAAGGGGCGAGAAGCCCTTCTTGTTTCCGTGCAGCGGGTGCTTGGGCGCCCAGGCGCAGATCAACTCGCAGCATAGCCAGTGTCTGGGCACCTAGACGCCTGGTCCCTTTTTTTTTTTTCAAACACTTCTCTCATATCAACATATACTTATTTATATTAATGTCCTCATTTATTTTACTCTCCATTAACTTTAAAACATAAATATAAATAAGGGAATACCCCCCATTTGAATCCAATAAAAATATTAGAAAAATCCAAATCCTTAAGAATCAAAATCCAACTTTTGGATTTTAATACAAAATTCCGAAAAACTTGGGTTTTCTTAAAACTTTCGGTGTAAAAATGGAAGGGTTAATGACTTCTTAAAATTAATTAAAAATTACTCTTCAATTCTTGGATATCTAAGGAACAATTACCGGAATTTTTAATCCCATCAAAATGTCCTAAATATATAGCCCTCTAAGGAAGCATAGGGTTCAGATTTAGAGCTTTTGTGGGATCCAACAGAACAAAGTGTCATGATATGTGTGACTCTCGACCCAGGCATTATAGTACTGAGTTAATGTAAGAGAAAAGTGGAATGCCTAAATGCCAAAATTTGACATGATAACCATGCTTGTTTGAACAACAAAATATAACTCTTGATCAACAAGGACAATTTGCACTGGTGCAGAGAATAACAAAACCTAAATTCCCAAGAGACATGATAAATTGTCAATGGGAGTCTAATAAGACGATCAAAGGATACTACCACCTCGGTACTTGGAACGTGGGTAGTAAATGTCTTCTCACTTGACGTAATATATTTTTACAATGCTTGCCCTAGGAATGTCCAAGTGACCAACTGAAAGGCATGATTTGCTGGAGAAAATAATAATAAAAGGATTACCATTTATGAGTCATGACAGAATAGAAGCAACAAAGGAAAGTAAGAAAAATAACAATCAATTGAACCTAGCAAGAATAAGGGACTCTTGTCACTATGTTCTCAAATCCATCGCCGTGTAATAGTTCTCTCCTAAATTGGAGGTTACAAATTTACAAGACAACAATAAGTGCTACCAAAAAAAAAATTCTACTACCATACTGTAGAAAGCAAAAATGGGACAAATATTATAAGTTAGCAATTGTCAAGTTCTACAAGGCAACAATAAAATGCTTGTACATCTTTATAACAACTTTTTTTGTTATGATACAATGAGATGCGCCTAAATGAAAATACAACAAATAAATAAGCTATAA
This sequence comes from Pterocarpus macrocarpus, assembly GCA_031439585.1. Classification (NCBI taxonomy): domain Eukaryota; kingdom Viridiplantae; phylum Streptophyta; class Magnoliopsida; order Fabales; family Fabaceae; genus Pterocarpus; species Pterocarpus macrocarpus. Next base: position 49,791,318 of record CM062514.1, read on the forward strand.
ATCTATCACTTTACCTATCATAATAACTCAGATGAATTACAATTGCCAGTTTGGTGTGTCTTGAATTTACTATTGAAGTGATTTTTTATTAGTGTTTGGTCTGTTAACATGTCATACCACTTTGAGTTGCACAATATAAGCAGCTATATTAAGGATCTCTCTATGTGCTCTCACCCCTTTACTACTTCTTGTCTAAAATCGAGAAGGAATAATACCAATAATTTTACAATGATAAAAAAGAATGTTCTTATTTAAGATTATTCAGAGCAGTCACCCTACATAATGTGCTTGGCATTTTTGTTAAGTCTCTTAAATCTAACACAAGGAGGCACATCAGGCTCACGAGTGGAACTATCTTAAGAAAAACAAAAGGAATTTGCATCTGTTGACATAAATCTACTATAGAGAAACCAATTTAGTTCAACCAAAACCATAGCTAGGGGAAAGAAGAAAACAAATGTCAAGACCCAATTCCAAGCCGTCACCGGCGCATAAGGAGGACGCCCTAGCAAGCCTAACCGATATTTCATGAAAAAGAAAACTGCTGAAGTTTACTTTAAAAACTTAACATTTCCAAAATACAAGCATCATGTCATATCTAATCAATTAACTTTTATAACAAGCTAAAAAACATGGCATCCCTGCAATGCCCAGCCAAGGTACTAGGTATAATATATATATATATATAATTAGAAAATCAAACAAATAAATGCCAACTAGCAGAAACAGGATCTTGCATGTGAATTAGTGGAGCAACTCTAAAGGTTTACAAGATTCAGATTTGAAAACAAAAATTAACATGTCATAACATCTAAAAATGGCCCATACTAAAAGTGTTGGGCTCACCAAACGAGGATTGGCACAGCTGAGTTGAAGTGATTGATTCTGCAGTAAAACTTGAAACTAGAACGTGAAGAGGAAAGGGGTGAGCCGAAATGACCCAGTAAGGGACAATGTATCTGTAACAAACATGGGATAAGCTCAGAGTAAAGAAAACTCAATAATAAACCATATGCTTGCAAATGGGTATAAAAATGTCTTTAAAAATAATATATATAATTGTCATACTTATCATAATTCAGAAATCCAATATAAGTTCAAGTGAGGATGTATCAAATACAAAATTAGCTTCCTGATTGGGCAGCCCTAATAACCTAACCCAAGTAGTACCAAGTCTAATTCACAACTAGGTGGCCCTGACAACCTATCCCTAGTGTGAACTTCTACATCTACGCGGCCCCAACAGCTTGACCCCAGTGTATCCATAACAAATCCGGACATGTTGGCCAAACATGCCGGGCTAGCAACCCCCTTTGTAACATCCCTAATTTTGTCTAAGCTAATTAGCTCAGTGTCCCTAGCTAATTAGAGGGGTTAGCGATTAACTGAGAACTAATCGGCTAATCTCGATGAGCAAGAGCTTAGTAAATCGAGTCAAGTTAACAAGTGAATCATAATGCACTAAATGTTTTGATTAAAGCTTAATTATTCGAACCTCATTAATTTGTAACTTAGAAATATAATTAAGCTAATATAATCTTATTAATTAAGTACATGACAATTGTTTTATCTTAATCAATTGAGATAAATTAATTCTTACACCCTAAATACATAATTCATGAGAACAATTATTTTAGAGAAAAAACATCTTAAATGTGTAATTGACCAAAATTGACTAATGAGCAATTAAACTAATCAAATTAATTAACAACTTAGGTAATTCTAATAGCTTTGAAAATTCAAAAATTTCTCCTAATTATTGCATGAAAATTTCGGCCAAGAAAGAGCCAAATCAAACCCTCTATCTCCTACATCTTGCACCCTTGGATCTAAGCTTGTGTTTAGTAGCATCACCTTAGGCAAGAACAAAGAAAGGCTATCCATCACTTGGATCATGCCACATGGGTAAATCATACCCCATCAAGTAAATCCCAAGAGTAGTGCCTTCCTTTAACCCCTTAAGAAAACATAAAATGGTCCTTGCTATGCACCAAGACTCAAAGGAAACACAGCCGCCCCTTTTATTTCAAGGTTCTTAACTCTCTTGCTTGTTGAAGGAGGCAAAAATCACCTCCTAACTACCCCTTGTAAGGCACCATTCAACTCCCTTTCTCTCCTCATTTGCAAGTTTTCATCCTCTCACTACAAGCCCAAGCTCTCATCTCTCTCTAAACTTCATCCTAGCTCTTTTGTTCTTCCAACTTTTCTTGTTCTTCTTCTCACTTTCTCACCTTATTCAACCTTCTTTCCTTTTACCACCATCACAAAACTTCAAGGACCACCTTCTTTGGTCCTTGGAGAAGCAAAGTAAATGCACATTAACCATATTCTTCCAAGCTCCAAGGAGAGAGGCCATCTTCCACCACTTCCACCTTTCAAATCTTTGTGGTAATGACTCTAATCCTTTTCTTTTTATGTGTTCTTGAGCTCTAGAACTCCTAAGCTCTCCATAGCTAGGTGGTTCTAGAACTTGCTCTAAGTCTTCATGGCCATGCTGCTCCTTGATGTCAAGTGTTTTCTTGTGATATGGCTCTTTGCTTGTAAAATGTTTCTAGTCATGTACATGTATTGCTTGAACCAAACTTTTTAGAACTCAAAATATTGAGTTATCATCAAGATCTCAAGGTATAAAAGTGGTTTGGAAGAGAAAAGTGGTCACTTGAGGAAAAGACTTAATGTTTTTACAAGAAAACTAATTGAAACAAAAACTATTGAAGCTGGAAATTTTGGCAGTCTTCATTGCGTGACCAATAACTCACGTAATACTACTTGAAATGCAATGAAACTAATTTTAAATGAAAATAGACTCATAGAGATTTTTACACATATAAAATACACGAAATTTTGCTTTAAAACGAGGGAGATACAAAATTTCAAATTGGGCTGTCCCTAGATATGTTTCTATTTGGGCAGTCTGCACAAAAATCTTAATAACTCAAGTTATACAAAACATTTTTTAGTGAGACCAAATTTGTTAGAAAGCTAAGACATAGAGAGACCACCCCATAAAAAAGTTTTGGTAGATTCCTTGTGAGGAGCTCCCAGTAAAGTTTACAAGTCACTATTGTGGAATGAATCTAAGAGACTAAACAGTTAGAGGAAAACATGCATATCTCAAGTTATAAAATGAAATTTTGAGTGGGGCTTATTTTATTTAAAAATAGACTCAGAGAAGTATAATTGTACCAAAATTCATGTCAAAATAATAAAATATGAAATTATGGTGAATTTTTGAAGTTACTACCCCATCATAAAAGTAAATCTAGTTATGGTTAAGTTTAAAATGTTAATGAGAAACAATCTTGAAGACATTAAGACCCTCAAATTAAGATATGGGAAAATTTCATAATTCAGCTTAAAGGTTTCAAAATGGATAACAGACAAAATTGACCCTATGCCTAATAAAAGAATCGTCACTAGAGGCAAATTCAATTAAAAGCTTGCATCAAATTTACTAAGTTAAGCTTATAAGACTTTTGTCTTATGTATGCCTCTATGTGCCAATATGATGATGATGATATGATGATGATAATGTTGATATGATGATGGCGTGATAATGATAATGATACTTAATGATATATGAGATTTAAACTCTCTATTTGGCAATTTTGGAGAAGCTTCGGTCTAACTGTCATGTTGCCGGAATTCCGCAAGATTTATGGACTTAGGATAATTTTTGCATCATAAGCCTTAATAAGAAGACATTGAACTAAGGGTATGATCCTTCAAAAAGGAAGGTGGCCCGTAATAAGAAACCCCCTCCATCCACAGACTCGTATGAGGCATGGCAATGGACCCAGCTAATGTGAGTATCAAGGAAAAACTTACATGAGGCATGGCAAAGGACCTAGCTAGTGTAAGTACCAAAAACAAATGGTGGCGATGACCACGGTATGAGTTCATTACCAACTATGTATTAAAAGAATTATGATAAAGTCAAGTCTAATGGAAGAAAGGGACTTCGGCTCGACCCAAGTAAAGAATGAAACTCTTGAGATATTCATGCATGATACAAATTGTCATATAAACTCTTATATACACCATGATATTATGGTTACAATGAGAATATGAACTTAAAATTGAATTAGCTTTGGATGTTCATGTTTCGAAAACCTAATAATTAGACCTTATGAATGCTCACTATTTTCATTAATAAAATCGAAGTGGCTAGGACGATGATGATAACACTTCCGTGTCAAATTCGAGTCCTACTGAGAAATATCATTTCTCATCCTAGTTATTTTCCATATCGTCGCCAGATTCTGATAGCGCATCCGGTGGAGTGAAGCATGGATCCCCCACACTATGAGTGGACATATGATGAGGGACGCTAGACTATATTGTTTTGGACTTATAGTTACTGTTGCTCTGCACCTTTACATGTTCCTTTTTATGACAAACTATGTCATTTTAGTTTGTATTTTAGTGCTTGGGCCGTGGCACAACCAGGAGCCTTCTTCCATGTATCGTTAACATTATGAACCTATATGGGTGAAATGATTAGCTATATATTGCGATGTATTTGTGATTACTAATTATTTATCTTTCTAATATTTTATGATACTGTGCTATAATTTTTGTATGGCATGCTCTCTGCATCTACATTCTTGCTGAAGGCTTCACTTTTCAAAATGCTGCAAAGCGACAATGTATTTCAAAAAAAAAGAAAATCTTATTTTCCATGTAACTTAATTTAAAAAGTGATGCTTAAGTTTTCCACAAGCATAAGTAATAACTAATAAAACTCTGTAATGCAACTTAAGGATAGTATGGGTTTATTAGGGTGTTACACCCATGCTAGCTAGGATTCTACCAAGGTGCACCAACGGTTAATGTCCACCACCGTTAGCATATAGATTCTATCAAAGATTCCATCCTCACTCAAAATAAACCTCTTTCCAAACAAAATAAAATCACCTATTCATATCCAACCAAAATGGTTACCATAGCTATAATCATCATTCCATCATCACATCATTACAATTTTGTACTTTAGAGATTCCAAAACTTTTGCTTTAATCAATATGTACAAATCATCAAACACTATCTTTAAAGAACTTGTCCCATCTATAAAATTGCTTGCACAAATATCATGAGGTTTCCTTTGAAATATCATATCAATTCAATAAAAAGAGATTAGTTGCCAACTATCTCAATTGTATATATATGTATATATATAGAATTATGTGAAAATAAGGCAAGCTATAGATACATATCCACTCACAGACTAAACCAAGAAGTAGTGGTCGGAGGTTATGGTGTTCCAGAGCCTTGGTTGCTACCCCGAAGGAATCTAGCACCAAAAACATCATCATTCACATGTCAATTAGCCTATAGAGCCAAGAATTAAGCGAAAATACCTCATAACACAAAAACGCCCAAATTCCTTATCGTGGGTTTCCACCAACTTACCCCAAAATCAAAATCTACATAGAGAAGAATTAACTAACTAAGACATTCACTATGTCACACCAAATAAGTTTATATCTCATACCATCAACTAACCAATTTAAAAATCCATATACATGACCCAAAATTAAACTAATTAACTCGCAATTCTTTTTAATCCACTAAATTTAGAATCAAATTTCAAAATCCCCTCTCACTCTCTAAAACAAACTCACCAAGTTCAAAAATCTACTTTACTTTCCTAGGTTCAAGGTTTTTTTTTTTTTTTTTTGAGCAACCCAACACAATCAAACAAGAACCACAACCAAACCACTATGTGAGATAGGAAAGCATACCCATGAGCAATGGATTGATTTTAAAGGAAGCAAACTGCACCCAACCGCCATGGGTGGCACACGGCAGAGAAAGAATCAACCAAGAGAGAGAAAGAGACTGAGTTGGGAGAGACTTGCGAACCATGGTAGTGGAGATGATATGCGCGTGGTGGTGGTCGCGCCATGAGGAACTAAAATTAGAGAGAGAGAGAGAGAGAGAGAGAGAGAGAGCTATGTTCAATTGGTGAAAAAAGATAATAATAGAGTGAGAGAGAGATGTGCAGACGGTGGAGGGGATAAGGATGAAGGAAAAAGAGAGGGGAGTGATATAGTTTATCCATTTGAGAGTGTAGCATGGTCTTAGCCCCCCCCCCCTTCTTTTTTTTTCCTATTGCTCTTCTTATGTATATAAAAGAATTTTCACTCAAACAATTTTAATTCCTCCATTATTATAGAATTTTAAAGTGAATAGAGAAAATAACCAAAAAATTTAATTTATGTAAAATTTTTAAAATTTCCGCTACCCATTTTTATTTTAAATCGAGTATTACATTCTTCCCCTTTTAAGAAATTGGTTCCCGAATTTTAGGAAGGCAACTCACATATAAAATTAAACAAGGGCGAATGCAATCATCTATAAGGGCACCGTTGTTTAACAATGCATAAGATGGGTTCAGATTCAATTCACGCCACGTAGAACCTGGTTCGGCCTGTTATGCTTTTATCTCAACATCTTTTTCTTTAAGCCATCAGCTCAAAGATTTTAATTCAAAATTGTCAGCAAAAGGAACTCTAACATGTAAGTTATAAACAATGAAGTATCTTATATAAATTTAAGACGTAAACAAATAAAGGGTTCTCTAAATAGCACGAATATGTAATTATGTTACTTAGTTGTCAATAAAAAGAAAAGACTAGCCTTCAAATGGAGGAACGATAAATGCACTATGACGTTAATAATGTACCAAATAGAAACCAATGCATATTGATATAAGGATTCCAACAAAAGGAAATACTATATTACTGCAAAATGAATTTAAAAACCAAAGCTTGGGAAAAATAACACCGGCCAGTAAAAAGTATCCTGGTATATTCTCAACATAAATTTCACTTAACTTTCATAAAGGATTAGTAAATATTACTAACCCTCTTTTAGTGTTTTTTGACTTAATAGCTTTTGCACTTAAAAGGGAAATAAAAACTACGGCACTGGCACTGCATTAACGCATTAAAAAGGTGTTTCGACCGCAGGTCATATAGACATGAGTAAATTTACCACAGCACTATTCATTCTCTTTTCTTTTTTTTTAAAAAAAAAAAAAAAAAAAAAACTGGAAAGGATACAGTATTTAAACTATACATACAAAGTCTATAACCCAAATTTCATGAAGGCAGTAGAGAAAAGATCAGTATGTTTTGAAACAATACATAAAAAGGGTGGCAGAAAACTAAGTGCACTCAATAACTTCAATTTATAAGAAAAAAGAATTCACTGCACTGGCATAAAAATTGCATTTTAAAACTGACTTTTAGAATAATGGCTATAACTATAACTATAGGTAAATAGACTATTATGCTTAATACTTATTTTAGAACAAGGGAAAAACAACAATTATTTAAAAGCATTGTTTGTGTGCACACAATCAAGTAATGCGCAAAGTTTTGTGGCTACTCGATCTGATGGAACTGCCTCCCCCATCGCAATATGAAGATAAATAAATAAATAATTTATTTTACATTATTGCCAAACCAACTGCACTTGATTAGCAAGATGTTTGATCAAGGAGGAAGCAATCATTGCTATCTTAAAATTCTCCTGCCACAAAATTACATTAGCCAAAAAGAATAAGAGTCTTCTAAAATGAATTAAATGTGCTTAAGCTTTAAGCTATGTCATAGTATTAAAAGAATCTAGCTTTAAATACGGTAATCAGCAAAATCGAATAGTTCAGATCAAAATGATCACTTCAGGCATAAAGAGAAAGCCAACAGCGTGAAAAATTTTATACTATATTAGTGTAAACTAGATAACATAACCACCGTAAGTTAAGAATCAGACATCATACTCCATATAAATTGTATTAGCATGATAGCAACAGCTCTACAGTTTCCCTTAAAAGAAAAATAAACAACCAGAAAGCATATAATGTTGTGACCTTAACCACTCAGTTTAGGAAATTAATTATATTAGAGTACTATCTATGTTACAACTAAAGACATGCTTCCATAGCAAATAATCTGTCCACAACATATTTCGACTATAATATATATAAAAAGTGAAGATGCTAACTTTCATAGGGGAAAGAGTCGGTGAAAAGTAAAATTCCCTATCAAAACGGCATGTAGGCGGCAGAGAAGCACCAATGCAAAGCAGGGCGCTCAGATACCAATCATCCACTATTCACAGAAACAAGCATTAAAATTGTTCTAAACTGGAACTTGAATAAAAAGAAATATCTACATAATCTCATCATATACAAATCGATACAAACTCTATCAAAACAGTCCCCTTAACATGTTTACAGCCTCAGTTTGGTCTTCAACATACATTATCTTCACAGGAGTCTTAATCAGAGAGGAAATGGATAGCTCCTCTATATTCATGTCTTTTTCGGGGGTGGATGCCTCATATAAGGGAGGTATCTGTCCTATTGATAAAAGGAAAAAAAGACATTAATAAAGTCTAATGGGGTAGGATAAGAAGCCCCCCATCCCCCCCCCCCCCCCCCAAAACAAAGATAAAATTAAAATGCAAACAAATGGCTCACGAGGGGGAGGACAACCTCAAGGCAAGGCCGGATGTGTGACAGAGAATGCTGACCCTCAAAACAGAAACCATCATGTTGAAAAATTCAGAAAGTGTTAACTCATTAAAGAGTATTTGTCAATACACCATTGAAGAAGAGGACTGTGCAGATCATTCAGCATAAGCAATAAGGTCCCAAAAGAATTCCTTCTTTCCTTTTAATATCCCTTTATCAGTTCTTGTCTTTTGTTCAAAAGAAATTGGCGTTTATGTACCATGTAGCCAGAAAAATGAACACCATTTACTTTGAGAATTTTTTTTTCAAATACATTATAAGAATGCTAGCGATTATGAAGTACAAAATGTAGCAGCACAAGAGAATCCATTCCAACTTCAAAATTTTAACAGTTTTATGCGAATTTCAAAATCTAGCAACTAGTAGATCAACTAATGTGCAAAATAGAGCCAAAATTATTCAAAAAACTAATAAGAGAAAAAAGGTTAGTCATGGGAGTTCTTAGAAAAACTCTACGAAGAACCTCACGAAGTCGGAATACATGTAATAAACAACCCTAAGGTTTTCACACATTCCCATATTACTCATGAATCAACAACTTTGAGTCAATCGACTCTCAAAATATAGGTATTTCATGATCAACATGCAAAATCAAGCCATATGCTTTGAGTTACATCAACCAGTTAAATCCCTACGAAGAGAACGAGACTAAACATTATCCAGTTCATGTTGGTTTACAAGATTAAGCACACCCATGATCAAGTTATTAGTAGTCTGTCAATTAATCAATCCAGCCTCTAGCACCTCATTCAAGAATCACAATACAGAATTTTGCAATATCAAATTTTCAATCAACCTTTGCCACATAACTTAAAGTGCTCAAGTAATCAATAGCCCATTAACACCCACTTTGATGATCTTACACATTCGAATTCGCAATCATATCATTAAAGAATCAAAATCATGAACAAGCATGAAATAAAGCAAGCATAAGAGTAAGATCTTCCCAGGGAGATTTTCAGAACCTTACATTAGGTGCCACACATCCTTGGCCTCATAGGTATGGAAATGGCTCTTAGATTGCATCTCTTCTGAGCAAACAACAAGGAGATCATGATACACAGAGGGTTTCAAGATCAAGAGACATATAGATAAGAAAACACATAGACAAAAATGACTTTCCTAAAGCCTGTCATAGTGCCACAATATGTAACAATGGGTGCGCTTCCATTAACACATTTGTGATCCTACTAGAGGACACTTGCTCCATTAACCACAAAGAAACCTAGAGCTCTGATACCAACTTTGTCACGACTCAATTCCGAGCCGTGACTGGCACATAGGGAGGACCACCCTAGCAAGCCTAACCGATATTTCACGAAAAAGAAAACTGATGAAGTTTACTTTAAAAACGTAACATTTCCGAAATACAAGCATCCTATCATATCTAATCAACTAACTTTTATAATAAACAAAACAACATAGCATCCCTAGAATGCCTAGCCAGGGTAATAGGTATAATATATATATATATACATCGCAGATAATCAAACAAATAAACCCCAACTAGGGAAAACAAGATCCTACATGTGAATTAGTGGAGCAACTCTAAAGGTTTACAAGATTCAGATTCAAAAACAAGAATTAACATGTCATAAAATCTAAAAATGGCCTATACTAAAAGTGTTGGGCTCACCAAATGAGGAGTGGCACAATCGAGTTGAAGTAATTGATTCTGCAACAAAACCTGAAACTAGATCATGAAGAAAAGCGAGGTGAGCCGAAATGACTCAATAAGGGACAATGTATCCATAACAAGCATGGGACAAGCTTAGAGTAAAGAAAACTCAATAATAAACCATATGATTGCAAATGGGTATAAAAATGTCTTTAAAAACACATATATAATTGCCATACTTATCATAATTCAGAAATCCAATATAAGTTCAAGTGAGGATGTATCAAATCTAGAATTAGCTTCCTGGTTAGGTGGCCCCAATAACCTGAGCCCAGTAGTACCAAGTCTAATTCACAACTAGGCGGACCAACAACCTGTCCCTAGTATGAACTTATAAATCTGAGTGGCCCTGACAACCTAACCTTAGTGTATCCATAATCATTCTGGACATGTCGGCCAAATATGCCAGGCTAGCAACCCCCTGCTAGCTAGAGTTCTACCAAGATGTACCAACGGCTAACATCTAGTACCGTTAGTATACAAATTCTATCAAAGATTCCATCTTCACTCAAAATAAACCTCTTTCCAAACAAAATAAAATCACCTATTGATATCCAACCAAAAAGGTTACCATAGCCATAACCATCATCACATCATTAAAATTTCCTACTTTAGAGATTCCAAAACTTTTGCTTTAATTAATATGTACAAATCATCAAACACTATCTTTAAAGAACTTGTCCCATCTACAAAATTACTTGCACAAGTATCATAAGGTTCCTTTGAAATTTCATATCAATTCAATAAAAAGAGATCAATTGCCAGCTATCTCAATTGTATACATACATACATATATATATATATATATATATATATATATATAGATATAGAATTATGTGAAAATAAGGCAAGCTAGAGATACATATCCACTCATAGACTAAACCAAGAAGTCGTGGTCGGAGGTTATGGCATTCCAGAGGCTTGGTCGCTACCCCAAAGGAATCTAGCACAAAATATCATCATTCACATGTCAATTAGCCAATAGAGCCAAGAATTAACCTGAGATATCTCATAACACAAAAACCCCCCAAATTCCTTATCCTAGGGTTCTACCAACTTACCCCAAAATCAAAATCTATATAGAGAAGAATTAACTAACTAAGACTTTCACTATGTTGCACCAAATAAGTTTATAACTCATACCATCAACAAACCAATTTAACAATATCAAGAGTCATGAGAACAATTAAGAGTTATTCAAACTAAATCCATATACATGACCCCAAATTAAACTAATTAACTCGCAATTCCTTTTAATTCACTCAATTTATAATCAAATTTCAAAGTCCCCTTTCACTCTCTAAAACAAACTCACCAAGTTCAAAACTCTACTCTACTTCACTTTCCTCGGTTCAAGGTTTTTTTTTTATTTTTTGAGCAACCCAACACAATCAAACAAGAACCACAACCAAACCATTATGTGAGAAAGGGAAGCATACCCATGAGCTATGGATTGCTTTTAAAGGAGGCAAACTGCACCTAACTGGCATGGGCAGCGCACGATGGAGAAAGAATCCACAAAGAGAGAGAGAGAGAGAGAGAGACCAAGCAGAGATAGATTCGCGAACTATGGTGGTGGTGATGATATGCGCACGATGGTGGTTGTGCCAGGAATCGAAATTAGAGAGAGAAAGAGAGAGAGAGCTATGTTCAATTGGTAAAAAAAGATAATAATAGATTGAGAGAGAGATGTGCAAACAGTGGAGGGGATAAGGATGAAGGAAAAAGAGAGGGGAGTGATGTAGTCTGTAACACCCTAATAGTCCCACACTATGCTTAAGTCATATTATGGAATTATTAGTTGTTACTTTTGCTTGCGGAACTAACTTTACCATTTGAAAATACTTTTATATGAAAATAGGGATAATTTTTTTTTTTAACAATAACGAATAAACTGTTTCGAAAACTAAGAGCCATGAGCGAATCGTGAACATGTAATATGAACATCACTAACTTATACATACAGTGCGAGTAAAATAAATAGAGATGTCAAGAATAACAATAACTTAGATAAACATAACATTCATTCCACGACCACTTATAGTGAATATAATAATACCAAGAGCCATACATAGAGATATAATGGGTCCGATATTTACTGTCAACCCTACTGATAACTCCATTTGATGAGTCATATTTTTAGTTAGTTTTTGTTGAATTTGAGTTATGATTGTTTAATTTAGCTTCTGTTTTGTTGCATTTTAGTATATAGTTTGGGTTAATTAGTATTTTTAGTCTTTTACTATATTTTTTGTTATTTGTTTGGATACTTATTTTGGGTTTATTTGATTTAGTGTAGGTGCAAGTGGACCCAAAAGAAGTTGGAAGAGGCCAAGCCATGAATTCAGACTTAGCACCTTACGCTATAGTGCAAGCCAATGCCCTACAGTGCACTGCCACATAAGGAAGAAAATGGCAAAAATTGTTGTTGCGCTATAGCGCAAATCGGCAAGCTATAGCACGCCATCGTATTTCGCAAATGAGCCAAGAATTGAGGCTTGCGCTATAGTGCAACCCCTTGCGCTATAGCGCAAGCCCGTTTGCAGCAGATTATCAATTCGAGTTGAAAGTTAAAAGGGGGGATCTATGCGCTATAAAAAGAAGATCACACAGATCACAATGAGATCCCTAGACACTTCCAAACACCTCCTAAGATAGAAGAATTCTTCCAGAGAGATTGAAGGTGAAGATTCAAGGATTCCAGAGCTCAAATTCAACACAGAGAGATCCACATTCTTCCCAATCTTTGTCTCTAGCTAGAAATCTTTATAGCTTTTGTTTCTTCTATCTTCTCATCTTCATACTATTCCATTATTTTCTTTTCTTTAGTTATGAACTAGTTTTCTTTTGCTAAGGCATTAACGGACCCTTTTTGTTTGACAATTTTACTTATGGATTAATGTTAATCTTGTTTTCTATCTCTATTGCTTAGTGTTTTTGTTTGTGCTTAATATTTTTAATTGCTTGATCACCAATTAATTGATTTGGGGATTTACAATAACTCGAGAGAGGGTTTGTGAAAAGAGCCTCTTAACATAAACACCGTGAGCTGAGCGAAAACTAGAGATAGACAAACGCAGTTCATGCTGTTATCATAGGAACCCATATAGCTTCAACCTTTACCTAGATTAGTTTATATTAAGAGATTAGGCAATCAGTTTAGGATAAAGAGTATTGTTTGACCTCGAGAGAGGCTAGGAATAAATTAAGGGGAACTGATCATGAGTCAATTAGGATAGGAACTGATTAGCAGAAATTCATAGTAAATGCGTCTACAATAGGTGAAATTAATTAGCCCTAGCATCCATTCCATTGCATGTATACTTTACTTATCACTTTATTACTTGTACGACCAGGTATACTTGTCGAGGCTGCATCAAGTTTTTGACACCATTGCCGGGGATAGTATCAATATCATTCTTAGTTAACGGGATACTAGATTGGATTTTTTTTATGTTTATGTTTATTTTTATTTTATTTTATTTTATATTTATTTTTGTCTTGTTTATTTTTTTATTATTTATTTTTCTTTTTATTTTCTTTTTCTTTTGTTATTTATTTTATTTTATTTTGTTTTATTTTATTTTATTCCTACTTTCACTTGTTCTTGTGTTTTATTTTGCAGTTTATGCGAAGAAGCCAATCCACTGAAGATTTATTCTTTGATCTAGAGATTGAGCGTTCTTTGCGTCAGCTTAGAAGAAAACAAAGAGCAATTGAAAGAGTCTCTAAAGCTACCATGGTAGATGAAAACGAGCAAAATGATAGGGCCATGAAGGATTATTTGGCACCGACTCTTCAAGGGTGTTCATCCAGCATTACGAGGCCACCTGTCCAAGCAAACAACTTTGAGCTGAAGATGGCACTCATTCAATTCGTGCAACAAAATTGCCAATTTGCTGAACTGCCTAGTGAAGACCCTAATGAGCATCTCAGCAATTTTCTGGAGATCTGTGACACCATAAAAATCAATGGTGCCATGGATGATGCTATTCGACCGAGATTGTTTCACTTCTCATTAAGGGACAAGGCCAGAGCCTGGTTGAAGTCTCTACCCTAGGGGACACTCACTACCTAGGATATTGTAACACCTTAATAAACCCATACTACGCTTAAGTCGTATTACGGCATTTTATTTGTTGTTACTTATGCTCGTGGAAAACTAATCTTTGCTTGAAATTAAGTTACGCGGAAAATACGATAAGATTTTTCTTCGAAATACGTCGTCGCTTTACAGCGTTTTGAAAAGTAAAGCCTTGAACGAGAAACTAGACAGAGAAAGAGCGTGTTGCATACAATACGTACTCCAATATCATAACACAAGAGAAAGGTAAATGAATAGTAATTCACAAATACATTGCATTATATAGCAAAATCATTACATCGATATGGGTTCATAATATATATACATACATATATATCAGCATTACATCAAAAGAGGCTCATGGTCGTGCCATGATCCAAATACTAGATACAAACTAAAATCGACATCGTTCGTCACAAAAGAGATGAATGAAGATGCAGAGCTACGGTGACGATAAGTCCACATCAGCAATCGTCTGACATCCCACGTCATACGCCCGCTCACAGTGTCGGGGGTCGATACTCTGCTCCACCGGATACGCCATCGAGATCTGGTGACGATACGGGAGAATAACTAGGGTGAGAAATGGAATTTCTCAGTAGGACTCGAACCCGACACGAAAGTGTCATCATCATCGTCCCAGCCACTTCGGTTTTATTAATGAAAATAGTGAGCATGCATAAGGTTCAATTCTTGGATTTTCGAAATCATGAATATCCGAAGCGGATTCACTTTTAATATAATCTCTAATCACGTACATCATATCATACATGGGCATAAGTATAATCATATAAAAATGCATGATTGTGCTATAGGTTTTTTCTTAACTTCTTCCCTTTCTAGGGTTTGGACCGAAGTCCCTTTTCTTTTCTTAGCTTGACTTTATCTTTTCACCCACTAAACATAAGTGGTAATGAGCTCATACCGTGGCCGTCGCCACCATAGAATTTTGGTACTTACACTAGCTGGGTCATGCCATGCCTCATGTAAGACCTATCCCCTATACTCACACTAGCTGGGTCATGCCATGCCTCATGTGAGTCGTGGGTGAGGGGAGCTTACTTTGGGTCACCTTCCCTTTTGAAGGATCACACCCTTAGTTTACTTTCTCTTCTTATTAAGGCTTATGATGCAAAATTTTTCTGATTCTTTTCCACATTTAGGCGTTACGTATCGCCGTCCCCAGGATGTTCATATTTATTAATCTTTTCATGTATATCATTAAGCATCATATTATCAACATATCATATTTATATCATCATGATTCATTATATTATCAACATATCATATTTATATCATCATGATTCATTATAATATCATCATCATATCATTGTCATCCTTATCATCATAACACTATCATAATCATCATATCATATCATCATCATCATAATCATCATCATATCATATCATCATTATCATGTCATTGTCATCATATGGACAGATAGAGGCATACATATCACACAAAGTCTTATGAGCTTAGCTTAGTAAACTTGGGTACAAGCTTTTAATTGATTGCTTCTTGTATGAATTCTTTTATTAGGCATAGGGCCAACTTCATCCATTATCCTTTTTGAAACTTTTAAGTTGAATTATGAGGGTCTTCCAATGCTTAGTGTAATGGTCTTAATGTCTTAAAGCTTATTGCTCATTATCCTTTAAAACTTACCATAACCAGTTTTACTTTTACAGTGGGGCAGTAACTTTGAAAATTCACCATAATTTCATCTTTTACTCTTTTGTTTCGAATTTTTGTGTGGATATACTTCTCTGAGTCTATTTTTAAACAAAATAAACCCCACTTAAAAATTCATTTTGTAGCTTGAGTTATGCACATTTTATTCTGACTGTTCAGGATTGAAAGTTCATCTCGGGTCAGTGGCTTGTCCACTTCACTGGGAGTTCCACACATGGAATCTGACAAAACTGTTTTATGGGAGTGTTCGTCTATGTCTTATCTTTCTAACAAACTTGGTCCCACTCAAAAATGTTATGTATAACTTGAGTTATGCATGTTTTATTACCTACTGTCCGGACAGAAACCCATCTAGGAACAGCAAACTTTGAAAATTCATACCTCTCTCATTTTAAAGCCAAATCTCACATATTTTATATGTATGAAAATATCTTTGAGTCTATTTTCACAGAAAATTAGTTTCATTCCATTTGGAGTTATATTGAAAGAGTTATTGTTCGTGCCATACAGACTGCCAGAATTTTCCAGTTTCCACGGTTTTGATTTCAAGGAGTTTTCTTGTAAAAACATTAAGTCTTTTCTTCAAGTGACCATTTTTCTCTTCCAAACCACTTTTATACTTTGAGATCTTTGTATTAACTCAATGTTTTAACTTCTAAAAATTTGGTTCAATAGCAATAAACATACCAATCGAAAATCTCATGCCAAAGAGAAGGATACAACACACAAAACTCATCATATCAACAAGCATGGCCATGAGGCCTTGGAAACAAGTCCTAGAACCACCTAGCTATGGAGAGCTTAGGAGTTAAAGGGCTTGAAAAAGATAGAAGAGAAAGGCATTAGAGTCACTACCACAAGGATTCTCTTGACAAGCTTGAAGGGTGAAAATGGTTGGATATGGCCTCCTTCCTCTTGAGCTAGCAAATGAGGCTAAATGAGTGTTTGTTTGGCTCTACCAAAGACCAAAGAATGTGATCCTTGATAAGTTAGTGAGGTGATGATAGAAGATGGGGGTGATGGTGATGGAAAAGTGACAAGAACAAGAAGAGAACTAGGAAGAACAAGGAGAGGTTGAGAGGAAAAGGAGTGGCTACTTGGTGTCTTTGGGAAAGAATGAAAACAACAAATGAGAGAGTGAGGGAGGGGCTTAGTTGGCGCAAGAAATGGGGTGAGGGGGGGCTGATTGCTTTGCTTCCCCAACAAGCAAGAGATAGTAGGTGAGTCTTACTTCTTTTTCAAGCAAAAGGGCTAGGAACCTTGGGGTAAAAGGGTGGGTTATGTTTCCTTTGAGTCTTGGCACTTGGGTAAAGACTTGTAGGTGTTTCTTTTCAAGTGGTTAAAAGCATGATCTATCCTAGGATTGGCATTGGATGATTGTGATCACTCCAAATGTCACAATCTTGATGGAGGAGAGTAGATATTTTGTCTTGACTTAAGGAATCTGCTAACATGGACTCTTGATCTAGTGGTGTATGATGAGAAGGCAAATGGATGGTTGGATATGGCTCTTGCTTTGACCAACTTTCAAACAATAATAAAAGGGAAGTTTCTACATCTTTATAATTGTTACAATTATCTAAATGTTAATTAATTTGATTAGTTAAATTGCTCTTTAACCGATTTCGGTTAATTACATCTTTAAGACGTTTTTCCTCTTAAAAGAATTGATCTTATGAATTATGCAATTAGGGTTTAGAATTAATCTATCTCAATTGGTAAAGTAGAACAATTGTCTTGTACTTAATTAATAAGATTGGATTAGCTTAATTATATTTCTAAGTTACGAATTAACGAGGTTCGAATAATTAGGTTTTAATTAAATCATTTAGTGCATTATGATTCAATTATTGACTTGACTCAATTCACTAAGCTATTGCTCATCGAGATTAGCCGATTAATTCTCAGTTAATCGTTATCCTCTCTAATTAGCCAGGATCACTGAACTAATTAGCTTAGACAAAAATTGGGGATGTTACAGATATGGCGACTAGGAAATTCTTGGAGAAGTATTTTCCTCCTGCCAAGTCTGCCAAGATGAGGAATGACATCACCTCCTTCACCCAAGCAAATGGTGAATCTTTCTATGAATCATAGGAAAGATATAAGGAGTTATTAGCCAAGTGTCTACATCATGGCATCTCACTCTGGATGCAAATCCAAACATTCTACAATGGTCTCCTGATGTCTACACAGATCATGGTCGATGTAGCAGCTGGTGGCTCTTTGAATAATAAGACACTAGAGCAATCTTAGGAGCTATTTGAAGTATTGGCTAGCAATAATTACCAGAGGCCTAGTGAGAGAACCCAAAAAAGGGGAGTTTTGGAAGTTGACACTACCACTGCTCTCTTGGCCCAAATGCAAGCCCTTTCTGTTCAAAATGTAGCCATTCAAAAGCAATTGGGCTTGCTCAGCACCACTTCACCAACGCATGTCATGCGTTGTGATTTTTGCCATAGGAACCATCCAAATGGAGAGTGCACTACAACTCCTTTTTCTGATGAGCAGGTTAACTATATGAATGCCCAGAAGCACAACTTCTAATCCAATACCTATGTTCCTAGGCAATAGTTCAATCAACCTCCACAAGAGAAGAAGCCCAACCTAGAAGACATGTTTCAGCAGTTCATGAGAAGCCATATGTCCTTTGTAGAGAAGACTAAAGCTTTTATGGAGAGGACAGAGGCTCGATTTAGAGCTCATGATGCTGCAATCAAAAACTTAGAGCATCAAGTGGGGCAAATTTCCAAGCAGTTAGCTGAAAGGCCACCAGGTTCCGTACCTAGCAATACTACTGAGAATCCAAAGGAGCATGTGAATGCAATCATACTGAGAAGTGGTAAAGAATTGGCTGAATCTGAAAAGGAAGAAGTAAGGGTAAAAGAAAAACTTGCTAAAGATTCCAATATGGCACTACCTGAGTAGAAAAGATATGTGGCACCTCCTGCTTATGAACCTCCAATTGCTTATCCTCAGAGAGTGAAGCAACAAAAGAAGGAACTAGAAGGGTAGCAATTTCATAAGGTTCTTAATATGCTTAAAAAGGTCCACATCAATATTCTGTTTGCTGAGGCATTTAAGCGAATGCCAAACTATGCCAAGTTAATGAAGGAGCTACTCTTTAAGAAAAAGGAAATTGGATATTGACGAGACTGTACCACTTACTGAGGAGTGCTTAGCAATCATTTAGAGGAAATTGCCACCTCAGTTGAAGGACCCTGGGAGCTTCACTATTCCATGCACCATCAGTGATTTGAGGATTAACAAGACACTATGTGACCTTGGAGTAAGTATCAATCTGATGCCTTTGTCACTTGTGCATAGATTGGGTATTATTGAAGTAAAGCCTACAAGGGTATCTCTACAGTTGGCTGATAGATCTGTCAAACTTCCCTATGGTATTATTGAAGATGTTTTGGTGAAGGTGGACCATTTCTTTGTTTCCACTAATTTTTTGATTCTTGATATGGACGAAGATGTCAATCTCCCTTTAATTCTTGGGCGTCCATTCTTGGCCACTAGCAGAGCCCTGATTGATGTAGAAGAAGGGGAGCTAACTCTGAGATTTCAGAACAATAAAGTGAAGTTCAAAGTGGTCCAAACAATGGACTCTACCACAAAGATAGCTCAATGCTATAAAGTGGATGTAGTGGAAGCTAACCAGAGTACTTCAGTACTTGCATCACATGCCACACCACCTTGGGAGCCTCTATTAAGGAAGAGTGAAACAAAAAAGAAAAAGAAAATGATAGGGGATGATGATCTTAAGCCACCTGAGAAGCCGATAGAAGCTCTCCACTTGCCATACGAGCCTAATTCTATCTCATTGGTTTTTGGGAAGAAGAACCACCATCTTGGTGAGAAGTCACCAAAGAAGGGGAGGAAGAAACCACCATGAGTGACAGGACTATGTCTAACTTAGGGACATTAAACCAAAGTGCTTGTTGGGAGACAACTCAACTTTTCTAACCTTTCTTTGATTTTAATTTTTCTTATTTAGGATCTTTTTATTTTAATTTTTTTATTTAGATAAAATTTTAGTTTTGATTAATTTTAATTTATTTAATTTTATTTTGTAGGTTTATTAGAGCAATTAGGAAATGCTTAAGTGGAGGAAAAAGCCACATGGGACGTGCAGCAGAGATACATGCGCTTGGGAGTAACTTTCCTTTCCTTTCCCTCTTGATTTTATTTTCTTGCATTAGGGACAATGCATAATTTTAAGTTGGGGGTTGGAAAAATCCATTATTGCACTTTCTTATTTGTTCCTATTTCCTTTTATTAATTTTGTTGATTAGGTTATTAGTGTTTTTTAATTTCAATTTTCTGCTAAAAAAACAACCAAAAAAAAAAATTTATCCTTTTTTTGTATTTTTTATTTTGGTCAATCGGTAGTTGTTGCCTATGCCTATGATATGAAATATTGCTCTGTTTGTTAACTCTTAAGTAACTTTGGATCCAGATTTAAGTCTTGAAAATCTTCTTGTGCTTTTACTATTGAATTAAGAAAGATTATTTTCTTGCACTGTGATAAGAGTTAGCAACTTAGGATAGGTGACCTTTATGCTTTTATGCTTTATTTAGGTTCAGACATGCATTCTTATTCATGTGAATCTCTCTTGAAATATATGTGAGCGAATCTTAGCCTTAGAAGTGATTTAGGCCATGTTTGGTAGCCATAATTGAGCCTTATTACCCACCCTTGGTCATTGATCCTTAGTTACCCTATTTGAGCCTTAAAGCCTATTCTTGGATTGAATCACGTTATGAGCTTAATGCCTTTCCTTGCTTTTCCTTTTTGATCCCATGGTTTACCCTCAAGCCTTAACTTCTAAACTCATTTGAATAGGGTAATACCTCCACTACACCAACCTCATCCTTTCTAAAGTCAAAAGTGGAGTGGGTGAATATTTGAAAAAATGGAGAAAAAGAAAAGGAAAGGAGGAATAAAGAAAAAAAAAGAAAAAAAAAAGAGAAAGAAAATAGAGAAAAGGTTGGCAATACAAGGAAAATATAATGCCAATGTTCAACAAGAAAAGCATGATGATTGCCAAGCAACTAAGTTGGGGGTACCCCAAGGAGAATGAGTTAGGGGTGAGGGTTTCTAAAGTTGAGGGTAATATTGAGCTTAAATGACTATTCCATCTACCTCTTATCTTGGCCTACCACTACAAGCTGATAAAAAGTCCTTTTAATCTTTGGCTAAGTGATACTTATGTAGAAATAGAGAGAGAGGATTATGGATATTGTGATATTTTTGTCTTCTCTTAAACACTGCATAAGCATAGGCTGAGTCAATTCTTTGTTGCTTTCTCCCTATACACACACTAGCTCTATTCTTTTGACAATGTGGAGGCACAATTAGATGGTCTTGGTACTCAAACTTGGATTCTTGGTAACTTTTTAGTTAAGCTATAGAGCAGTGATGAGGAAGCTCATAGGTAATAACATCTATTCTGACTATTTTGTTTAGTGAATCCCTTTGTTTTAAGTGTTTTTGTTTAAGTCTTCTAATTTTTCTATTGTTGGTCCTTGTTTTGAGTCTTGCTTGGGGGTAAGCAAGTTCTTAAGTTGGGGGTTGTGATAACTCCATTTGGTGAGTCATATTTTTGGTTAGTTTTTGTTGAATTTGAGTTATGGTTGTTTAATTTAGCTTCTATTTTGTTGCATTTTAGTACATAGTTTGGGTTAATTGGTATTTTTAGTCTTTTACTATTTTTTTGTTATTTGTTTGGATACTTATTTTGGGTTTATTTGATTTAGTGTAGGTGCAAGTGGACCCAAAAGAAGTTGGAAGAGGCTAAGCCATGAATTCAGACTCAGCACCTTATGCTATAGCGCAAGCGATGCGTTCTGACGCCTTGCCATAAGGAAGAAAATGGCCATGTTTATGTTGCGCTATAGCGCAACCAATCGGGCTATAGCGCGCTCCCGTGTTCGCAGACTCTGTCAACAATTGTTGTTGTGCTATATGCAACCCTGCGCACTATAGCGCGCCATCGTATTTTGCAAATGAGCCAAAAATTGAGGCTTGCGCTATAGCGCAGCCCTTTGCGCTATTGCGCAAGCCCGTTTGCAGTAGCAGATTATCAATTTGAACTGAAAGTTAAAAGGGGGGATCTATGCGCTATAAAAAGGAGGTCACACAGATCACAATGAGATCCCTAGACACTTCCAAACACCTCCCAAGATAGAAGACTTCTTCCAGAGAAATTGAAGGTGAAGATTCAAGGATTCCAAAGCTCAAGTTCAATACGGAGAGATCCACATTCTTTCAAATCTTTGTCTCTAGCCAGAAATCTTTATGGCTTTTGTTTCTTCTATCCTCTCATCTTCATACTCTTCCATTGTTTTCTTTTCTTCAGTTATGAACTAGTTTTCTTTTGCTAGAGCGTTAATGGACCTTTTTTGTTTGACAATTTTACTTATGGGTTAATGTTAATCTTGTTTTCTATCTCTATTGCTTAGTGTTTTTGTTTGTGCTTAATGTTTTTAATTGCTTGATCACCAATTAATTGATTTGGGGATTTACAATAACTCGAGAAAGGGTTTGTTAATAGAGCCTCTTAACATAAATGGCATGAGTTGAGCAAAAACTAGAGATAGACAAACACGGTTCATGCGGTTATCATAGAAACCCATATAGCTTCAACCTTTACCTAGATTAGTTTGTACTAAGAGATTAGGTAATCAGTTTAGAATATAGAGTATTACTTAACCTCGAGAGAGGCTAGGAATAAATTAAGGGGAACTAATCATGAGTCAATTAGGATAGGAATTGATTAGCAGAAATTCATAGTAAATGCATCTATAATAGGTGAAATTAATTAGTCTTAGCATCCATTCCATTCCATTTGTTTACCTAGTTAGCATCTATCTACATTATTAATTTTCTTATTTATTTTATTTTGTTTGAATTTTAATTTCTTTATCCGCGAATTCATTCCATCCAAATAGTCATCCCTTAAACTATCCGATATTTGATCTATCCTTGTGGGAATGATACTTTACTTATTACTTTATTACTTGTATGACCCGGTATACTTGTCGGGGCTACATCACCTACAAAAGAAACCTAGCTGAATACATCATAAAGGAAAATATATAAGGAATCCCTATTGCCCAAGTATGCCATACAATAGAATGACAACCCTACAACTACAATTACAACGAAAAAGGGCTATCTTTGTGCTCGACTCAGCATGCAATCACCACAACACTCATCAGGCGGGAGGAAACCTTCCTGAAACCGCCAGAAGCAACATCACCACGTCCTCCTCCTCCCCCTCAAGCTCGGCCATGCCCACGAGGCACAGCACGGGTGCGAATGAACATACAATAGAATGATACCCTACAACTACAACTACATCCAAAAAGGGCTATCTTCATGCTCGGCTCAACATGCAATCACCACATCACTCATCAGCCGAGAGGAAACTGTTCTTGAAACCACCAGCAGCAACATCACCATGTCCTGCTCCTCGAGCTTGGCCACGCCATGAGGCACAACACGGGTGCGAATGAACCCGTGACCCCAACCAGGGGTGATGTATGTCGAGGAGCTGCTGAAAGAGAAGACGAATCAGGCGTTAGGCTAATAACGAACGGGTAGTAGGGCTCGGATGGGTTAGTTTCCACATGATAGCTCGGGTAGGACGACTCCGAAGGGTCAGAATCCAATGAAACGGTCGGAGTCAAATGGGTATCCGAGTCGAACTCATCAGCAGTGGGGTACCTCAGTGGCTAAAAATAGGGGCAGATGTCATCCATGGTTACCTCGCCGTACAGCTGATATAGACGGAAAAAATAGGCTCATCACTGGAACTTGAAACGGACGATCGTGGAAGATGTAGACCCTCATCGCTACGCTTGCAAACATCACCGAGGCATTCAGCACCAGGTCAAAGCGCCAATGCCAACCCGAGAACTCAATGAAGATCACCACCGTGCCCGACGCCAACATCTTTTGAAGACGACACGAAAATGTAGGAGTGAGAAATACTAGATTTCTCTATAGGATTGCGACTAGACAAACACTATGTCATCGTCATCGTCTTAGTCACTTCGGGTTTAATATAAAAATAGTGGACAAATATAAGTTCAATTTTAATAATTTCTGAAAACATAAATCCCGAAGTGGATTGCTTTTAAGTTTATCATCATACTCATAATGTCATGCATAGGCATAGATGCTAACATATGGGATAAACATTCATAATGCATATGAGAAATATAGAAACATGCATGACTATGCAACTCATCAACTTGACCATGGTTCTACTTTGACTTTACTTTCATTTTTAACACGGGCTTAACATTCTTTACTTTTTCTTTGAAATAGACTGATTTTGGACAGGACCTCATTTCGTGACCGTCGTCACGCAGTACTAACCAAATCAGACTAAGCCGATATTGGTTACCTCTAAGTTAGACGGTCCTCCATGTCACCCTGCCTCCCTCATAGAGGTTCTTTAAGTCTTTGTGGATCACCGTCTCTCACTTCCTTTACCGAAGTGATTGAAGAGTCATATCCCATTCTTTCTTTTCTTATCATTATACTTTACATGCATAATACTTCTTTGACTAGACACATGCAATGATATGACTAAGTCCATAATTTTGACAGAAATTTGGCAGCATGACAGCTAGACCGGAACTTCTCCAAAATGTTAATGATTAAACTTTCAGTCAATAGTCTATTATATCCATACCATATCATCACACTAGTCATTCAATTATGAGACAGAGTTTAATCAAACTTGTCATTCATCATGCCGAATGGCATATACATTCATACCCTAAAGGGGTTCATAGTTGTGTTGTTTTGTTAGGCATCTCATGAGTCATCATATGATTTCCCGTGGTTACCCATGAGAGAATCACATAGTTAAAATAAATATGTATGTAGTGTTTCAGTTACTTAGTTCTTATGTGAAATTCCTCTTTACTTGAGTACATATCTTATGGAACACTTGTACAAATTAATTAAGTTAAGTAATTGTTTCCTTTCCTTGAGATAGCACACTTAGTGATTCCTAGGTTCATGGTATGCTCAGAAGCCCTAATCATACTTCTGTTCCCAAGGAGTTCGAGATCCCTCTAATCCTTAGGTCATGACAATGCATAACCACACTCATGAACCCAACAACACTATGTTCACTAATCACTAAGGGTGATTTTTAACTTACCCAAGTTACCAAGTTTCAAGCTTTTATCACTAACATAACAAGATCTTACCTTAAATATTATAAAAGTTATCATTCTTTATAAGGTAGTCATAAAGTTTCAATCTTTATGAAAGTAAGTGCCTCTAAAATTATACTATTGTCTTAAAGATTAAATCTTTATGAAATAATGATACAAGTTACTAGTTTTTGAACTAAAAAGTCTTGTCCTTTGTGAAAGTGACACTTTTATTTATTCTAAGACCATCAAGGTCTCAAATTTATGATTTGAAGTTGTCTTAAAGTCAAAAAGACTCCTACTTTATGAACTAATGATATAAAACATTAACTTTAAAGTTAAAAAGTCTTGATCTTTATAAAAGTTAGCACTTTTATGCATTATTTACCTCAAGATCTAAACTTTATGAATTAAAGGTTGCAATTCAACACTTTTATGACTTAAAGATTTCATTCTTGATTAAAGTTTGAAACTTTATGAAAGATCTTGTCTTCAAGGTTTGATTTTTAAGACATAACATGACAAGTTTCATTTTTATAACTTAAAAAGCTTCTTGTCCCAAAAGGTTTAAACTTTACACACATTTTTGTCTTCAAGAAGAACAAAATGAAACCATGCGTCACCCATAAAAATAGCACCACTTTCTATGCATCAAGAAGCAAATTTTTAAAGCTTTATACTTTTTGAATGTTCATAGTCTTATCAAATCGTGAAAAACATGTAAAAATGAAACTTTTCTAATCATAAACTCATCATCAGTAAATGAACAAACTTCAAACAAAATACCACCAAGAATATCATTCTTTTTCAAGCAACTCACAAGAAACATCAACATCTCATGCATCAAGAAGAAAAAATAGAAACTTTGAAGCACTTAAAGAAAGGGACTTTTCAAAAAAAATCAAGAACACTCATGAACAAGAACATAAACATATTTTACCAAAAATAGAAACTCTTGCTCATGAAGAGCATGAAAAGTGGATGAAGCTGGATGAAGGTGGCGGTTTTGGGAGGAGGAAGAAGAAACTCTTGAGTTCTCTTGAAAATGAAACTTGTAGTGTTTCGATTTTGTCTCCAAAGACCAAAAGATGTGGTCTTTGAAGGGCTTAGTGAGAGTTTTGGTTATGGTGGTAGTGGAGAAAAGAAAAAGAAGAAGAAGAAAGAATGTAGAGAGAAGTTGGAGGATTTTAGTTTAAGAAAGAGAATAAGAAGACACAAAATGAAAAATGGATGTGCATGGGGGGGAGTGGCCGTAACTCATATGGGCAAGGGGGGAGATATTTTTGTGTTATTTTACGTTAATTAAGGTTTAGGGAGACAAATTAGATGATAGGGGAACAAATCAAGTACTTAATCTTGCATAGAGCACTCTTGTCTAATGCTTTATACTTTATGACATCACCTTTGCTTTATTGTCTAGTTGACTAAATTTAAATTTAATCATGTGATTAAGTGCTCTTGCAACTTAATTAGCATGATTAAACAAGGATTAGTGATTAAAATATAAGAACATGATTAAGAAAAATTAAACTTGTAATTAAACTTAATTATCCTTAATTAAACTTGATTAAGCTAATTAAGCATGATTAGTGCTTAATTAAGCTATTAACAGTCTGATTGGCTTAATTAAAGATTCTTTAATCTTAATTAAGCATTTTCTTAACTTTTCTTCTCATAATTAACTTATGAACGCTTTGTTAATCCCTTAATTGCCTTAATGTCATAATTTCTTATTAAGTGCCTAGTTATTGGCGGTTACTGAGGTAATTTAGTATGACAAGAAATTGAGGATGTTACATAGTCTATCCATTTGAGGGTGCAGCATGGTCTCACCTAGCCTTTGTTTTTCCTAATGCTCTTCTTATGTATATAAAAGGATTTTTACTCAAATAATTTTAATTCCTCCATTACTATAGAACTTTAAAGTGAATAGAGAAAATATCCCAAATGCTCAATCTTTGTAAATTTTTTAAAATTCCCGCTACCCATTTTTGTTTTAAATTAGGTATTACAATAAAGTACACTGTGAGTTTGGTTACTAATTTAGTTGTGTACTTGTGTTTAAATGTAAACTAGAAATCAAACTAATGAGTTTACTTAAGAGAAGCTAAAACTGCTACAATGTACATAAACAAAAGGAAAGGACAAAAATAAGAACACCAAATAAGTGGAATAAGAAGTACTTACCCCTACCAAATTCTAGCAGCCCCAATAACCTTTATTCTTTAACACTTCAACTATGAGTTTTGCAGCTTCAAATCCTTTGTCCTGATAATAAAATATGAAAGAATAAAATAATGATGTATTACAACAATGTAAAAATTCCGTTCCTATTGGATAGCTAATTTTATATTTTCATGCATTTGATTTGAGACAATTCATAATATTTAATCTACAAATCCAAACCACCAATCCAAGTGGCATGCTAACATTTAGTATTTTGAATTGCCCAAGTGCTATAGTATCAACAATACTACATAAAACATCTAAATCCAGTCGTACATCTTCCATAATCCTAATTTTCCATCAGAGAGATTTAGAAAACCTCATACAAGAACAGATTCAAAACATAAAAAAGACCCGCAAAATTCATATCAAATTGAACGAAAGCATAAAGAACTACATAGAAGTCGATACTTAGAGACCACTATTCAACACAAATCCAAGCAAATAAATGGAAAACAAAAATATGAGTCAATCATAAAAAGTTTAAAGAAAAAATATAAATGAAACCTAGATAGGTTATTCGTCAGCATCGGAGATTGGAGATGGAGAACTCATTGGAAAATAAGATCCACTTTCTGTGTGCGCCACGAAAGTGAGAGGTTGAGGAGCGAGAAATAGAGATCTAAGCAAACCAAGAATGAGAAAGAAAAATTCAATACTTGGGAAAAGGAAGGTAATGAGAATGGAATTGCTTATTGGTAGCAAGAATGATCCCAAACTGGCATCGTGCAGAGGGAGCCGCATGTAGGTCGGCATCATTCAGAGGAGATAGAGCCATAGTGGTCGATGTCATATAGAGGAGGGGGAGCCACCTAGGTTACAACGGTCATTGTAGTAGCTCGGTGTTCGAATAGTGGTTACAGTAGCGTTCGGTTAGCACTGTGGCTGTAACGTCCGAAAAATTTTATCATTTTCAACTGAGTTGTTTGGTTTTTATCAAACAATTGTGACTAAATAGAATTCGATTGAGCATTCATTTAAAGCCAATTAAGTGTGATTTAGAAGGATTAGATTTGATGAAATTAGATCAGGAATATAGGAAACCTCATATAATTTCTCTAAAATCGATTTAATGATTTAAGATAAATCGGTAAGGTTTCGGTATTTTAAATTGTCTGAATAGTTCCAATAGAAATTATACTGTAAAACCCTAGGATGGATGGCCAAGATTCAGCCACCGCACTCTCACAAGTGGTGCCACCAACAGCCATGAAGAAGGGCAGCTAAGCCAAATTGGAAGGAGAGATGAGATCCACCAATTATATGATAGCTTCTCTCCGAAGTTTCAAAATTTTTCCCTTCCTACCCTTGCAATTTCGACCATCAAAAAGGGGCAGACCACTCTTCATTTCTCTTTCATTCACACTCATCTTCACTCCATCTTCATCCCTTCTTCAAGTCTCATCAAAAGTTTCTTCCAATCTAAGACACCAAACTAACATAATTTCATCTAGACAAGGTAGGAATCCAACTTCTTTTCTTAGTTTTCATTGATGTGGAGCTGTGTGGAAATCTTGTTTTTCTCATGATACTGATGTGATTTAGAGTGATGAGGATGGATTATGGTTGATTTTTCATGTATGTTGTGATTAGAATTGGAATTGGTATGAAAGAACTTGAAGAATAGAGAGAATTCAAGAAGCTATTAGGGTTTTCACTCAATTGTCCATACGGCGGAATGTATGAATCCCCCTACAGCCATTTAAATTTTATGAATACATTTTTATATGAAACTAGACATTCAGGACTTTTCTACATATAAAATATAATGCCATTGGATTAGTATAGAATTAGTTATGAATTTTTGAAGTTAGACCTAGAATCCTAGATTTCCATCTGGGCAGTGTGAGTTGAGAGGGGTGTAACTCACCCTACATAACTCTAAATTGAGTGAAACTAATGTTTTTTTAAAGCTAACATATAAGGGAATATTCCATTAAAATTTTAGAGTTAGATTCATCGCCAATTATTCCCAGCACATCAATGAATTTACCTTAAGTTCAAACAGGGCTAGAACAAGGTGGTCTAGTAGGGTCAAGTTATGGGCTTATATCTCAAAATATACTCATGCAAATGATATGAAAATTATTTCATTTGAAATATTGTTCTATTATCTTTAATTTGATATAAATTTCGTATGATTTTACCAAGATTTCTATTTTTAGTGAATTTTCACTTATAAGGGTACAATTCTGGCTAAGTATAGGGCAGTCTGAGGTAAAATACTAATAACTTGAGTTATACAAATCAAAATGAGATGGGGCCAAAAGGGTTGGAAACTAGACACATAGAGCTATGACATATCCAAAATCTAGATTTAAATGAGTTGAATTGAACTAAAGGTGGATTATATAAAATTCGGGCAGAATAGGATGAAGTAAGCAGAAAACTCTATTGATGTTTGTATTGACTTTGATGAATGATATTGTGAATATATATTTGCTGTTCCATATTGATTTGCATGTTTGAATGATTTTACTGGTAGTTTGGCACTATTCATGGGGAAGCAGACTTGATCCGTTATGCTGCCGAAATTTCGACAAAGAATTCATATGTTGTGTGAGTTATACTTGCATGAACACATGATGTTTGAAAGGATAAAGTTAGTTGTGCATGCAATTCATGGATATTATAAAGGATTCCATATTACTTGAGCTAGCCCCTGAATAAGTTTAAGGGGAATAGATCAGTGGGAAAGTCAGTGAAAGTAAACCCGGTAATCCTGAATAGGAACGAACTCGGTCTTGAAAAGCAGACTATTACCCAAGAATATATGGCCAATGATTCCTAGGGGACCAAGAATGGAAATTATAAGTTACAAAAGTTGAAGGCTCTCAAAGATAAAGTGCATTTTTTTTTTTGTATATATACATATATGTTGTGTTTGTTGATTCCTAATTGCTTTTATAGTTATCAATGTTTCTCATATTATGTTACTGTTTAACTATGATTACTATTTTAGTCATGGTGACACGCTTAGTTTAAATGTCCTTTTATTGCTCTAATTTAAAATAAATTGTTTCAAGTTACACTTTTCATAATACAAATTAAAGTTGAATATTATTGTCCTAGTGCATTATTTAAACTAAAGAAAAACCAAAACAATTGAGAATGACAGTGATACCAGAAGTGTATAGAATTAGGATTTCTATTGAGAAATTTTTATTTCCCACCCTACTGTATGTTTCCGCATCATTCTCAGATCATGGAGAATGCGATGATAGGAGTCCTGTTCATTGGGTTCCCTGAGCTTCATATTTACCTCGACCCATTTATAGACTCTATGTACATATCTGGTAGCTGCCGATTCTGCCTTTATTTCTTCTTAAGTAGAGATTTTGCAGTCCCACTTACTCACCCCCTTTTCGACCTGTACGCTCCTTATATTGCCATCTCTCTCCACATGGCACATCCGTTCCCACCTCCACTCGCAGCAGCAGCATCAGCAGCAGTAGCAGCTCCCATGGTTCCACCAGCTTCACCACCGTAGCAGATCCCCTCTGCCTCAGTGTCTGAGGAGGATCCATTAGAGGTGACGAGCTCATCTTCCTCATCCTCTGCCCTGAGCATGGACTACACTCCAGCTGACGCCGGCATGGTGAATGGATTCCTTTCCTCGGAGTCCATCTAGGGTGCCCGTGTAGTGCTGCAGTAGGAAATATATAGAGTGGCCCTCTTTTGGCATTATTGGGCCATAGGCAGTACTTTAGTGTATGTTATATGTGGATGGTTAGCACATGAAATGTCCCTTGGGGACCAGTTAGGGTATTGTTCATAGAGACAGGCCGACTTATTTTGTTTCAGCTGCTTCATTTTATTACCCTGTACTGTTTATGTATCTTTTGGCAAACTTTGAAAACAGACGTCTATGTATATATATATATATATGATGCAGTTTCAGTAGTTCTGTCTATTCCATATTTTTATTTATTTTATTTTATTTCGGTTAACGATTATCTATTACTCATTCCACAGTCAAACGGAAATTTATTAAGTGAAAAGTTAACTCTATATGGGTAATTAGCATTGAATCAGAAAATGGGATTTAATTAGATCGTTACACGTAATAACTTATCAGGTAATATATTATGACTTAAGCATAGTATTTTGTCTGGTAAGGTGTTATGAAACATCCCGATTTCCGAGTTCCGACTTCACCCTCAGGATTGATCAATTCCCATTTTCGACTTCATCTTTGAATTTCAGATAGAAGGGATTATTTCCAAGTTCCGAGTTCGTCTTGCTCAATTTCCGACTTCATGTTCTAGTTTCGAGTTAAACGGGTGGCTTCCGAGTTCCAATACCCGAATTCGAGTTAAAGTATACTGGGACATGATTTCCGATCTCCAAACTAATGTCCAAGTCCCCAATGAAGACCATTCCCGATTTCCACATTCGTCTTCACTTTTCAGCATAATTTTCGACTTCCGATCTTAACTTTCAAGTATAAACGACACGGACGTGATTATCGATATCCGACTTCATGTTTAAAAGAAAGCGTACCCGAGTTCCAATCTTAGACCTAATGTTTCAAAATAGTTTACATGATTTCCGACCTCAGAAGTTATAGGTTAACACAATGGTACAAGTACCGAACTCCGAGTTTAATGTAACGAGTTCCAGCCTTAGAGTTGAACTCAATTGGGATGGACACGAGTTCGGATCCTTGAGCTGATTTCCAAGACACACACGAGTTCCGATATCCGCGCCTATTCTCAAGAGCCTTCCATTTCTGCTGCTGTTCCCGAGTTCGAATGGGGAGTTTCGAGATTAGGTGTCTGTAAGCTTATGACTTCCGACATCCGACCTCGCTTCCAAGTTTCGAATGAACCAGAAGATTTCCTCAAGTCACCACAAGATTGTACGATTCCCGACATTAGACTTCAGCTCCAAGCTCAAGTACAATGACATGAGTTCCGACTTCAGGCAGGTTAGAGACAAGTTCCGAGTTCAGATAGAGTAGAAGTGAGTCTCACTTTGGGGACGACGTGGAGAGCAATTTGGCCACAAAAGAGGGAGACATGGTCGAACTTCAACCACAAAACTTCAACCAATCAACACCACAACTCTCATGTATTTAAATCAGACTTTCCTCTCTATTTTGGATCTGATTTACATTCCCTGTCCTCTTGCTCCAGCCTTCTTCTTCTTCCTTTTCTCTCTCAATCTACTCTCTCAAATCTCCAAGTTTTGGCAAGGTTCCATCAATCCAAACTCAAATTCAGCAAAATCATACTCCAAAGAGGTAGGATTCAATCTCTAATCTTAATTTCTCTAAACTGAGGATGCATGAAAGATTACTCTTCTATATATATTTGATGATATATTGGGTGTATATGATGAATTATGATTGGATTAATAGGAGGTCTTAAGTTAGAATTATGATTAGAAGGAGAAAATTAGAAGGAATGTAGAAGTAGGATGCTGTCTGGGTGAATAATTCCATGGCAGTCTGTATGGCGGAGTGTACGGCTCTGCCTACAACTAGTTAAATCCGTTGGAACCATTTTTAGATAAAATTAGACATTCAGAGCTTTCCATACATATATCATATAAGGTTATTGGACTAGTATTGAGAGAGATATGAATTTTTGAAGTTTGACCTAGGATTCAGAACTTTTATCTGGGCAGGGTGACTTGAGGAGGGTATAACTCACCCTATACAACTCCAAATTGAGTGAAACCAAATTTTTTTGAAAGCTTACACATATAGGAATATCCCAATATGAAATTTCGAGTTTGTTATGGTCCCAATGGTTCCCAGTGATTCGAGGAAGTTGCCCTATGTCCAATCCAGGCCAAAGCAGGGTAGTTCAGGAAGGTCGATTTTCAAGAGTTATAATTTGAGGTATACTCAAGCAAATCAAGTGAAACTTTTGCAAATGAAAGGTTGTCCTGTTACTTTGATATGGCACCAATTTTGTATGATTTGAGCTTAGTTTCGATTTTTAGTGAATTTATATTTTTAGGAGTGTAATTCGGGCTAGTGACTGAACAGGCCGAGGCAAAAGTTGAATATCTTGAGTTATATAAATCAAAATGATATGGGACTAAAAAGGTTAGAAAGTAGACATATAGATCTATGACATATCCAAAATCCAAGTTTAAATGAG
This sequence comes from Pterocarpus macrocarpus, assembly GCA_031439585.1. Taxonomy (NCBI): domain Eukaryota; kingdom Viridiplantae; phylum Streptophyta; class Magnoliopsida; order Fabales; family Fabaceae; genus Pterocarpus; species Pterocarpus macrocarpus. Next base: position 49,824,843 of record CM062514.1, read on the forward strand.
TTGAATAGAGGTAAAGGCAGATTATACAAAATTCGGCAGAACTGAGTAAGATTGGCAGAATGGCCAAATTGATGGTTACACAAGTGTCAATGGATACATAAGGTTTGAGTTGACGATTGCCAATTTTACATTGATATATATATGTTAGATGGAGTATAATGCTATGACTAATTTCTCTGTGAGAACTGGGACTATTCATGAGAAAACGGATCTGATCCATTATGCTGCCAAATTTACAGCAGAAGTCTAGGAGACTATGAATGTATATATGTAAAGATGAATTTAAGCATGATATGAGTTATGACGTATATGAAAATGAATGAGGAAGCATATGTAAGAGTATATTCAGCATGCCTATGCATGATTATGTTTACATGCAAGGATGAAATAAAGTATGAATAGGTATATAGAAACTCTATATTCAAGAATGACATAATTATGAGATGAGGTATATGAAAGTAAATGACAAAGCATAGGTATGAGTGTAGTCAGCATGTCTATGCTTGATTATGCATGAGAACGAAAAAGACATGAGTATGATAACATGTGAATCCCTTCACTCGGAGGCAGTTAATTGAGATCCCTCCTTGTGAAGGCAGTTAAAAGATAAAGATGTGAATCCCTTCACTTGGAGGCAGTTATTTGAGGTCCCTCCTTGTGAAGGCAGCTAAATAAGATAAAGATATGAATCCCTTCACTTGGAGGCAATTGCACTTTGAATCCCTACCTGTGAAGGCAGTTACCCTCTACCTTGGAGGCACGTGGTCAGATGAGATCCCTTAACCTTGAGGCACGTGACCAGAAGAGATCCCTTCAATTAGAGGCACGTGGCTAGAATGAGATCCCTCCAAGACTAGAGGCACGTAGGTCCCCTTGCGGGTGAGTCAGTGTGACGACGGTCACGAGCTGAGCTGACGAGCTCCCTCTAAGGCTAGGCTACCCAAGGGCAGTAATGGCACTCTAGGGACGGCGATACGTAACGCCTAGGTGTGCCAAGTAAAAGCTAAAGATTAAAGACTAAAGACTAAAGATTAAGACACATGCAAGCACCCCACTCGCATGAGGCATGGCATCGACCCAGCTAGTGTGAGTACAGGGGACAGAACTTACATGAGGCATGGCATGACCCAGCTAGTGTAAGTACCAAATGCAGATCCCATATTCCTAAGGAACGTGACATGGCGATCACGCTCTGATGGGGTATGACATGGCGATCATACTCTGGAATGTGGCATGTAAAGGTTTTCTGATGAAAAGAAATACGATGAAAGAGAAAGATGAAGAAAGGAAAGAAATTTTATGTATATGCATGAATTCAAGTACAGATAAAGTTATGTGCAAATGCTATATGTAGTTTAATATGTGGCAATTATTATCCATGATATCATTCAGGAATTGATTTTTATGGGTTTTTTCCAAATGACAAGTCTATGAGTAAAACTGAACCTTTGCTTCGAACATTATGTTTTCGAACTATAAAATTAAACAGTTTGTAAAGTATGTTCACCTTTTTCTTAATAAACCGAAGCAAACTGGAGATGATAACGATGACAGTATTTATGATACTTAGAGAATCCTACTGGGAATTTATAATTCTCACACCTATTTCCGTGTTGTCTCCAGATAGTTTCAGAAGTTTCCAAGGACGGCTAAAGTTCTTTGTCGGATAAGGTCGCTCAGTGCTTGAGAATAACTCCAGGGTATGGTGCTATAACTTAAGCATAGTACTGTACTTGGGAAGGTGTTACATGTTACAGTGGCTATAGTCATGATTGTTGCAGTGGTGTTGTCATTGTAGTGGTGGCTTGCACAGCTCCAAAGAGAAGGCACTAAAGAAGGCGTGAACAAAGATTGTGCAAAAATGAGATTAGGTGATTCTGCAAGGTAGAAAATGTGTTTATTGGGGTTAGAAATTAGGGATATATGAAATTGGAAAAGAAAATGAAATTGGGTGTTTTAGATGATTTATTTAATGGTGGGAAGAAGTAAAACTTTTAGTGGGAAAAGTACTTTCGAATGGCACCTAATAACTTTATGCTATGTTTATTAAGTGTAGGTGATTGGAAGTTCAAAGGCAACATCAATAAAGTGTAAACTATCATTTAAATAAATCTCACTTATGTATAGATGATAGAGCAACGCTTTGCACGTGTGCTCTTTATTGTTAAACAGTACAATTTTCAAGCGTTGCCTAAAAATTTATTGCCAAAACCCATATCAAATGGCAACCACAGAAGATCATTGCCTATTGATTAATTGGATTTTTATATACTTATTTGCCCTCATTCCTAGCTCATTAATCCTCTTTTGTGCCTAATTGTTTTGCATTGGATTATTTTGTGTTGTTTGGATTTTGTTTGGGCTTGATTTAATTTTTCCAGCATTAGGCTAATTCTAACACTACTTTGGTTTTTGGGCCATATCTTGAGTTGTAGAGCTCATTTGATCATAAACTTTGATTTGTAGGAAAGCTAAGAGATAGGCCTAAATTTCTTAAGAAGAGGTTAGAGGCCAATTCTGATCATAAGAAGATGCAATTGGGCCTAGAAGTGAGCTGAAGATAAGGTCAGAGGCCAATTTTGACATCCAAGGCTACAGCTCACTTTTAGAGTGCAAATCCAAACAGATGCTTTTTCATAGCCAAAACCACAGAGAAACTTTACCAACGGAATTAGAGAACTTGATTACACATTTTTAGTGTAATTCTTTGTCTATAATTCGGAATTTAGCAAATAAGGTGTCCAGATTCAAATGAGAGATAGAGGATTAATGTAGTTAATGACCAATTTATTAATTTTGGAAGTTTTGAGTCTGAAATGGCCAAGTTTAGTAGGAGGCCAGAACTGGTAACTCATTAGACAGATTTTGGAATAACACGTTTTTGGTTTTTCTCTCTTCCTTTTCTTCTCTCACGCCCCCCACCTTTACAATTCATCTTCCTCCATTCATGGAGGCTTAAGCTTCTATCTAATCCAAGAATTCAAGGAGCATTATTACTCAAGAGGATTGGCTAACAAGAGTTCAACTATTCCATTCGATTTTTTCTATCCTTTCTCTTTTCTTAATTCGGTTTTGGAATTGAAGTTTTCATTCTAAAATTTTGATCAAGAATTCAATTGTCTCGTACCAATTTGTTAATTGTTTGATTCAATTGTTGAAAGAAGAGGAATTGGAATTCAAGTCTGAGTTCTAAGGTTAACGCATTGGTGATTAAAACTGATACAACTCAATTAGGTTTTAGAGATTTCTGAACATTGGTTGATTATGTGTTAGTCAAATGCATAAAGATTTTTTGTGTGAATGCTAATTTTAAATTGAGCTTTCATTCAATTTTATGATTAACCATTGAATTGAATTGTTGATATATATCTAGAATTCGATGATTAACTGATAATTGTTGCCTTTTGATTCTTGGATTGGATGTTTCAAATTTTGTTCATTTCTTTGTGTTTGTTTCTGTTCATTTCGGTATCTTAATTTACAAAACAAAACCCCCAAAATTTTCTGATCATCTAGCATTGCCATCCATGGGAAACAACCCGAGTTGCACCTTTACTACAAATTACTGAAATTCGATTTTATTGTAATTTGATCGAGCTCAACTGGCACCGTTGTCAGGGATGATTGATGTTATTTGGTCATTTTAATATGTGTTAATATCAATGCTAATTCTATTTGTGTTTGAGTTCACTTAAGTTATTAGTTTTAGTTGCTAGTTAGTGTGTTAGTAGTTCGGTTTTACGGTTATTTGATCACTAACTCTTTTTAGTTTGATTCTAGGGGACCTAATCCTATAGGAAAACACTATTCTGAGAAAGACTCAATTTTTTGAGGAATTGAGCCTCCCTATTTTTGCCAAAGTCTAACGCTTAGATACAGTTTTTGAGGTTTTTCGATTTTTTCGAGACATTGCCCATATTTTTGCAAAAGAGTTTGTGATATTGAGCTGATTTTTGGTCAGTTCAAGGAAAATGACCTTCTGAGCAAGATTTTTAGTTTTGCTAAAAACTTTTCACTAGGAAACCAAATTCCTTCATCTAGACCACTTTTTTAATTTTTAAGATTTTTCTTTGATTTTTTAGACTCCTTAAGGGTCAAATATTTGAGCTGTGATGGTTCCATAATTTTTAAAAATTATTTGGTAGTATTTTTAATTTTTCTTTGATTAATTTTGAGTGTTTGAGGAGGTGACATAATTGTGCATATGGTTCTATTTGCTTGCCTTGTTAGTGTATGACTAGGTCTGACCCAAATCCTAATTTAGTTGAATTTGATCCTGAAATAACGAGGCAAATTAGGAAGTCCAGAAGGAGATTGTTTGACCTTAGTTTTGCTGATAATTCTGTTCTTGATTCACCTATTCCTGATTCTAGTCCTAACTTTGCTAACAATTTCGTGTTTGCTGATAACATGGCTAACAAGACTTTGAAAGAGCTTGCAGCACTTGACGTGAACTATCAAGCTCTAGCAATTCAATATCTGGAGTTGGAGGCAGACTTTGATCTAAAATCTGGCCTGATACACCTGTTGCCCAAGTTTCATGGCTTAGCTAGAGAGGATCCCCACAAGCACTTGAAGGAATTCCATGTGGTATGCTCAACCATGAAGCCACATGGAGTTGATAAAGACCACATCAAGCTGAGCCCATTTCCTTTCTCACTTGATGGAACTGCCAAAGATTGGCTACACTACTTGCATCCAGGCTCAATCACATGCTAACAAGACATGAAGAGGATGTTCTTGGAGAAATTTTTTCCTGCCTCAAGAGTTGCTTCCATCAGGAAAGAAATTTGTGGCATAAGGCAGATTACTAGTGTGACACATTACCAGACAAAATATGATGCTTAAGTCATAATATATTAACTGATAAGTTATTACACGTAGGTGTCTAATTAATTTCATTCTAATCCAATGTTAATTACCCATTGAAGAATTAGCTGTTTATTTGTTATTTATTTTGGTTGTAAAATAAACAAATGGATTTAACATCATAATAGAAAAAGAAAATCTACGGAACAAATAGAACTACAGAAACAACGTCGTATATATACATGTAGATATCTATTTTCAGAGTTTGTAAAAAGGAAACATAAACAATACAGGGTATAAAGATGAGGCCGCTAAAACAAAATAAATCGACCTGTCTGTAATTAACAGAATCCAATTTGGTCCCCACGGGACATTTCATGCACTAACCATATATGAGCAACACCCACTAAGCTAAGCTAATGGCCCGAAAGTGCCAAAAGATGGTCATTCTATACATCACCACCTACTGTACTACATGACTCCCCTAAATGGATTCCAAAGAAAGGTGCAATCAGTGCCAAAGGACTGGGAATGTTTCTAGGAAGCATGAGATGCCATTGAACAACATTTTGGTAGTTGAACTATTTGACGTTTGGGGTATTGACTTCATGGGTTCTTTCCTACTTCCTTTGGGAACAAATACATCTCGGTGGCGATTGATTATGTGTCCAAATGGGTGGAGGCCATGGCTTCTACTAATGATGCTCGAGTTGTCACAAAGTTCCTAAAGAAGAATATTTTCTTAAGATTTGGCACCTGAAGAGCAATAACAGTGACGGAGGCACACACTTCTGCAACCGTCAATTTGATGCCCTTCTTGCGAAATATGGTGTGAATCACAAGGTTGTCACTCCCTACCACCCACAGACAAGTGGCCAAGTGGAAGTGTCCAATAGAGAGCTAAAAAGGATCCTTGAGAAGTGAAACACCTTACCAGACAAAATACTATGCTTAAGTCATAATAAATTACCTGATAAGATATTATGTGTGACAATTCATTATTAATTTATCGTGTACCAGAAGTAAAGTAACATAAAAAAAAATGCTAAATAAACAAAAATAATGGAAACTGCATCATATGTATATATATATATATATATATATATATATATATATAGTTATTTTTCAAAGTTGTCAAAAGTTATATATGACAATACAGGGTAGTAAAAAAAATTGAGGCTGCTAACACAAATTAAATCAGCCTATCTATATGAACAGCCCCCTCACTAGTCCCCACAGGACATCTCATGAACACTGCTAACTCCTATCCCTATATTCATGATGCAAACTGCCAAAAGAAGGTCATCCTGTACACTTACTGCTGCTACGACGGGTAATCCAACTAGATGGATTCCAAAAAAAGGAATCCATTTGCCATACCGGCATCCGCAGAAGTAAGACGAGGAAGATGAACTCTCTGCCTCAGATGGATCCTCCTCAGACATCGTGACCGAGGGTGTCTGCTGTGGTAGTGAGGCTGGCGGAGCCATGGGAGCCGCTGCTGCTACCGCTCCTACTACCGCTACGTGTGGAGGTGGAAAGGGATGGGCCATGTATAGTGGGATAGCAATGTAAGGTGCAGCGGGGTTGAAGAGTGGATGAGCAAGGGGAGCAGCAAAATCTCTACGAAAGAAGAAGTAAAAACAGAACTGACATCTACCAAATATATATATATATATAGTCTAGAAACGGGTCCAGGTGGATATGGAGCTCGGGAAACTCAATTAACAGGACGCCGGTGGCCGCGTTCTCCGTGATCTGAGAATTATGCGGAAACATATAGTGGAATGAGAAATAAAGATTTCTCAGTAGAGATCCTAAATTTATATATATCTATCATCGCTGTCATCCTTAGTTGTTTCGGGTTTTGGTTAATTACAAGAAAATGTTACCTTAACAGGATATACTACTACTAGATTAGTTGTAGAAATCATAGCCCTAAACACAGCTTAGTTTTACTTAAGGAAATGAAGGAAATAAACAGAGAAATAAATAACCAGACCTATGTTTTTGACATAGTTAAGTGACAGCCATGAAGTGAACAATAATAAATATATGTATATATAACATCCAATGGTGCAATTAACTCCATGCATGATAATAGAAATTGTGGTTAAGCATAAGAAATAATACACTTGATCTTAACTCATATTTTTCCATACTTGGTCCCCTGAGAGCATATTGGCCATAAAACTCCTGGGTAATAATCCGCTTTTCAGGATCGAGTTTGTTCCTATATAGAGTAGCCGGGTTTACTTTTCCCGACTTCCCCACTGACCTATTCCCCTTAACTTTGTTCAGGGGCAGGCCCAAGTCATATGGAAATCCTTCCACATTCTTATAAGGGTAGCATCACTTGTCTAATACTTTGACCAATGCATGCATAACATGTAAATTCATATTAATTGCAATCTCTGCCGAAATCTTGGCAGTATAATGGGTCATGTCCACTTTTCCATGAATAGTGCTAGACAACAAGGAAATTTTAATCAAATAGCAATTCCAATATAGAACATCATATTCATACCAAGAATATAACAATATCAATAGGTGCAAGTTTTAAAATCTTAGGTCTTAATCTATTTTGCAAGTTTTTAATTTCTATTGATGTTCCCGAGTTCGACTCCCAAGATTAAATGGGGTCCGAGTTCCGATTTTATACAAGTTCCGACCTCTGCGGTTATGTTCGATCTTCCGAGATTATATATAATTTCTGACTTTCGGGGTTATGTTTGATCTCCGACCTTATTCCACCATCGTTCTTCTAAGACTTTTATAAGTGTGTTTCCTAAATTCCATATTCTAACATTACTTATACCCGATCTAGTTTCCTATTCACTAAGTTCCGAGTTCAACATCAATACATCCGATTTAGCTGTCTGTCTACTAAGTTCTCGAGTTCAACCTCAAGTATTCCCGGCCTAGCTCTTTGTCTGCTAAGTTCTGAGGTCAACCTTAAGTATACTTGCCCTAGCTCTTTATCTGCTAGATTTCCGAGTTCAACCTCAAGTATACCCAACCTAGCTCTTTGACTACTAAGTTCCGAGGTCAACCTTAAGTATACCTACCCTAGCTCTCTATCTGCTAGATTTCCGAGTTCAGCCTCAAGCATACCTGACCTAGCTCTTCATCTGCTAAGTTTTGAGGTTAACCTTAAGTATACCTACCCTAGCTCTCTATCTGCTAGATTTCCGAGTTCAACCTCAAGTTGTTTGTGTTTCATCCCAGCCCAGCCTACTTCTAGCTAGAATTGTACTCTTACAAGAGAAAATTCACCAAAAATAGAAATCTAGGTGGAATCATGTGAAATTTATGTCAATGTAAAGCTAACTGAGCAAGCTTTCAAATGAAATAAGTTGCATATTATTTGAGTGAATATAATTCGAGATATAAGCCTTGAAACTTGACCCTACTGGACTACCCTGTTCTAGCCCAGGTTAAACTTAAGGTAAATTCATTGATGTACTAGGGATAGTTGGCAATGAATCTGATTCTGCAATTTTTCTGGGATGTTCCTTCATGTGTTAGCTTTTAAACAACATTGGAATCACTCAATTTGGAGTTGCGTAGGGTGAGTTACACCCTTCTTAACTCACACTGCCTAGATGAAGGTCCTAAGTTCTACGTCATACTTAAAAAATTCATAACTACCTCTACACTGATCCAATGGCCTTATATTTTATATTTATGGAAAGCCCTGAATGTCTAGTTTCATATAAAAATAGATTCATGGAAGTTAAATGGCTGTAGGCAGAGCCGTACACTCTGACGTACGGATCGCCGAGGAAAAACCCTACCAGCTACTTGAGTTTTCTCTTTTCTTCAAGTTCTTTCATGCCAATTCTAATTCTAATCATAACATACATGCATAATCAACTATAATTCATCATTATCACTTCAAATCTCATCAGTATTACAAGATATCCAAATCCCCCGTATAGTCCCAAACCAAGGAAAGTAAGAAGAGAAGTAGGATTCCTACCTTGCCTAGTTGAAATTTAGTTGATTTGGTGCCTTAGATGGAAGCTACCCTTGATGAGACTTGAAGAGAAGTTGAAGATGGAATAGAAAGGAGTGTGAATGAAAGAGAAATGAAGGGGATTCAGCCTTTTGTCTTGACCAAAATTGTCAAGGGTAAAGAAGGAATTGAACCCAAACTTGTGGAGCAAGGAGTTGTGTGATTAGTGGATTTGAGTAGGTGATTCAACTTGGTTTTGTGGCTACTTCTTGGCTCAAAATGGCGCCACCTATGGGAGTTTTCTGGCTGAATCCTAGCCCTTCATTCTAGGGTTCTCGTAATGATTCTTCTATTGGTTCGGTTCTGACAGTTTAAAATATCGAAATGTTACTGATTTCTCTTAAATCGATAAACTGGTTTTAGAAAAATTATGTGAGGTTTCCTATGTTCCTAATCTAATTCCATCAAGCCTAATCACTTCTAAATATTACTTAATTGGCTTCAAGTGACTGCTTAATTGAATTCTGATTAAACCCACTTATTCGATATGAACCGAACAACTCAGTTATTAACGATAAGATTTGTTGGACGTTACATTACTTCCCTCCTAAAAAAAAATTTTGTCCTCAAAATTTAGTACCTGAGAATAATTCAGGATACTCCCTCCTCATATCGGACTCTAGCTCCCACGTACAGTCCGCCGAGTCTTCGTGTCCCCATGCCACCTTCACCAACTGTACGGCTTTGTTCCGAAGGTGTTTGATGCTCCTGTCCACTATCCATGCTGGGGGTACATGAAAAGTCAAGTCATCCCTTAACTGGATAGATTCAGGTTCCAAGAAATGAGTAGGGTTAGGCTAGTACTTTCTAAATTGAGAGACATGGAAGACATCATGAAGATTTGATAGATGTAGAGGTAAAGCAACCTGATACGCCACCAGTCCGATTTGCTTCAAAATTTGAAAAGGACCTATAAAGCAAGGGCTTAGCTTTCTAACTTTAATGGCTCTACCTACTCCAGTTGTGAGTGTGATCTTTAGAAACAAATGGTCTCCTTCTTGGAACTCTAATGGCTTTCTCCTGACATCCGCGTAGCTCTTCTGACGGCTTTGAGCTACAAGTATTTTGCTATGGATCCTTTTAATTTGCTCTGTAGTTTGTCTGACTAATTCCGATCCCAACAGACCCTGTTCTCCTGATTCATAACAACATAGGGGACATTGACACTTTCATCCGTATAAAGCCTCATATGGGGCCATGTTGATGCTAGGGTGAGAAATGATATTTCTCAGTAGGACTCGAACCTAACACAGAAGTGTTATCATCATCATCCCAGCCACTTTGGTTTTATTAATGAAAATAGTGAGCATTCATAGGGTTCAATTATTAGGTTTTCGAAACATGAATATCCTAAGTGTAACACCCTAATAAACCCATACTACGCTTAAGTCGTATTACGGCATTTTATTAGTTGTTACTTATGCTCGTGGGAAACTAAACTAAACTTTGCTTGAAATTAAATTACGTGGAAAATACGGTAAAATTTTTTTTTTCTTTGAAATACGTCGTCACTTTTGGAAGGTAAAGCCTTGCGCGAGAAGATAGAAATAAACGAGCGTATAGCTAAGATTTCAGTATAAATTGAAGGAACAATGGATAAATTAAAATACCATGCATTCAAATTACTACAACAACCACATAATTATAATTAGTCTCATAATATCCAACGAATACATAAAAAGGGAACTCATGGTCATGCCATGGCCCAAAATCAAGGGTACATAAATCTGATACAAAATGAAATACAACAGATAAGGAGCACTAATGAAATAGGCCCACGTAGACATATGCTGGCTTCTCTGCCCCTTCCACGCCCTTCAATCGAATGGACTCAGGTCCTCGAGTGCCTGGTTCCCCTCGCTCCTCGGCCTCGGGGAACGTGAGGAGTGCGGATGATATGGGGGTGTCGACTGATCACCTCCACGCGACGAATACGACGGCCAGGCGTATAGGCGTGATCGAAGAACGTGCCTCGGAGGGATCCTCCTCGGATTCGGCAGGGCGATACTCGGGGAGCGGCGGCGAAGCGGCTGCTGCCCTAGGAGTAGCTGTCGAACTCACTTCGATCACCGGGACCTCTGGCAGTGGCACGGGCTCGGCTACGGGTAGACCCGGAGACATTGGCTCCATCTCGATCTCCGGCAGTGGCTCAGGTGGGAAGTCCCAAGGACCCAGCGGCGGTCCAAGGTGCGCCGATGATACGCCTCTGTGGGCAAAGCGAGATCGCTGGCTCCTCCTGCTCAAAAACTCGACCCGGGTAGAAATACGTGCGGACTATTGTGGTGGTCGTGGCCACAATAGCGTGGGCGTCCTCATCATAGGCCCACTCATGGTGGGGAGGCTCCATGCTCCATGCCACGGGGCGTGCCATGAGTATCTGGTGACGAGACGGGAAAACAACTAGGGTGAGAAATAAGATTTCTCAGTAGGACTCGACCCTAACACGTAAGTGTCATCGTCATCATCCCAGCCACTTCGGTTTTATAAATAAAAACAGTGAACATGCATCAAATTCAATTCTTGGATTTTCGAAAACATGAGTATCCGAAGCGGATTTAATTTATAACATACCTTCTAATCATTTGTATCATAATAATCATAAGCACAAGTGTAATCGTATAAAACATGCATGTCCAAGCTAGAAGATTCTCTTAACTTCTTTCCCTTTCTAGGGTTTTGGACCGAAGTCCCTTTTCTTTTCTTAACTTGACTTTATCTTTTCACCCACTAAACATAAGTGGTAATGAGCTCATACCGTGGCCGTCGCCACCATAGAATTTCGGTACTTACACTAGCTGGGTCATGCCATGCCTTATGTAAGACCTATCCCCTATACTCACACTAGCTGGGTCATGCCATGCCTCATGTGAGTCGTGGGTGAGGGGAAACTTAAATTAGGTTACCTTCCCTTTTGAAGGATCACTTACTTGAATTAAACTTCTTCTTATTTAAGCATTATGATGCAAAATATTTCTAAGTCCATAATTCTTACAAAATTTCAAAGAAGATAACTGCAGATCGGCTTCCCAAAATTTTGCCAAACAGAGAAACCAATATCATAGTATCATCAAGCATCATATCATATCATCATCATCATATCATCATGATCATTATCATAACATCATGCTTGCACATAAACATAGGCATATTCTCAAGCAACATTTTATGAGCTTAGCTTAATAAATTGGGTGCAAGCTTTTAATTGAGGTTGTCTCTTGTGTAAACTTCTTTTATTGGGCATAATGCCAATTTTGTCTAATGTCCTTTTTGATACTTTTTAAGTTGAATTATGAGGGTTCTCTAATGCTTAATGTAAGGGTATTGAGGTTTTAGAGCTTATTTCTCCCTTGTTCTTTAACTTTTACCATAATCAGTTTTACTTTTACAGTGGGGCAGTAACTTTGAAAATTCACCATCTTTTACTCTTTTATTTCGAATTTTTGTGTGGATATACTTCTCTGAGTCTATTTTTAAACAAAATAAACCCCACTTAAAAATTCATTTTGTACCTTGAGTTATGCACATTTTTTTCTGACTGTTCAGGATTGAAAGTTCATCTCGGGTCAGTGGCTTGTCCACTTTACTGGGAGTTCCTCACATGGAATCTGACAAAAATGTTTTATGGGAGTGTTCCTCTATGTCTTAGCTTTCTAACAAACTTGGTCCCACTCAAAAATGTTATGTATAACTTGAGTTATGCATGGTTTATTATCTACTCCCCGGACAGAAACCCATCCAGGAACAGCAAACTTTGAAAAATCATATCTCTCTCGTTTTAAGGCCAAATCTCACATATTTTATATGTATGGAAATCTCTTTGAGTCTAATTTCACAGAAAATTAGTTTTGCTGCATTTTGAGTTTTACAGCAATAAACATACTGCACGCTTTACAGACTGCCAGAATTCCAGATTCACTAGTTTTTAAGTTTTTCACTTCAAGCTTATGGAGAAATTGTTATATCACTTCAAATCACCATTTTCATGTTTTAACTCATCATCATACTCAAAGTTTTAGTCACCAAATCAGTATTTTGAACCAAAATAAAGCATGATATACAAAAACCACCATACCACCAAATCTCTTTTCAAAACAACATTTTCATCAAGGAAAGAACACTCATAAGGCAAGATGTGGTCATGAGACCTTGAAGCAAGTCCTAAAATCACCTAGCTATAAAGAGCATAGGAGATTCTAGAGCTTGAAAAATACATGAGAAAGAAGAGTTAGAATCACTATCCAAAGTGTTTCTCTTGGAAGTTTGAAAAGTGAAGTGGTTGGAGATGGCCTCCTTCTCCTTGAGCTTGATATGGGGGCTAGGTGAGTGTTTGTTTTGTTTCTCCAAGAATCAAAGAGGGTGGTCCTTGAAGGGCTTGTGAGAATGGTAAATGGAGATGAGTAGGAAGTAGTATGAGGGTTGGAAGAACACAATGAAGCTTGGAAGAAGGAGAGAGTATGAGACTTGGAGAGAGGAGAGAGCTTTGTGTTCTTGGTGAGAGGAATGGAAAAATGAAATGAGGGGGGAAGAGTGGCTGAATGTGGCACAAAAATGAGAGAGGGAGTGAGGTGACTTTGCTTCTTACAACAAGCTAGAGAGTGGGAAAAACCATAGGGCAAAAGGGAGTGTTGTGTTTTCTTTGAGTCTTGGCAATTGGGTAAAGGCTTGTAGTGTTTCTTTTCTAGTGGTTAAGAGCATGATCTATCCTAGGATTGGCATTTGGATGGTTGTGATCACTCCAAGTGTCACAATCTTGATGAAGGAGAGTACAACTCTTGTCATGACTTAAGGGATCTACTAATGTGGACTCTTGATCTTGTGGTGTATGATGAGAAGGTAAATGGATGGTTGGATATGGCTCTTGCTTTGACCAAACTTTCAAACCATAATTAAAGGGAAGTTTCTACATCTTTATAATTGTTGTAATTATCTAAATGTTCATTAATTCACTTGGTTTAAATTACTCATTAGCACATTTTAATTAAAAAGGATTTTTCTCATTAATTTTGTAAGAAGATGTGAAGGTTAATGTGATTAAGTTTTGAGACTTATATGCTCTCAGTTAATTAGGTTAGATCACCTTGATTTTATATTCTAAATCATGGATTAATAAGGATTGGGCAATTAGGCTTTTAATTGTAACTTTTAATGCATTAAATCTCAATTGTTGACTTGCCTTTAATTTACTAAGCTCTTGCTCTCGAGATTAATCGATTAATTCTCAATTAATCGTTAACCCCTCTAATTAGCCGGGAACACCGAGCTAATTAACTTGGGTGAAAATGGGGATGTTACACTAAGCGGATTCAATTTTAAGTACATTTTCTCATCATAACAATAACATCATGGTATACATAACAGCTTATATAACAAAACGTATCATGCATGAATATCTTGAGAATTTCGTTATTTCATTAGACTTGATTCTATCATAATTCTTTTATTTACCACCTACTAAACATAATTGGTTATGAGATCATATCGTGGCCATCACCACCATAAGTTCTTGGTACTTACACTAGCTGGGTCCTTTGCCATGCCTCATGTAAACCCTTCCCCGGTACTCATACTAGCTGGGTCCATTGCCATGCCTCATGTGAGTCTGTGAGTGGAGGGGGAGTTTCTTATTATGGGCCACCTTCCTTTCCAAGGATCATACCCTTAGTTCAATCTCTTCTTATTAAGGCTTATGATGCAAAAATTATTCTAAGTCCATAAATTTTGCGGGGTTCCGGCAGCATGACGGCTAGACCGGAGCTTCCCTAAAATTGCCAAATAGAGAGTTCAACCTCACATATCATTATCATCATCATCATGTTGGCACATAGAGGCATACATAACACACAAAGTCTTATGAGTTTAACTTAGTAAATTTGGTACAAGCTTTTAATTGAATTTACCTCTTGTGATAGTTCTTTTATTAGGTAGAAGGCTAATTTCATCTATTATCCTTTTTGAAACTTTTAAGTTGAATTATGAAGTTTTCCAATATCTTAATTTGGGAGTCTTGGTGTATTCAAGCTTGTTTTCATTAACCTTTAAACTTAACTATAACTAGATTTACTTTTATAGTGGGACAGAAAATTCAAAAATTCGCCATAATTTCATCGTTTACAATTTTGACTTGGATTTTGGTATGATTATACTTCTCTGAGTATATTTTTAAACAAAATAAGCCCCACTCAAAACTTCATTTTGTAATTTGAGATATGCATGTTTTAATCTGACTGCTCAGTATCTTAGATTCATTTTGGAATAATGACTTGTAAACTTTACTGGGAGCTCCTCACAAGGAATCTTCCAAAACTATTTTATGGGGTGCTGCTCTATCTCTTATCTTTCTAAAAAACTTGGTCTCACTTAAAAATGTTTTATATAACTCGAGTTATTAATCTTTTTGTACAGACTGCCCGAGCAAAAACATATCTGGGGATAGCCCATTTTAAAAATTCAAATCTCCCTCGTTTTAAGGCCAAAAATTACGTATTTTATATGTATAAAAAGCTCTACAAGTCCATTTTCATTTAAAATTAATTTCATTTCATTCATACTTACATTGAGTGAGTTATTGGTCATGCCATACAGACTACCAGAATTTTCAACTTCAACAATTTTTGTTTTCATTAATTTTCTTGTAAAATCATTAAGTCTTTCCCTCAAGTGATCACTTTTCTCTTTCAAACCACTTTTATACTTTGAGATCTTGATGATAAATCATCTAGAAAGTTGGGTTCAAGCAATACATGCACATACTTAGAAACAATTTACAAGAAAAAAGCCATATCACAAGAAAACACTTCATATCAAGGAGTATGACCATGAGGCCTTAGACCAAGTTCTAGAACCACCTAGCTACGGAGAGCTCAGGAGTTCTAGAGCTTAAGAATAGATAAAAAGAAGAGGGTTAAAGTCACTACCATAAAGATTTTCTTGAAAGCTTGAAGGAAAAGAAAGGTGTTGGAAATGGTCATCCTCTTCTTGAGCTTGCTAATGGGGCTAAGTGAGTGTTTGTTTTACTTCTTCAAGAACCAAAGAGGGTGGTCCTTGATGAGTTTGTGAGGGTGGTGAAAGGAAAAAAGGTTGAAGGTGGTGAGAAAGTGAGAAAAAGAATAAGAAAGGTTGGAAGAACAAAAGAGCTAGAATGAAGTTTAGAGAAAGATGAGAGCTTAGGCTTGTAGTGAGAGGATGAAAACTTGCAAATGAGGAGAGAGAGGGGGCTGAATGGCATCCCATCTAGGGGTAGATGGGAGGTGATTTTTTGTCTCCTTCAACAAGCAAGAGGGTTAAGAACCTTGAGGTAAAAAGGGTGGTTGTATTTCCTTTAAGTCTTGGTGCATAGTAAAAACCATTTTGTGTTTTCTCAAGGAGTTAAAGGAAGGCGCTACTCTTGGGATTTACTTGATGGATCATGATTTGCCCATGGGCATGATCCAAGTAGTGGATTGCCTTTCTCTTGATCTTACCTAAAGTAATGCTACTAACACAAGCCTAGATCCAAGGGTGCAAGATTTAGAAGACAAATGGAAGGTTAGATTTGGCTCTTGCCTTGGCCGAAATTTTCATGCAATAATTAGGGGAAATTTTTGAATTTTCAAAGCTATTGGAATTATCTAAGTTGTTAATTAATTGATTACTTTAATTGCTTCTTTAGTCAATTTCGATTAATGACACTTTTAAAATGTTTTTCCTCTAAAAGAATTGTTCTTATGAATTATGTATTTAGAGTGTAAGAATTAATTATCACAATTGATTAAGGTAAAACAATTGTCACGTACTTAATTAATAAGATTACATTAGCTTAATTATATTTCTAAATTACGAATTAATGAGGTTCAAATAATTAGGCTTTAATTAAAATGTTTAATGCGTTATGATTCAATTGTTGACTTGACTCAATTTACTAAACTCTTGCTCATTGAGATTAGCCGATTAGTCCTCAGTTAATCACTAACTCCTCTAATTAGCCACAGATACTATGCTAATTAGCTTAGACAAAATTGGGGATGTTACAACTGCCACCTGCTATGTTCGATTGTACATATTCTTCTACCTTGCTTTTGCTGTACCTCTTTTCCAGCCCTTTATTTTACCCTAACGCTCCTTTCTTAGATGTTCCTTTACATATGGCCTATCCAATCGCACTAGCAGCCACACCAGCAGTAGCAACACCCGCAGTACCAGCTACCTTACCACCCTAGATATTTCCCTCCCTCTCCTCTAAGAGTGACCCCTTGGAGGAGGCAGCCTCATCCTCTTCATCCTCTGCACTTGGCGACGACTACATTCCAGCAGACCCTAGTATGGTAAATGGGTTTCTTTCTTTGGAGTCCATTTAGAGGAGTCTCCAGCTAGTTGATTACATGTATAGTGTGGCCCTCTTTTGGCATTCTTACAACCTTAGGCCATAGGCTTAGTTTCTTTTTGTGTTTCACAAAGAGTGACACTAGATGAAATGTCCCTTGAGGACCACATAGAGATGTACTTCATGAATATAGGCCGGTTTATTTTGCTTGACAGTCCAACTTTTTGTACCCACTACTTTAGTATGTATATGTACCTATGAAAACTCTGATTATATATATATCTTGCATAAGTAAACCTACACCAAGTCAGTATGCTATATTCCAATATAATAATTTACTCGTTCTAGTCAGTAAATTAAAGTTAAAATAAATTAAGATTTATTCACATGTAACAAACTATCAGTAGAATACTATGACTTAAGTATAGTACTATATTTAGTAGGGTGTTACATGTGCAAAGGCGGCCATCATGGGAGTCATATGAGCATGTGTAACACCCTTTATTATATAAGCCATGCTCGAGTCATGGAGTTATATTAAAAGGTTGTCACTGTGCTAAGAAATCTTTAAAATATGAAAAATATAATACATGGCCCTTTAACTGCTCACTTTATTACTGACTAATAGTCTCTGATACATAGTTAATAAAAAAAATTACACTTTAGAGGAAATTGTGACTGGCATAATACATAGCGTTTACTTCCGACTAGTCGTTAGCTAGCTCCAATAGTCTCTTGGTCTTGCTCGCGCCCAATTCTTGCTCAATGAATGGCCCTATACTCTGCCTCATACTTGATTTCCAACTTGGGAGCTGGAATATTTACGAAAAAGAGAATAGGCAATGAGAACCTAAGGTTCTCAGTAGGTAAACTCGAACCAATCTTACAGTGTCATCATAAATATTCCAGCCGCTTCGGTTTATTATGAAAATATGAGCACATATAAACAAATAGTGGTTCAATTTTAAGTTGAAAACACCTTTCAAGCAAAGTTATATTTTAACAACCACTTGCCATATCATATAACAGACATAGAAATACGGATAGTATAATATGCTTCAATAAAGGTCATAATAGCATTATGACTTAACTAGATGATTGAAAATGCACACATAAATGCTTATACTTGAATGTATGCAAGTGCACTTGACTTAACTTATCTCTTCTTTAACTTGCAACTTAACCTTGCCATTATGTACTTGGTCCCCCGGAGGTGAATGGCCTCTCTCACCCCTGGGTAATAGCCTGCTTTTCAGGTTCGAGCTCGTACTTATACATGAGTAATGGGTTTACTTTCCCCGACCCTCACACTGGTCTATTCCCCTTAAATCTGGTCGAGGGCTGGCCCAAGTCTTAGACAGTACCGCTTTGGCCCACGCTAGCTGGGTCTATACCATGCCTCACGTGGTAGCTTGGTACGTCTTTCTTGCAAGTTCTTATTATCTTTTCCTTTTCATATCTTGTCATGCATGCAGACACTTGGTGCATTTATGAGTATGTCTCATACTTTATATATCATATCATGTTCTAAACATATACTTGCATGCATGATGTACATGAATATGACATGTAAACGTAAATATATTCAAAGCATAATCATCCATAGCATAAGTTCTCATAAATTCCTGCCGAAAATTCGGCAGCATAATGGATCGAGTTCGCTTCCTCATGAATAGTGCCAGGCAACCAGTACAAATATACAAACTTGTAATTTCAGAATAGATCAGCAATTACATACATATATTCATAGCATCATTCAATAATTCCAAATCAAGCATCATTAAGTTTTCAGTTTGTTCCTCCCTATTCTGCCCAAATTTGGCATGCCCCAATTTTTATTCAATTCAACTCATTTAAATCTCATTTTTGGATATGTTACAGCCTTATATGCCTAGTTTCTAATCCCTTTAGTCCCATCTCATTTTGAGTTGTATAACTCAAGATATAAACATTTTATCTTAGCATGTCCTGTTATTAGCTAGAATTGGGTTCCTATAGAAGAAAATTCACTAAAAATTGAAAACTAGGTGAAATCATGAGAATTTTATATCAAAATAAAGATAACACAACAAGTTTTAAAATTAGTTAAGTTTCATGTCATTTGCCTATGTAGATTTTGAGTTATGAGTCTCAAAACATTACCCTACTGGGCTGTCCTATTCTAGGCCAGTTTAAACCTATGCCAACTTCATTGATGTGCTGGGAACAAATGACAACGAATTAAATTCTGAAATTTTTATGGGATGTTCTATCATGTGTTAGCTTTCAAAAAACTTTAGTTGCACTCAATATGAGGTTGTATAGGGTGAGTTACACCCTTCTCAACCCATGCTGCCCGGGTGAGAACCTAGATTTCTAGGTCTAACTTCAAAAATTCATAACTAATTCTTTCCTAATCCAATGGCCTTATATTTTATATGTATGGAAAGCCCTGGATGTCTAGTTTCATTTAAAAATGTTTTCATCCAGTTTAAACGGCGGTAGGTGGAGCCGTACACTCCGCCATACGGACTGCCGAGGGAAAATCCTAACAGCTTCTAGATTTGCCTTCCTCTTTCAAGCTTTTTGCCCTCAATTCCAATTTTAATCACAACATACATACAAAACCAGTCATAAAACATCATCATCACTCTACAAAGCATCAATATCTCAGATTAGGCATGCCCAACATGCAGCCCCAAATCAGAGAAATAAGAGGAGAAGTAGGATTTCCTACCTTGTCTTATGAAATTTGTGCTGATTTTGTGTCTTTGATGAAAGCAACTTGTGATGAGACTTGAAAATGGATGACAATGGAGTAGAAATGAGAGTAAAGAGAAGAGAAGGAGATGACCTTCAGCAGCTGGAGAGGGGGGACGAAAAATGATAAAGGAAGGAAGGAAAAGTTAGAGATATTTGGGTGTTGATGCATGTGATTGGTAGATGTAACTTCTTCATGAAATCTGATTTAGCTTCTACCATCAAGGGCTGCCTTGGGAGCCACTTGGGTGGGTTATTTGGCTAAATCTTAGCCATTGATCCTAGGGCACTCATGGCATAATTTCTACTGATCCGATTCCGACAGTTTAAAACACCGTAATCTTACCGATTTCCTTTAAATCAGTAAAACGGTTTTAGAAAAATCCTATGAAGTTTCCTATGCTTTCAATCTAATTCTTCCATACCTAATTCTCTAAATGATACTTAATTGGCTCTAAGTAAAAATTTAATCGAATGCTAATTAATCTTAAGTAGTTGATAAAACCAAACAACTAGGCGAAAACGATAAAAAATCGGATGTAGGTGAGGCCAAGTTTTTCCACTATCTTGAGCAACACTTGACGCCACTCATATGTGGTAGGGGTGGCTGAATTTCAGCCATTTAAGTAAGGGATTCCAGTAGAAAATTCTACCTTGTTGTCTCTGGTTTAAAATACCGAATTTTCATCGATTTTCTACAAACCGGTCAAACGTTACTTAATAGTTTTGTAAGATGTCTACATGTTCATTTTTAATTTATCTTAAGCCTAATCTCTCTAACTAATATCTAGTTAACTCTTGATTAATATTTACTTAACCTCTAATTGCCCTTACATAACTATTGAAACCGAATAAGTGAATTAATGGAGTAAATTAGACATTTTCAGAATCAAGCCTTTCTATTTCCAATTTTCTGTAACTAATGGTATTTTCGTAATTTTGAGCAAGTCCAGGGGCACCCCACGTCATTTCACACCAGATTGCCTCCATGGCCCAATCGGCAGAGATTTAAACTTCTACGGTTTTACCACGTGATTCTGCTCTGCTTAAAATCCCATTCTGCTAATCTTATAGATGTAGGGATATAAAGGTCATTTCATGAAAAGTTCTAGGGTTATTGTGGAAATATATATCCACTTGGGGTTAAAGTACAATTTCTAAAACTTTTGGGCAAGAGTGAAATTAACAAAAGTTGATAGGGGCACTTTTGTCATTTCCTAATTTTTAACATATGGCAGTGCCATATTTTCAACTGCAGTGTTATACTACCTTATAATTCCAAGTGTGAGGATCGTTATGGCATAGCGCTGCCTGAGAAATTTTCACACTGCCTAAGGGAAATAATTCAAAGTTCCTATTACGTTCTGTTTACGAAAGTGGAGATGTTACAGCATGTGTGGGATCTTAATTCCTCATAATTTCATGTGAGAGTATATTCGTTTGGCTTATCATACTCAGAAATTAAAATGCCACTCTAAGAATCATTCTCAAACAATGTTAGACTCTTGAGAATCAATTTAATCTGTTCGGTAATTATTCGGGGGTACCCAGGATATTCCTTGTATAAGGTATTTAGTCACATCTATTAATTCAAATAGTGTACATAACGTATCATTGATAAAGTAAATTTAGTTACATTATTTATATAGTAGTATTCTTGGGACCTACTTTTCTTTTCCTTGAATAGGGATTTTTACCCTTTCACAACATGAAATTGGTAAATTACCATTTTAACCCTATTCCGAAATTAAGATTCTTTTCACACTAGACTAATCTCGAAGTTGAGGATGTTATTGATTACTTTACAAAGTCTTTTGCTATCCTAGGGTAAAAACATGATAGAGATAAAAGCACATTCATGAAATCTTGTGTAGATGTTAAAGTCCGCCCTTGACCGTAAATGTGATCCTCTACCCTAAATACGGTCTCCAACTCTAAATAAGATCGGACAACATTTGAGTGCAAAGCCCACATCTAACTCGAAATAAGATTGGCCAATAAGTGGCAAAGGCCACAAAAGACCTTCAGCTCACTATGAGATTAGCCAATGAGTGGCAAAGCCCGCAGAAGACCTCTGACTCATAATGAGATCGACCAACAAAGGCAAAGCAAGTTATATTGCATGGACCTCAAATAAATCCCTTTGACAAAATGCTCTAAAATGAAAATCAAATACATTAGATAAATGCTCTAAGAGTGAAAATCAAATCCCTCAAATAAAATTAAGGGATTGAATTGAGAAATCAGTTAAAGGAAAGGGACCAAAAAGTCTATGTTGTTTTTTTTTTTTTCTCCTTTTCCTTAAGTTATATCTACCCTAGGGCACTATTGCATGATCCTAGAGCGCAACATAAGATTGTGCTCACTCTAATAATAGTAGGGTAATTTAGTTATACAACATGGTAGAGTCTACTACTAACTTATATGTTTATAACTTTCTATATTTTAAAAATGAAAAAAAATTAAGTTTAGGTAATGAATATATAAGTTAATGGTGGATCCAACTATGATGTTTAGCTTAATTGTTATGCTATAATGCGAGGGAATATGATTCTATGTAGCGCTCAAGGAGCATAAAATAATTTCTCACAACAAAAAGACCTTTTAACAATTGTTTTATCTAGAGTTCAAGCTTGTTCCTCTCACACAAAGTGTAGCTTGCTTGTCACTACATCTAATTCTTGTGGATTGATAAGAATTCTACTTAAAATTAACTTAATATATATATTGCTATATGTTTAATTCATGTCGACACGAGTTTTAAAACCCTTAATTGTACATTAATATCAGATCAATCCCTAAACCGAAAACTGGAAAACAATATTATCAAAATAAGTATGCATGTGTCCGGCCACCTTTCACATTAAAGTCAGTAAAAACAGCGTGTGATTGTGAGCAAAAAAACGCGCGATTCATGCGTAACAACATATTTTGCTTGAAAGTCTTCACCCTATAACACAAAGTTACGAAATAAAAACTCCTTTCACGCTTCAAAGTCCGAAGTTGTGAGTGGAACTAGGCATAATTGAGCTTGTCTCGGTTTAGGGATAAAGAGGAAAACATTAAATTAAAAATTAAATGTTTAACACATTAAAAGTTTAAAAAAATAAAAATTAAATTTTCATGTAAACTTCTTCTAATATGCTTAACAAATATTAAAACACATTTATTAGGAAAATCTTAAAATTTAGCATAAATGTCTTTTCACAGGTTGCCTCAATCGCATGCTGATACGTTCAGCACAGCAAACCCAAGACTTTATCCCTCAGTGGGAATTTGTCAGTTAAACAAACATTAACCGGCAAATCTGAACGTTTTTTTCTATTTCTTTTTTGTATCCTTACAGAAAAGAGAAGAGCGAAATTCACTGAGAAAGACAAAAGACAATGGAAATGGAGTAATTGTGAATGAGTTTGAGAAGGTTAAGCAAGGCATAGGAAGGGTCAATCAGATCTAGTCTATGGCAGATAATTGTGGCAAAGGATTCGGGAATGGCTACTGAGACCCAAAGCAGCACTGTGAAGCTCAAATCAGATGCACCAGATGGCTCTTCCAAGGCAAAGATTGATTCTTTAGCCGTCAAGAAGAAGGTGGACATCTCAAGCAAGCAGCCAGCTGATTCAAAGATGAAATTTGTCACAACGTCCACAAAATCTGAGGTATCAATTAAGTCTGCCTAATTAATAATTAAAATTGGTACTTTTCTGTTTGTTGAGTTTGTTTCAACAGCTTTTGGGCGGAAGGGTCATGCTATTGGATTGAATTCTTTAGTGGGTGGTTTCAATTTATTGGCTGCTGAATTTATTGGTTTGTTTTTTGCTGGGAATTAGACTGGTTATGTTACTAGTTTTCTTGTTGCTGGCCTCAATTGGGGGTGTTGGATTCACAATTTTGTGAATTGTTCCAATAATGCATCATGATTTATTTGGACTTGAATTAGATTTCCCTAGCACAATTTCGTATTACCCTCTAATTCTTTTTTTTAATTTGTTTAACTACAACTGAGGCACCATATTCCATCTCATTTTATATCTCAAATGTGTTAGTTTCAATTAGGATGGTTGTGCAACTAATTTTTTTTAACGAAAATTTGAAGGTTAAATCAAAAATGGCATCATCATCATCATCATCATCATCAAAATCAGTGACAAAGACAACTACTACAAAAGTGAGAGAGAAGAAAGTTTACAGTCTGCCTGGGCAGAAACATGATCCTCCAGAACAGGTTCTGAACCCATACCATTTGATGCCTGGAAGTTAGAAAACTAATGTCAATATATAGTAATCAAATCCCACTCATCCTTGTGATTTTTATGGCCATTGTTGACAGCAAGAACCCCTGAGGATTTTCCATGAGTCATTATCAAAACAGAAACCAACAAGTGAAATGGCAGAATTTTGGTGAGTTTCCATTTCAATCTTACAGTTTTTTACCATCCATTTTCGCTCCTATATTTTCAGACTGTAAAACCTTTAACTATGAATTCCATCATATGATGTAAATCATTTATTGTGTTCAGATCTTCATTTTATGCAGTTCTTTATTTTGGAATTTTCCGAGCCATCGTCCTTGGATTTTCCAATCAACGTTAGTACCATACTCCAGATATCAATTATGCAATGGTCATTCAAAATAGATTAATAATGATTTATAGTATCAGTTTATGTGATTTGTATCCAGGCTGGACTGTAATAACATGTCTGCTTTGGTTTTATTTTTTTGGGTATGTGCCTAACCCCACTTTTGTTCAGGATAGCTGTGTACCTAAAAACTACAATTGCTCTTTTCTCAATTAAACAGAATAATTTTATATCAGCTTAATAATCCTGCCAATTACTCAAAGCAGAAAGTATTAAATGCTTTTGAGGTTCTCAAGACTGCTATTTTTTTCATTTAATATTTCTGTTTTAAGTAATTTAGAGGATCATGGTGTTTGGAAGTTGTAGCAGTACTCTGAAACAAATTAATGTTACATAACATCAATATTAACTATCTTGATTGTTTTACTGAAAACTGGAACGGCTTTTGACAAGTGTATTTGACAGTAAATGCAGCTTATCTTCATTTGCATCACTAAAGAAGGCCTCATTCTTTTCCCATTCGTTCATGTCTAACATTGGTTACTGGTGTGTCGGTGTGATGATAAACAATGATACAGCATTTGCCAGTACTCCCATTCTACTTCATTTCATAAAGATTGGCATCTGTTGGTGAAGTACTGCTACATATAGCTGTTAACCACACAAATTGTTGTTTTTGCTACCATTGGTGCAAAGATATTGCATGGAGCTCTCCTTTGTTGACAGAGCCTTGTATGCTTTGACCAATAGGCATTCTTGCTCAGTTGTTACTTAATTTGTTCTTGACTTTCCTGCATATACCCAAGGACCTGGAGTATTACCCGCATATTTGAGAATGAAACCAATTTAATTCTTATTTACATAAAGAGAATTAGTTTCAATACTCCATCCCATTTCAAATCTTGAATCTCAAAATCACATTTATAGCAAATAGCAAGTATTATATGCCTCTTTGATTAAGGAGGTACTCATCAACTGGAAGCACTATTGCCTCCTGTATCTTTAGAGCTTCTAGTTTGCAGTTATTGCTTGGTGGTTCTCACAAGTCATTGCTGCTACATTTTTACATTTGTATGCGGTATACTATCTTCATTATTGAATCATTCTGTCTTTCTGCATCCAGTGCCTGGATCTCAGGAGATGTTTTACCACGTGAGATATGTGATTCAACTTGGATAGCCTTATTATCTGCTTTCTGTTTTTCACCTCCTTCTGAAGTTGTACTTCTTTATGCTTTACAACTTTTCTTTTGATATGTTTACATGCAAGCATTGTTGATTCAACGGCTCATATTTATTAAGTTTTATATTTGTAAACTTTACTTTTGATTACAAGAAAATATTTTGAAAGGTTGATATTTTTCGCAGTTGTTTTGAAACTGTGGAGGAAATACAATCCATACAGTATTATGGGATCTTGGTAGGTGTATCGTGGAAAGCGTCATTCTTTATATTGACCAATGTGGCAAGATGTTTTGTACTTGGAATTCGCAGCTTCTGCTGGTTACTAGAAAAGCACAATAGTGGAAGCATACTTCCAGGACATTTCCATGATATTTCATTTCTTCATATCTGCTTCACAAAATTTCATTCTTCACCCTCGTTCTTTTTTTCTTTGTGTTTTCTTTTTCCTTTTTCCTTTTTCTTCTTCTGTCATTTTATCTAAATTGAGCAACCAGTCTCTCTACAAGTACAAAGGGCATCCTTTACTAAATTACTGATGAGAAAGTCAAGGAAACTGTAATTTGGGATTTAACAATAGTTGGCGTTAGATGTTACTCCTAATGGATATGAAAAGAAGTGGCAATTAATGAAAATTATCAATCATACAGGAAAACTCAAGCAAATCTGTTTATAGTACTTGTCATGGCTCTTCTTGTCCTAACAGTCTGTTAGTCCTAATTTCAGGTCCTTAAATATTCCGTTTTGTTTTTCTGCTTTCCCTATACACATGAATATATGATAGACAATATGGAACCGTCTTATCCATATAGCCGATCCTTCCAAGTGGGATAAGACTTGATTATTGTTGTTGTTGTTGTTGTTGTCCTATGCTCCTGTATTTTGTGTTTCGGCTACAACTAATTCTAGAGTTGAATTGTTCTCCTGCAATGATGCCAATAACTTGGTTAGCCCTTCATATTGAAACAGAGGAAAGTGGCAAATGTTGAGCATTTCTTAAAGGGACTGGTTCCACAATTTGAATCTCTCAGATGTTGATTGATAGCTTTTGGATTTCCATACCAAAGGTGTTAAGCCTTCATTTAAACATACTCTAAAAGATGACAGAAACTTCGCTTCATTTATGCTGACTTTGATAATACCACTCTTCCCTTAAACATGCACAAGAAATGTTCTGTTTTAATCTTTCCACAGGCAAAATTTTCTGGGAAATATTGATCTCAATGCTTTTTGTACCGGTGGGTATAATATTTTGTTCAGTTGAGAGTTCACTTTGATTCATTCAGCATTAAAGATTCATGCTATAAAACAACTATGAATCTCTTAAATAATATTTTGGGTTCAGTTGTTATCTTATTCTTCTTATCTTTTTCTGCCTTTGTATAGAGTAAACCTTGCTCAGAAATTACAAGCTAAGGCTTATATCATTCAATGTGTAGGTTAATGGAACATGGGTTGCTGTCCCCTGAAAGAGCTAAGAAAGCATTTGAGAACAAGCAGAGGAAGCAAAAGCAGCTAAGGACAGGAACTCCTGTTAAACCATCAAAGCTGCCAGCTAAAGCCGAAACTTCCCAGAAGCAACAACAGGCATCAAAAAATGGTGATATACAAGTCAAGAAAACGATTGTTGAGAGTGATGAAGATGACGATTTCATTTTAAGCCCTAAAAGAAGAAAAGGGTAGGAAGGAAAACCTCACAATGGCTAGAGCTGTGTTCAACAACGTTTCATAAAACTGATTTATTTAACATAGGATAAAATGAAAAAAAAAAACGTGAAAAGACAGTATAAGAATAAATTTGTCAGACAACCAAACAATCGTTAGATCAAGACATTCTTTATGTTTCTAACTTACTGATACAATAAGGAAAATACAATTTATGTGTCTTTGGCAATCTACGTGATGACTATTGAAACTACTTTCCTCTATTACTTGACATTTCAATGCCATGAGATTCAAAACTAAATCATCCATCACATTCACATCCATCTTTAACTAGCTCTCCTTTTTTCTTACATGGCGTAAGTTTGCCTCCGAAGTTGAGATCCTTGCTTGGTAGAGCTTGATTTCTATGGGCGGTATTGACAGTGCCACTTTCAGTTTTCAACTTAATTACTAATAAAAATGACAAGTGACTTCAGAAACAGAAGTGTAAAATTAGCAAAATATGGAGGTGTTTGCTGTTGGTGTATTGTTGATTCCAGTTCTCCATTTTACTTCATCTCCATTCACTGTTACCAAAAACATCTTGAAAAATGACAAACTCATGAGAATAGTTATTTTGCTACCCAATCTAAGTAGACATGTACTGAATTTGACTTTCAAGTGGCTGAAAGGACTGGTAAGTGCTCGACATCTTTCTATCATAGAGAGTATTTCACAACGTGTTTATTTGGAAGATTAACATTTCCCTAATTGACTCAGACATATGTGGCAACTATATTTATTATGGAGAATTTGAAAGGAACTTGTATTCTGTCGTGTTAAGAGTGTGACACAGCACCAGAAGAAATTAGAATGGCACAAGTTTCTGAACGCACCGTTGGAGGCACGGCAGATGTTAATCATATGATTTGGACATTTGAACCCACAAATAAACGTACTTAATTATTTGCATCCGCTGCATGATTGTATGAACATGAACCTATACATTTGAATAGAAAACCATGGTACCATTTTAAAATTAACGAAATTTCAATCACGACCCAATGATAACGCATAAGATTAAGTATGAAGAGAATCAAAACCTGAATAGAAAGTCGACGTATGAGCCCGCAGATGTCACGTGAATTGCATGTGAATAGAACATGAGATAACGTCAGAACCACTGAGAGCACATGTAATTAATGTGGTAGAAGTGTGCTACATCTTCCGTGTATGGGCAATGCATGTGACACTATAGCTAGCAAGCGGTGAAGACTCACTCCTCCTACCCCTGTTGACCCATAAACAATTAAATCTAGAGAAGCACACCACCCCTGGAACGCAAAGCGTCACATATGCTGCAGGTACATAATTTATATATTTGTGAAATAATTATAATATCCATGTAATACCCGAGATTTAACTGCATTGAGGTTTGCAGTACATAAATGCAGAAGATCTACATACATGGGAATATGGAGTGATCAATACCTTTCCTTTGACAGCTAGATCAATATCATTACATATTTGACTACAACGTAGAAACTCCAGAACTACAATAAGGCCTGCCTGTATAATGACATATACGTTACATAAAGAATGAAGGTTTATGGTGAATTCAGTCAGACCGAGCTTTTAGTAAATGCACGTCAAATCTTTGATGTTGAGAAGGTGGTATATGTTTTGAAGACTCAGAATCCTCAATCTCGGACTCTGCTAATTGTTACACTTACAGCTTATAGTGCATCTGCCATAGATATATCATTCAAGTTTGGTATAAAATGTTCTATCCCAAAAAGGAAAAAGGAAAAAAAAAAAAAAAGAAAGTAAAGAAGAAAGTTCAATACAATGTGCTACATATTTTCCGTGTACTCCTAGCTAAATTAATTACTGGTGGTAAACTAAAACTTGATGAAGATGCAATAACGAGTCCTGCCATTGGGGGATTACGAATTTCTGTTCTTGTCTTTCATCCCAGTGACCTAGTGATTTAT
This sequence comes from Pterocarpus macrocarpus, assembly GCA_031439585.1. Taxonomy (NCBI): domain Eukaryota; kingdom Viridiplantae; phylum Streptophyta; class Magnoliopsida; order Fabales; family Fabaceae; genus Pterocarpus; species Pterocarpus macrocarpus. The sequence continues at coordinate 49,854,108 of CM062514.1, forward strand.
AACATAGAATCCTAATTCATTCAACACCCCAGATCTTAAATGGGAGTGGCCTTGTCGGGCCTTGAGATGATCCATTCCTGAAGATGGCCCAGATGTCTCGGCATTAAGGATGTTTAATCGTTTTCTTAATTAAAAATGAGGTTCAATGGTTCGGCTCCAGGAGTCGTCTTTTTTGTACACTGTTTAGATGGATCGATAAGTCTTACTACTAAAATCTGTCCCATAGATTGACAATTTTATTTTTTATGGTCCAAATATGTATCAATCAACAGACAACAGCTCATTTCATAGGCACAATTTCGAACTCTTCTCCAAAGTAGCCATACCCTGGAGGCTGCAAACTAATGAACGTACGTACATGTAAAACAACAACCACGGGGACAAAAATTAATTTCCGTCGTTATTAACTTAAAGTCACTACTATTTTCTGGCTTTTTTGGAAACTTATTTGAATCATAATACAATAATAATTAGCACTGTAAATTACAAGGGATTTGTAATGTGTCAAATCTTAATAATAGGAAAAGGGCCCCTTTAGGAAAAATTCGACATAGCAATGTCACTTTGATGTGTGGGGGTACTCCATTTATTAGAGTTAAATGGATGACAATATATCTGCACGTGGCAAGAACAGCACGAATTGAACCACCTATGGTGCACCATACGTGCAGCACAGGCGTAACGCTGTTGACTCTGGTTTGGTGCCTGAGATGTTGGTGATGGTGATTCAATACAACATTACAACTGCTACCAGATTATGAATTTGGACAATCACTCCTTGGAAAATTGACAAATGTAGCTAGAAGACTAGTTTACTCAGTTACTTGTAAAGTCTAAAACTGAAGAAGAAACAAAGACAGAGATCATTGCACTTACTAGGAGTGGCAAATAATATATAGTAAAAGGGAAGATATCAAAGAAGGGTCCAAAAACCTAAATCATTGCTGGCTCTCACAATCTGGTTTTAAAGGCCGTCACATGCCTTGGTTTGTGACATAATCTCTGGAAAAGCTAATATAGAGGGTGGGGGTTCTTCAATCCATTTAACAAACTTGATAGGTTTTATATACTGAGTCATTTAGAACAGCACTCCCCAACAAATGAACTATGTTCTGATCAATTTAAGTAATTGATTAAAAGTCAAGTATGGATGTATTGGAACCCAATGACGATAGCACATGGATGATGGGTAGATAGTTAGTTAGTTAGTTCAATCTCAATCACCGTTGAGTTGGGAGTTGAAGCCAAAGAATTGAGAGCTTCAAATCAAATTCTTCAAAATGACATAGCATTTTAGTATCCTTGTGCGTAATCAAAATAAAAATGAGTCACAAGGAAGACTTAACGTAGCAAGGTGCCCCATCTTTGCTTGACAATAATATATAAAAAAATAGAAGTACATAAATGATAGACTAATACATTTTTAGTGCCATCATGCAACGTCACCATTTACATTAATAAAGCCCACCAACCAATCTTCCTGCCAAGCTGCAACGATTATCTTATATATATCATATAATATTATATATTAAATTGCAAAAGTAAGAGCGAAAATTGGAGACAATGCAATGAAAATGGTAATGGAACTGAAAAGCTGTGTGATCTTGAAAGCATACAAAGGATAAGGGATAAATGAACAGTGTAATATAGGTGAAAACCAGGGCCTGATTGAAGATTAGGATTAATTGAACAGTGTATCCAGCAAAACCAAAAGGAAAGTTGCGTGGCACAAAAGTGGGCGGTGACCCGTCGTATTTGTCTTGTACCCACTGGGACTCGCAGGGTGATCCATTTCCCTGGTGGGTCCTGGGTCAACCTTTATAAGTGTTATATGACTCATTGGGAAGTGGTGGGAAAAAAAAGGTACTGCTGATGAAGTGTTTGCATTTCAATCACACACACACTTGCATGCCTTCCTAGTCCTCCCCACCTTAATTTCCTCCGCTTCTCCACTTTCCCTCAATCTTTGGGAACTTGTGCTTGTTTTAGCAGTCAAAAGAACAGCCCTCCCTTAAAATCCCAGTTAAACTCTCCACTGTCTTCATTAAGGCACAAATTAACCAATTATGATAACAATTAGCGTTTCTGTCTCACCCGGGAATTCTGAGGCTGAGAGCACCTCAAACTCATTCCCATTCTCATCATCACCATCACTACTAACAACAACAACGTCCTCCTCCTCCAAGGTAAAGCGCAACCGTGACTCCAACAACAAGCACCCAGTGTACAGAGGGGTTCGCATGCGCAACTGGGGGAAATGGGTCTCGGAAATCCGGGAGCCGCGCAAGAAATCGCGCATATGGCTCGGCACGTTCACGACCCCTGAGATGGCGGCAAGGGCTCACGACGTGGCGGCACTCAGCATCAAGGGCGACTCCGCTATCCTCAACTTCCCGGACCTCGCAAACTCCCTCCCTCGCCCCGCTACCTTGGCGCCTCGCGACGTTCAAGCGGCAGCAGCAAAAGCAGCCCACATGGACAAGTTCGAACTGCCATCGTCATCATGGTCATCTTCGTCATCATCCTCGTCTTCGTCGTTGCCATTGTTGGCTTCTTCGGCTACGTTGTCGTCGTCTTCTTCATCCTCCCTGTCTTCGTTGGTTTCAGCAATGGACTTGTCCACCGGGTCCGAGGAGTTGAGCGAGATCATTGAGCTGCCGAGGCTGGAAACCGGCCACGAGTTTGGTAAGGAGTTTGTGTTCGTGGACTGCGAGGATGCATGGATGTATCAGCCGCCGCTATCGTGGCTGCAGGACGCAGAAGGAGATGGATGTGACGATGGCTATGCTGGTGATGAGATTGCAGTGCCCGAGGGTGGGAGTTTTCTGTGGGATTACTAAGTGCTCCGTTTGTGTTGTTTTTATTTTTTTGTTAAATGTATGTGTTATATCTCTATTTTCTATAAAGTTAAGCTGTTTTCTTTGGGGAAGCACACAAAGTTTGCTTGATCACGAAGTATTGAATTGATCGAATATAATGTAATAAATGGATGATAGGACACAAGATAGTCAAATTTGATTAAAAAGGATAAAAGGATTATTAAAATGCAGCGTTTAGATTAAGGAAACAGATGAACTTGATAAACTCACATAAAAAAAGGACTCGAAACTTCCATCAAAAAGGAATTTTAAACTCCCATAAAACCGAAATTCGGAATTCACGTGAAAGATATGTACTTCCTTAATTTAAACGCTACGTTTTAATAATCTTTCTATTTTCGTTAATCAAATTTAACTGCTTTACAACCTCACCATCCATTTATTGCATTATTATTCCATCAACTCAATACTTCGTAGTGAAGTAAACTCTATCTGGATCACCAGAACATTGGCCTAATTTTACTCTTTTTTTCCTTGTGTTGGACTTTCTCTGATCTAAGCACTTTGTGGTTTTTGGTCATGGGGCTATGACACCAGTCACACCGCCATCTCTGAGTTTCTGTTCTTTTCCTCGTCTGTTTGTCGTGTATTAACCTTCTTTTCTATGAACGAATTTGTACATGTTTAGTAATGAACGGTGGAAAAATTTCGTGAATTTCCTTGTTTTGGTGCAGTATATGTTGTGCCCTGCTTCCTAGAGTAGGCACTCAGCTTAGACTTCAGTGTAATGCAGGCTCAAGAAATCACAAGCTATGAGCCTATGTCTATGTTATTGCTTGCTTGAAGGAACACTATTGGTGAAAAGAATAAATCAGAAAAATAACATATTTGGGGAATCTTGATGATGTTGTTGACCATTAACTCTCTTCCAATTTGAGTTTATTGTTTCGTGCAGAGAATCTTGCGTTAAAAAAGGTTTGCTCGTGAGTATTCTTTTTTTTTTTTTTATATGTGAAGTATTCTAAAATTTTAATATAATAAATGTTTTGAAAAATTAAATTTTTATGTGAAATTTTATTTGTTCAAAATTTTGAATGAATTTCCTAAAGGAATTCATTAAAATGAAAAAAACGCGGAGGTTGAAAATGGTTCTTTGATAGTGCAGGGGCCCCTCTAAAATTAACAGATACTCTGGTGCAGATGGGTGGTCAAATCTTCATCGAAAGATTTGTATTTCTTTTAATGTGATTTAAGCTAACTTCGGTAACTAAATGCTTGATGTAGCTCACATGGTCAGCACGCAGGTTCTTGTCTTTGCCACGACCTTTGGATGTTGGGTTCGATCCTCACTTCCCTCACCTGCTGTAATTTTTTTATTTTTGGGTAACTTTCAATTATTTTATTTGTTTAAAATTTTATTTAATAATTGTTAACATTATATATACACTATAAAGAAAACGTTGCAATAATATACACATATTTCATTCTTTTAATTAATTTAATGTCTTTTTTGTGACAAAAGCTAAGATATTTAATATCGTATTCTTATTTTATTTTAACCATTAACCAACAATCATTATAATGTATATATAATTAATCAAATTGAATTTTGAGTCTTTAACTTTTTATATTGATAAATAAAATTTATATAAATTTATATTTGTAATGGGAGCGTTTCTCATTTTTTAAATATACAAAATCTTATTATATTAATACTTTCTAATTTATACATTGCAATTCATATCTAACTAGTTTTTAATATAATTTCTCATATATTATTTTTTTTTCAATATTTTCAAGTGGTAGTCCACAATCATCAAGCAAAATCATATCACAATTATAGTTTTTACTTTTATAATTATTTCATCTTAAATTAGTTATATATAAAGATGTATTCTGGAATATTTTACAAGTATATATGTGATTTTATCATATAATATTAAAAATTATTTATATTATTATATATACAAGCTTAAAAGCCTTACATAAAATATAATTAAATTAAATTGTATGAGAGTAGGATAAAAAATTAAATTTTTTTATATATATCTTATAAGGATTAAGTATATTAAATACAAACAAAATAATTTATAAATAGATATTATAGATATGTTTCACTTTAGTTTTAAGAATTTTTTTTTAATTATAATGTTAAAAAAAGAGATAAAGGTAGAAAAATAAACAATTTCTTTATTAAATTTTTACTTAAATAGTGCAATAATATGTCAGTAAGTATTAATTTTAATGATTAATATATACATTTTTTATCTCTTTCTAATGATGTGTTTTACAATGTGTATATTATCACAATTTTTTTTTAGTGTGTATATAACAATTGCCGCATACATGCCCCCAAAAAAAAAAAAATCAATTGCCAAATAGAAAATTGCGAAAAGAAAGGGAAAAAATGCTGCACGATAAGAGTTGAACGCAGGTCCTAAGCTTCATTGGGAAGACGAACACTACTTCCTCTTACCATCTGTGTTGCGACACGCATTTGTTTGATGGTACAACAAAAGTATTTAAAAAGATATATGGATCTTCACATGAAGATTTGACCGGCGTCTGCACTAGAGTATCCCCCTCTAAAATTTGGTGGGTTAATGCCCCAAAAAGCTTTGGGCTCTCCGTTGCAAGGGGCAGATGATTATTGGTCATAAGCCTGCGAGCAGTGCACAAAACAGGAGAAATGCACATACCCAAAAAAAAAAATATGAGAAATACTTGCATAGCTCAAGAGCACCATGTGACTGTACTCCCGACCAATTATGTAAATATATTTTACATGGGACCCACCACTAATATATAATCCCAAGTAAAATGCACTTATATGATTAATTGGAAACAACGTCACGTGATGCTTCCAGACCATACAAGAATTTCTCACAAAACATTGACAAATTATTTCTTCAAAGAAGAGACAGATGCATGTAGGTGGATTATTTAGATGGTGCCATATCAGCTGCTGCGTTGATGTAGCATCGCTGTAGTTGAGCTCAGCCGCCTCATAAATAAGAGTTATGTCATATGAACTCATATTTTTTTATTTTTGTGTCGATTCACTTTTATTTACTGTTAGATGGGATATAATACTTAGATCAAATAAAATTTATATTTTATCTATCATTGAAGGAGAGTAAATCAACATAGAAATTGAAAAACTGTGAGTTCAAATAATATTTCTCTTTCTAACAATGGAGTTTTGGTATCTTCTCTATATTTCTCTCTCTCTCTCTCTTTCTTTAATTCAATTATTTCCTCATTGTTTTACATCATGAAGTTGGCGCAAAATGCCTAAACACGATTATGTCAAAATTTGAATTTTTTTTTTGAAAATTTATGTAAAACTGAATATTGTATGAGAAAAAGTTAAATCATGGTTGTCGAAAAATGAATTCTCTCATGTTTATTTTTTTTACGTTATCATGTCATATAAAAGGGAGATAAACACATAAATTAGTTCTTATAAAATTACTTCTTTTCACATTGAATAAAAAATTAGATCTCATAAATTTTAAAAGGGTCCCAGAAACACTCAAGTGCTTGTGTCTGTTTCAGTTGAAGGATTGTAAACTGCTCCTAAATCTTATAAGTGACACTTATAATCTTTGCTACCTTTAGATAGTCTAATCTAGGGAATGAGCTCATCGCGTGACTGTCGTCACACAGTACCACTCGACAGGGAACTCACATATCTCTAAATTTGAGGGACTCATTTTGGTCAACTACCTCTAAAGTAGAGAGATTTCATAGTTTTCATATAATTGCCTTCACATGGAGGGATCTCATAACTACCTCCAAGTGAAGGGATATATCTTATTCGTTCACATACTGTTTGAATTCACATGCTTATGTGTATTTCTTTATTAAGAAAATATAGTTATATCACATGTACATATCATATGCTCATATATTCATGTATGAATATGTTTGATGTGCTTATGAGTATACTACATAATTCATATATTTGTGCCGACAATCCGGCAACATGACAGCTGAAATATAAAGGTTTCCCAAAATAGACAATAAAATAACAGCCGACTAGTCATAGAAATCATAAGCTCAACATGATACCAAAAAGAGTTCAAGTATAATCATCATAAATAATACGCCAACATGGCGTCATTCTGGTATGTAGTTGCATAAATGATCAATCCGTTTAGTCCTATATGGCTTTGGGGCCTCTAAGCCATATAATTCACAAGTTGTCTTACTTTTCTTAAAATCTACACAGAACTTTTAAATTGCACTAAAATTCTAATTTAATTCATTTTAACCTCAAATTTTAATAGAACACAGTCCTCTTAGTATACTTTTAAACCCCTTTAGTTTTACTAATTTTCAAGGTGTATAATTTAAGTTATTAAGGTTTTACTAAAAACTACCCTATTTCAAGACAGACTAACACACCTAAAATTAGAAAATCACTAAAAAATTCATCTTACATTCTTTTGCTCTAAAATTCTAACAGGATATACCTATATGAATCCTCTTTTAAATCCAAGGAGTTTTGTAACACCCTACCAATTTAATGTTATACTTAAGTCATAATATGAAATTAAGTAGATTGTATTACCATGTTGATACTCTGCTTACGTGTCATTTGTCATATCACTTCTTCTTCTTTTTTTTTATAAACAAAGAAGCAGATATTGTATATATGAACGTGTGACAGAGTTTAATATACCACCACAGAAAAGATAAGAATAAGTAATATATACCATCAACTGCATACATGCATATATATATATATATATATATATATATGTCGGAAGCCAACGCTTCAGTTTATATACAAATTTCAAAACAGGATACAAAAGTGGGGCCGGTGTACCAAAAATACATAAGGCCCGTGTCAGTCAAAACGATCCTATGGGATCCTCAGAGGACATTTCAAACCTACTGCTAAGTCTATGACCCAAAGCTACATACTGCCAAAAGAGGGTCATGCTGTACAATATCATCTACGGCTGACCTACTCAGTTAGATAGCCATTGGCCATGCTAGGCCCGGCTGGAGAGTAATCTACACTGGGTCCTGAGGAGGAGGATGATGAGCTGGTGGCCTTCGAAGGATCACTTTCGGAGCTAAGCGGAATATCGGGTATCACTTGCGGGGGTGACTCTGGTGCAGGAGATGCTGGAAGAGGGTGTGCCACGTGCAAAGGAACCGCAAAGTAAGGGGCAGCAATGTCGAGAGCAGGATGAAATAAAGGAACAACAAAATTCCTATCACTAAAAAGGTAAAGATGGAAAAAGCAAGAACCGGCTATATACAGTGAGCCCACTGCGGGATTATGGTGGAGCTGCAGGTCTGGAATCTCAATAAAGAGAGTGGCCATCGAGTCCATCGTCAGTGTCTGAGAATGATACAGAAATGCAAAACAAGGTGAGAATTTGAAGAAATTCTCAGTAGGGCTCACGTACGGTATTTAACTGACGTCACATTCATTCTCAGTTGCCTCGATTTTTATTTAATTATAAAAACATGGGATCAAACTGAACTATCTATATTCAATAAGTTTAAGAAAATATAAATTAGAGGCAAGGTTCAGTTTACTTAAGACTGACATAAGCGAGAATAGACTACTAACAGTAAAACACATAATAATGAGCAGAATAAATGAACATACAACAGTAAGTAAATATAACAGACAAACTGTAAACAACTTGTAATAACTATTCAATGTAATCATGCATTTAATGTAATCATAGAAAACTTATTTTTGAACCTTTCTTCATAAACTTTTCCATTACTTGGTCCCTTGAGAGTTCTTGGCCATTTTAGACTCTTGGGTAATAGTCTGCTTTTCAGGATCGAGCTCATTCCTATATAAGAATGTCGGGTTTACTTTCCCCAACCTCCCCACTGATCTATTTCCCTTAACTTTATTCCGGGACTGGCCCAAGTATTATGAACTTTCATCATAACATGGCCATTATGCTCATCATAACATAATCTTCATGAACTTTTCTTGAAAATGCACATGTATATTATAACTCATGCATCGACTTTACCGAAATTTCGACGGCATAACGGAACGTATCCACTTCCCCATGAATAGTGCCAGTACTCAGTATACCAACTTATCAAAGAAATCGTAGCATTCCATTCATAATTCAACATTAAACTCATAGGAACATTAGTCACATTAAGACAGGGTTACTGCCTCACAATCATTCAACCTGATTTTTGTAACTCAAGCCAAAATTTCTATTTAACTCATCTGGACCTAAATTTTGGATATATTAAAGTTTTATGTGTCTATTTTCTAATCTCTTTAGTCCCATCTAATTTTGATAAATATAGCTCAAGTTATTTAGATTTTATCCCAACCTGCCCTGCAGCTGGCCAGAATTACACACTCAAAAGTAAAATCCACTAAAAATCAAAAACTGATTTAAATTACACAAAATTGATCTCATATTAAATCTGACAGGACAACCTTTCATTTGCAAAAGTTTCATTCCATTTGCCTTAGTAGGGCTTGAGTTATAAGCCCCGAAATTTGACCTTCTGAACTACCCTATTTTGGCCTGGTTTGAACATAGGCAATTTTCTCGGACCACTGGGAGCAAACGGGACCTTATCTAACTCTGAAATTTTTATGGAATATTCTACTATATGAAAGCTTTCTAACAAAGTTAGTTTCATTCAATTCCAAATAGCATAGTGTGAGTTTTACCCTGAACAACCCAGTCTACCTAGAATCAAAATCAAAAACCTAGGTCGAACTTCCAAAATTCATATCTCTCTCAATACTAATCCAATGGCCTTATATGATATATTTATGGAAAGCCCTAAATGTATAGTTTCATCTAAAAATGGTTTCATCAAATTTAAATGGCGGTAGGCAGAGCCGTACACTCCACCGTATGGACTGCCGAGGGTTTTTGGTTCTCCAGCTACTCAGCTCTTCCTACTTTCATCCTTTCTTGCTTTCTAATCGATTTTAACATCACAAATAGCCAACAAACCAGCCAAATACCATCATAATCATTCAATTATCACATCAAGAATTGAGAAAATAAAGCCACCACCAGCCACCCATAATCAGAATAGTAAGACAAAAGTTAAACCTCTGCCTCTTGTTATGTGATTTGGCTTGATTTTGGAGCTTGGATGAATAAAACTTGGTTGAGCTTGATGGTTTGATGGAGTTGGGTGAGTGGAGAAGAGAAGAAGAGAGCTGAACCAAAGGGAGAAGAGGCGCAGAATTTGGCTGAAGGAAAGAAAGGAATATGTTGGTGGGGCTTTGAGGAGGTAGGTGTAATCTTGCCATGTGATTGGTTGAAAAACATAAGGCTGAAATTCAGCCAACCCTCTTCATTCTTTGTGGCCTTCTTTGCACCATTTTCATGGATTAAGTAGGGTTATACAGTGTAAAATCCTATCCGATAGTTTAAAATACGGTAATCTTACCGATTTCCTTTAAATCGGTAAATTGGTTTCAAGAAAATTTTTATGAAAACTTCTATACTTCTAACCTAATTCCCTCATATTTAAACTCAATTAATTGCTAATCAATTGATTCTAAATAAATATTTTGTCGAATTTTCATTAATCTTAATTATTCAATAAAAATCGAACAATTGGACGAAAAACGATAAGAAAATTCCGGTGGATGTTACATTACCACCCTCCTAAAAACAAATTTTGTCCTCAAAATTTAGTACCTGAGAATAATTTAGGATACTCTTTCCTCATGTCTGATTCCAGTTCCCAAGTGTAGTCTTTAGCATCTTCTTTTCTCCATACTACCTTTACTAACTTTACGGTTTTGTTTCGAAGTTGCCTGCTACTTCTGTCTATGATCTGTGCCGGTTTTACATGGAAGGTCAGGTCCTCTTTTAACTGTATTGATTTGGGTTCTAGAAAGTGTGTAGGGTCAGGTTGATATCTTCTAAGTTGAGAAACATGGAAAATATCGTGAAGATTTGACAAATGTGGAGGTAAAGTGTAACATCCCCAATTTTTGTCTAAGCTAATTAGCTCAGTGATCCTGGCTAATTAGAGAGGTTAACGATTAATTGAGGACTAATCGGCTAACCTCAATGAGCAAGAGCTTAGTGAATTGAGTTAAGTCAATAATTGAATCATAATGCACTAAATGGTTTAATTAAAACCTAATTATTCGAACCTCATTAATTCGTAACTTAGAAATGTAATTAAGCTAATCCAATCTTATTAATTAAGTACAAGACAGTTGTTCTACCTTACCAATTGAGATAGATTAATTCTAAACCCTAATTAAATAATTCATAAGATCAATTCTTTTAAGAGAAAAAACGTCTTAAAGATATAATTAACCGAAATCGGTTAAAGAGCAATTTAAACCAATTGAATTAATTAACATTTAGATAATTGTAACAATTATAAAGATGTAGAAACTTCCCTTTAATTATTGTTTGAAAGTTTGGTCAAAGCAAGAGCCATATCCAACCATCCATTTGCTTTCTCATCATACACCACTAGATCAAGAGTCCATGTTAGTAGATTCCTTGAGTCAAGACAAAAGATCTACTCTCCTCCATCAAGATTGTGATACTTGGAGTGATCACAACCATCCAATGCTAATCCTAGGATAGATCATGCTTTTAACCACTTGAAAAGAAACACTACAAGTCTTTACCCAAGTGCCAAGACTCAAAGAAAACACAACTCCCTCTTTTGCCCCAAGGTTTTTCCACTCTCTTGCTTGTAGTAAGAAGCAAAGTCACCTCACTCCTTTCCCTCATTTTTGCACCACTTCAGCCCCCTCTCTCTCCTCATTCCATTTTTCATTTCTCTCTTAAGACACACCAAGCTCTCACCTCTCTCTAAACCTCTCTTTGTTCTTTCTACTCTTCTTCTTGTTCTTTTTGTTTTTCCTACTCTAAGTCATCACTTTTCCACCACCATCACCCTCATCTTCTATCACCACCCTCACTAACTTATCAAGGATCACATTCTTTGGTCCTTGGTAGAGCAAAACAAACACTCATTTAGCCCCTTTTGCAAGCTCAAGGAGAAGGAGGCCATCTCCAACCATCTTCACCCTTCAAGCTTTCAAGAGAAACACATTTGGTAGTGACTCTAACCTTCTTCTTTTATGTGTTCTTCAAGCCCCTTAACTCCTAAGCTCTCCATAGCTAGGTGGTTCTAGGACTTGTTTCCAAGGCCTCATGGCCATACTTGTTGATATGATGAGTTTTGTGTGTTGTATCCTTCTCTTTGGCATGTGATTTTCGGTTGGTATGTCTATTGCTATTGAACCAAATTTTTAGAAGTTAAAACATTGAGTTAATACCAAGATCTCAAAGTATAAAAGTGGTTTAGAAGAGGAAAATGGTCACTTGAAGAAAAGACTTAATGTTCTTACAAGAAAACTCCTTGAAACCAAAGTCGTGAAAATCTGGAATTCTAGCAGTCTGTAAAATGTACGGTATAACTCACTCCAAAAAACTCAAAATGCAATAAAACTAATTTTCTGTGAAAATAGACTCAAAGAGCTTTTCATTCATATAAAATATGTGAGATTTGGCCTTCAAACGAGAGAGATATGAATTTTCAAAGTTTGCTGTTCCTAGATGGGTTTCTGTCCGAGCAGTGGGTAATAAAACGTGTATAACTCAAGTTATACAGAACATTTTTGAGTGGGACCAAGTTTGTTAGAAATTTAAGACATAGAGGAACATCCCCATAAAACAGTTTTGGCAGATTCCTTGTGAGGAGTTCACAGTAATGTTTAAAAGTCACTGACCCGAGATGAACTTTCAAGTCTGAACAGTCAGAATAAAATGTGTATAACTCAAGCTACAAAATGAATTTTTGAGTGGGGTTTCTTTTGTTTAAAAATAGACTCAGAAAGGTATAATCATACCAAAATTCGAAATAAAGAGTAAAAGATAAAATTATGGTGAATTTTTGAAGTTACTTGCAAGTAAAAGTAAAACTGGTTATGGTAAAATTTAAAGGTTAATGAGAAATAAGCTTTAAAACATTAAGACCCTCACATTAAGTATTGGAAAACCCTCACATCAAGTTTGTTAGAAATTTAAGACATAGAGGAACATCCCCATAAAACAGTTTTGGCAGATTCTTTGTGAGGAGTTCACAGTAATGTTTAAAAGTCAACGAGAGATGAACTTTCAAGTCTGAACAGTCAGAATAAAATGTGTATAACTCAAGCTACAAAATGAATTTTTGAGTGGGGTTTCTTTTGTTTAAAAATAGACTCAGAAAGGTATAATCATACCAAAATTCGAAATAAAGAGTAAAAGATAAAATTATGGTGAATTTTTGAAGTTACTGCCCCACCGTAAAAGTAAAACTGGTTATGGTAAAATTTAAAGGTTAATGAGAAATAAGCTTTAAAACATTAAGACCCTCACATTAAGTATTGGAAAACCCTCATAATTCAACTTAAAAGTTTCAAAAAGGATAATGGATGAAAGTGGCCCTATGCCCAATAAGAGAATTTATACAAGAGGTAACCTCAATTAAAAGCTTGCACTAAATTTACTAAGCTAAGCTCATAAAACTTTGCTTGAGAATATGCCTAATGTTTATGTGCAAGCATGATGCTATGATGATGATGAATAATGATGATGATATGATATGATGATGATGATTATGATATGATATGATGATGATCATGATGATGATGATGTGATATGATGATGATTATGATAGTGATACGATGATGATAAGAATGACAATGATATGATGACGATATGATAATGAATGATAATGATATGCATATGATATGTTGATGACATGATGCTTAATACTATACATGAAAGGATTAATAAATATGAACACCCCGGGGACGGCGATACGTAACGCCCAGAGGTGACTAATAAAGGAACCACATTTGGGGACGGCGATACGTAACGCCTAAATGTGGAAGAGAATTAGAATAACTTTGCATCATAAGCTTTAATAAGAAAAAGATGAACTAAGGTATGATCCTTCAAAAGGGAAGGTGACCTAATTTAAGCTCCCCTCACCCACGACTCACATGAGCCATGACATGACCCAGCTAGTGTGAGTATAGGGGATAGGTCTTACATGAGGCATGGCATGACCCAGCTAGTGTAAGTACTGAAATTCTATGGTGGCGACGGCCACGGTATGAGCTCATTACCACTTATGTTTAGTGGGTGAAAAGATAAAGTCAAGTTAAGAAAAGAAAAAGGGACTTCGGTCCAAACCCTAGAAAGGGAAAGAAGTTAAGAGAAATCTTATAGCATGGACATGCATGTTTTATGTAATTATATTTGTGCTTATGTATGTTATGATATAAATGATTAGAGATTATGTTAAAATTGAATCCGCTTCGGATATTCATGTTTTCGAAAACCTTAGAACGGAACCTTATGAATGCTCACTATTTTCATTAATAAAACTGAAGTGGTTGGGACGATGACGATGACACTTTCGTGTCGGGTTCGAGTCCTACTGAGAAATTCCATTTCTCACCCTAGTTATTCTTCCGCATCGTCACCAGATCTCGATGGCACATCTGGTGGAGTGGAGCATGGATCCCCCACATTGTGAGCGGACGTGTGACGTAGGATGCAAGACGCAGCTGTTTTGGGACTTGTAGCGACCATCGCTCTGCACCTTCACATATTTCTTTTTAAGTTGGGCTTTGTCATTTAAATTTGTACTTAGTATCTAGTATTTGGATCATGGCCCGATCATGAGCCTCTTTCGTTGTAATGCTGATATGTATGTGTATATATATATATTATAAACCCATGTGAATGTAATGGTTAGTTATTCAATGCAATGTATTTGTGAATTATTATTTGTTTACCTTTCTCATGTTTTACAAATTTGGGGTATATATTTTATGCGACACGCTCTTTCTCTATCTAGCTTCTCGCTCAAGGCTTTACTTTTCAAAACGCTGCAAAGCGACGATGTATTTCAAAAAAAAAAAAAAGAGAAGAAATCTTATTGTATTTTCCGCGTAACTTAATTTCAAGTGAAGTTTAGTTTTCCACGAGCATAAGTAACAACTAATGAAATGCTGCAATACGACTTAAGCATAGTATGGGTTTATTAGGGTGTTACATAAAGCGATTCGGTATGCAGCTAATTCGATTCGTTTCAAGATTTGGAAGGGACCAATAAAGTGAGGATTTAACTTCTTGACCTTAACGGCTCTACCTATCCCCGTTGTAGGTGTAACCTTCAGAAATACGTGGTCTCCTTCTTGAGATTCCAGAGGTTTCCTCCTGGTATCCGCGTAACTCTTCTGACAGCTTTGAGCGGCAAGCATCTTACTTCATATTTTCTTGATCTGCTCAGTGGTCTGCTCAACTAAATCAGGCCCTAATAGAGTTGATTCTCCTGTTTCATACCAACATAGGGAAGATTGGCACTTCCATCCATACAGCGCTTCGTAAGGAGCCATGCCAATGCTGGCGTGATAGCTACCGTTGTATGCAAATTTGGCTAGCGGTAAGTATTGATCCCAATTCCCCCGTTGCTCCATTATATAAGCTCGTAACATATCTTCTAAGGTTTGAATTGTCCTTTCTGTTTGACCATCCTTTTGCGGATGATATGCAGTGCTTAGGCACAATTTACCACCAAATGCCTTTTGTAAGGCTCCCCAAAACTATGAGGTAAACCTCGGGTCTCGATCAAAGATAATGGTTGAAGGGGTCCCATGCAATCATATAATCTCTTGGATGTATAGCTGAGCTAATTTTTCCAATGGATAATTTGCTTGAATGGGTAAAAAGTGAGCAGATTTGGTTAATCTATCCACAATGACCCATATGGCATCATATCCTGTTGGTGTTCTTGGTAATCCCATTACAAAATCCATGAAGATACTCTCCCACTTCCACTCAGGGATTTCCAAGGGTTGTAACATACCGGAGGGTTTCTGATGTTTCGCTTTCACCTTTTGATAGGTCAAGCACTTGCTCACGAAGCTTGCTATGTCTGACTTCATGCCTAGCCACCAAAACATTTTCTTGAGATCTTGATACATTTTAGTAATGCCAGGATGTATGGCAAATTCACCCTTATGTGCTTCTTCCAAGATTCTTCTTCGGAGATCACTCCCCTTGGGTACACAAACCCTGTCATGACATCGCCATATGCCCTCTTTATCTTGAGCAAAACCCATTAATTTCCTTGATTGCACAAGATGAATTGTATGTTGAAAATTAGCATCCTGCTGCTGGGCTTGCCGAATTGTTCCTTAGAGCTACTGGTTATCTTAATTTGGTGTAACTGAAGGGCCTTGGGAGTTATAAGGATTCCCAAATTAAGATTTCAGAAGCTCTCAATAAGCTCTATCTCCTTAATCATCATCCAGGCTATGGTCAACGATTTCCTGCTCAAAGTATCCGCCAAAATGTTTGCCTTACCTGAGTGGTATTTCAATTCAAATTCGTAGTCTTAAGAAGTTCCATCCACCTCCGCTGCCTCATATTTAATTCCTTCTGATCAAAGAGGTACTTCAAACTCTTATGATCAGAAAAGATCTCGAACCTCACTCCATACAGGTGATGTCTCCATATTTTTAAGGCAAATACTACTGCAGCTAATTCAAGATCGTGCATAGGATAATTCCTTTCATGTGGCTTTAATTGCCTGGAGGCATATGCGACCACATTTCTAGTTTGCATCAACACACACCCTAATCCTTGTTTAGAAGCATCACAATAGACCTCAAATGGTCCACGAGGGTCTGGCAAGGCTAACACTGGTGTCGTAGGCAACATTCTCTTCAAGTCTTGAAAACTCTGTTCGCACTCCGGCGTCCATTCAAATGGAACATTCTTCCTAGTTAGCTTGGTCAAGGGCAATGCTATTCGAGAAAAATCCTTAATGAATTCTTTGGTAATATCCAATAAGCTCGAGAAAACTCGACTTGATGGCGTGGTCGGCCTTTCCCAATTTAGTACTATTTTTACTTTGCTGGGGTCTATGGAGATTCCTTTGTAGGATACTACATGGCCGAGAAACTTTACTTCTTTCATCCAAAATTCACATTTGGATAACTTAGCGTAAAGTTTCCTTTCTCTTAAAATTTGCAGAATAAGCCGCAAATGTTCCGCATGCTCTCGCTCCGTCTTCGAGTGGACAAGTATGTCGTCGGTGAAAACCACTACAAAATTGTCCAGATATGGGCGGAATATTCGATTCATGTAATCCATGAATACTGCTAGTTCGTTGGTCAGTCCAAATGACATCATGGTATACTCATAGTGCTCGTAACAAGTTCGAAAAGCTGTCTTAGGGATATCCTATTCTTGAACTCGAATTTGATGATATCCGGAACGTAAGGTGATCTTGGAAAATACCGTTGCACCTTGTAGTTGGTCCATGAGGTCATTAATCCTTGGCAGTGGATATTTGTTCTTAATCGTCAATTTATTCAGCTGTCTATAATCCATGCATAGGCGCATGCTCCCATCCTTCTTTTTTATCAACAAGACTAGAGCTCCCCAGGGCGATGCACTTGGCCGTATGCATCCTTTTTCCAAAAGCTCTTCGATCTGTCTCTTTAGTTCTATCAGCTCCAAAGGTGACATTCGATACGGAGCTATAGATATTGGTCCCACACCTGGAACCAACTCGATGGTGAACTCAATTTCTCTTTCAAGAGGGAATTCAGGA
The DNA here is from genome assembly GCA_031439585.1 of Pterocarpus macrocarpus. NCBI lineage: Eukaryota > Viridiplantae > Streptophyta > Magnoliopsida > Fabales > Fabaceae > Pterocarpus > Pterocarpus macrocarpus. Next base: position 49,871,558 of record CM062514.1, read on the forward strand.
ATATCTTCTGGAATAATATCAAGATATTCCTTAACAACTGGGATTTCCTCTAGTTTCTGTTCAACTTTCGTCACATTAGCTGATAAGAGGACGTATCCTTGACTCTTCGACCCACTATAGTTTACTAATAAAGAGTTCAGATAGAAGAGTGTTAAGGCTTGGGATTTAGAAGATGAGACAGAGGGGAATACCACCGTCTTATCAGAGCAATTGAGCATGACTCGATTGGCGGAAAGCCAGTCCATGCCTAGAATTATATCAAGGCCAGACAGAGGAAGACAAATCAAATTAGCTGAAAAAGTTCTACCCTCAATTTGAAGAGGAACATTGATGCAAATTTTACTAGTAGATCATAAGGCAATTTAGAAATTGGTAATCACAAAACAGCCACACAGTCATGAGAAATAAAAGAGTGGGAGGCACCCGAATCATAAAGTACAGTTAGAGTCTCACCATCCACTTCATAGGTACCTTGGATTAGTCCCTCAGACTTGTCAGCTTCTTCTGCATTCATCGTAAAAACCCGTCCTTGATGTTATGGTTGAGACGGCTGTGGTGGATTCCTGGTTGGACACTCATAAATTTTGTGGCCTGGCTTGCCACATCATAGCAGACATTCTGGCCTGCCAAACATGGCTGATCACCATGATTCTTACCACATTTTGTGCAAGTTGGATTCGGAAGAGGCCTTTGAGGCTGCTTACCTTTGTTGCATATTAGCGGGAATCTCCTTTGCTGTTGTAAGTTGGGCTTGAATCTTGGGCCCCGCGGGGCCAACCCCTTCCTGAAACTACCACCAGATGCCTTGGCTGCTGCTAGTTTCAAGTTGCAATCTTCCACAAGTCGGCATTTATTTACCAACGTGGGGAAATCTCTAATCTCCATTGGCCCTATTGCGGTAAGAATATCTTCTCGTAACCCTCCTTCGAATTTGACGCACTTCTACGCTTCATTTGGGTTCCTCTGGTAAATTATAGAAAATTTACATAGCTCTTCAAACCAGGCAATATATTTAGATATCGTCCGATTTCCTTGACGAAGCTGCATAAATTCGAGTTCTTGGCATTTCGAACGAAAGCAGGAAAGTACTTTTAGTAAAATACATCCCTAAACACCATCCAGGTGACTGCCGTTTGAGACTCTTCGAATAATTTTCGAACACCATTCCACCAAAACTCTGCGTCTGCTTCGAGCATATAGGTGGCAAAGGTTACCTTCTGATGATCTGAGCAATCCAGGATAGAGAAAATTTCCTCCATAGCTTTGATCCATTCGTCAGCTTTATCAGGATCATACGCCCTTCGAAAGCTGGGCGGATTTGCCTTCTTGAACTTAGCAAACTTAATGTAGTCCAGGTCAACTCCTGGGCCATGTGGGTTTCCTCCATAGCTTGCTGCCTAATTGATCCATCATTTGGTGAGCTGCTGTGGCCTGTTCTCCCATCGCATGAGCCATTTCTTGTATTGTGTCCATGAAGTCAGCGGGATCCCCTTGAGCAGATTCTGTACGTGGTCTACCTTGCCTTCCAAAAGCCATTAAGTTCTGAGCACACAAAACAAAAGTTATTGAGTTGATCAGGCTCAACACTAAGTCTAATGTGCTAGTAAATAACAGCTCACACGGTCAGGCACTTTTTATACATGCGCATCTATATCTCGACTGTACAGGCAAGATCTAGTGCATATCATCAGCTAAAAATACAGAATATGCGCGAAGCATAGTTAGTCCAATCCTCAGGCCTTAGCTAGGACGAATTGCTCTGATACAAAAAATGTAACACCCTACCAATTTAATGTTATGCTTAAGTCATAGCATGAAATTAAGTAGATTGTGTTACCGTGTCGATACTCTACTTACATGTCGTTTGTCATATCACTTCTTTTTTTTTTTATAAACAGAAGAAACGGAGCGCTGTATATAACAAATGCGATAGAGTTTAATATATCACCACAGAAAAGATAAGAATAAGTAATATATACCATCAACTGCATACGTGCATATATATATATGTCGGAAGCCAATTCTTCAATTTGTATACAAATTTCAAAACAGGATATAGAAGTAAGGCCAGTGTACCAAAAAGACATAAGACCTGTGTCAGTCAAAATGATCCTATGGGGTCCTCAAAGGACATTTCAAACCTACTGCTACGTCTATGACCCAAAGTTGCATATTGCCAAAAGAGGGCCATGCTGTACAATATCATCTGCAGCAGACCTATTCAGTCAGATAGCCATTGGCCATGTCAGGCCCGGTTAGAGAGTAGTTTGCATTGGGTCCTGAGGAGGAGGATGATGGGCTAGTGGCCTCTAAAGGATCACTCTCGGAGCTAAGCGGAATGTCGGGTACCACTTGCGGGGGTGACTCTGGCGCGCAGGGTCAGCAGGAGTTGTAAGTGTTGCGGGTGCGGGAGGTGTAACACCCTTTATTATATAAGCCATGCTCGAGTCATGGAGTTATATTAAAAGGTTGTCACTATGCTAAGAAACCTTTAAAATATGGAAAATATAATACATGGCCCTTTAACTGCTTACTTTATTATTGACTAATAGTCTCTGATACATAGACAATGAAATAATTACACTTTAAAGGAAATTGTGATTGACACAATACACAGCGTTTACTTCCGACTAGTTGTTAGCTAGCTTCAATAGTCTTTTGGTTTGGCTTACGCCCGATTCTTGCTCAATGAATGGCCTTGTACTCTGCCTCGCACTTGATTTCCAACTTGGGTGCTGGAATATTTACAGAAAAGAGAAACATACATGTAGGCAGTGAGAACCTAAGGTTCTCAGTAGGTAAACTCAAACCAATCTTACAGTGCCATCATAAACATTCCAGCCGCTTCAGTTTATTATGAAAATATGAGCACATATAGACAAATAGTGGTTTAATTTTAAGTTGAAAACACCTTTTTCGAAGCGGGTTATATTTTAACAACCACTTGCCATATCATATGATAGACATAGAAATATGGATAGTATAATATGCTTCAACAAGGATCATAATAGCATTATGACTTAACTAGATAATTGAAGATGCACATATAGATGCGTATACTTGAATGTATGCAAGTGCACTTGACTTAATTTATCTCTTCTTTAACTTGCAACTTAACCTTGCCATTCTGTACTTGGTCCCCCGGAGGTGAATGGTCTCTTTCACCCCTGGGTGATAGCCTACTTTTCAGGTCCGAGCTCATATCTATACATGAGTGACGGGTTTACTTTCCCCGACTCTCACACCGGTCTATTCCCCTTAAATCTGGTCGAGGGCTGGCCCAAGTCTTGACAAGATGTCATTTGTCCCACGCTAGCTGGGTCTATGCCATGCCTCACGTGGTAGCTTGGTACGTCTTTCTTGCAAATTCTCATAAATCTTATTCTTCTTTGGACATGATTATACATGCATATGCTACATGTATTCATTCATATACTTCATATTATACTTAAATCATTCTTGCATATATGAATCTAATGAACATAACATATAAATGTTCATAACAGTCACATAATTCACATATTTACAGGAATTTCGTGACATATGAATCGAGTCTACTTCCCCATGAATAGTGCCAGGCAACCAATACAAATGTACAAACTTGCAATTCAATATAGACCAGCAAATATATATATATTTATAGCATCATTCATCAATTTCAATTCAAGCACCAATGGGTTTTTGGTTTATTCTCTCCTGTTCTGCCCGAGTTTGGTATACTTCACCCTTATTGCAATTCAACTCATTTGAATCTAATTTTTTGATATGTCATAGCATTATGTGTCTAGTTTCTAACCCTTTTGGTCTCATCTCATTTTGATTTGTATAACTCAACCTATAAATATTTTAGCTCAGCATGCCTTGTTCTTAGCTAGCATCGGGTTCTTATAAAAGAAAATTCACTAAAAATAGAAAACTAAGTGAAATCATACGAATTTTATATCAAATTAAAGCTTTCAAATGAACTAAGTTTCATGTCATTTGCCTAAGCATATTTTGAATTATGAGTTCCGAAACTTGACCCTACTGGACTACCTTGTTCCAACCTGGGTTAAACTTAAGTCAACTTCATTGGTGTGCTGGGAACAAATGACAACGAATCTGATTCTGAAATTTTTATGGGATGTTCTATTATATATTATCTTTCAACCAACTATTATTTCACTCAATTTGGAGTTGTATAGGATGAGTTATACCCTTCTCAACTCATACTGCCTGGCTAAGAATCCAGATTTCTAGGTTAAATTTCAAAAATTCATAACTAATTCAATACTAATCTAATGGACTGATATTTTATATGTATGGAAAGCTCTGGATGTCTAGTTTCATATAAAAATAGTTTCATCAAATTTAATCAGGTTGTAGGTGAAGCCGTACACTATACCGTACGGACCGTCGAGGGGAAAACCCTAACAGTTTCTTGAATTCTTCTTGGATTCATATTCTTCTCTAATCAATCCATCCAATCTTCCATTCAAACTCACATATACACCTTAAACCAACATTAATTCATCATCCCCACCCATCACAACATCAGAATCATGGATGAATAAGGGACTCTAGGCAGCCCCAATTCAAAGAAAATAAGGAGAAAGTTGAGATTCCTACCTTGGTGGTGTGAAATCTTGATGGAACTTGATCTTGGAGTGAAGTTGATGGTTGGGGCTTGAGCTTGGGGATGAGAGGAAGTGGAAGAAGATGAAGGAAAGTGGGAAAATGAGGGTTGGTCTGCACCTCTTATGGGGAGGCTGAAAATATAAAGGGGGAAGGAAGAAAAAAAATGAAAACTTATGAAGGAAGTTGGCTCTTGATTGGCGGATTTCAACCCTCATTCAAACTTGGCTTGGCTTCCCTCTATTATGGCTGATTTGTGCGCCACTTGTGAGGAGTGTTGGCTGAATCTTGGCCATCCATCCTAGGGTTTTCATAGTATAATTTCTATTGGTCTGGTTTCGGTAGTTTAAAATACCGAAATCTTACCGATTTCCTTTAAATCGGTAAACCGGTTTTAAAAAAATCCTATGAAGTTTCCTATGGTTCTAATCTAATTCCATTGTACCTAATCATTCTAAACCACACTCAATTGGCTTTAAGTGAATGCTTAATCGAATCCTAATTAATCCCAATTATCCGATGAAAATCGAAAACTCGATTAATAACGATAGAATTTTTCGGACGTTACACTCTCCACTCACTTGGCGGCCAATTGGCGCCATCCATTAGGGTAGAAATGGCTAAATTGTCAGCCACTCAAACTAGTGAAATTCTACTGATTCGGTTCTGGCAGTTTAAAGTACCGAATCTTCGGCGATTTTCTTCAAATTGGCAAAACTTTACTAAATGACTTTGAGAGAATTTCTATATCTCTATCCTAATTGTTTCTAAGCCTCATCCCTCTAATTAATATCTAATTAACTCCTAATTAATATTTAATTAACTCCTAATTGTTCTTACATAACTATTGAAACCAAATAAACAGATTAACGGTGTAAATTAGACATTTTCACAAATTCGGAGCCTTTTTGTTTTCTGTTTTCTATAACTAATGGCATTTCGGTAATTTTGAGCAAGTCCAGGGGCACCCCACGTCATTTCACACCCGACTGCTTCCATGGCCCAATCGGCAGAGATTTAAACTTCTACGGTTTCACCACGTGATTCTGCTCCGTTTAAAACCCCATTCTGCTAATCCTATAGATGTGGGAACATAAAGGTCATTTTATGAAAGTTCTAAGGTTATTGTGAAAATAAGTTTTTGGGGTCAAATCAAAATTTCTAAAATTTCAGGGTATCACTGCGATTAACAAAAGTTTGCAAGGGCACTTTTGTCATTTCCTAATTTTAAACATATGGTAGTGCCATATTCTCAATGGCAGTCTTACACTACCATATAATTCCAAGTGTGAGGATCGTCATGACATAGCGCTGCCAGAGAAATTCTCACACTACCTAAGGGAAATAATTCAAAGTTCCCATTACATTCTATTTACGAAAGTGGGGATGTTACAGGAGGTGCTGGAGGAGGGTGTGCCACGTGCAAAGGAACCGCAAAGTAAGGGGCAGCAGGGTCGAAAGCAGGAAGAAATAAAGGAACAACAAAATTCCTATCACTAAAATGGTAAAGACGGAAATGGCAAGAACCAGCTTTATACAGTGAGCCCGCTGCGGGATCGTGGCGGAGTTGCAGGTCTGGAATCTCAATAAACAGAGTGGCCGTTTAGTCCATCGTCAACGTCTGAGAATGATACGGAAATGTAAAACGAGGTGAGAACTTGAAGAAATTCTCAGTAAGGCTCGCGTACGGTATTTAACTCACGTCACATTCATTCTCAGTTCTCTCGATTTTTATTTAATTATAAAAAAATGGGATCAAACTGAGCTATCCATATTCAATAAGTTTAAGAAAACGTTTGGTCCGAGGCAAGGTTCAGTTTTACTTAAGACAGCATAAGAAACAGAGTAGACTACTAACAATAAAACATAGAATAATGAGCAGAATAAATAAACATACAGTAGTAAGCAAATATAACAGAAAAACTGTAAACAACTTCTAATGACTGTTCAATGTAATCATGCATTTAATGTAATCATGCAAAACTTATTCTTGAACCTTTCTTTATAAACTTTTCCATCACTTGGTCCCCTGAGAGTTCTTGGCTATTTTAGACTCCTGGGTAATTGTCTGCTTTTCAGGATCAAGCTCATTCCTATACAGGAATGCCGGGTTTACTTTCCCCGACCTACCCACCAATCTATTCCCCTTAACTTTATTCCGGGGCTGGCCAAGTATTATGGACTTTCATCATAACATAGCCATTATGCTCATCATGACATAATCTTCATGAATTTTTCTTGAAAATGCACATGTATCTTATAACTCATGCATCGACTTTACCGAAATTTCGGCAGCATAACGGAATGTGTCCGCTTCTCCATGAATAGTGGTAGTACTCAGTATACCAACTTATCAAAGAAATCATAGCAATCCATTCATAATTCAACATTAAACTCATAGGAACATTAGTCAAAATAAGACAGGGTTACTGCCTTAGCACAATCATTCAACCCAATTTTTGTAACTCAAGCCAAAATTTCTATTTAACTCATCTGGACCTGAATTTTGGATATGTTAAAGTGTTATGTGTCTATTTTCTAACCTCTTTGTTCCCCTTTAATTTTGATAAATATAGCTCAAGTTACTTAGGTTTTATCCCGGCCTGCCCTGCAGTTAGCCAAAATTACACACTTAAAAGTAAAAATCCACTACAAATAGAAAACTAATTTAAATCATACAACATTGGTCTCATATTAAATAGGACAACCTTTTATTTACAAAAAGTTCCATTCCATTTGCCTTAGTAAGGCTCAAGTTATAAGCCCCGAAATTTGACCTTCCTGAACTGTCCTGTTTTGGCCCGGTTTGGACATATGGCAATTTTCTCGGACTACTGGGAGCAAACGGGACCTTATCTAACTTTGAAAATTTTATGGGATATTCTCGTATGTATAAGCTTTCTAACAAAGTTAGTTTTATTCAATTCCAAGTAGTATAGGGCGAGGTTTACCATGAAGAACTGAGTCTGCCTAGAATCAAAATAAAAAACCTAGGTCGAACTTCCAAAATTCATATCTCTCTCAATACTAATCCAATGGCCTTGTATGATATATTTATGGAAAGCCCTAAATGTATAGTTTCATCTAAAAATGGTTTCATCAAATTTAAATGGCGGTAGGTGGAGCCGTACAGACTGCTGAGGGTTTTTGGTTCTCCAGCTACTCAGCTCTTCTTACTTTCATCCTCTCTTGCTTCCTAATCGATTTTAACATCACACATAGCCAACAAACCAGCCAAATACCATCATAATCATTCAATCATCACATCAAGAATTGAGAAAATAAAGCCACCACCAACCACCCATAATCCGAATAGCAAGACAAAAGTTAAACCTCTACCTCTTGTTATGTGATTTGGCTTGATTTTGGAGCTTGGATGAATAAAACTTGGTTGAGCTTGATGGTTTGATGGAGTTGGGTGAGTGAAGAAGAGAAGAAGAGAGCTGAAGCAAAGGGAGAAGAGGTACAGAATTTGGTTGAAGGAAAGAAAGGAATATGTTGGTGGGGCTTTGAGGAGGTACATGTAATCTTGCCATGTGATTAGTTGAAAAACATAAGGCTGAAATTCAGCCAACCCTCTTCATTCTTTGTGACCTTCTTTGCACCATTTTCATGGATTAAGTGGCTGAGTTCTCAACCACTTAATGTAGGGTTATAAGGTGTAAAATCCTATTGGTTCGGTTCTAATAGTTTAAAATACCATAATCTTACCGATTTCCTTTAAATCAGTAAATCGGTTTCAAGAAAACTTTTATGAAAACTTCTATACTTCTAACCTAATTTCCTCATATCTAAACTCAATTAATTGCTAATCAATTGATCCTAAATAAATATTTAGTTGAATTTTCATTAATCTTAATTATTCGATAAAAGCCGAACAATTGGATGAAAAACGATAAGAGAATTCCGGTGGATATTACAAGTTTCACTCTATTTCAATAGGTAGAGCTCGAGATATGAGCTCCACATTAGAGCTGCACTATTTCAACTCGAATAGAGCATACAACTTCAAGGATTTTATAGGCAACAATTGTAACACCCTAATAAACCCATACTACGCTTAAGTCGTATTACGGCGTTTTATTAGTTGTTACTTATGCTCGTGGGAAACTAAACTAAACTTTGCTTGAAATTAAATTACGCGGAAAATATGGTAAAATTTTTTTTTTCTTTGAAATACGTCGTCACTTTTGGAAGGTAAAGCCTTGCGCGAGAAGATAGAAATAAACGAGCGTATAGCTAAGATTTCAGTATAAATTGAAGGAACAATGGATAAATTAAAATACCATGCATTCAAATTACTACAACAACCACATAATTATAATTAGTCTCATAATATCCAACGAATACATAAAAAGGGAACTCATGGTCATGCCATGGCCAAAAATCAAGGGTACATAAATCTGATACAAAATGAAATACAACAGATAAGGAGCACTAATGAAATAGGCCCACGTAGACATATGCTGGCTTCTCTGCCCCTTCCACGCCCTTCAATCGAATGGACTCAGGTCCTCGAGTGCCTGGTTCCCCTCGCTCCTCGGCCTCGGGGAACGTGAGGAGTGCGGATGATACGGGGGTGTCGACTGATCACCTCCACGCGACGAATACGACGGCCAGGCGTATAGCTGGCGACTGAAGAACGTGCCTCGGAGGGATCCTCCTCGGACTCGGCAGGGCGATACTCGGGGAGCGGCGGCGAAGCGGCTGCTGCCCTAGGAGTAGCTGTCGAACTCACTTCGATCACCGGGACCTCTGGCAGTGGCACGGGCTCGGCTACGGGTAGACCCGGAGACATTGGCTCCATCTCGATCTCCGGCGATGGCTCAAAGCGGAAGTCCCAAGGACCCAGCGGCGGTCCAAGGTGCGCCGATGATACGTCTACAGGGGCAGGCGGGATCTCTGGCTCCTCCTGCTCAAAAACTCGACTCGGGTAGAAATACGTGCGGACTATTGTGGTGGTCGTGGCCACAATAGCATGGGCGTCCTCATCATAGGCCCACTCATGGTGGGGAGGCTCCATGCTCCATGCCACGGGGCATGCCATGAGTATCTGGTGACGAGACGGGAAAACAACTAGGGTGAGAAATAAGATTTCTCAGTAGGACTCGGCCCTAACACGTAAGTGTCATCGTCATCGTCCCAGCCACTTCGGTTTTATAAATAAAAACAGTGAACATGCATCAAATTCAATTCTTGGATTTTCGAAAACATGAGTATCCGAAGCGGATTCAATTTATAACATACCTTCTAATCATTTGTATCATAATAATCATAAGCACAAGTGTAATCGTATAAAACATTGCATGTCCAAGCTAGAAGATTCTCTTAACTTCTTTCCCTTTCTAGGGTTTTGGACTGAAGTCCCTTTTCTTTTCTTAACTTGACTTTATCTTTTCACCCACTAAACATAAGTGGTAATGAGCTCATACCGTGGCCGTCGCCACCATAGAATTTCGGTACTTACACTAGCTGGGTCATGCCATGCCTCATGTAAGACCTATCCCCTATACTCACACTAGCTGGGTCATGCCATGCCTCATGTGAGTCGTGGGTGAGGGGAAACTTAAATTAGGTTACCTTCCCTTTTGAAGGATCACTTACTTGAATTAAACTTCTTCTTATTTAAGCATTATGATGCAAAATATTTCTAAGTCCATAATTCTTACAAAATTTCGACAGCATAACAGTTAGACCGAAGCTTCCCAAAATTTTGCCAAACAGAGAAACCAATATCATAGTATCATCAAGCATCATATCATATCATCATCATCATATCATTATCATAACATCATCATATCATCATGATCATTATCATAACATCATGCTTGCACATAAACATAGGCATATTCTCAAGCAACATTTTATGAGCTTAGCTTAATAAATTGGGTGCAAGCTTTTAATTGAGGTTGTCTCTTGTGTAAACTTCTTTTATTGGGTATAATGCCAATTTTGTCTAATGTCCTTTTTGATACTTTTTAAGTTGAATTATGAGGGTTTTCTAATGCTTAATGTAAGGGTATTGAGGTTTTAGAGCTTATTTCTCCCTTGTTCTTTAACTTTTACCATAATCAGTTTTACTTTTATAGTGGGGCAGTAACTTTGAAAATTCACCAAAATTTCATATTTTACTCTTTTATTTCGAATTTTTGTGTGGATATACTTCTCTGATTCTATTTTTAAACAAAAGAAACCCCACTTAAAAATTCATTTTGTAGCTTGAGTTATGCACATTTTTTTCTGACTGTTCAGGATTGAAAGTTCGTCTCGGGTCAGTGGCTTGTCCACTTCACTGGGAGTTTCTCACATGGAATCTGACAAAACTGTTTTATGGGAGTGTTCCTATATGTCTTAGCTTTCTAAAAAACTTGGTCCCACTCAAAAATGTTATGTATAACTTGAGTTATGCATGGTTTATTATCTACTGCCCGGACAGAAACTCATCCAGGAACAGCAAACTTTGAAAAATCATATCTCTCTAGTTTTAAGGCCAAATCTCACATATTTTATATGTATGGAAAGCTCTTTGAGTCTACTTTCACAGAAAATTAGTTTCGTTGCATTTTGAGTTTTTCAGAAATAAACATACCGCACGCTTTACAGACTGCCAGAATTCCAGATTCACTAGTTTTTAAGTTTTTCACTTCAAGCTTATGGAGAAATTGTTATATCATTTCAAATCACCATTTTCATGTTTTAACTCATCATCATACTCAAAGTTTTAGTCACCAAATCAGTATTTTGAACCAAAATAAAGCATGATACACAAAAACCACCATACTACCAAATCTCTTTTCAAAACAACATTTTCATCAAGGCAAGAACACTCATAAGGCAAGATGTGGTCATGAGACCTTGAAGCAAGTCCTAAAACCACCTAGCTATAAAGAGCATAGGAGATTCTAGAGCTTGAAAAATACATGAGAAAGAAGAGTTAGAATCACTACCCAAAGTGTTTCTCTTGGAAGTTTGAAAAGTGAAGTGGTTGGAGATGGCCTCCTTCTCCTTGAGCTTGATATGGGGGCTAGGTGAGTGTTTGTTTTGTTTCTCCAAGAACCAAAGAGGGTGGTTCTTGAAGGGCTTGTGAGAATGGTAAATGGAGATGAGTAGGAAGTAGTATGAGGGTTGGAAGAACACAATGAAGTTTGGAAGAAGGAGAGAGTATGAGACTTGGAGAGAGGAGAGAGCTTTGTGTTCTTGGTGAGAGGAATGGAAAAATGAAATGAGGGGGGAAGAGTGGCTGAATGTGGCGCAAAAATGAGAGAGGGAGTGAGGTGACTTTGCTTCTTACAACAAGCTAGAGAGTGGGAAAAACCATAGGGCAAAAGAGAGTGTTGTGTTTTCTTTGAGTCTTGGCAATTGGGTAAAGGCTTGTAGTGTTTCTTTTCTAGTGGTTAAGAGCATGATCTATCCTAGGATTGGCATTTGGATGGTTGTGATCACTCCAAGTGTCACAATCTTGATGAAGGAGAGTACAACTCTTGTCATGACTTAAGGGATCTACTAATGTGGACTCTTGATCTTGTGGTGTATGATGAGAAGGTAAATGGATAGTTGGATATGGCTCTTGCTTTGACCAAACTTTCAAACCATAATTAAAGGGAAGTTTCTACATCTTTATAATTGTTGTAATTATCTAAATGTTCATTAATTCAGTTGGTTTAAATTACTCATTAGCACATTTTAATTAAAAAGGATTTTCCTCATTAATTTTGTAAGAAGATGTGAAGGTTAATGTGATTAAGTTTTGAGACTTATATGCTCTCAGTTAATTAGGTTAGATCACCTTGATTTTATATTCTAAATCATGGATTAATAAGGATTGGGCAATTAGGCTTTTAATTGTAACTTTTAATGCATTAAATCTCAATTGTCAACTTGCCTTTAATTTACTAAGCTCTTGCTCTCGAGATTAATCGATTAATTCTCAATTAATCATTAACCCCTCTAATTAGCCGGGAACACCGAGCTAATTAACTTGGGCAAAAATGGGGATGTTACATTTCTCCCCTCCTTAAAAAGAATTTTGCCCTCAAAATTCGTTACCTGAAAACAGGTGGGGAAAATCTCTTTGCATCTCTGCCTCGAGCTCCCACGTGTGCTCCTCCAAGCTTCCTCTTCCCCATGCCACTTTCACTAAGGGCACAGACTTGTTCCTCAGCTGTTTGACCTTCCTATCTATGATTCTCATAGGCGGTAGGTCGAAGGTTAGGTCTTCCATTAACTGTATACTTTCTAGCTCAAGAAGATGATTGGGGTCGGAGTTGTACTTTCTCAGTTGGGAGACATGGAAAACATTGTGAAGGTTTGACAAATGGGGTGGTAATGCTATTTGGTAGGCAACTGTTCCTACTCGTTTCAAGATTTCAAAAGGGCCAAGAAAACGAGGGCTCAACTTTTTGACTCTAAGGGCTCTACCAATGCCTGTTGTAGAAGTGATTTTCAAGAATACGTGTTCTCCCTCTTGGAACTTGATTGGCTTTCTCCTCTTATCCGCATAGCTCTTCTGACGACTTTGTGCAGTGAGAATCCTTTCCCTTATCCTCTTAATTTGTTCGGTGGTTTGTCTAACCAGATCCGGCCCTAAGAGGCTCTGCTCACCCGATTCATACCAACAAAGCGGAGATTGGCACTTCCTGCCATACAAGGCTTCATAAGGCGCCATCCCAATGCTAGCGTGGAAACTATTGTTGTAGGTGAACTCGATGAGGGGTAGGTGTTGTCCCAACTTCCGGGTCGGTCCATCACACAGGCTCTCAACATATCCTCTAGGGTTTGTATGGTTCTTTCTGATTGTCCATCAGTCTGGGGGTGGTAGGCTGTACTTAAACAAAGTTTCATCCCAAATGCCTTTTGCAAGGCTCCCCAGAACCTAGAGGTAAACCTTGGGTCTCTATCAGACACAATGGTTGCAGGCACTCCGTGCAGCCTTACAATTTCTTGGATGTATAGCTGGGCTAGCTTATCCAGAGGATAATTCGCTCTAATGGGTAAGAAGTGGACAGACTTTGTTAACCTATCCACAACAACCCATATGGCATCAAATCCCGCTTGTGTTCGGGGTAAGCCCATCACGAAATCCATAGAGATTCCATCCCATTTCCATTCAGGGATCTCCAATGATTGCAGCATGCCTAAGGGTTTTTGGTGCTCAATTTTCACCTTTTGACAAATTAAGCACTTTCCCACCACATCGGCTACATCTCGTTTCATGCCTGGCCACCAAAACATCCTCTTGAGGTCTTGGTACATCTTTGTCATGCCAGGATGTATGGTGAAATGACCTTTGTGAGCTTCTTCTACAATCATCCTCCTCAAGTCATCCTTAGCAGGTACACATATCCTCCCTTGATACCTCCACACGCCATCAACGCCTTGAGTAAATTCTTTCAGCTTTCCCTCCTTCACCTGGGCTACTAACCTCAAGAACTCTTCATCCTCTTCCTGAGCCCGCATAATTTGCCCTTTGAACTCGCTCGTTACCTTGATCAGATTCAACCTTATGCTGCGAGGGGTCAAGGTAACTCCGAGGTTCAAGTCTCTAAAGCTCTCAATCAACTCTGCTTCCTTGACCATCATCCACGACACATGTAGTGACTTACGGCTCAGTGCATCTGCCACCACATTAGCCTTACTAGGGTGGTAGTTTAACCCAAAATCATAGTCCTTCAAAAATTCCATCCACCTCCTCTGCCTCATGTTAAGCTCCTTCTGATCAAACAAGTACTTCAGACTCTTGTGATCCGAGAATACCTCAAACCTAACTCCATATAGATGGTGCCTCCATATCTTCAAGGCAAACACCACGGCCGCTAATTCCAGGTCATGGGTTGGGTAATTAACTTCATGAGGTTTCAGTTGCCTAGAGGTGTACGCTACGACACTACGATTTTGCATCAGAACACAACCTAAGCCTCTTCCAAAGGCATCACAGTAAACCTCAAAGGCTCCCTTAGGGTCAGGCAGGACTAGTACAGGTGTGGAAGTCAACTTTGCCTTCAACTCTTGAAAACTTTTCTCACACTCTTCACTCCACACAAAAGCAGCATTCTTCCTAGTGAGCTTAGTCAAAGGTAGGGATATCTGAGAAAATCCCTTTATAAACCTCCGATAATATCTGGCTAGGCCGAGAAAACTTCGAATCTCCGTTACCGTCATAGGTCTCTCCCAGTTCATTACAGCTTCCACCTTGCTTGGATCTACGGATATCCCTCCCTTAGTCACGACGTGACCCAAGAACTTCACTTCTTCTAGCCAAAACTCACACTTCGACAACTTCGCGTAAAGCTTCTTATCCCTCAAAATCTCCAACACAATCCTAAGATGCTCTTTGTGTTCCTCCTTTGTCCTTGAATAGATGAGGATGTCATCGATAAAGACCACCACAAACTTATCCAGGTATGGCCTAAAAATCCTGTTCATATAATCCATAAACACAGCCGGGGCATTGGTCAATCCAAATGACATTACTCTAAACTCATAATGCCTATATCTAGTCCTAAAAGCTGTCTTGGGAATATCCTCCTCCTTCACTCTAATCTGATGGTAACCCGACCTCAGATCTATCTTCGAAAACACCACTGCTCCTCTGAGTTGATCCATCAGGTCATCTATCCTTGGCAAGGGGTACTTGTTCTTCACTGTGACCTTGTTCAACTGCTGATAATCCACGCACAGCCTCATGCTTCCATCCTTCTTCTTGACAAACAACACCGGGGCTCCCCAAGGTGAGGCACTTGGTCTCACAAACTTCTTTTCCAGCAACTCCTCCAATTGGGTCTTCAGCTCCTCCAACTCCAAAGGGGACATTCGGTAGGGTGCAATAGATATTGGTCCAGTTCCTGGCACCAATTCTATGGAAAACTCTATCTTTCTCTCAGGGGGAAACTCAAGGATATCCTCAGGGAAAACTTCAGGGTACTCATTTGCCACGGGAATCTCATCAAGGGCTTGCTCCAGTTCAACCTCACTAGTCGATAGGAGAACGTATTCTTGATTCTCAGTCTTACAACAGTATAACTCAACAGGTTTTAGGCTTAAACTAACAGGTTTAAAAGGTAAAGAAGGGAATACGATTGTCTTGGCAGCACAATCCAACATAACATGATTGGCTGAGAGCCAATCCATGCCTAAGATTAGATCTAAACCAACTAAAGGAAGGCAGATTAAATCAGACTCATAGGTCCTACTATCAATATGAATTTGACATTTTAAACAACACAAACAAGTTCTAACTGGTTTCCCAGTGGGAGTAGAAATAAGCAACATGTAAGGCATTTCAGAAACAAACAGCCCCAATCTACTTACGCAGTCATGGGAAATAAAAGAATGCATAGCGCCAGAGTCATACAGTACAGTTAAGATGTTACCGTTCACTTCGCATGTACCTCGAATGAGATCATCAGACTCCGTGGTCTCCTCAGCGTTCATGGTGAAAACCCTTCCTTGGCGTTGCGGTTTGAGGCGGCGTGTCCCAGTGCGATTCTTGGCGAAATGTCCGGGCTGTCCACACTTGAAACAAACATTTTGCCCGGCATAGCAAACCCCTCTGTGTTGCTTCCCACACTTAGGGTAGACAGAATTTGTTGCAGGCTTTGAAGGCTGGCCGGCGGGTCTTGGAGGATTAGCAGAGGATCTCTGTTGCTGCTTGCCCTTGGAACCTTCACCATGGTAGGGCTTCTTTTGCGGGGGCTGCTTCGTGTGTTGCCCTTGAGTCGCCTGCCTCCTCTTGTGGGCCTCCGATCTTTGAATCGCCAGCTTGCGGTTGCATTCCTCCACTACGCGACTCTTGTTGACAAGGGCCGCATAGTTCCGAATCTCTAACGGGGCCACAGATGCCAGGATGTCAGCCCTTAAACCCCCTTCATATTTCATGCATTTCCAGTTCTCATCGGGGTTTCGCTGATAAAGTGTAGAGAGCTTACACAGCTCCTCAAACTTTGCCGTGTACTCAGCGATGCTCATACCTCCTTGGTAGAGCCTCAGGAATTCCATTTCCTTTGCGTTCCTCACAGACATCGGGAAATACTTTTCGTAGAAAGCTGTCTTGAAGACGTCCCAAGTGATTTCTCTTTGGTCGCTCTCCATTAAGCTCTTCGCTCCCTTCCACCAGAATTCGGCATTCGCCTTCAGCATGTAAGTAGCAAAGGCTACCTTCTGAGTCTCAGAACAAGTCAGCACCGAGTAGATCTTCTCAGTCTCTTTGATCCACTCATCGGCTTCGTCAGAGTTGAAAGCCCCCTTGAAACTGGGCGGGTTCGCCTTACGAAATTTCGAGAACTTCTGATACTCGGCGTCAGCTCCATTTCCACCAACCGACTCTTCGGATCTTCGATTTAGCTGATCCATCATGTGTTCAGCTGCCGTAGCTTGAGCTTGCATGGCATTCGCCATTTGTTGAAAGGTCCTCATGAAGTCAGCGATGTTTGTTCTGTCGCTGGGCTCATTGGCGGTACGTCTGCGAGTTGCCATTAGTTCCTGAACACACCAAAACAAAAATATCGAGTTGATCAGGCCCAATATCAAGCATAAGCATGACAGCAACTAAAGGTAATCTCACATGACGGTCATGCATTCTAAGTCCTATATCCCATCCTACAGACAGGATCCACAGCATGACTTAACATAGCGCACGTAGAATTATGCTTGGAAGCATAGTCAGTCCACCCTCAGGCTTTAACAGGATGAACTGCTCTGATACCATAATGTAACACCCTAATAACACGCCGTAATACGACTTAAGCGTAGTATGGGTTTATTAGGGTGTTACAACAATCCACTAAGGATCTGATTCTGAAACTTTATAGACATGATTTTTTGTGTATTAGTTTTCTATAACTGTGGTTTCATTCAAATTGAAGTTATATAGGACGAGTTATGCCCATTACATCATACATTAGTTAGGATAGAGGGTGTTAAACAATAGCCTATTTCTAAAATTCATAACTCTTTCATCCCAAGTTCAATGGGCCTATATTTTATTTGATTGGATTTATCTTCGAGTCATGTTTTATCTAAAATTTGTTTCACTTCAAGTTAAAATTTGTAGCTTGAGATATACCCCGTACAGTACATATTGCCCCTTGGTTCCCCTGTAGCAGTTTTCTATTTTGTAATTATTTTGGTTTTCTAATCTACTTTTCAACATCAATCAAGTTTCCTTAGCCTTAAATCACTAGAAAAGGTCCTATTAACATCATAGAAAGCTCTAGATGAATAGATCAAAATGATTCAAGAAATCGTAACTTCAAGAAAACTCTAGAATACAAACAAGTTCTAGGAGCCTATCTCAAATCCAAAGCTTTCAACTTTCTAGCTTAAATCTTTTGATGCCCTTGTCTCTCTGAAGCCTCAAGATGATCATGAAGCCCTTCCTTGCTCCTTGCTTTCTTGAATTTATATGGCTCAAAGGAAGGAGTTTTGATGAGGGCTTCTTGATGGAAAACAAGTGAAAGAGTTGGAAAGTTGAGCAAAAACAAGCAAAACTCAAGAGTATATGTGAGTTGAAGATGAAAAATGGATATAAAGAGAGGGGGAGAGGTTGCATGAAATTTGGGGAGAAAAATAAGAGAAATAATGAGCCTTCTTCCTTGATAAGTGACCTTGATTGGTGAAAGCTTCTTATTTGGTGGATTTGAAATAGAATTTAAATTTTCTTAACTGAAATTTTGAGTGGTTATCTTTTGTCCATCAAGATGACCAATGTGGCTAATTCCTGGCCACACATTCCAAGGTTTTTAATAGATATTTATGCCATCTTGTAATATAGATTCCTATTAGATCAGTTTCTTATATTATAAGACATTGCTAGTAAGAAATTTCTTTGGCTAGCGAAATATTACTATTTTTCTATAGAGAATATTTGAAATCATATTATCCTAAAATTAACATCTCCTTATTATCTTTTTGTATATCTATAATGTATCTAAAAATAAATTATTTAACAGTGTTGATTATATACATTGTTACTCGAGATGTTTCAATGGTTCTTCTTGAGTTTCAAGTTCAACAGGAAAGAGAGTGTTTGAGTGAGTTTTAGAGTGTATCAAAAGTATGAGAGATATGGATGCACCATCACTTCTTACTTTTTAGATTACAAGTGCATTGCAAGTGAGTTGAACAAAAGTGTGTATGTGTATCATTACTATTGTATTATTCCTTTCTCGTTCTCTCTCCCTTCTCCTTTTTTTGTAAAGTCCGAAAAATTCTATCGTTATTAACCGAGTTGTTCGGTTTTCATCAAATAATTGGGATTAATTAGAATTTGATTAAGCATTCACTTAAATCCGATTAAGTGTGATTTAGAAGGATTAGAATTGATGGGATTAGATTAGGAGCATGGGAAGCCTCATGGAATTTTTCTAAAATCGGTTTACCGATTTAAGAGAAATCGGTAAGATTTCGGTATTTTAAACTGTCAGAAGTGAACCAATAGAACTTATATAATCAGTGCCCTAGGATGGATGGCTAAGATTTAGCCAAGACATCTCCATATGTGATGCCACTTTCAGCCAAAGGAGGTAGCCACAAAACCAAGTTGGATGACCATTACACATCCACCAATCAAATGCAACTTTCTTTAGAAGTTTTCATTTTTTCCCTTCCTACCCTTGCAATTTCGGCCACTACATGTAGCTGACCCCTCTCCATTCTTTTCTCACTTATTTCATCTCATCTCATCTCATATCATCTTCATCTCCAACAAATCTTCAAGCCACATCAAGATTTCTTCAACTCAAACACAAATCTGGCAAGAATCACATCTAGAAAAGGTAGGAATCCAACTTTTCTTCTTGTTTTCTTTGATTTGGGGATATGTGGGGATCTTGTTTTTCTCAAAATATTGATGAGATTTGGAGTGATGAGGATGGATTATGATTGATTTTTCATGCATGTTGTGATTAGAATTGAAATTGGTATGAAAGAACTTGAAGAATAGAGAGAATTCAAGAAGATGTTAGGGTTTTCACTCGATAGTCCGTACCGTGGAGTGTACGGCTCCGTCTACAGCCATTTAAATTTGATGAATCCATTTTTATATGAAACTAGACATTTAGAGATTTCCATACATATAAAATATAAGGCCATTGGATTAGTATAGAATTAGTTATGAATTTTTGAAGTTTGACATAGAAATCTGGATTCTCATCTAGGTAGTATGAGTTGAGAATACTGTAACTCATCCTACACAACTCTAAATTGAGTGAAACTAATGTTGTTTGAAAGCTAACATATAAGAGAACATCCCATAAAAACTTTAGGGTAAGATTCATTGTCAATTATTCCCAGCACATCAATGAAATTACCTTAAGCTCAAACCAGGCTAGAATAGGGTAGTCCAGTAGGGTCAAGTTTTGAGGCTTATATCTCAAAATATACTCATGCAGATAACATGAAACTTCTTTTGTTTGAAAGCTTGTCCTGTTAGCTTTAATTTGATATAAATTTCATATAATTTCACTAATATTTCTATTTTTAGTGAATTTTCACTTATAAGAGTACACTTCTGGCTAAGTACAGGGTAGTTTGAGGTAAAATGCTAATAACTTGAACTATACAAATCAAAATGAGATGGGACAAAAAGGGCTGGAAACTAGACACATAATGCTATGACATAGCAAAATTCAGGTATAAGTGAGTTGAATAGAAGTAAAGGTGGATTTTACAAAATTCGGGTAGAGGAAGGTAGAGTGAGCAGAAAACTCTGTTGATATATCTATTGATTTTGACATGCCATATGGTCAACAATGATGTTGTAACTTGCTGTTTTACATTGAATTGCATACTTAATTGATTGTACTGGTAGCTTGGCACTATTCACGGGAAAGCGGACTTGATCCGCCATGCTGCCTAAATTTCGGCAAAGCCTATGCATAGGTTATGAAATACACTTTGATATATATGCATCCATGATTATGATGAAAGCTATAATAAAGATTCTACGATGAAAGATATGATGATGAGTCCATATTCTGAAAGACGTGACATGGCGATCATGCTCTGATGGGGTGTGACATGGTGATCATGCTCTGGAATATGGCATAATGATCCCATAGCCTAAGGGATATGACATGGCGATCACACCTCGATAGAGTATGACATGGCGATCATGCTCTGGGACGTGGCAGGAGGAACATATTCCTAAGGAATGCGACATGGTGATCACACCCTTACGGAGTATGACACGGTGATCGTACTCTGGAATATGTATAACAAGTAAAGGAAGATAAAGGAAGAAAAGAAAATTATGTGTATCTGCATAAATTCAAGTACAAGTAAAGGCATGTGCAGATTTTATGTTTTCATTATATTAGTGCTATTATATTTTAATACGTTTTAGTTATTATTCATAGTATAATTCATGAATTTATTTTGTATTGGCTCACCCAAATGACAAGTGTATGAATAAAATGGACTCTGCTTCGAACAATATATTTTCCAGCTATAAAATTAAATAGTTTATATAATATGTCCACATTTTTCATAATAAATCGAAGTAGTTGGAGATAATAACAATGATACGGTATGAAATTTCTTAGTGAATCCTACTGAGAATTTAAAATTCTCACTCCTGCTTCCGTGTTATCTCTAGATAGTTCGAGAAGTTTCAAAGACGGCTGAAGTTGCCATCATATAACGTCCGCTCAGGTAACAATAACAACTCCAGAGTGTGGTACTATGACTTAAACATAGTACTGTATAGAGGAGGACGTTACAAAATGATATCAAAGCAGTTCGGTCCTAGCTGGACCTAAGGGCTGAACTGACTATGCTTCCAGTGCACTTTGGAATCCTTAGAATTTGTCATGCGATAAATCTTATCTGCTCAGATAAGATATAGAAAATTAGATATGCATGACCGCCTACCTATGATTGTTATTAGTTGCTGTCACACTTAACTTATTATTATGCCTGATCAACTCAATGCTTTGTTGTGTGTGATTAGGAACTAATGGCTTCTAGGGGGCGTGGTAGGCCACAAACTGCATCCACTTTAGAAGCCCCCGCTAATTTCATGGACACTCTATGAGAGATGGCATATGCCATGCGCGAATAAGCTACTGCAGCACACCAAATGATGGACCAGCTGGGTTGACAACCTGGAGCCGGTCATGGTGAAAACCCGAATAGCTCAGGATTGGATTTGGAATATCTCAAGTTCGCAGAATTCCAAAAGGCGAACCCACCCAGTTCTAGAGGAGCTTTTCATCCTGCTAAAGCTGACGAGTAGATTAAGACAATGGAGAAGGTCTTCTCTATTATGGACTACATTGACCACCAAAAAGTGGCCTTCGCCATTTATATGCTCGAAGCAAATGCAGCATTTTGGTTGAATGGTGTGAAATGGCTATTAGAAGAGTCCCAGGCAGACATCACCTGGATTGTGTTCAAGGATGCTTTTTACCAGGAATACTTTCCTCCATCAGTTCGAAGCACCAAGGAGTTGGAATTTATGCAACTCCGCCGGGGAAGTAGTAGCATGTCAGAATACATCGCTAAGTTTGAGGAGTTATGCAAGTTTTGCATAATCTATCAGCGAAATCCAGATGAGGCATGGAAGTGTGTCAAATTTGAAGGTGGATTGAGGGAAGATATCCTCACAGCAATAGGCCCTATGGAGATCAGGGATTTTTCTACCTTGGTAAACAAGTGTAGACTTGTGGAAGACTATAATAAGAAGTTGGAGACTGCCCAGTCTGATGCTTATGAAAAAAGGCCGGCACCTGAAAACTAGGAATTAGAATATGCCTCACCACCAAAAAAGCAATTTTGCCTTGGTGAATATTAGGGCAAGCAGCTGCAAGAATCGATGGTTAAGCAACGATATTCAAAGTATGGGAAAATCATGGAAATAAGCATTGCTTGGTTAAATAGTATGTGTGTTTCAGATGTGGCAAGCCAGGGCATATGATCAGAGAATGCCCTGAGAACCAACCACCGACTCCTAAACCACAACGTTTGGGAAGAGTTTTCACTATAAACTTTGAGGGGACTATACCCTAGAGGAGCCAGAGCGAGAATTAGGGATAAACCAGAATAAGGAATTAGCTAATTTAGTTTTAGTCAATCCTATTATGGTAAATGGTTTACATCTATTATACTCCTTTAATCCTACCTACTGAACCTTTGTGTCCTTATGTATGAACTTTTATTTAAACTCTTGTGATTATAACTAGTTAGTTTTATAACCAAATTTTGAGGACAAAATTTTTCTTAGGAGGGTAGTAATGTAACGTCCGAAAAATTCTATCGTTATTAACCAAGTTGTTCGATTTTCATCAAATAATTGAGATTAATTAGAATTTGATTAAGCATTCACTTAAAGCCAATTAAGTGTGATTTAGAAGGATTAGACTTGATGGGATTAGATTAGGAGCATAGGAAACCTTATAGAATTTTTCTAAAACCGGTTTACCGATTTAAGAGAAATCGGTAAGATTTTGGTATTTTAAACTGTCAGAACCGAACTAATAGAACTTATATTATGAGTGCCCGAGGATGGATGGCTAAGATTTAGCCAAGACATCTCCATATGTGATGCCACTTTCAGCCAAAGGAGGTAGCCACAAAACCAAGTTGGATGACCATCACACATCCACCAATCAAATGCAACTTGCTTTAGAAGTTTTCATTTTTTCCCTTCCTACCCTTGCAATTTCGGCCACTACATGTAGCTGACCCCTCTCCATTCTTTTCTCCCTCATTTCATCTCATCTCATCTCATCTCATATCATCTTCATCTCCAACAAATCTTTAAGCCACATCAAGATTTCTTCAACTCAAACGCAAATCTGGCAAGAATTACACCTAGGAAAGGTAGGAATCCAACTTCTCTTCTTGTTTTCTTTGATTTGGGGATATGTGGGGATCTTGTTTTTCTCATAATACTGATGAGATTTGGAGTGATGATGATGGATTATTGTTGATTTTACATGTATGTTGTAATTAGAATTGAAATTGGTATGAAAGAACTTGAAGAATAGAGATAATTCAAGAAGATGTTAGGGTTTTCACTCGACAGTCTGTACGGTGGAGTATATGGCTCCGCATACAGCCATTTAAATTTGATGAATCCATTTTTATATAAAACAAGGCATTTAGGGATTTCCATACATATAAAATATAAGGCATTGGATTATATAGAATTAGTTATGAATTTTTGAAGTTTGACATAGAAATCTGGATTCTCATCTAGGCAGTATGAGTTGAGAAGGGTGTAACAACTCTAAATTGAGTAAAACTAACGTTGTTTGAAAGCTAACATATAAGGAAACATCCCATAAAAACTTTAGAGTCAAATTCAATGCCAATTATTCCTAACACATCAATGAAATTACCTTAAGTTCAAAGCGGGCTAGAATAAGGTAGTCTAATAGGGTCAAGTTTCGAGGCTTATATCTCAAAATATACTCATGCAAATGATATGAAACTTCTTTCATTTGAAAGCTTGTTCTGTTAGCTTTAATTTGATATAAATTTTGTGTAATTTCATTTATATTTCTATTTTTAGTGAATTTTCACTTATAAGAGTGCACTTTTGGCTAAGTATAGGGTAGTTTGAGGTAAAATGATAATAACTTGAGCTATACAAATCAAAATGAGATGGGACAAAAAGGGTTGGAAACTAGATACATAGAGCTATGACATATCAAAATTCAGGTATAAGTGAGTTGAATAGAAGTAAAGGTGGATTTTACAAAATTCGGGCAAAGGAGGGTAGAGTGAGCAGAAAACTCTGTTGATATGTCTATTGATTTTGACATACCATATGGTCAATAATGTTGCTGTAACTTGCTATTTTACATTGAATTGCATACTTAATTGATTGTACTGGTAGCCAAGCACTATTCATGGGAAAGCAAATTTGATCCATCATGCTGCCTAAATTTCGGCAAAGCCTATGCATAGGTTATGAAATACACTTTGATACATATGCATCCATGATTATGATGAAAGCTATAATAAAGATTCTATGATGAAAGATATGATGATGAGTCCATATTCCGAAAGACGTGACATGGCTATCACGCTCTGATAGGGTATGACATGGCAATCATACTCTGGAATGTGGCATAATGATCACACACCCTAAGGGATGTGACATGGCGATCACACCCCGATAGAGTATGACATGGCGATCATACTCTGGGACGTAGTAGGATGAACATATTCCTAAGGAATATGACCTGGTGATCACACCCCTATGGAGTATGACATGGTGATCGTACTCTGGAATTTGTATACCAAGTAAAGGAAGATAAAGGAAGAAAAGAAAATTATGTGTATCTACATAAATTCAAGTACAAGTAAAGGCTATGTTTTCATTATATTAGTGCTATTATATTTTAATACGTTTCAGTTATTATTCATAGTATAATTCATGAATTTATTTTGTATTGGCTCACCCAAATGACAAGTGTATGAATAAAATGGACTCTGCTTTGACCACTATGTTTTCCAACTATAAAATTAAACAGTTTATATAATATGTCCACCTTTTTCATAATAAATCGATGCAGCTGGAGATTATAACGATGACACGGTATGAAATTTCTTAGTGAATCCTACTGAGAATTTAAAATTCTCACTCCTGCTTCCGTGTTATCTCCAGATAGTTCAAGAAGTTTCAAAGCAATTTGAAGTTCTTTGTCGGATAAGGTCTGCTTTCAGTGCATGATAACAACTCTAGAGTATGGTACTATGACTTAAACATAGTACTGTATAGAGGAGCATGTTACATTTTCTGCCTCGCTCCATTTCCACATCAAGTTCTTCATCTTCTAGAAGAAGTTTTCCCCAAACCTTGCGCCGCCTGTCCCACCCCTCCTACCACGGCTACCACTTTTCGTTAACGATTCCTCCTGTTCCCTAACTTGTTCCTTTTTATCACCACCTCCTTCATTCTCAACTTCTCCACACAGACATAAACACAAACATACATGAACATAGAGACAATAAAGCAAAGGTGATGTCACTAAAGCATAAAAGCATAAGACAAGTTTGCTTTTTGTAAAAGATTGTACATGCATTGTTCCCCCATTATCCAATTTGTCTCCCTAAATCTTAATTAACACAAAATAACACAAAAATATCTCCCCCACCCCTTTATGACTTACGGCTACAAGAACAACAAACACACACACACACACACACACTCATTTTCATTTTGTGTCTTCTTATTTTCTCTCTTAAACTAAAATCCTCCAACTTCTCTCTACAATTCTCTTCTTTTTCTTCATCTTCTTCTGCCTTTCTCCACCACCACCATAATCAAAACTCTCACTTTGCCCTTCAAAGACCATATCTTTTGGTCTTTGGAGACAAGATCTAAACACTACAAGCTTCATTTTCAAGAGAACTCAAGAGCTTCTTCTTCCTTCTCCCAAAACCGCCACCTTCACCACCTAGAGGAGCCATCATCTTCTTCATTTTTCACCTCCAAGATCATGCCATCTTCACCCTAGGTAGTGATCTTCACTCCTCTCTTTTGTTTACTCAAGAAAGCTTGAAGCTTGGTTCCTCTCATGACCAAGATCTTCAACTGAAAGCTTGAGAAAATCTTTCATGCTTTTCATGAGCAAAAGTTTCTATTTTTGGTAATATATGTTCATGTTCTTGTTCATGAGTTGTTCTTGATTTTTTTGAAAAGTTCATTCCTTTAAGTACTTTAAAGTTTCTATTTTTCTTTTTAGATGCATGAGATCTTGATGTTTCTTGTGAGTTGCTTGAAAAAGAATGATGTTCTTGGTGGTATTTTGTTTAAAGTTTGCTCCTTTTCTTATGATGAGTTTATGGTTAGAAAAGTTTCATCTCCACATATTGATCATGATTTGATAAGACTATGAACATTTTAAGAGTACAAAGCTCTAAAAGTTTGCTTCTTGATGCATGAAAAGTGGCGCAAGTTTTGGTGCCTTCATAAAGTCTTATTTTGTTTTGTCTTGAAGACAAGAATACATGTAAAAGTCTAAACTTTTTGGAATATGAAGCCTTTTCAAGTTATAGAAATGATATCTTGTCACTTCATGTCTTAAAGATTGACTTTTGGACACAAATCCTTTCATAAAGTTTTAAACTTTAATCAAGAAGGTAACTTTAAGTCATAAAGTTATAAGTTTGAACTTTAGTCTTGTAAAGGTTGAATCTTGAGATGAATATATTAGGTAAAATTTTAAGCTTTAATCAAGAATGTCATTTTAAGTTATAAGAGTGTTGACTTGCAACTTTTAATCTATAGAATATGTATTTCGAGTCAAAATAATGCATAAAAGTGTTAACTTTTATAAAGAACAAGACTTTCTAATTCTAGAGTTAAAGCTTTGTATCATTATTTCATAAAGTAGGAATCTTTTAGACTTTAGGACAACTTTAAATCATAAAGTTGAGACCTTGATGGTTTTAGAATAAATAAAAGTGTCAACTTCCATAGAGATCAAGACTTTTTAGTTCAAAAGCTAGTACCTTGCATCATTATTTCATAAAGATTTAATCCTTAAGAGAAGAGCTTAATTTTAGAGGCATATACTTTTTTGAAGAATGAAACTTTATAATTACTTTATAAAAAATGATAACTTTTATAATATTTGAGGTAAGATCTTGTTATGTTAATAATAAAAGCTTGAGACTTTACAATTTGGGTAAGTTAAAAAAAATCACCTTTGATGATTAGTGAACATGGTGTTATTGGATTCATGAGTGTGGTTATGCATTGTCATGACCCAAGGATTAGAGGGATTTTGAACTCCTTGGGAATAGAAGTATGATTAGGGCTTCTGTGCATACCATAAACCTAGGAATCACTAAGTGCACTATCTCAAGGAAAGGAAACAATTACTTAACTAATTTGAACAAGTGTTCCATAAGACATGCACTCAGGTAAAGAGTAATTTCACATGAGAACTAAGTAACTAAAAGACTACATATATATATATATATATATATGTGATTCTCTCATGGGTATCCACGGGGAATCATATGATGGCTCATAAGACTTTCCACAAAAAATAACACAACTATGAACCCTTTAGGGTATAAATGTATGATGCCATTCAGCATGACGAATGACAAGTGTGATTGAGCTTTGTCTCATGATTGAATGATTAGTGTGATGATATGGTATGGATATAATGGATTTTTGGTTGAAAGTTATGATTGGCATTTTGGGGAAGCTCCAGTCTAGCCATTATGCTGCCGGATTTCTTGCAAAATTATGGACTTAGTTATATCATTGCATGTGTCTAGTCAAAGAAGTATTATGCATATAAAGTATAATGGTAAGACAAGAAAGAATGGGATATGACCCTTCAATCACTTCGATAAGATAAGTGAGAGATGGTGATCCACAAAGACTCAAGGAACCTCTATAGGGGAGGCAGAGAGACATAGAGGACCCTCTAACTTAGAGATAACTAATATCAGCTTTATCTAATTTGGTTTAGTGCTGCATGGCGACGGTCACGGAATGAGCTCATGTCCAAAAGCAGTCTATTTCAAAGGAGAAGTAAATAATGTTAAACACATGCTAAGAATGAAAGTAAAGTTAAAGTAAAACCATGGTTAAGTCTATGAGGTTGCATGTCAATGCGTGTATTTATGCTATCCATATGCATTATGAATGCTTATTCCATGCTTTCATATGTAACTTTACTTATGATGATATAATTATGATGTTAAGTTTAAAAGCAACTCGCTTCAGGAATTAACTTTTCAAAATCATTAAAATTGAACCTACACATGTCCACTATTTTTATAATTTAAACCCGAAGTGGCTGGGACAATGATAAAGACATAGTGTTTGTCTAGTCATGATCCTACTGAGAAATCTAGTATTTCTCACTCCTATGTTTCCGTGTCATCTTTAGAGGATGCTAGCATCGGGCATGGTGGTGATATTCATTGAGTTCCCGGCGCTTTGATCCGATGTTGAATGCCTTGGTGATGTTTGTGAGTGTAGCGATGACGGTCTACATCTTCCACAACTGCCCGTTTCAGGTTCCAGTTATGAGCCCGTTCTTTTGCCCATATCAGCCATACGGTGAGGTTACCATGGATGACATCCGCCCCTACTTTCAGCCGCCGAGGTACCTTACTGATGATGAGTCCGATTCGAATACCCATCTGACTCCCACTATTTCATTGGATTCTGATCCTTCGGAGACATCCTTTCCAAGCTATCATGTTGAGACTGACCCATCTGAGCCCTTCTACTTGTCTGTGATTCGCCTGACATCTGATTCGTCTTCTTCCTCAGTCGCCACTCGTCATACCCCGCCCCCAATTCATGGTTGCTAGTTCATTTGTACTCATGCTGTGCCTCGTGGGCATGGCTGTGCTCAAGGAAGAGGATGCGATGATATTGCTTCTTCCTGCCTGATAAGTGATGTGGTGATTGCATGCAGAGCTGAGTATGAGGATAGCCATTTTTGGTTGTAGTTATAGGGTTATCATTTTCTTGTATGGCATGCTTGGGTAGTAGGGATTTCTTATGTATTTTCCTTTATGATGTATTCAGTTAGGTTTCTTTTGTAGGGCCAACAGTAGATATCGGACCCATTATATCACTATATATGACTCTTGGTGTAACATCTTATCAGACAAAATACTATGCTTAAGCCATAATATATTATCTGATAAGTTATTACGTGTGACTAGCTAATTAAATTCCATTTTCAGTTTTATTATTAATTAATCGAGTACCGAAAATAAAGTAACATAAATACAATGCGAAATAAACAGAAATACTGGAAATTGCATCATATATATATATATATATATATATATATATATATATATCTATTTTCCAAAGTTGTCAAAAGTTATATAAGACAGTACAGGGTGGTAAAAAAAATGAGGCTGCTAACACAAAATAAATCAGCCTGTCTATCTGAACAACCTCTTCATTAGTCCTCACGGGACATTTCATGTACACTGCAATCTCCTATCCCTATACTCATCACCCAAACTGCCCAAAGAGGGTTATCCTATACACCTACTGCTGCCACAGCGAGTACTCCAACTAGATGGATTCCGAAGAAAGGAATGCATTTGCCATGCCAGCATCTGCAGGAGTGTAGTCCACACTCGAAGTAGAGGACGAGGAAGATGAACTCTCTATCTTAGATGGATCCTCCTTAGACATCGTGACCAAGGGTATCTGCTATGATGGTGAGGCTGGCGGAGCCATAGTAGCTGCCTCTGCTGCTGCCACTGCGTATGGAGGTGGGAAGGGATGGGCCATATACAGCGGGATAGCAATGTAAGGTGCAGCAGGGTCGAAGATTGGATGAGCAAGGGGAACAGCAAAATCTCTATGAAAGAAGAAATAAAAGTAAAACTGACATCTACCAAATATATATATATATATATAGTCTAGAAACGGGTCGGGGTGGATGTGGAGCTCGGGAAATTCAATTAACAGGACGGCGGTGGCCGCGTTCTCCATGATCTGAGAATGATGCGGGAGTATATAATAGGATGAGAAATAAAGATTTCTCAGTAGGAATTCATAAATCTATGCATATCTGTCATCGCTATCATTCTCAAGTGTTTTGGATTTTTGGTTAATTAGGAGAAAATGTTACATCACCAGGAGGTCCTACTCAATTAGTTATATAAATCATAGCCTGAAATACAGCTTTATTTTACTTAAGGAAATAAAAAAAATTAAATAGAAAATGACCAACCAGATCTGTGTATTAACATAGATAAGTGATAGTTATAAAGTGAGCAATAATATATATATAACATCCAATGGTGCAATTTAACTCAATGCATAAAAGCTGAAATTATGGATATGCATGAAAAATGATGCACTTGATCTTAACTCATATTTTTCCATACTTGGTCCCCTAGGAGTGTATTGGCCCTAAGATTCCTGGGTAGTAGTCCACTTTTCAGGATCGAGCTCGTTCCTATACAGGGTCGCCGGGTTTGCTTTCCTTGACTTCCCCACTGATCGATTCCTCTTAACTTTGTTCAAGAGCTAGCCCAAGTCACATGGAAATGCTTTCTCATGCTTATAGGGTGGCATTGCTTGTCTAACACTTTGACCAATGCATGCATAACTTGTAAATTTAGTTTAATTGCATTTTCTGCTGAAATCTCAGCAGCATAACGGATCATGTCTGCTTCCCCATGAATAGTGCCAGACAACCAGGACATTTTAATCAAATAGCAAACTCAATACAAAACATCATATTCATACCAAGAATATAACAATATCAATAAGTGCAAGATTTAGAATCTTAAGTATCAATCTATCTTGCAAGCTTTTAATTTCTATTAAGGTTCCCGAGTTCGACTTCCAAGATTTAATGGGTTCCGAGTTCCGATATTATAAAGTTTCGACCTCGGGGGTTATGTTCGGTCTCCTGAGATTATATAATTCCCGACTTCCGGGGTTGTGTTCGATTTCCAACCTCACCCCACCATTGGTCTTCTGAGACTTTGATAAGCGTATTTCCTAAATTCCGAGCTTCCTATTTACTAAGTCTCGAGTTCAACATCAAATATACCCGATCTAGCTCTCTCTACTAAGTTCCAAGTTTAGCCTTAAACATACCCGACATGAATTCTTATTCACTAAGTCCTAGTTCAATCATTAAGTATACCCTTCCGGGTTCATCCTTAAGTGTACCCTTCGGAGTTCAACCTTAAATATTCCCGACCTAGCCTTCTGTTTTACTGAGTCCTGACTTCAACCTCGAGTATTCTCGACCTAGTCCCTTATTTACTAAATTTAGAGTTCAACTTTAAGTATACCGACCTAGCTCTCTGTTTACTAAATCCTGACTTCCGACATTAACTCAAGTTGGTTGTATCTTATCCCAGACTTGTCCTACTTCTAGCTAAAATTACACCCTTACAAGGGAAAATTCACTAAAAATAGAAATCTGGGTGAAATCATGCGAAATTTATATCCATATAAAGCTAACAGAACAAGCTTTCAAATGAAGCAAGTTCCATATCATTTAAATGAGTATAATTCGAGATATAAGCTCTGAAACTTGACCCTACTGGACTTCCTTGTTCTAGCCCAGATTAGACATAGGGCAACCTCCTTGACTCTCTAGGAACAAATAGGACCTTATCTAGCTTGAAAATTTTTATGGGATATTTTCCTATGTGTAAGCTTTCTAACAAAGTTGGTTTCACTCAATTTGGAGTTGTATAGGGTGAGTTATACCCTTCTCAACTCATACTGCTTGGATGAAAGTCCTGATTTCTGAGTTGAAATTCAAAAATTTATAACTTCGTCTTCACTAATCCAATGGCATTATATTATATATGTATGAAAAGCCTTGAATGTCTAGTTTCATATAAAAATAGATTCATGGAGTTTAAACGGCTGTAGGTGGAGCCATACACTCCGCCGTACAGACTGCCGAGGAAAAACCCTACCAGCTACTTGAGTTTTCTCCTATCTTTGAGTTCTTTCATACCAATTCTAATTCTAATCATAACATACATGCATAATCAACTATAATTCATCATCATCACTTCAAAGTTCATCAATATCACAAGATATCCAAGACCCCCATGCAGTCCCAAACCAAGGAAAGTAAGAAAAGAAGTAGGATTCCTACCTTGTCTAGTTGAATTTGATTTGATTTAGTGTCTTTGATGGAAGCAACTTTTGATGAGACTTGAAGAAGGTATGAGGATGGAGTGAAAATGAGAGTGAGGAGAAGAGAAATGAGATGAGCTTCAGCAGCTAAGGGGTGGCCGAAACTTACAAGAAGAGAAGGAAAGAAAAGGTGAAGATTTTTGGAAGCAAGGCTTATGGTGATTGGTGGACTTCACCTCATCTTCCAATTTAGCTTAGCTTTCCATCCTCAATGGCTGATCAAGGTACCACATGAGAGGGTGGTTTGGCTAAATCTTAGCCATTCATCCTAGGGTACTCATAGAAAAATTTCTATTGGTCCGGTTTCGACAGTTTAAAATACTGAAATCTTACCGATTTCTCTTAAATCGGTAAATTGGTTTGAAAAATTTCTGTGAGGT
This sequence comes from Pterocarpus macrocarpus, assembly GCA_031439585.1. NCBI lineage: Eukaryota > Viridiplantae > Streptophyta > Magnoliopsida > Fabales > Fabaceae > Pterocarpus > Pterocarpus macrocarpus. The sequence goes on from CM062514.1 coordinate 49,904,177, forward strand.
TTCCTATGCTTCTAATCTAATTCCATCAAGCATAATCATTTTAAATCACACTTAATTGGCTTTAAGTAAATGGTTAATCAAATTCTAATTAAACTCACTTATTCGATAAAAACTGAACAACTCAATTATTAACGATAAAATTGTTCGAACGTTACACTTGGTATTATTATATTAACTATGAATGGCTGTGAAATAAATGTTATATTTATCTAAGTTATTGTTATTCTTATCGCTTCTTTATTCGCACTGTATGTATGAGATAATGATGCTTATATTATACGTTCACGATACGCTCATGGCTCTTAGTTTTAGAAATAGTTTATTCGTTGTTATTCAAAAAAAAATTCTACCCCTATTTTCATTACAAAGTATTTCCAAATGGTAATGTTAGTTCTGCGAGCAAAAGTAACAACTAGTAATTCCATAATATGACTTAACCATAAAACGGGACTATTAGGGTGTTACACCCTTCCCAAGTTCAAGATGTTGCATGTACTTATTTACTCTCCATTAACTTTAAAATGTAAATGTAAATAACAGAATACCTCCCATTTGGATTTGATAAAAATATCAAAAAATTCAAAATTCTTATGAATCAAAATCTGACTTTTGGGTTTTAGTACAACTTTTCAAAAACCCGCGTCTTTATAAACTATTGCATTAAAAAATGAAGGGCTTCCATATACTCTAAAATTCGTTAAAAATCCCTTTTCAACTCATTGATGTCTAGGGAACTATTATAAGGACTTTTGATCTTAAGAAAATGCCTTAATCCTATAGCCCTCCAAGGAGGCATAGGGTTCAGACTTATATTGACAAACAACTGCAACTCACACTAGGATATTACACAAAATCATAATCAATTTTGAAGACAAAAATTGTTAGAATTTCCACATAACAATAATTTAACATGAGTGGGTAAATAGCTAGTATTTTAGCTCCAGAATCTAACACTATAACACCACACAAGACTTCTTTTTTTTTTTTAATCTTTTTAGTTAGTTTTATATTTTGTTAGCATATGGTTGTGAGTGTTTAGAGTTCACATAAATAAGACTATATGATCATGGATAGAACTTTTGAAAGGAGAATGAGCTCTTACATGTCTTATGTAACATCCTCAATTTTTTTTCGTGCTAAATTACCTCAGTAACCCTGAGTAAGTAGGCACTTAATAAGAAATTAATGTATTAAGGCTTAATTAAAGGATTAATGAGTTAACTAGAAAGAGAAAAGTTGCGAGAATGCTTAATTAATATTAGAGAATCTCTAATTAAGCAAGTCAAACTCTTAAGAGCTTAATTAAGTACTAATCACCTAATAATTAGCTTAATCGAGTTTATTTAAGGGTGATTGAGCTACATTAAAAGTTTAATTTTGTTAATTCTGATCATATGAGTTAATCATTAATCTTTGCTTAATCAAGTTAATTAACTAGGCAATAAAGCATTAATGACATCACTAAAGTAGAAAAGTAAAAGACAAGTTTGCTTTATGTAAGACAAGTACTAGGGTTTGTCTAAAATAAACCTCATAATTAACCATTTTGTCCCCTTAATTACAACAAAATGAAGAAAATATCTTCCCCCCCATGTACTATATGCTACGACCATGCACTCCACACACACACACACATCCACTTTTCATTTTTCAACTTTTATTCTCTCTCTAACTCTCAAATCCTCCAACCTCTCTCTATCATCTCTTCCTCTTCTTCATCTTTTTCTTCCTTTCTCCACTGCCACCGTAACCAAACTTTCACTACTAAGCTCTTCAAAGACCACATCTTTTGGTCTTTGGAGACAAGATTCAAACACTATAACCTCCATTTTAACAAGAACTCAAGGGTTCTCACCTTCTTGAAGCCAAAACCACCACCACTACCACTTGGAGGAGCCATCATCTTCTTCACTTTCTCTTCAAGAAGATGCCATTCATCACCCTAGGTAGTGATCTTTCACTTCTTCTTTTTATTACTCAAGAAAGCTCGAAGCTTGGCTCTCATCATGGCCAAGAACTTCAAGTGAGAATTTGAGAAAAACTCCATGCTCTTCATGAGCAAAGTTTCTATTTTTGGCAAATGACTTTTAGTTTGTTTCATGAGATCTTGTGCATTTCTTTTCTTGAATGCTTCTAAAGTTTTCATTTTGCTCTTATGATGCATATGTTTTGATGTTTTTGTGAGCTGCTGAAAAAGAAATCTGCTTTCTTGGTGGTATTTTGTTTAAAAATCATTTCTTTCTTTATGAAGAGCTCATGATTTGAAAGATTCTCTTTTTATATCTTCCTCATAATTTTGATAAGACTAAGAACATTTTAAAAGCATAAGACTTTAAAAAGTTTGCTTCTTGATGTACTAAAAGTGGCACTATGTGTATGTTGTTCATAAAGTTTCATTTTGTTCTTCTTGAAGCCAAGAATATGTGTAAAAGTCTAAACTTTTTTTCTTTATATGAAACTTTATAATCATAACGGTAAGAACTTATCACATTATATCTCAAATATTGAATCTTCGTGTAGTATCCTCAATTTTGTCTAAGCTAATTAGCTCAGTGTCCCTGGCTAATTAGAGGGGTTAACAATTAACCGAGGACTAATTAGTTAATCTCAATGAGTGATGTAACACCCTACCAATTTAATGTTATGCTTAAGTTATAGTATGAAATTTAGTAGTTGCGTTACCGTGCTAGTACTCCATTTATTATTTATTTATTATATTATATGCTCTTTTTTTTTTTTTGTTGAAAAATAACTTGGGGCACAGAGAACATATATAAACAGAAGATACGACGCTTGGTACATAATAAACGTGATTGGTATCGCAGAATAGTAGAAATTAATAAAAAGTACAACAAAAAAGATAAAGATAAGTAGTATATCATCAGCTGTATGCATATATATATCAGAAGCTAACGCTTCAGTTTATGTACAGGTTGAAAAGAGGATACATATGTAGGGTCGGTATACAACAAAGAGACATAAGACCAGTGTAAATGAAAAATAATCCTACAAGGTCCTCAGAGGACATTTCAAACTAGCTTGCCTAAGAAACTATGTACACTTGCCTAAGTCTATGGCCCAATGCTGCACACCGCCAAAAAAGGGCCACACTGTACAATGTAGTCTGCAGTCGGAGCCTGCTCCGTCAGATAGTCATTGGTCATATCAGGCCCGGCCGGGGAGTAATCAACATCAGATCCAGAAGAGGAAGACGATGAACCGGAAGCCTCAAATAGGTCGCTCTCAGGACTGAGCGGGATGTCTGGGATTACTTGTGGAGGTGATGCTGGTGGAGGGGCTGCAGGAGCTACGGGTGCTGGAGGAGGTACAGGGTGTGCCACGTGTAAGGGGATAGCAAAGCAGGGGACAGCTGCAGGATGAAACAGGAGGACCGCAAAGTTCCTATTACTAAAAAGGTAAAGGCAAAAACAACAAGAGCCAATTATGTACAGTGAATCAAACATGGGGTCATAATGCAGCTGTATGTCTGGAATCTCAAGGAAAAGCACGACCGTCGTGTCCATCACCAAAGTCTGAGAATGACGCGGAAACATGAAGCAAAGTGAGAATTTAAATATTCTCAGTAGGATTCAAGTGCTATATTAACTGACGTCACCTTCATTCTCAGTTACCTCAATTTTCATGTAATTATATAAAAAAGAATGGTATCTAGGTGAACCACCCACATTTATTAAGTTTAAAAAAATACCTGGTCCGGGGCAAGGTCCAATTTTACTTACGACAGAAAAAGAAACAGAATAAACTATTATATGACAATATATAGAATAAAGAGTAGAATAAATAAACAGATAGCAGTAAATGAACATAATAATCAATTTATAAACCACTAACAATAACTATGTAATGCAGTCATGCAGGTACTCTCTTACTCTTACTCATTCTTAAACATAGTATCATAAATTTTTCCGTTACTTGGTCCCCTGGGAGTTCGTGGCCATTCAACTCCTGGGTAATAGTCTGCTACTCAAGATTGAGCTCGTTCCTATATAATAATGCTGGGTTTACTATCTTCGACCTTCCCATCAATCTATTCCCCTTAACTTTAATCTAGGGCTAGCCCAAGTATTATGGAACTTTTATTATAACATAACCTTTATGAATTTCTTGCAAAATGCACATGTATCTAATGTATCTCATAACTCATGCATCGACTTTACCGAAATTTTGGCAGCATGACGGAATATGTTCGCTTTGCCATGAATAGTACCAGTATTCAAACAATCAATTTTATAGAAAAATCACAACATTTCATTCACAATTCCATATCAAACTCATGGAAATATTAGTTGCATTTGAAGTATAGCTGCTATCTTAGCATCTTCACTCTACCCGATTTTTGTAAAATAAGCCATAATTTCTATTTAACTCATTTAGATCTAAAGTTTGGATATGTTAGAGTATTGTGTGTCTATTTTGTAACCTCTTTAGTCCCATCTAATTTTGATAAATGTAGCTCAAGTTATTTAAGTTCTATCTCAACCTGCCCTGTAGCTGGCCAGGATTACATACTTAAAAGTAAAAATCCACTAAAACTCAAAAACTAGTTCAAATCTTACAAAATTTATATCATATTAAAGTTAACAGGATAAGCTTTCATTTGCAATAAGTCCCATTTCATTTTCTTGAGTAGAACTTGAGTTATAAGCTCTGCTATTTGACCCTTACGGGTTGCCCTGTTGTAGCCTACTTTGGACTTAGGGCAACTTCCTTGAATCACTAGAAGCAACTGTGACCTAATCTAACTTTGAAATTTTTATGGAGTATTCTCTTATCTATAAGCTTTATAAAAACATTAGTTTCATTCAATTTCAAGTTGTATAGGGCAAGTTTGCCCTGAACAATCTTGTCTGCCTAGAATTAAACTCAAAAACCTAGGTCAAACTTCCAAAATTCATATCTCCCTCATCACTATCCAATGGTGTTATAATTTATATGGTTAGAAAGCGCTAGATGTCTAGTTTCACATAAAAATAGCTTAATTAAATTTAAATAGATGTAGACAGAGCCGTACACTTCGCCGTACGGACTACCATAGGGTTTTTGATCATCCAGCCTTTCACTTTTTTCTATTCCCATCCCTTTTTCACTTCCTCTTCAATTTAAACACAAAAATAGCCATCAAACCAGCCAATAATCATATATATATATATATATATATATATATCCAAATAACACATCAAGAAGTGAAGAAGATCGCCCAAATAGCTTCCATAACCAAGGAAACACGAAAAGAGGTTGAATCTCTACCTCCTTTAGGTGTGATCTTGCTAAATTTGAGTTTAGATTGATCGAATCTTATCAAAGCTTGAAGGTTTGATGGAGTAGGTTGAAAGGAGAAGAGAAGAAGGAGGCTGGAATAAGAAGAGAAAGGGTACAATCTATTGAAGGGAAAAGGAAAGAAATATGTTAGAAAAGCCTTAATGAGGTAGTTGGAGATGAGAGTTTTGATTGGCTGAAATTTTGTCGTTAAATTTCAGCCATATCTCCCCCATTTTGTGGCTTTTGTTATGCCACCAATGAATGAATAAGTGGATGAGTATTCAGCCATGGAATTATAGAATTTGGGTGTGTAATTCTATTGATTCGGTTCTAACAGCTTAAAATACCGAAATTTTACCGATTTCCTTTAAATCGGTAAATCGGTTTAAGAAAAATTTCTACGAAATCGTCTATGCTTCTAATCTGATTCCCTCACATATAATCTCTCTAAATGCTAATTAATTGACCTTAAATACATATTTAGTTGAATTTTAATTATCCTTAATTATTCGATAAAAACTGAACAACTAGGCAAAAAATAATAAAATTCTTTGGATGTTACATTACCACCCTCTTTAAAAAAAAAAATTTTGTCCTCAAATTTTAGTACTTGAGAATAGTTCAGGATACTCTTTCTTCATGTCTGATTCTAGTTTCCAAGTGTAGTCCTGAGCATCTTCCTTTCCCCATGCTACATTTACTAGCTGCATAATTTTGTTTCGAAGTTGCCTACTGCTTCTATGCACTATCCGTGCCGGTGATACAAGGAAAGTTAGGTCCTCTTTTAACTGTATTGACTCAAGTTCTAAGAAGTGTGTAGGGTCAAGTTGGTATCTTCTAAATTAAGAAACATGAAAAACATTGTGAAGGTTTGACAGATATGGAGGTAAAGCGACTCGATAGGCAACTGATCCGATTCTCTTCAAGATTTGGAAGGGACCGATAAAGCGAGGACTTTGCTTCTTGACCTTAATGGCTCTACCTATCCCTGTTGTAGGCATAACCTTCAGAAATATGTGGTCTCCTTCTTGAAATTCTAGAGGTTTTCTCCTGGTATCCGCGTAACTCTTTTGACGGCTTTGGCCGGCAAGCATCTTACTTTGAATTTTCTTGATCTGCTCAGTAGTTTATCCTACTAAATTAGGCCCCAATAGACTTGATTATCCTGTTTTATACCAATATAGTGAAGATTGGCACTTCCGTCCGTACAACGCTTCGTAAGGAGCCATGCTAACGTTAGCGTGATAGCTGTTATTGTATGCAAATTTGGCTAGTGGTAAGTACCAATCCCAGTTCCTACGTTGCTCCATTATATATGCTTGCAGCATATCTTCTAAGGTTTGAATTGTCTTTTCCATTTGACCATTCATTTGTGGGTGATATACAGTGCTTAGGCACAACTTAGCACCAAATGCTTTTTGTAAGGCTCCCCAAAACCATGAGGTGAATCTTGGGTCTCGATCAGAGATAATGGTTGAAGGGGTTTTATGCAGCCTTATAATCTCTTGAATATACAATTGCGCTAATTTTTCCAACGTATAATTTGCTCGAATGGGTAGAAAGTGAGCAGATTTGGTTAATCTATCCACAATGACCCATATGGCATCATATCCTGTTAATGCTCTTGGTAATCCCAATCTAGTACTGCTTCTACTTTGCTGGGGTCTACAGAAATCCCCCCATGGGATACCACAAGGCCAAGAAGTTTTACTTCTTTCATCCAAAATTCACATTTGGATAACTTAGCATAGAGTTTCTTCTCTCTTAAAATATGCAGAACTAGCCAGAAGTGTTCCGCATGCTCTCGCTCCATCTTCGAATAGACGAGCATGTCGTCGATGAAAACCACTACAAACTTGTCAAGATATGGTCGGAATACCTGAATCATGTAATCCATGAATACTATGGGTGCATTTGTCAACCTAAACGACATCATGGTATACTAGTAGTGCCCGTAATGAGTTTGAAAGGCTGTCTTAAGGATATCTTATTCTCGAACCCGTATTTCATGATATCCGAAACGCAAGTCAATTTTGGAAAATACAGTTGCGCCTTGTAGTTGGTCCATGAGGTCATCGATCCTTGGAAGTGGATATTTATTCTTAATCATCACTTTATTCAACTGTCTATAATCCACGCATAGGTGCATGCTTCCATCTTTCTTTTTGACCAATAAAACTGGAGCTCCCCATGGTGATGCACTTAGCCATATGAATCTTTTTTCCAAAAGTTCTTCAATCTATTTCTTCAATTCTATTAGCTCCAGAGGTGACATCAGATACGGAGCTATAGATATTGGTCCCATCCCTGGGACCAATTCAATGGTGAACTCAATTTCCCTCTCAGGAGGGAATTCAAGAATATCTTCTGGGAAAATATCGGGACATTCCTTAACAACTGAGATCTCTTCCAATTTTTGTTCAACTTCCGTCACATCAGCTGACAGGAGAATGTATCCTTGACTCTTTGACCCACTATAGTTTACTAATAAAGAGTTCAGATAAAAGTGTGTTGAGGATTGGGATTTAGAAGACGAGATAGAGGAGAATACCACCGTCTTATCGGAACAATTGAGCATGACTCGATTGGTGAAAAGCCAATCCATGCCCAAAATAATATCAAGTCCAGATAGAGGGAGATAAATCAAATTAGCTGCAAAGGTCCTACCCTCAATTTGAAGAGGAACATTGATGCAAACTTGACTAGTTTTGACAGGTTCATTGGTAAGAGTAGAAACCAGTAGATCATAAGGTAATTCGGAAATTGGTAATTGCAAACCAGCCACACAGTCATGAGAAATAAGCGAATGTGAGGCACCGAATCGTAGAGTACGGTTAGAGTCTCATCGTCCACTTCACAGGTACCTTGGTTTAGTCCTTTAGACTGGTCGGCTTCTTCTGCATTTATCGTAAAGACTTGTCCTTGACGTTGAGGTCTAAAAGCTTGCGGCAAATTCTGGTTGGGCACTCATAAATTTTGTGGCCCGGCTTGCCACATCTATAACAGACATTCTGGCCTGCCAAACATAGCTGATCACCATGATTCTTACCGTATTTCGTGCAAGTCGGATTCGGAAAAGGCTTCTGGGGCTGCTTGCCTTTGTTGCCTATAGGTTGAATCCTTCTTTGCTATTGAAAGTTGGGCTTGAATCTTGGGCCTTGCAATGCCAACCCCTTCTTGAAGCTACCACTAGATGCCTTGGCTGCAGCTAGTTTCAAGTTACAATCTTCCACAAGTCGGCATTTATTTACGAACATTGGGAAATCTCTAATCTCCATTGGCCCTACTGCTGCAAGAATATCTTCTCGTAATCCTCCTTCTAATTTGACGTATTTCCAAGCTTCATCAGGTTTCCTCTAGTAAATTGTAGAAAACTAACACAATTCTTCAAACCTGGCAATATACTCGGATACCATCCGGTTTCCTTGACGAAGCTGCATAAATTCTAGTTCCTTGGCATTTCGAACTGAGGCAGGAAAGTACTTTTGGTAAAAGACACCTCTAATCACCATCCTGTTGACTGCTGTTTGAGATTCTTCGAATAGTCTTTGTATGTCGTTCCACCAAAACTTTGTGTCTGCTTCGAGCATATAGGTGACAAAAGTCACCTTTTGATGATCCGAACAATCCAGGATAGAAAAAAATCTTTTCCATAGCCATAATCCATTCATCAGCCTTATCTGGGTCATACGCTCCTCGAAAGTTGCGCGGATCTTCTTTCCTGAACTCAGCAAATTTAAGGTGGTCTAGGTTTGCTCCTGGGCCATGTGGATTTCCTCCGTGGCTTGCCTCAGGTCGCTTGCCTAATTAGTCCATCATCTGATGGGCTACTGCGGCCTGTTCCCGCATCGCATGAGCCATCTCTCACATTGTGTCCATAAAGTCAGCCGAGTCCTCTTGTGCAGGTTCTATGCGTGGCTTACCTCGCCTTCTGGAAGCCAATATGTAACGTCCCATTTCCAACTTCCGACCTCGTCAGTGAATTTTTTTAAAATTTCCGATTTTCGATTTGAGTAAGGCTGAAATGGACTGGCTGATCTTTTCAATTTTCGACCTTATGCACAAACTATACGAGTTCCGACCTTGGGTGACTTAGAATATATACGAGATCTGATTTCTGAGTTTATCTGAATTGGTCTCCAAGTTCGACCAAATTTTCACGACTTCCGATCTCGAGGCTATTCCCAAGAGCTTTTCATTTCTATGATGTTCCCAACTTCCGAGATAAAGTTTGGAGTCTCGAGATCCTATAAGTTCCGATTTCATGGAACATAAGATTAATGACTTGACTCTCGATCTCTGGTGTTATGCTTAGAATCGATTCGTGTTTACCTAATTTCCCGACTTTCGAATTTAAGTACTTGGTTTCACATCCAACTTTGCTTTCAAGTTTCGAGTAAACCAGACAATATTTCCGAGTTCCGATTTCATCTCCAAGATGTGCACGAGTTCCGACTTTAAAAAGAGTACGAGTTTCGATGTCATCTTCAGAATATACTGGAAACGAGTCCCACTTTTAGGCGATGTGGAGAGCAATTTTGCCACATAAAGAGGACGAGATGGAGAGCATTTTGGTCACAAAAAGAGGGAAGGGTTGGCTAAAATTCAGCCTTGTGTTTTGAGGCCAATCAAAACCTTCCAAGTTAACTACCACTCATGCCTATATAACACACTCTCCTCCTCTCATTCAGACCCATGTTTCTGCGCCACTTTTCCTCTCCCTTGCTCAGCTCTCTTCTTCTCTTCTTCACTCTTCCAACTCCATCAAACTACCAAGCCTAATCAAGTTTTGTTCATCCAAGTTCCAAAATCAAGCCAGATCACAACATAACTATAGGTAGTAACTCTTGTCTTGATTTTATAATTCTTGGATGATTATTGGTGGTTTAATTCCTTAATTCTGATATATTGACTAGATGATTATGATGAATTATGGCTGGTTTATTGGCTGTTTGTGAGATTAAAATTGAATTGGAAACAAGAAAGGATGAAGATAGGAAGAGTTGAGAGGCTGGAAAACTCAAAACCCTCGGTAGTCCATACGGCGGAGTGTACGGCTCCATCTCCTGCTATTTAAAATTGATGAAACCATTTTTATGTGAAACTAGACATCTAGGGCTTTCTATACATATATCATACAAGGCCATTGGATTAATATTGAGAGAGATAGAAATTTTTGAAGTTTGACCTAGAAATCAGGACATTCACTCGGGCAGTATGGGTTGAAAAGGGTGTAACTCACCCTATACAACTCCAAATTGAGTGAAACTAATTTTGTTCGAAAGCTTACACATAGCAGAACATCATTCAAAGAAATTTTGAGTTTGTTATCATCCCAGTTGTTTCCAGTTATTCGAAGAATTTACCCAATGTCTAAACCAAGCCAAAATAGGGCAGTTCAGGAAGGTTAAGTTTCGGGGCTTATAACTCGAGCCCTACTAAGGAAAATGAAATGGAACTTTTTGCATATGAAAGTTTGTCATGTTAGCTTTGATAAGAGAGCAATTTCGTGAAATTTGAGCCAGTTTTCGATTTTTAGTAGATTTTTACTTTTGAGTAGGCAATTCTGGCCAGCCATAGGGCAGGCCGGGATAAAACCTGAATAACTTGAGTTATGTTTATCAAAATCAGATGGGACAAAAGAAGTTAGAAAATAGACACATAACACTTCAACATATTCAAAATTGAGGTCCAAATGAGTTAAGTAGAAATTATGGTATGATTTACAAAAACCGGATTGAATGATTTATGTGAGGCTGTAACTCGGTCTTAAGGAGACTAATGCTTCTATGAGTTCCATGATGAATTGTACATGTAATATTGTAATTTCTATGAGAAATTGGTATTCTGATGTACTGGTACTATTCATGGGAAAGCGGACACGTTTCGTTATGTTGCCAAAATTGTGGTAAAGTATATGCATGAGTTATGAGATACATGTAGATGCATGTGCATTTTCAAGAAAGCTATGAAAGTCATGTTATGAGAAAACTACAGATTATGTTACGATGAAAGTTCCATGATACTTGGGCCAGCCCTAGAATAAAGTTAAGGGGAATAGATCGGTGGGGACGTCAGGGAAAGTAAACCCGGCATTCCTGTATAGGAACGAGCTTGATCCTGAAAAGCAAACTATTACCCAGGAGTCTAAAATGGCCAAGAACTCCCAGGGGACCAAGTGATGGAAAATGAGAAAAGTAATGGAAAAAGTATATGAGTAAAAGAAGGTTCATGAACAAGTTTTGCATGATTGAATTAAGTGCATGATTACAAGTTATTGACAGTTTAACTATTATGTTTACTTATAGCATATGTTCATTTATTCTGCTCATTATTCTGTGCATCACTGTTAGTAGTTTAGTCTGTTTCTTATGCTGTTTAAAGTTGTTTAAAGTAAAACTGGACCTTGCCTCGGACTAGACCTTTTCCTAACCTTATTAAATATGAATAGTTAAGTTTGATCTCATATTTTTATAATTAAATAAAACTCGAGGCAGCTAAGAATGAACGCGACGTCAGTTAAACGTCATACACGACCCTACTGAGAATTTTCTTAAATTCTCACCTCATTTTGTATTCCCGCCTCATTCTCAGACGTGGACGATGGACTCGACGGCTACCCTCCTCATTGAGATTCCAGACCTGCAGTTTCACCAGGACCCCAAGTTAAACTCGCTGAACCTAGCTAGGTCCCACTATTTGCATCTCTACTTTTTGACAAAAGGAATTTTGTTGTCCCTTTACTTCACTTTGCTCTTGATATGTATATTTATAAACTGAAGCTTTGGCTTCCAACTTATACATGTATATATATGCAACTAATGATATTTCTATGCTAATCACGTTTATTATATAGAGCGCCCTATTTCGTAGATATATTCGTCCGTCATATACATATATATCAGAATATAAAATAATGAATACAACTTTAGACAATAGACTAATACGGTAATGCAACCTAACCAATTTCATGCTATGACTTAAGCATAACATTAAGTTGGTAGGGTGTTATACATTAAGTTCTGAGCACACAAAACAAAAGTTATTGAGTTGATCAGGCTCAATACTAAGTCTGATGTGCTAATAAATAACAGCTCACACAATCAGGCACCTCATACACATGCACATCTATATCTCAATCGCACAGACAAGATCTAGTGCATGATATCATCTAAAAATACAGAATATGCGCAAAGCATAGTCAGTCCAATCCTCAGGCCTTAGCTAGGACGAACTGCTCTGATACCAAAAATATAACACCTTACCAATTTAATGTTATGCTTAAGTCATAGCATGAAATTTAGTGGTCGGGTTATCATGTTAGTACTCCATTTATTATCTATTTAGTATATTATATGCTCTTTTTTTTTGACAAAAAATACCTTAGGGCGCAGAGAAAATATATAAACAGAAGATATGGCGCTTGGTATATAATAAACGTGATTGCTATTGCAGAATAGTAAAAATTAATAAAAAGTACAACAGAAAAGATAAAGATAAGTAGTATATCATCAGCTATATGCATATGTATCTGAAGCTAACGCTTTAGTTTATGTACAAGTTCAAAAGAGGATACATATGTGGGGCTGGTATACACCAAAAAGACATAAGGCCTGTGTTAGTGAAAAGTAATCCTACAAGGTCCTCAGAGGACATTTCAAACTAGCTGGTCTAAGAAACTATGCACACCTGGCTAAGTTTATGACCCAATGCTGCACACCGCCAAAAGAGGGCCATATTGTACAATGTAGCCTGCGGTCGGAGCCTACTCCATCAAGATAGCCGTTGGCCATATCAGGCTCAGCTGGGGAGTAATCAACATCAGATTTAGAAGAGGAGGATGATGAATCAGAAGCCTCAGACGGGTCGCTCTCAAGACTTCGCGGGATGTCCGGGACTACTTGTGGAGGTGACACTGGTAGAGGGGCTGCAAGAGCTGCGAACACTAGAGGAGGTGCAGGATGTGCCATGTGTAAGGGGAGAGCAAAGTAGGGGATAGCAGGGTCAAACACAGGATGAAATAGGGGGACCGCAAAGTTCTTATTACTAAAATGGTAAAGGTGAAAATGACAAGAGCCAGCTATGTATAGTAAATCAAACATGGGCTCATAATGCAGCTGTATGTCTGGAATATCAAGGAAAAGCACGGTCGTCGTGTCAATCACTAGAGTCTGAGAATGATGCGGAAACATGAAGCAAAGTGAGAATTTAAAAATATTCTTAGTAGGATTCGAGTGCTATATTAACTGACGTCGCATTCATTCTCACTTGCCTCGATTTTCGTGTAATTATATAAAAAAGAATGGTATCAAGGTGAACTACCCACACTTATTAAGTTTAAAAAAATACTTGGTCTGAGGCAAGGTCCAATTTTACTTACGACAGAAAAAGAAACAGAATAAACTATTATATGACAATATACAGAATAAAGAGCTGAATAAATAAACAGATAGCAGTAAATGAACATAATAATCAATTTATAAATCGCTAACAATAACTATATAATGCAGTCATGCAGGTACTCTCTTACTCTTACTCATTCTTAAACTCAGTATCATAAATTTTTCCATTACTTGGTCCCCTGGGAGTTATTGGCCATTCAACTCCTGAGTAATAGTCTGCTTCTCAAGATCGAGCTCGTTCCTATATACGAATGCCGGGTTTATTTTCCCCGACCTTCCTATCATCTATTCCCCTTAACTTTAATCCGGTGCTGGACCAAGTATTATGGAACTTTTATCATAATATAACATTTATGAATTTCTTGCAAAATGCACATGTATCTAATGTATCTCAACTCATGCATCGGTTTTACCGAAATTTCGGCAGCATGACGGAACGTGTCCGCTTCCCCATGAATAGTGCCAGTACTTAGACAATCAATTGTATAGAAAAACCACAACATTTCATTCACAATTCAAGATCAAACTCATGGAAATATTAGTTGCATTTGAAGTATAGCTGTTGTCTTAGCACCTTCACTCTACCCAGTTTTTGTACAATAAACCATAATTTCTATTTAACTCATTTAGATCTAAATTTGGATATGTTAGAGTGTTGTGTGTTTATTTTCTAACCTTTTTGGTCCCATCTAATTTTGATAAATGTAGCTCAAGTTATTTAAGCTCTATCTTGGCCTGCCCTATAGCTAGCTAGAATTACACACTTAAAAGTAAAAATCTACAAAAAATTGAAAACCAGTTTAAATCATACGAAATTTTATCATATTAAGCTAACAGAACAAGCTTTCATATACAAAGTCCCATTTCATTTGCTTGAGTAGAGCTTGAGTTATAAGCTCCGCTGTTTGACCCTTTTGGGTTGCCCTGTTCTAGCTTGGTTTGGACTTAGGGTGATTTCCTTGAATCACTGGGAGCAACTGACACCGAATCTAACTTGGAAATTTTTATGGGGTCTTCTCCTATGTGTAAGCTTTCTAATAGCATTGGTTTCATTCAAATCCAAGTTGTATAGGGCAAGTTTTGCCTTGAAAAACCTTGTCTGCCCAAAATCAAACTCAAAAACCTAGGTCAAACTTCCAAAATTCTGTCCAAAATCAAACTCAAAAACCTGGGTCAAACTTTTGTTACGCCACCAATGAATGAATAAGTAGCTGAGTATTCAGCCATGGAATTATAGAATTTGGATGTGTAATTCTATTGATTCTGTTCTGAATCTTAAAATACCAAAATCTTATCGATTTCCTTTAAATCAGTAAATAGGTTTAGGATAATCTTCTATGAAATCTTTTATAAATATTTAGTCGAATTTTAATTATTCTCAACTATTCGATAAAAATCGAACAACTAGGCAAAAAATGATGAAATTCCTTTGATGTTACAAGTGAGAGCTTAATAAAATAGAGGCAAGTCAAGTAAAAGCCAATGGTCAAGAGAAAAAATCAATAATTGAATCATAACACACAAAACATTTTAATTAAAGGTTAATCATTCAAACCTCACTAATCTATGATTTAGAAATATAATTAAGCTAATATAATCTTATTAATTAAGTACATAACAAATGTTTTACCTTAATCAATTTTGATAAATTAATCCTTGCACCCTAAATACATATTAGTAAGAACAATTCTTTTTGGAAGAAAATGTCTCAAAAGTGTAATTAACCGAAATTGACTAAAGAGCAATTAAACTAATCTAATTGATTAATACTTAGACAATCGTAATAGTAATAAAGAATTAAAAAATTTCACCCTAACCTAGCTTAAAAATTTCAGCCACCTTAACCCATCTTCCACCATTCATTTTGCTTCTAAATCTTGCACCATTAGATCAAAGCCCATTATGGATATGTCACTTTTAAGTTTAACCAATAGTAGGTTATCCATCACAAGGATCATGCCATATTTGGTATAAACCCCTCAAGTGAACAATCCCATAAATGGTGTGGATATTGTCTTTAACCACTCAAGAAAACACAAAACAGTCCTTATTCATGCTTCAAGACACAAAGAAAACACCACCCAATCTTTCATCTATGGACATTAACCTTGTTCCTTGTTGAAGGAGGTAAAAACCCGTCAGCCCCCTTGTAACACCCTAATAAACCCATACTACGCTTAAGTCGTATTACGGCGTTTTATTAGTTGTTACTTATGCTCGTGGAAAACTAAACTTTACTTGAAATTAAAGTACGCGGAAAATACGGTAAGATTTTTTTTTTTTTTTTTGAAATACGTCGTCACGTTTGGAAAGTAAAGCCTTGCGCGAGAAGATAGCAATAAACGAGCATGTCGCAAAGATTTCAGTATAAATTGAAGAAATAAGGGATAACTCAAAATACCATGCATTCAAATTACTACAACAACCACATAAATATAATTAGTCTCATAATATCCAACAAATACATAAAAAAGGAACTCATGGTCATGCCATGGCCCCAAAAGATCAAAAGTACACAAGTTTGACAAGGTCCAATACAAAATGAAATACAAAAGATAAGGAGCAATAATGGAATAGGCCCATATAGACATAAGCTAGCTTCCCTGCCCCTTCCAAGCCCTTCAATCGGATGGACTCAGGTTCTTGAGTGCCTAGTCCACCTCATTCCTCGACCTCGGGGAACATGAGGAGTACGTATGATACGAGGGTGCCTGCTGATCACCTCAACTCGACGAATGCGACGGCCAGGAGTATGGCTGGCGACCGAAGAACGTTCCTCGGAGGGATCCTCCTCAGACGCGGCAGGGTGATACTCGGGGAGCGGTGTAATACCCTAATAAACCCATACTACGCTTAAGTCGTATTACGGCGTTTTATTAGTTGTTACTTATGCTTGTGGAAAACTAAACTTCACTTGAAATTAAATTACGCGGAAAATACGGTAAGATTTTTCTTTGAAATACGTTGACGCTTAGCAGCGTTTTGAAAAGTAAAGCCTTGAGCGAGAAGATAGCTAGAGAAAGAGCGTGTCGCATAAAATATATACTCCAATATCATAAAACAAGGATGAGGTAAACAAATAATAATTCACAAATATATTGCATTAAATAACTAACCATTACATTCATATGAGTTCATAATATATATATATACATACATTTCAGCATTACAACAAGGGAGACTCATGATTGAGCCATGATCCAAATACTGGATACGAAGTACAAATTTAAATGACAAAGCCTAACTCAAAAGAAATATGCGAAGATGCAGAGCGATGGTCGCTACAAGTCCCAAAACAGCTTCGTCTTGCACCCCACGTCACACGTCCGCTCACCGTGTTGGGGATCCACGCTCCACTCCACCGGATGCGCCGTCGAGATCTGGTGACGATACGGAAGAACAACTAGGGTGAGAAATGGAATTTCTCGGTAAGACTCGAACCCGACACGAAAGTGTCATCGTCGTCGTCATCGTCCCAGCCACTTCGGTTTTATTAATGAAAATAGTGAACATTCATAAGGTTCCGTTCTTAGGTTTTCGAAAACATGAATATCCGAAGTGGATTCAATTTTAACATAATCTCTAATCATTTACATCATAACATATATGGGCACAAGTATAATCATATAAAAATGCATGACTGTGCTATAAGTTTTTCTTAACTTCTTCCCTTGCTAGGGTTTAGACCGAGGTCCCTTTTCTTTTCTTAACTTAACTTTATCTTTTCACCCACTAAACATAAGTGGTAATGAGCTCATACCGTGGCCGTCGCCACCATAGAATTTCGGTACTTATAGTAGTTGGGTCATGCCATGCCTCATGTAAGACCTATCCCCTATACTCACACTAGCTGGGTCATGCCATGCCTCATGCGAGTCGTGGGTGAGGGGAGCTTACTTTGGGTCACCTTCCCTTTTGAAGGATCACACCCTTAGTTTACTTTCTCTTCTTATTAAAGCTTATGATGCAAAATTATTCTGATTCTTTTCCACATTTAGGCGTTACGTATTGCCGTCTCCAGGGTGTTCATATTTATTAATCCTTTCATGTATATCATTAAGCATTATATCATCAACATATCATATTCATATCATCATGATTCATTATAATATCGTCATCATATCATTATCATCCATATCATCATCATAACACTATCATAATCATCATGTCACTATCATAATCATCATATTATATCATCATCACCATTATCATACGATCATCATCATGATCATCATCATATCATATCATCATCATCCTGATCATCATCATATCATATCATCATCATCCTAATCATCATCATATCATTGTCCTCATATGGACACACAGAGGCATACATATCACACAAAGTCTTATTAGCTTAGCTTAGTAAATTTGGTGTAAACTTTTAATTGATTTGCTTCTTGCATAAATTCTTTTATTAGGCATAGGGCCATTTTCATCCATTATCCTCTTTGAAACTTTTAAGTTGAATTATGAAGGTTTTCCAATACTTAGTGTAAGAGTCTTAATGTCTTAAAGCTTATTTCTCATTAACCTTTAACTTTTACCCTAACCAGTTTTACTTTTACGGTGGGGCAGTAACTTCAAAAATTCACCATAATTTCATCTTTTACTCTTTTATTTCGAATTTTGGTATGCTTATACTTCTCTGAGTCTATTTTTAAACAAAAACAAGCCCCACTTAAAAATTCATTTTGTAGCTTGAGTTATCCACATTTTATTCTGACTATTCAGACTTGAAAGTTCATGTCAGGTCAGTGACTTTTAAACATTACTGTGAACTCCTCACAAGGAATCTGCCAAAACTGTTTTATGGGAATGTTCCACTATGTCTTAGCTTTCTAACAAACTTGGTCCCACTCAAAAATGTTGTGTATAACTTGAGTTATGCATGTTTTATTACCTACTGCCCGGACAGAAACCCATCCAGGAACAGCAAACTTTGAAAATTCATATCTCTCTCGTTTTAAGGCTAAATCTCACAGATTTTATATGTATGAAAAGCTCTTTGAGTCTAGTTTCACAAAAAATTAGTTTCGTCGCATTTTGAGTTTGGTAACAATAAATATACCGCACGCTTTACAGACTGCCAGAATTCCAGATTTACTAGTTTTGAAGTTTTTCACTTCAAGCTTATGGAGAAATTGTTATATCACTTCAAATCACCATTTTCATGTTTTATCTCATCATCATCTTCAATACTTTAGTTATCAAATCAGTATTTTAAACCAAGATAAAGCAAGATACATAAAACCATCATGCCACATATTCTCACTTCAAGGCAACATTTTTCAACAAGACAAAGAAAGCTCATAGAGCAAGAAATGGTCATGAGACCTTGGAGCAAGTCCTAAAACCACCTAGCTATAAAGAGCTTAGGAGTTCTAGAGCTTGAAAAATACATGAAAAGGAGAGGGTTAGAGTGACTACCAATTGGATTTCTTGAAAGCTTGAAGAGAAAGAAAGATGTTGGAGATGGCCTCCTTCTCCTTGAGCTTGATAGTGAGGCTTGTGTATGAGTGGCTTTGCTTCTCCAAGGACCAAAAATGGTAGTCCTTGAAGGGATAGTGATGGTGGTGATAGGAGATGAGGGTGATGGTGGTAGAAGAGTGAGGACTTAGGGTAGGAAAACAAGAAGAACAAGAGGAAGAGTAGGAAGAACAAGAGAGGCTTAGAGAGAGGTGAGAGCTTTGTGTGTATTCTTGAGAGAGGGAATGAAATGAATTGAGGAGAGAGGGAGGGCTGAAAGTGGCGCAAATGAGGGAGAGAAAGTGAGGTGACTTTTGCTTCTTACACAAGCTAGGGAGTGGGAAAAACCTTGGGGCAAAAGAGAGTGTTATGTTTCCTTTAAGTCTTGGCAATTGGGTAAAGGCTTGTAGTGTTTCTTTTCTAGTGGTTAAAAGCATGGTTCATCCTAGGATTGGCATTGGATGCTTGTGATCACTTCAAGTGTCACAATCTTGATGGAGGAGAGTAGATTTTTGTCATGACTCAAGGAAGCTACTAATATGGACTCTTGATCTAATGGTGTATGATGAGAAAGCAAATGGATGGTTGGATATGACTCTTGCTTTGACCAACTTCCAAACAATAATTAAAGGAAAGTTTCTACATCTATATAATTGTTACAATTATCTAAATGTTAATTAATCCAATTGGTTTAATCATACATTAGCACATTTTCAATAAAAAGGGATTTTCCTCATTAATTATGTAAGGAAGAGGTAAGGGTTAATCTTCATGTAATTAAGATGTGATACTTATATGCTCCTAGTTAATTAGGTTAGATCACCTTGGTTTTATGTTCTAAATCATGAATTAATAAGGATTGGGCATTAGGCTTTTAATTGTAACTTTTAATGCATTATGTTTCAATTGTTGACTTTCACTTTTCTTGTTGACTTGCCTTTAATTTACTAAGCTCTTGCTCTCGAGATTAATCGATTAATTCTCAATTAATCGTTAACCTCTCTAATTAGCCAGGATCACTGAGCTAATTAGCTTAGACAAAAATCGGGGATGTTACAAGCGGCGGTGAAGCGGCCCTAGGAGTAGCCGTCGAACTCACATCTATAACAGGGATCTCCGGCGGTGGCACGGGCTCGGCTACAGGTAGACCCGGAGACATGGGCTCCATCTCAATTTCTGGCAATGGCTCAGGCGGGAAATCCCAAGGACCTAGCTGCGATCCAAGGTGAGCCGATGAAACGTCTATTGGGGCTGGCGGGACTTCTGGCTCCTTTTGCTCAAAAATTCGACCCAGATAAAAATATGTGCGGACTATTGTGGTGGTCGTGGCCACAATAGCGTGAGTATCCCCATCGTAAGCCCACTCATGGTGGGGAGGGTCCATGCTCCACTCCACGGGATGTGCCATGAGTATCTGGTGATGAGACAGAAGAACAGCTAGGGTGAGAAATAAGATTTCTCAGTAGGACTCGAACCTAACACTAAAGTGTCGTCGTCATCGTCCCAGCCACTTCGTTTTTTATAAATGAAAATAGTGAGCATGCACAAGGTCCAATTCTTAGATTTTCGAAAACATAAATATCCGAAGCGGATTCAATTTTTAACATACCTTCTAATCATTTGTTTCATAATAAACATAAGCACAAGTGTAATCACATAAAATATGCATGTCCAAGCTATAAGATTCTCTTAACTTCTTCCCCTTTTAGGGTTTTGGACCGAAGTTCCTTTTCTTTTCTTAACTTGACTTTATCTTTTCACCCACTAAACATAAGTGGTAATGAGCTCATACCGTGGTCGTCGCCACCATAGAATTTCGGTATTTACACCAGCTGGGTCATGCCATGCCTCATGTAAGACCTATCCCCTATACTCACATTAGCTGGGTCATGCCATGCCTCATGTGAGTCGTGGGTGAGGGGAGCTTAAATTAGGTTACCTTCTCTTTTGAAGGATCACTTACTTGAATTAAATTTCTTCTTATTAAAGCTTATGATGCAAAATATCTCTCTAAGTCCATAATTTTTACAAAATTTCGGCAGCATAACGGCTAGACCGAAGCTTCCCAAAATTTTGCCGAACAGAGAAGCCAATATCATATAACATTAAGCATCATGTCATCAACATATCGTGTTCATATCGTCATCATATCATTATCATAATCATCATCATCATAGCACCATGCTTGCACATAAACATAGGTATATTCTCAAGCAACATTTTATGAGCTTAGCTTAATAAATTTGGTACAAGCTTTTAATTGAGATTGTCTCTTGTGTAAACTTCTTTTATTGGGCATAGTGCCAATTTCATCTATTATCCTTTTTGACAGTTTTAAGTTGAATGATAAAGGTTTTTCCAATGCTTAATGTAGGGGTGTTAGTGTTTTAGAGCTTATTTCTCCTTATTCCTTAACTTTTACCATAACCAGTTTTTACTTTTACAGTGGGGCAGTAACTTTGAAAATTCACCATAATTTCATCTTTTACTCTTTTGTTTCGAATTTTTGTGTGGATGTACTTCTCTGAGTCTATTTTTAAACAAAATAAGCCCCACTTAAAATTTCATTTTGCAACTTGAGTTATGCACATTTTATTCTGACTATTCAGGATTGAAAGTTCACCTTGGGTCAGTGGCTTGTCCACTTCACTGGGAGTTCCTCATATGGAATCTGACAAAACTGTTTTATGGGAGTGTTCCTCTATGTCTTAGATTTCTAAAAGACTTGGTCCCACTCAAAAATGTTATGTATAACCTGAGATATGCACGTTTTATTACCCACTGCCCGGACAGAAACCCATCCAGGAACAGCAAATTTTGAAAATTCATATCTCTCTCGTTTTAAGGCCAAATCTCACATATTTTATATGTATGAAAAGCTCTTTGAGTCCATTTTCACGAAAATTAGTTTCATTGTATTTTGAGTTTTGTGGAGTGAGTTATACTATACGCTTTACAGACTGCCAGAATTTTAGATTTACTAGTTTCTATGTTTTACATGTTAAACTTATGGAGATGTTGTTATACCACTTCAAATCGCCATTTTTATGTTTTATCTCATCATTATATTCAAATTTTTAGTCACCAAATCAGTATTTTAAACCAAAATAAAGCAAGATACATAAAACCATAATGCCACATATTCTCACTTCAAGGCAACATTTTTCAACAAGACAAGAAAACTCATAGAACAAGAAATGATCATGAGACCTTGAAACAAGTCCTAAAACCACCTAGCTATGAAGAGCTTAGGAGTTCTAGAGCTTGAAAAATACATAGAGAAGAAAGGTAAGAGTCACTACCAAATGTGTTCCTCTTGAAAGCTTGAAGGATGAAGATGGTTGGAGATGGCCTCCTTCTCCTTGAGCTTGATAGTGGAGCTTGTGTATGAGTGGCTTTGTTTCTCCAAGGACCAAAAATGGTAGTCCTTGAAGGGATGGTGATGGTGGTGATGGAAATGGGGTGAGGAGTAGTAGAGAGATTGGAAGAAGAACAAGGAAAATTGAAAGAACAAGAGAGTAGGAAAGGGACTTGGAGAGAGGAGAGAGCTTTGTGTCTTTGGGTGAGGAAATGAAAAATGAAGTGAGGGGGAGAGAGGAGAGGCTGAATGAGGGGAGAGAGTGATGTGATTTTGCTTCTTACAACAAGCAA
Source organism: Pterocarpus macrocarpus (assembly GCA_031439585.1). Taxonomy (NCBI): domain Eukaryota; kingdom Viridiplantae; phylum Streptophyta; class Magnoliopsida; order Fabales; family Fabaceae; genus Pterocarpus; species Pterocarpus macrocarpus. The sequence continues at coordinate 49,926,979 of CM062514.1, forward strand.
GAAAGTGGGAAAAATCTTGGGGCAAAAGAGGGAGTTGTGTTTCCTTTGAGTCTTGGCACTTGGGTAAAGACTTGTAATGTTTCTTTTCAAGTGGTTAAAAGCATGATCTATCCTAGGATTGGCATTGGATGATTGTGATCACTCCAAGTGTCACAATCTTGATGGAGGAGAGTAGATCTTTTGTCTTGACTCAAGGAATCTACTAACATGGACTCTTGATCTAGTGGTGTATGATGAGAAGGCAAATGGATGGTTGGATATGGCTCTTGCTTTGACCAAACTTTCAAACAATAATTAAACGGAAGTTTCTAAATTTTTATAATTGTTATAATTATCTAAATGCTAATTAATTCAATTGGTTTAAATTACACATTAGCACATTTTAATTGAGAAGGATTTTCCTCATTAATTATGTGAGAGGGTGTGAGGATTAATTTTTTCATGTGAGTAGGGTGTGATGCTTGCCATTCTCTTAGTTAATGAGGTTAGGTTACTTTGATTTTATATTTCTAAGTCATGAATTAATAAGGATTGGGCAATTAGGCTTTTAATTGTAACTTTTAATGCATTATGTCTCAATTGGTGACTTGCCTTTAATTTACTAAGCCCTTGCTCTCGAGATTAACCGATTAGTTTTTAATTAATCGCTAACCCGTCTAATTAGCCGGGAACACCGAGCTAATTAACTTAGGTGAAAATGAGGATGTTACATTTCTCCCCTCCTTGAAAAGAATTTTGCCCTCAAAATTCGTTACCTGAAAATAGGTGGGGAAAATCTCTTTGCATCTCTGCCTCGAGCTCCCACGTGTGCTCCTCCAAGCTTCCTCTTCCCCACGCCATTTTCACTAAGGGCACAGACTTGTTCCTCAGCTGCTTGACCTTCCTATCTATGATTCTCATAGGCGGTAGGTTGAAGGTTAGGTCTTCCCTTAACTGTACACTTTCTGGCTCAAGAAGATGATTAGGGTCGGAGTTGTACTTTCTCAGTTGGGAGACATGGAAAACATTGTGAAGGTTTGACAAATGGGGTGGTAATGCTATTTGGTAGGCAACTGTTCCTACTCGTTTCAAGATTTCAAAAGGGCCAAGAAAACGAGGGCTCAACTTTTTGACTCTAAGGGCTCTACCAATGCCTGTTGTGGGAGTGATTTTCAAGAATACGTGTTCTCCCTCTTGGAACTCGATTGGCTTTCTCCTCCTATCCGCATAGCTCTTCTGACGACTTTGTGCTGAGAGAATCCTTTCCCTTATCCTCTTAATTTGTTTGGTGGTTTGTCTAACCAGATCAGGCCCTAAGAGGCTTTGCTCACCCGGTTCATACCAACAAAGCGGAGATTGGCACTTTCTGCCATACAGGGCTTCATAAGGCGCCATCCCAATGCTAGTGTGGAAACTATTGTTGTAGGCGAACTCGATGAGGGGTAGGTGTTTGTCCCAACCTCCGGGTCAGTCCATTACACATGCTCTCAACATATCCTCTAGGGTTTGTATGGTTCTTTCTGATTGTCCATCAGTCTGGGGGTGGTAGGCTATACTTAAACAAAGTTTCGTGCCAAATGCCTTTTGCAAGGCTCCCCAGAACCTAGAGGTAAACCTTGGGTCCCTATCAGACACAATGGTTATAGGTACTCCGTGCAACCTTACAATTTCTTGGATGTATAGCTGGGCTAGCTTATCTAGAGGATAATTTGCTCTAATGGGTAAGAAGTGGGCAGACTTCGTCAACCTATCCACAACAACCCATATGGCATCAAATTCCGCTTGTGTTCGGGGTAAACCCTTCACGAAATCCATAGAGATTCCATCCCACTTCCATTCAGGGATCTCCAATGACTGCAGCATGCCTGAGGGTTTTTGGTGCTTAATTTTCACCTTTTGACAAACTAAGCACTTTCCCACTACATCTGCTACGTCTCGTTTCATGCCTGGCCACCAAAACATCCTCTTGAGGTCTTGGTGCATCTTTGTCATGCCAGGATGCATGGTGAAATGACCTTTGTGAGCTTCTTCTACAATCATCCTCCTTAAGTCATCCTTAGCAGGTACACATATCCTCCCTTGATACCTCCACACGCCATCAACGCCTTGAGTAAATTCTTTCAGCTTTCCCTCCTTCACCTGGGCTACTATGCTCAAGAGCTCTTCGTCCTCTTCCTGAGCCCGCATAATTTGTCCTTTGAACTCGCTCGTCACCTTGATCAGATTCAACCTTATGCTACGAGGGGTCAGGGTAACTCCGAGGTTCAAGTCTCTAAAGCTCTCAATCAACTCTGCTTCCTTGACCATCATCCACGACACATGCAATGACTTGCGACTCAGTGCATCTGCCACCACATTAGCCTTACCAGGGTGATAGTTTAACCCAAAATCATAGTCCTTCAAGAATTCCATCCACCTCCTCTGCCTCATGTTAAGCTCCTTCTGATCAAACAAGTACTTCAGACTCTTGTGATCCGAGAACACCTCAAACCTAACTCCATATAGATGGTGCCTCCATATCTTCAAGGCAAACACCACGGCCGCTAATTTCAGGTCATGGGTTGGGTAATTAACTTCATGAGGTTTCAGTTGCTTAGAGGCGTATGCTACCACACTACGATTTTGCATCAGAACACAACCTAAACCTCTTCCAGAGGCATTACAGTAAACCTCAAAGGCTCCCTTAGGGTCAGGCAGGACTAGTACAGGCGTGGAAGTCAACTTCGCCTTCAACTCTTGAAAACTCTTCTCACACTCTTCAGTCCACACAAAAGCAGTATTCTTCCTAGTGAGCCTAGTCAAAGGTAGGGATATCTGAGAAAATCCCTTTATAAACCTCCGATAATATCCAGCTAGGCCGAGAAAACTTCGAATCTCCGTCACCGTCGTAGGTCTCTCCCAGTTCATTACAGCTTCCACTTTGCTTGGATCTACAGATATCCCTCCCTTAGTCACGACGTGACCCAAGAACTTTACTTCTTCTAGCCAAAATTCACACTTCGACAACTTCCCATAAAGCTTCTTATCCCTCAAGATTTCCAACACAATCCGAAGATGCTCTTCGTGTTCCTCCTTCGTCTTTGAATAGATGAGGATGTCATCTATAAAGACCACCACAAACTTATCCAGGTATGGCCTAAAGATCCTGTTCATATAATCCATAAACACAGCCGGGGCATTGGTCAATCCAAACGACATTACTCTAAACTCATAATGCCCATATCTAGTCCTAAAGGCCGTCTTGGGAATATCTTCCTCCTTCACTCTAATTTGATGGTATCCCGACCTTAGATCTATCTTTGAAAACACTACTGCTCCTCTGAGTTGATCCATCAGGTCATCTATCCTTGGTAAGGGGTACTTGTTTTTCACTGTGACCTTGTTCAACTGCCGATAATCCACGCACAGCCTCATGCATCCATCCTTCTTCTTGACAAACAAATCCGGGGCTCCCCAAGGTGAGGCACTTGGCCTCACAAACCTTTTTTCCAGCAACTCCTCCAATTGGGTCTTCAGCTCCTCCAACTCCAAAGGGGACATTCGGTAGGGTGCAATAGATATTGGTCCAGTTCTTGGCACCAATTTTATGGAAAACTCTATCTCTCTCTCAGGGGGAAACTCAGGGATATCCTCAGGGAAGACTTCGGGGTACTCATTCGCCACAGGAATCTCATCAAGAGCTTGCTCTAGTTCAACCTCACTAGTCGATAGGAGAACGTATTCTTGATTCTCAGTCTTACAACAGTATAACACAACAGGTTTCAGGCTTAAACTGACAGGTTTAGAGGGTAAAGAAGGGAATACGATTGTCTTGGCAGCACAATCTAACGTCATATGGTTGGCTGAGAGCCAATCCATGCCTAAGATTAGATCTAAACCAGATAAAGGAAGGCAGATTAAATCTGACTCGTAGGTCCTACCATCAATATGAATTCGACATTTTAAACAACACAGACAAGTTCTAACTGGTTTCCTAGTAGGAGTAGAAACAAGCAACATATAAGGCATTTCAGAAACAGACAGCCCCAATCTACTTACGCAATCATGGGAAATAAAAGAATGCCAGAGCGCGAGTCATACTGATGCTGATTAAGATGTTACCATTCACTTCGCATGTACCTCGAATGAGATCATCAGACTTCGTGGTCTCCTCCGCGTTCATGGTGAAAACCCTTCCTTGGCATTGCGGTTTGGGGACAGGCGTGTCCTTGGTGCAGTTCTTGGCGAAATGCCCGGGCTGTCTACACTTGAAACAAACATTTTGCCTGGCATAGCAAACCCTTCTGTGTTGCTTTCCACACTTAGGGCAAACGGAACTTGTTGCAGGCTTCGGGGGCTGGTTGGTAGGTCTCAGAGGATTGGCAGAGGATCTCTGTGGCTGCTTGCCCTTAGAACCTTCACCATGGTAGGGCTTCTTTTGCGGGGGCTACTTCGGGTGTTGCCCTTGAGATGCCTGCCTTCTTTTATGGGTCTCCGATCTTTGAATCGCCAACTTGCGGTTGCAGTCCTCCACTACGCGACTTTTGTTGACAAGGGCCGCATAGTTCCGAATCTCTAACGGGGCCACGGATGCCAGGATGTCAGCCCTCATTCCTCCTTCATATTTCATGCACTTCCAGTGCTCGTCGGGGTTTCGCTGATATAGTGTAGAGAACTTACACAGCTCCTCAAACTTCGCTGTGTACTCAGCAATGCTCATACCTCCTTGGTAGAGCTTCAGGAATTCCATTTCCTTCGCATTCCTTACAGACACCGGGAAGTACTTCTCATAGAAAGCTGTTTTGAAGACGTCCCAAGTGATTTCTCTTTGATCATTCTCCATTAAGCTCTTCGCTCCCTTCCACCAGAATTCGGCATCCGCCTTCAGCATATAAGTAGCAAAGGCTACCTTTTGGGTCTCCGAGCAAGTCAGCACTGAGTAGATCTTCTCTATCTCCTTAATCCATTCATCAGTCTCTTCAGGGTTGAAAGCCCCTTTGAAACTGGGCGGGTTGCCCTTACGAAACTCTGAAAATTTCTGATATTCAGCACTTGCTCCATTTCCGCCGACGAACTCTTTAGACCTTCGGTTTAGCTGATCCATCATGTGTTCATCTGCCGTAGCTTGAGCTTGCATGGCGTTCGCCATTTGTTAAAAGGTCCTCATGAAATCAGCGATGTTCGTGCTGTCGCTGGGCTCATTGGCGGTACGTCTGCGAGTTGCCATTAGTTCCTGAACACACCAAAACAAAAATATCGAGTTGATCAAGCCCAATATCAAGCATAAGCATGACAGCAACTAAAGGCAATCTCACATGACGGTCATGCATTCTAAGTCCTACTTCCCATCATACAGATAGGATCCACAGCATGACTTAACATAGCGCACGTAGAGTTATGCTTGGAAGCATAGTTAGTCCAATTCTCAAGCTTTAACAGGATAAACTGCTCTGATACCATAATGTAACACCCTAATAAACCCATACTACGCTTAAGTCGTATTACGATGTTTTATTAGTTGTTACTTATGCTGGTGGAAAACTAAACTTTACTTGAAATTAAAGTACGCGGAAAATACGGTAAGATTTTTTTTTTTTTTTTTGAAATACGTCGCCACGTTTGGAAAGTAAAGCCTTGTGCGAGAAGATAGCAATAAACGAGCGTGTTGCAAAGATTTCAGTATAAATTGAAGGAACAAGGGATAACTCAAAATACCATGCATTCAAATTACTACAACAACCACATAAATATAATTAGTCTCATAATATCCAACAAATACATAACAAAGGAACTCATGGTCATGCCATGGCCCCAAAAGATCAAAAGTACACAAGTTTGACAAGGTCCAATACAAAATGAAATACAAAAGATAAGGAGCAATAATGGAATAGGCCCACATAGACATAAGTCAAGCTTCTTTCCCCGCCTTCCACGCCCTTCAATCGGATGGACTTAGGTTCTCGAGTGCCTGGTCCCCCTCGCTCCTCGGCCTCGGGGAACATGAGGAGTGTGTATGATACGAGGGTGCCTGCTGATCACCTCAACTCGACGAATACGACGGCCAGGAGTATAGCTGGCGACCGAAGAACGTTCCTCGGAGGGATCCTCCTCAGACGCGGCAGGGTGATACTCGGGGAGCGGCGGTGAAGCGGCCCTAGGAGTGGCCGTCGAACTCACATCTATCACAGGGATCTCCGGTGGTGGCACGGGCTGGGCTACAGGTAGACCTGGAGACATGGGCTCCATCTCGATTTCTGGCAATGGCTCAGGCGGGAAATTCCAAGGACCTAGTTGCGATCCAAGATGAGCCGATGAAACGTCTACTGGGGCTGGCGGGACTTCTGGCTCCTCTTTCTCAAAAATTCGACCCAGATAAAAATATGTGTGGACTATTGTGGTGGTCGTGGCCACAATAGCGTGAGTATCTCCATCGTAAGCCCACTCATGGTGGGGAGGGTCCATGCTCCACTCCACGGGATGTGCCATGAGTATCTGGTGACGAGACAGAAGAACAGCTAAGGTGAGAAATAAGATTTCTCAGTAGGACTCGAACCTAACACTAAAGTGTCGTCGTCATCGTCCCAGCCACTTCGGTGTTTATAAATGAAAATAGTGAGCATGCATAAGGTCCAACTCTTAGATTTTCGAAAATATAAATATCTGAAGCGGATTCAATTTTTAACATACCTTCTAATCATTTGTTTCATAATAAACATAAGCACAAGTGTAATCACATAAAACATGCATGTCCAAGCTATAAGATTCTCTTAACTTCTTCCCCTTTTAGGGTTTTGGACCAAAGTCCCTTTTCTTTTCTTAACTTGACTTTATCTTTTCACCCACTAAACATAAGTGGTAATGAGCTCATACTGTGGCCGTCGCCACCATAGAATTTTGGTACTTACACCAGTTGGATCATGCCATGCCTCATGTAAGACCTATCCCCTATACTCACACTAGCTGGGTCATGCCATGCCTCATGTGAGTCGTGGGTGAGGGGAGCTTAAATTAGGTTACCTTCCCTTTTGAAGGATCACTTACTTGAATTAAATTTCTTCTTATTAAAGCTTATGATGCAAAATATCTCTCTAAGTCCATAATTTTTACAAAATTTCGGCAGCATAACGGCTAGACCGAAGCTTCCCAAAATTTTGCCAAACAGAGAAATCAATATCATATAACATTAAGCATCATGTCATCAACATATCGTGTTCATATCGTCATCATATCATTATCATAATCATCATCATCATATCATATCATCATCATCATACCATATCATCATAGCACCATGCTTGCACATAAACATAGGCATATTCTCAAGCAACATTTTATGAGCTTAGCTTAATAAATTTGGTGCAAGCTTTTAATTGAGATTATCTCTTGTGTAAACTTCTTTTATTGGGCATAGTGCCAATTTCATCTATTATCCTTTTTGACAGTTTTAAGTTGAGTTATAAAGGTTTTTCCAATGCTTAATGTAGGGGTGTTAGTGTTTTAGAGCTTATTTCTCCTTATTCCTTAACTTTTACCATAACCAGTTTTTACTTTTATAGTGGGGCAGTATATTTGAAAATTCACCATAATTTCATCTTTTACTCTTTTGTTTCGAATTTTTGTGTGGATGTACTTCTCTGAGTCTATTTTTAAACAAAATAAACCCCACTTAAAAATTCATTTTGTAGCTTGAGTTATGCACATTTTATTCTGACTGTTCAGGATTGAAAGTTCACCTCTGGTCAGTGGCTTGTCCACTTCACTGGGAGTTCCTCATATGGAATCTGACAAAATGGGAGTGTTCCTCTATGTCTTAGCTTTCTAAAAAACTTGGTCCCACTCAAAAATGTTATGTATAACCTGAGATATGCACGTTTTATTACCCACTGCCCGGACAGAAACCCATCCAGGAACAGCAAACTTTGAAAATTCATATCTCTTTCGTTTTAAGGCCAAATCTCACGTATTTTATATGTATGAAAAGCTCTTTGAGTCCATTTTCACTGAAAATTAGTTTCATTTTAGTTTGAGTTTTGTGGAGTGAGTTATACCCTACGCTTTACCGACTGCCAGAATTCCAGATTTACTAGTTTCTATGTTTTACATGTTAAACTTATGGAGATGTTGTTATACCACTTCAAATCACCATTTTTATGTTTTATCTCATCATTATATTCAAATTTTTAGTCACCAAATCAGTATTTTAAACCAAAATAAAGCAAGATACATAAAACCATCATGCTACATATTCTCACTTCAAGGCAACATTTTTCAACAAGACAAGAAAACTCATAGAACAAGAAATGGTCATGAGACCTTGAAACAAGTCCTAAAACCACCTAGCTATGAAGAGCTTAGGAGTTCTAGAGCTTGAAAAATACATAGAGAAGAAAGGTAAGAGTCACTACCAAATGTGTTCCTCTTGAAAGCTTGAAGGATGAAGATGGTTGGAGATGGCCTCCTTCTCCTTGAGCTTGATAGTGGAGCTTGTGTATGAGTGGCTTTGTTTCTCCAAGGACCAAAACTAGTAGTCCTTGAAGGGATGGTGATGGTGGTTATGGAAATGGGGTGAGGAGTAGTAGAGAGATTGGAAGAAGAATAAGGAAGATTGAAAGAACAAGAGAGTAGGAAAGGGACTTGGAGAGAGGAGAGAGCTTTGTGTCTTTGGGTGAGGAAATGAAAAATGAAGTGAGGGGGAGAGAGGAGAGGCTGAATGAGGGGAGAGAGTGATGTGATTTTGCTTCTTACAACAAGCAAGAGAGTGGGAAAAATCTTGGGGCAAAAGAGGGAGTTGTATTTCCTTTGAGTCTTGGCACTTGGGTAAAGACTTGTAGTGTTTCTTTTCAAGTGGTTAAAAGCATGATCTATCTTAGGATTGGCATTGGATGATTGTGATCACTCCAAGTGTCACAATCTTGATGGAGGAGAGTAGATCTTTTGTCTTGACTCAAGGAATCTACTAACATGGACTCTTGATCTAGTGGTGTATGATGAGAAGGCAAATGGATGGTTGGATATGGCTCTTGCTTTGACCAAACTTTCAAACAATAATTAAAGGGAAGTTTCTAAATTTTTATAATTGTTATAATTATCTAAATGCTAATTAATTCAATTGGTTTAAATTACATATTAGCACATTTTAATTGAGAAGGATTTTCCTCATTAATTATGTGAGAGGGTGTGAGGATTAATTTTTTCATGTGATTAGGGTGTGATGCTTGCCATTCTCTTAGTTAATGAGGTTAGGTTACTTTGATTTTATATTTCTAAGTCATGAATTAATAAGGATTGGGCAATTAGGCTTTTAATTGTAACTTGCATCATGTCTCAATTGGTGACTTGCCTTTAATTTACTAAGCCCTTACTCTCGAGATTAACCGATTAGTTCTTAATTAATCGCTAACCCCTCTAATTAGCCGGGAACACCGAGCTAATTAACTTAGGTGAAAATGGGGATGTTACACCCCTCACCCCAAATTTGTGCCAAACAGTCCCCTCTCTCACTCTCTTATTTTGCAAACTTTCATCCTTTCTCTTAGACACCGAAGTTCTCATCTCTCTCCACCTCTCCTTATTCTTCTTACTCTCCTTCTTATTCTTCTTACTTTCCCACTACCATTAGCCTCATCTTCTATCACCACCCTCACAAACTCATCAAGGACCACCCTCTTTGGTTCTTGAAGAAGCAAGACAAACACTCACTTAACCCCATTTGCAAGCTCAAGAAGACGAAAACTGTCTCCAACACTTTTCTTTCCCTTCAAACTGTCCAAAAGACTCTTGTGGTAGTGACTCTAACTCTTCTTTTTCATGTGTTTTTCAAGTACTAAAGCTCCTAAGCTCTTTATGGCTAGGTGGGCTTAGGACTTGCTTTCAAGGTCTCATGACCATATCCTATTTTTATGTGTCTTTCTTTCCTGTGTTGAAATGTTTTCTTAAAATGTAATCATGTTGTATGAGAGTTTTTCAGTGATGAAATCTTAAATATGATGGTAAAGTAAAACATAAACATGGTGGTTTGAAAAGGGATATCAATATCTCTACAAGCAAGTAAGGAAAAATGGAAATCTGTTTTGCACTAAAATTTTGGCAGTCTGAACTGCATGAAGAGTAAATCACTCCACATAACTCAAAACAAAATGAAACTAATTTTATATGAAAATAGACTCAGAGATATTTCCATACATATAAAATTCGTGAACATTGGCTTTGAAATGAGTGAGATACAAATTTTTGGATTGGGCTGTCACCAAATGTGTTGTTGTTCGAGTAGTCTATACAAAAAACTTAATAACTCGAATTATACAAAATGTTTTTGAGTGGGACCAAGTTTATTAGAAAGATAAGACATATAGGAACACTCCCATAAAATAGTTTGTGCAGATTATTTGTGAGGAGCTGCTAGTAGAGTTGACAACTCACTACTCCAAATTTATCTCATAAGTCTGAGCAGTCAAGTTAAAAATGCATAACTCAAGTTACAGGATGAATTTTTAAGTAGGGCTTCTTTAATTTAAAAGTAGACTCAGAGAAGCATAATCTTACAAAAAAACAAGTTAAAATAATAAAAGATGAAATTATGGTGAATTTTTGAAATTACTGTCCCACTATACAAGTAAATCTAGTTAAGGTAAATTTTTAAATGATAATGAAAAATAAACTTGAAGACCCCCAAAACATCTAACTTAAGACTTTAAAACTGCATAGTTCAAATTTAGAGAATTGAAAAGAATAGTAGAATACACTTGCCCCTTTAAATATTAAAAGCATCGAGCAAAATAAAAGAAATTGAATTAAGAAGCCTGCACCTAATTTACTAAACTATGCTCATAAAACTTTGCTTCTGAGATATCTATGTCTATGTGAAAGTGTAATGATATGATGATGAGTCTGATGCATATGATGTTGAATAATATATGATGATGACTTATGACTGGATTCTCTGTTTGGAAAAATTTTGGGGAAGCTCTGGTCTAGCCATCATATTGCTAGATTTCTGTAAAATTTATGGATTTAGTAAAATTTTAACATCATAAGTATAAATAAAGAAGAGATAGAACTGAAAGTATGATCCTTCGAAAGGGAAAGTGACTCGTATTAAACTCCCCTTCACCCACGACTCGCATGAGGCACGGCATAGACCCAACTAGTGTGAGTACAGGGGATAGGGTATACATGAGGCATGGCATTGACCCAGTTAGTGTAAGTACTGAAAATTTATGGTGGCCATTGCCACAGTATGAGCTCATTACCACTTATGTTTAGTGAGTGAAAAAGACTTAACATAAAGTCAATTTAAGAAAAGAAAGGGATTTTGGTCCAAACCCTTGAAAGGAAGGTGTTAAAAGAAGCCTATAACACATCCATTCATGTTATATTTAATTATACTTGTTCCTATGCATGTTATGATATAACTCCTATGATTAGAGTGTATGTTAAAAATGAATTCACTTCGGATAATAATGCTTTCAAAAACTTAATAAATGAACTATATGCATGCTCACTGGGTTTCTTAACAAATCTCGAAGTGGCTACAACGATAACGATGACACCCTCGTGTGGAGTTGGAGTTCTACTGAGAAATATTATTTCTCACTCTAGTTTGTCCTTTCGTATCATCACCAGATTCTGATGGCATACCTATTGGAATGGATCATAGATCCACCTGAGCACGAGTAAGAGCATGATGAGACCACAAACACGATCGTGGCCACGACTACCACGGTCATGCGAACATACTTTCACTTGGATCGTGTACATAAAGAAGCAGTACCAGTTGTCTCGCTCGTTGTACCACTTGCCCTTGAAGATTTCCCTAGAGCACTACTAGGTCAAACATTGGGCTCATGGGACTTTCCGTCGGAGCCACTGTTGAATTTTCAAATGGAGCCCATGTCCCTAGGGCTACCCTCGGTCGGACCGCAGCTAGCCGTTCCAATTATAGACTAAGCTCCACAGCCACCCCTAGGGCTGCTACTTCCAATGTATCATCCAGGTGCTGACCCATCTTTCGAGGAGGATCCATCAAAAGAGTGATCTTTGACAGCTAGCTGCACACCACACGAGGCTGGGCCCAATTGCCATGCTCGCCGTATTGAGGTGATCATTCGACATCCCTTCATGATCTGTATGCCACACGTCCCACGAAGGTGAGGAGCTAGGGGAAGCCGCGTCTCTAGATCCCAACATCTATAGAACGGGGGGTACACTGTAGGAGATTGATGTTAGGGTTTGGTACAGTACTAGGGCATGTAGATTTTTATAACCTTACATCCTCATGTATTTCGTTTTGCTTTAAAACTTACCACGTTAGTTTGTATTCAATATTTAATGATGACTTAACCATGAGTACCTTTTATGTAATGTGTGGTATTATGAATCTTATTTATGTGAAATGGAAGAGTGAGACTTATTATGTATTAATGTATCTTGTATTGCTTTTATGCCCTATCATTCCATTTATGTTACGGATTCTCGTGTGACTAGCCTATTTAACTCCTTTATTCACATTCGAGGCTCACATTTTTCAAAGTGACAACATATCTCAAAAAAAAAAAAAAAAGGAATTTACCCTATTTTTCGTGTATCATATTTTCCAAAAGAATCTAAGTTTTACCGTAAGCATAAGTAACAGCTGATAATCAGACATAATACGGCTTAAGCGTAGTATAATATTATTAGGGTGTTACATTATAGTATTAGAGCAGTTCATCCTGATAAAGCTTGAGGTTGGACTAACTATGCTTGAAGCATAATTCTACATGCATTTTGTTATGTCATGTTTTCAACCTCATCTGTAAGATGGGATATAGGACATAGAATACATGATTGCCATGTGAGATTGCCTTAAGTTACTACCATGCTTATCCTAGAATTGGGCCTGATCAACTCGATATCTTTGTTTGGTGTGCTCAGGAACTAATGGCAACTTGCAGACATACCTCCAACGAGAGCAACAAAAATGCGAACCTCACAAAATTCATGAGGACTTTCCAGCAGATGGAAAATATGATGCAAGCTCAAGCTGCAGCCGCTGAGCACATGATGGACCAACTGAACTGGAGATCTGAGGGGTCCGTTGGCGAAAATGGAGTAGACACCAAGTATCAAAAGTTTTCAGAATTTTGCAAGGCGAACCTACCTAGCTTCAAGGGGGCTTTTAAACCTGATGAGGCTGACAAGTGAATCAAGAAAATTACAAAGATCTACTCCATGCTAGCTTGCTTGGAGACTCAAAAGGTGGCCTTTGCCACTTACATCCTAAAATTGGATGCTAAGTTCTGGTGGAACGGAGTTAAGAGTCTGTTGGAGAGTGATGAGAAAGAGATCACGTGGGATATTTTCAAAGTCGCCTTCTATGTAAAGTACTTCCCACTGTCAGTAAGGAATGCAAAGGAGATAGAGTTCTTGAGGCTCTACCAAGGAGGTATAAGCATTGCTGAATACATAGCAAAGTTTGAGGAGTTATGCAAGTTTTCAAAATCTACTAAGAGGACCCCGACGAGCACTTGAAATATAAAGGAGGATCGCGGGTAGATATTCTAGCGTCGATGGCCCCATTGGAAATAAGGAACTACACAGCACTTGTTAACAAGATTCAGGTAGTAGAAGAATGCTACAGGAAGCTGGCCATTCAGAGATCGGAGGCCCACAAGAAAAGACAGGTGTCCCAGGGGCAATAGCCAAAGCAACCCCCGCAAAAGAAACCCTATTATGGCAAAGGTTCCAAGGGCAAGCAACCACAAAAGCCCACTTCCAATCCTCCGAAATCGGTCGTTCACCCTCGAAGTTTGTGACTAACTCAGCCTATCCAAAGTATGGGAAGAACCACAAAGGAACCTATTTCGCCATTCAGAACATCTATTTTAAGTGCAGGCAGCCCGGGCACTATGCAAAGAACTGCACAAAGGATGTGCCTGCCCCCAAGCCACAATGCCAAGGGAGAATATTCACCATGAACGCTGAGGAGACCATGGGGTTTGATGATCTCATTCGAGGTAAGTGCGAAGTCAAGGGTAACACTTTAACTATATTGTGTGATTTTGGCGCAACGCATTCCTTTATTTCTCATAATTGCATAAGTAGACTAGGACTATCTGTTTCTGAAATGCTTTACACCTTGCTTGTTTTTATACCTACTGGAAAACCTGTTAAAACTTGCCTGTGTTGTCTAAGATGCCAATTTCATATTGATGATAGGACCTATGAGTTTGATTTAATTTGTCTCCCTTTATCTAGTTTAGATCTGATCTTAGGCATGGATTGGCTTTCGGCTAACCATGCCATGTTAGATTGTGCTGCAAAATCTGTTGTGTTTCCTTCTACACCTGTCAAACCTGTCAGTTTGGGTTTGAAACCTATTGTGTTATACTATCATCTGCCACTTTCGTCTCTATCTCTTTAGTAATAGGAATTTTGCTACTCCTCTATTTCACCCTGCATTCGACCCTATTGTCCCTTACTTTGCTATCCCCTTACACGTGGCACACCTTGCACCTCCTCCAGCACCCGCAGCCCCTTCACTAGCGTCACCTCCGCAAATAGTCCCGGACATCCCTCTCAGTCCTGAGAGCGACCCGTCTGAGGCTTCCTATTCATCCTCCTCTTCTGGATCTGATGTTGATTACTCCCCGGCCAGGCCTGATATAGCCAACGGCTATTTGACGGAGTAGGCTCCGACCACAGGCTACATTGTGCAGTATGGCCCTCTTTTGGTAGTGTGCAGCATCGGGCCATAGACTTAGCCAGATGTACGTAGTTTCTTAGACCAGCTAGTTTGAAATGTCCTCTAAGGACCTTGTAGGATTGCTTTTCACTGACACGGGCCTTATGTCTTTTTCGTGTATACCAGTCCCACATATGTATCCTCTTTTGAACCTATACATAAACTGAAGCGTTAGCTTCTGATATATATATATATATGTATTTTTTTTTAACGAGATATACCTTGGGGCGCAGAGAATATATAGGTAAATAGAAGAAGTGGCACTTTGTATATAATAAATGTGATCGGCATCGCAAAACATTGAAAATTAATAAAAAGCACAACAGATAAATAAAGATAAGTAGTATATCATCCGCTATATATATATGTATATATATATATATATATATATATATATATATATATATATATATGTATGTATGTATGAGAGAAAAAAAGAATATAATATAATGAATAAAAGAAAATAAATGGAATACTAACACGGTAACGCAACTACTAAATTTCATGCTATGACTTAAGCATGACTTAAGCATAACATTAAATTGGTAGAGTGTTATATTTTTGGTATTAAAGCAGTTCGTCCTAGCTAAGGCCTGAGGATTGGACTGGCTATGCTTTGCGCATATTCTGTATTTTTAGATGATAGCATGCACTAGATCTTGTCTATACGGTTGAGATATAGATGTGTATGTGTATAAGGTGCCTGACTGTTGTGAACTGTTATTTACTAGCACATAGACTTAGTATTGAGCCTGATCAACTCAATAACTTTTATTTTGTGTGCTCAAAACTTATGGCTTTTGGAAAGCGAGGTAGGCCATGCACAGAACCTACGCAAGAGGACCCAGCTGACTTTGTGGACACAATGCGAGAGATGGCTCATGCAATACGGGAATAGGCCACAGCAGGTCATCAGATGATGGACCAATTAGGCAGGCAACCTGAGGCAAGCCATGGAGGAAATCCACATGGCCTAGGAGCAAACCTGGACTACCTTAAATTTACTGAGTTCAGAAAAGCAAATCCACCCAACTTTCAAGGAGCATATGACCTAAATAAGGCTGATCAATGGATCAAGGCTATGGAGAAGATTTTTTTTTGTCTTGGATTGTTCGGATCATCAAAAGGTGACTTTTGCCACCTATATGCTCAAAGTAGACATAGAGTTTTGGTGGAATGTCGTACGAAGACTATTCAAAGAATCTTAGACAGCAGTCACTTGGATGGTGTTTAGAGATTTTTTCTACCAAAAGTACTTTCCTGCCTAAGTTCAAAATGCTAAGGAACTACAATTTATGCAGCTCCGTCAAGGAAACAAGACGGTATCCAAGTATATTGCCAGTTTGAAGAACTATGTAAGTTTTCTAAATTTACTAGATCAACCCTGATGAAGCTTGGAAATGGGTCAAATTCGAGGGAGGATTACGAGAAGATATTCTTGCAGCAATAGGGCCAATGGAGATTAGAGATTTCCCCACATTAGTGAATAATGTCGACTTGTGGAAGATTGTAACTTGAAACTGGCTGTGGCCAAGGCATCTAGTGGTAGCTTCAAGAAGGGGTTGGCAATGCAAGGCCCAAGATTCAAGCCCAACTTTCAATAGTAAAGAAGATTTCCACCGGTGGGCAATAAAGACAAGCAGCCCCAAAGGCCTTTTCCCAATCCGACTTTCACGAAATGTAGCAAGAATCATGGTGATTGGCTGTGTTTGGCAGGCCAGAATGTCTGCTATGGGTGTGGCAAGCCAGGCCACAAAATTTATGAGTGCCCAACCAGGAATCCACCACAAACATTTAGACCTCAACGTCAAGGACGGGTCTTCACGATGAATGTAGAAGAAGCCGACAAGTCTGAAGAACTAATCCAAGGTACCTGTGAAGTTGACGGTGAGACTCTAACTGTACTCTATGATTCGGGTGCCTCACATTCATTTGTTTCTCATGACTGTATGGCTATTTTGCAATTATCAATTTCCAAATTACCTTATGATCTATTGGTTTCTACTCCTACTAATGAACTTGTCAAAACTAGTCAAGTTTGCATCAATGTTTCTCTTCAAATTGAGGGTAGAACCTTTGCAGCCAATTTGATTTGTCTCCCTTTATATGGACTTGATATAATTCTTAGCATGGATTGGCTTTCCGCCAATCGAGTCATGCTCAATTGTTCCGATGAGACGGTGGTATTCTGCTCTGTCTCACATTCTGAACCCCAAGCCTCAACACACTTTTATTTGAACTCTTTATTAGTAAACTGTAGTCAGTCAAAGAGTCAAGGATACATTCTCCTGTCAGCCGATGTGACGAAAGTTGAACAGAAATTGGAAGAGATCCCAGTTGTTAGGGAATATCCCAATGATTTCCTGGAAGATATTCCTAAATTCCCTCCTAAGAGGGAAATTGAGTTCACCATTGAATTAGTCCCAAGGATGGGGCCAATATCTATAGCTCTGTATCGGATATCATCTCTGGAGCTAACAGAACTAAAGAGATAGATTGAAGAACTTTTGAAAAAAGGATTCATACTGCCAAGTGCATTGCCATGTGTAACTTTCGAAAAATTTTATCGTTTTTAACCGATTATTCGATTTTCAGCGAATAATTGGGATTAATTGGAATTCGATTAAGTATTTACCCAAAGCCAATTAAGTAACATTTAGAAGGATTAACTTTGATGGAATTAGATGAGGGACACAGGAAACCTCATAGAATTTTTCCAAAACCGTTTTACTGATTTAAAGGAAATGAGTAAGATTTCGGTATTTAAATTGTCAGAATCGAACTAATAGAAATTATGCTATGAGAACCCTAGGATGGATGGCCAAGATTTAGCCAAAACATCCTACCAAGTGGCACAAGAATCAGCCCCAAATGTGGGTAGCTACACTAAATTCAGTAATGAGAAGGAATCCACCAATCACCTAGTAGCTTCCTTTAAAAGTTTTGCAATTTTTTTCTTCCTTCTCCCTTAGAATTTCGGCCATATACTGCTGGCCTCTTCTCCATCTTTCCTCTTCCTCATCTCATCTCATTTCATCTCCATCTCCATCTCCATCAACTCTTCAAGCTACATCAAGATTCCATCAATCCAAGACACAAATCCAACAAGATTTCACCTTAGAAAGGTAGGAATTTAATCTAGCTTCTTTTTTTCTTTGAATTGGGCTGATTGGGACTCTACTTTCGTCCCACTTTCTTGCATAATTATGATGTTGTCTTGAGTGATAATGATGAATTAAGATTGCTTTAAGGTGTATATGCGAGTTTGAATTGAAGATTGGATGGATTGATTTAAGGAAAATATGAATTCAAAAAGAATTCAAGAAGTTATTAGGGCTTTCCCCTGGATGGTCTGTACGGTAGAGTGTACAGCTCCATCTATAGCCATTTGAATTTAATAAATCCATTTTTATATAAAACTAGACATTCAGGGCTTTCCATACATATAAATTATAAGCCATTGGATTAGTATAAAATTAGTTATGAATTTTTGAAATTTGACCTAGAAATCTGGATTCTCATCTGGGCAGTATGAGTTGAGAAGGGTGTAACTCACCCTACACAACTCTAAATTGAGTGCAACTAACTCTTTTTGAAAGCTAACATGTAAGTAAATATCCCATAAAAATTTCAGAGTCAGATTCATTGTCATTTGTTCCCAGCACATCAATGACAGTGCTTTAAGTTCAAACTAGGCTGGAATAGGGTAGTCCAATAGGGTCAAATTACAGGGCTTGTATCTCAAGATATACTTATGAAAATGATACGAAACTTCCTCCATTTGAAATCTTGTTCTGTTAGCTTTAATTTAATATAAATTTTGTATAATTTCACCTAGATTTCTATTTTTAGTGAATTTTCACTTCTAAGAGTGCACTTTTGGCTAAGTACAAGGCAGTCTAAGGTAAAAATGCTAACAACTTGAGCTACACAAATCAAAATGAGATGGGACAAAAAGGTTGGAAAGTAGACACATAGAGTTATGACATATCCAAAATTCAGGTTTAAATGAGTTGAATAGGAGTAAAGGTGGATTTTACAAAATTCGGGCAGAAGAGGGTAGAGTGAGCAGAAAACTCTGTTGATATTTCTATTGATTTTGACATATCATATGATTAATAATGTTGCTGTAACTTGCTTTTTATATTGAATTGCATACTTAATTGATTGATCTTTCTGGTAGCCTGGCACTATTCATGGGAAAGTGGGCTCGATCAGTTATGCTGCCGAATTTCTGGCATAAATTAGTGATAGTTCTAAATGTTTATGTGTTAATTTTATGTGACGCATATGAATACCATGCAAATATTATCCTTTGAGAATAAGGTATGAAACCTATGTATTTATGATTCTATAATGAAAGATATGATGAGGAATTCATATTCCGAAGGAACATGACATGGCAATCACGCTCTGATAGGGTATGATATGGCAATCATACTCCGAAATGTGGCATAATGATCCCACACCCTAATGGATGTGACATGGCAATCGCACCCTGATAGAGTATGACATGGCCACATACTCTAGGATGTGGCAGAATGAACATATTCCTAAGGAGTGTGACATGGTGATCACACCCCTACGGAGCATGACATGGTGATCGTACTCTGGAATATGTATGACAAGTAAAGGAAGACAAAGAAAGAAAAGAAAATTATGTGTATCTGCATAAATTCAAGTAAAGACATATGCAGATTTTAAGTTTCTAGTATATTAGTGTTATTATATTTTAAATACGTTGCAGCTATTGTTCATAGTAGGATTCATGACTTTATTTTGTATTGGCTCTCCCAAATGACAAGTATATGAATAAAATGGACTCTGCTTCAAACAATATGTTTTCGAACTATAAAATTAAATAGTTTATATAACATGCCCACCTTTTTCATAATAAATCGAAGCAGCTGGAGATAATAATGATAAACGATATGACATTTCTTAGTGAAATCCTACTGAGAATTTAAAATTCTCACTCCTATTTCCGTGTTATCTCCAGATAGTTCAAGAAGGTTCGAAGACAGCTGAAGTTGCTGTCAGATAAGGTCCGCCCAGGTAACAGTAACAACTCCTGAGTGTGATATTATGACTTAAGTATAGTACTATACCAAGGAGGACCTTACACCATGGGGAGCTCCAGTCTTGTTGGTCAAAAAGAAAGATGGGAGCATGCGCCTATGCATGGATTATAGACAGTTGAATAAAGTGACGATGAACAATAAATATCCACTGCCAAGGATCGATGACCTCATGGACCAATTACAAGGTGCAACTGTATTTTCCAAAATTGACTTGCATTCCGGATATCATCAAATTCGGGTTTGGGAACAAGATATCCCTAAGACAGCCTTTGGAACTCATTACGGGCACTACGAGTATACCGTGATGTCGTTCGGACTGACAAATGCACTAGTAGTATTCATGGATTATATGAATCAAATAGTCCACCCATATTTGGACAAGTTTGTAGCGGTTTTCATTAACGACATACTCGTCTATTCAAAGACAGAGTGAGACCGTGCCAAACACTTGCGGCTGGTTCTATAAATTTTAAGAGAGAAGAAACTCTATGCTAAGTTATCCAAATGTGAATTTTGGATGAAAGAAGTAAAATTTCTCAACCATGTGGTATCCCATGGGGGGATTGCTGTAGACCCCAGCAAAGTAGAGGTAGTACTATATTGGGAGAGGCCGACCATAGTCACTGAAGTCAGGAGTTTTCTAGGCTTAGCCAGATATTATAGGCGACTCATCAAAGATTTCTCTCGAATAGCTTTGCCTTTGACGAAGCTAACCAGGAAGAGTGTTCCATTTGAATGGACATCGGAGTGCAAATAGAGTTTTCAAGATTTGAAAATGAGGTTAACCACAACACCAGTGTTAGCCTTGCCAGACCCTCGTGGGCCATTTGAGGTCTATTGTGATGCTTCCAAACAAGGATTAGGATGCGTGTTGATGCAAACTGGGAACGTAGTCACGTATGCCTCTAGACAATTAACGCCACATGAAAGGAATTATCCCACGCATGATCTCGAAGTAGCAGCAATAGTATTTGCCTTGAATATATGGAGACATCACCTTTATGGTGTGAGGTTCGAGGTCTTTTCTGATCATAAGAGTTTGAAGTACCTCTTTGATCAAAAGGAATTAAATATAAGGCAGCGGAGGTGGGTGGAACTTTTTAAAGACTACGAATTTGAATTGAAATACGACCCAAGCAAGGCAAATATTGTGGCAAATGCTTTGAGCAGGAAATCTTTGATTGCAGCCTGGATGATGATTAAAGAGATAGAGCTTATTGAGAGCTTCCGAGATCTTAATTTGGGAATCCTTATAACTCCTAAGACCATTCAGCTACACCAAATTAAGATAGGCACAACAGTAGGATACCGGTTTGCAACATACAATCCATCTCGTGCAATCAGGGAAATTAAAGAGTTTTGCTCAAGATAAAGAGGGCATATGGCAGTATCATGACAGGGTATGTGTACCCAAGGGAAATGATCTCTGAACAAGGATGTTGGAGGAAGCACATAAAGGTGAATTTACCGTACATCCCGACATTACTAAAACGTATCAAGACCTCAAGAAAATGTTTTGGTGGCCAAGCATGAAGTCAAATGTGGCAAGCTTTGTGAGTAAGTACTTGGTCTGTCAGAAGGTGAAAGTGGAATATCAGAAACCCTCCGGGATGCTACAACCTCTGGAAATCCTTGAATAGAAGTGGGTGGGTATTTCAACGGATTTTGTAATGGGGTTATCAAGAACACCAACAGGATATAGTGCCATATGGGTTATCGTGGATAGGTTAACCAAATCTGCTCACTTTCTACCCATTCGAGTAAATTATCCGTTGGAAAAATTAGTGCAATTGTACATTCAAGAGATTATAAGGTTGCATGGGAACCCTTCAATCATTATCTCAGATCAAGACCCAAGATTCACCTCACGGTTTTGGGGAGCCTTACAAAAAGTATTTGGTACTAAGTTGTGCCTAAACACTGCATATCACCCACAAACGGATTGTCAAATGGAAAGGACAATTCAAACCTTAGAAGATATGCTATGAGCATATATAATGGAGTAATGTAGGAACTGGGATCGATACTTATCGCTAGCCGAATTTGCATACAACAATAGCTATCACGCTAGCATCGGCATGGCTCCTTACAAAGCTTTGTATGGACGGAAGTGCCAATCTTCATTATGTTGGTATGCAATAGGAGAATCAAATCTATTGGGGCCTAATTTAGTCGGACAAACCACTGAGTAGATCAAGAAAATTTGAAGTAAGATGCTTGCCGCCCAAAGCCGTCAAAAGAGTTATGCGGATACCAGGAGAAAACCTCTAGAATTTCAAGAAGGAGATCATGTATTTCAGAAGGTTACGCCTACAATAGGGATAGGTAGAGCCATTAAGGTCAAGAAACTAAGTCCTTGCTTTATCAGTCCCTTCCAAATCTTGAAGCGAATCGAATCAATTGCTTATCGAATCGCCTTATGTCCACATCTGTCAAACCTTCACGATATTTTTCATGTTTCTCAACTTAGGAAATATCAACCCGACCCTACACACTTCCTAGAACCTGAGTCAATACAGTTAAAAGAGGACCTGACCTTTCACGTATCGCCGGCACAGATCATAGATAGAAGCAGTAGGCAACTTCGAAACAAAATAGTGCAGTTAGTAAAGGTAGCATGGCGAAAAGAATATGCTGAGGACTACACTTAGGAATTAGAATCAGACATGAAGAAAGAGTATCCTGAACTATTCTCAGGTTCTTGAGGAGAAAAATTTTCTTTAGGAGAGTAGTAATGTAACATCCACCAGATTTTATCATTTCTCACCTAGTTGTTCGATTTTTATCGAATAATTGAGGTTAATTAAAATCTGAATAAATATTTATTTAAGATTAATTAATTAGCAATTAGAGAGATTAGATGCGAGGGAATTAGATTAGAAGCATAGAAGATTTTATAGAAATTTTCCTA
Organism: Pterocarpus macrocarpus; assembly: GCA_031439585.1. Taxonomy (NCBI): domain Eukaryota; kingdom Viridiplantae; phylum Streptophyta; class Magnoliopsida; order Fabales; family Fabaceae; genus Pterocarpus; species Pterocarpus macrocarpus. The sequence goes on from CM062514.1 coordinate 49,949,651, forward strand.
AACCGATTTACCGATTTAAAGGAAATCGGAAAGATTTTTGTATTTTAAGCTGTCAGAACCGAATCAATAGAATTACACACCTAAATTCTATTATTCCATGGCTGAATACTCAGCCACTTAATCATCCCTTGGTGGCACAACAAAAGCCACAAAGTAGGGGAGTTATGGCTAAAATGTGGCCACAAAATTTCAACCAATGATAACATAAGTGACCAACTACTTATTAATTGCTTTGGGTCAGATTTTTTTCTCCTTCTTTACAACCAGATTGCACCCTCTCCTTTCCCCTTCCAGCCTCTTTCTTTTCTTCTTCTTTCAACCTACCTCATCAACCTTCAAGCTTTGATAAGATTCCATCCATCTAAACTCAAAATCTAGTAAGATTACATTCAAAGGAGGTAGAGATTCAACCTCTTTTCTTGTCTTCTTAGTTATGGAAGTTGTAACATCCACCAGATTTTAATCATTTTTCACCTAGTTGTTCGATTTTTGTCGAATAATTGAGGTTAATTAAATTTGACTAGATATTTATTTAAGGTTAATTAATTAGCAATTAGAGAGATTAGATGTGAGGGAATTAGATTAGAAGCATAGAAGATTTTATAGAAAATTTCCTAAACCGATTTACCAATTTAAAGGAAATTGGTAAAATTTCGGTATTTTAAATTGTCAGAACCGAATTAATAAAATTACACACCCAAATTCTATTATTCCATGGCTGAATACTCAGCCACTTAATCATCCCTTGGTGGCGCCACAAAAGCCACAAAGTGGGGGAGATATGGCTGAAATGTGGCCACAAAGTTTTATCCAATCAAAACTCGCATTTCCAACTACATCATTAAGGAATTAATAACATATTTCTTTCCTTTCCCTACAGCAGATTTGCGCCCTTTCTACTCTTGTTCCAACCTCCTTCTTCTCTTCTCCTTTCAACCTACTCCAATAAACCTTCAAGCTTTGATAAGGTTCCATCAATCTAAACTCAAATTTAGCAAGATCACACCTAATGGAGGTAGTGATTCAACTTTGTTCTTGTCTTCTTGGTTCTGGGTGGCTATTTGGGCTTTTATTTTCTCACTTCTTGATGTGGTGTTTGAATGCATATGATGATTATTGGCTAGTTAGCTGGCTATTTTTGTGTTTAAAATTGATTAAGAAGTAAAAAGGGATGAGAATAGAAAGAAGTGTGGGGCTAGGTGATCAAAACCCCACGGTAGTCCGTATGGCGGAGTATGCGGCTCTGCCTACACCCATTCAAATTTGATGAAACTATTTTTGAATGAAACTAGACATCTATGGCTTTCCAACCATATAAATTATAAGGCCATTGGATTAGTATTGAGGGAGATATGAATTTTGGAATTGACATAGGTTTTTGAGTTTGATTCTGGGCAGACTAGGTTGTTTAGGGAAAAACTTGCCCTATACAACTTGGAATTGAATGAAACAAACTATTTTAGAAAGCTTACACATAGGAGAATATTCCATAAAAATTTCACAGTTAGATACAGTCTTGTTTGCTCCCAGTAGTTCAAGGAATTTGCCCTATGTCCAAACTAGGCCAAAATAGGGTAGTTCAAAAAGGTCAAATTTTGGAGCTTATAAATCAAGCTCTACTAAAGAAAATGAAATGAAACTTGTTGAAAATGAAAGCTTGTTCTATTAGCTTTAATATGATACCAATTTCGTATAATTTGAACTAGTTTTCAATTTTTTTGGATTTTTACTTTTAAGTATATAATTCTAGCCAGCTACAGGGCAGGCCGAGATAGAACTTAAATAACTTGAGCTACAATTATCAAAATTAGATGGGACCAAAGTGGTTAGAAAATAGACACATAACACTCTAACATATGAAAATTTAGGTCTAGATAGGTTATATAGAAATTATGGCCTAATTTACAAAAATCGGATTGAATGAAAGTGCTGAGACAGCAACTATGTTTTAAATGCAACTAATGTTCCTATGAAATTGATGATTGAATTATGAATGAAGTGTTATGATTTCTTTGAAAAGTTGATTGGCACTATTCATGGGGAAGCGGACACATTCCGTTATGCTGCCAAAATTTTCGGTAAAGCTTATGCATGAGTTATAAGATACATGAGCATTTTTCAAGAAATTCATAAAGGTTATGTTGTGATAAAAGTTCCATAATACTTGGGCTAGCCTCGGATTAAAGTTAAGGGGAATAGATTGGTGGGAAGGTCGGGGACAGTAAACTCGGCATTCCTATATAGGAACGAGCTTAATCTTGAAAAGCAGACTATTACCAAGGAGTTGAATGGCTAAGAACTCCCAGGGGACCAAGTAATGGAAAAGTTTATGATACTAAGTTGAAGAATGAGTATCTGCATGGTTGCATTGCATACTTATTGTTAGTTGTTTATAGATTGATTGTTATTTTCATTTGCTGCTATCTATTTATTTATTTTGCTCATTATTTTGTATATTGCCATTTAATAGTTTATTCTGTTTCTTTTGCTGTCTTAAGTAAAATTGAACCTTGCTCGAACCAGACATTTTCTTAAACTTATTAAATGTGGATAGTTCAATTTGATGTCATTTTTGCATAATTAAATGAAAATCGAGGCAACTGAGATTGAATGTGGCGTCAGTTTAATACCGTACTCGAATCCTACTAAGAATTTCTTTAAACTCTCGCCTCGCTTTGTGTTTCCGTATCATTTTCAGACTCTGGTGATGGACACAACAGCCACCCTGTTTATTGAGATCCCTGATATGCAACTCCACTATGACCCCATGTTTGACTCATGGTACATAGCTGGTTCCTGCCACTTCTACCTCTATCTTTTTAGTAATAAGATTTTGTTGTTCCTTTATTTCACTCTGCATTCGACCCTGCAGCTCCGTATTTCGCGGTCCCATTGCATGTAGCATACCCTGCTCCACCTGCTCTACCAGTAGCACTCGCAGTTCCTGCCGGCCCTCCACCAAAATCACCTTCGCAGGTGGTTCTAGATATTCCACTCAGTCCTGAGAGTGATCCTTCTGAGAGTGATCCTTCTGAGGTTACCAGCTCATCATCCTCCTCTTCAGGACCTAGTGCTGACTACTCCCCAGCCGAGCCTGGTATGGCCAATGGCTACATGACCAAGTAAGTCTTGGCTGCAGGTTACATTGTACAGTGTAGCCCTCTTTTGGCAGTGTGTAGCATTGGGCCATAGACTTAGCCATATGTATATCAACTAGTTTGAAATGTCCTCTAAGGACCTTGTAGGACTGTTTTCACTGACACGGGCCTTATGTCTTTTTGGTACACCGGTCCCACTTATGTATCCTCTTTTGAATCTGTATATAAACTGAAGCGTTGGCTTCCAACATATATATATGTATGTATACAGTTGATGACATATTACCTTTCTTTATCCTTTCTGTTGTGCTTTTTATTGAATTTTGTTGCATTTTGTGATGCTAATCACGTTTATTATATATAGCGTGCTGCTTCTTCTGTTTACATATATGATCTCTACACCCTTAGGTATATTTCGCCAAAGAAATATATATATATATATATATATATTGGAGAAAAAGAGGATATGATATAATAAATAAATAGTAAGCAGGATACTAACATGGTAATGCAATCTATTCAATTTTATGCTATGACTTAAGCATAACATTAAATTGGTAGGGTGGTACAGAAGTTGTTTGGGGTTTTCATTTTTATCACTTCTTGTTGTGGTATTTGGATGTATATGATGATTATTAGCTGATTTGATGACTATTGTTGTGTTAGTTTCACTTAATTCTAAGTTGTATAGGGTAAGTTTTGCCCTGAACAACCTCATCTGCCCAAACTTAAACTCAAAAACCTAGATCAAACTTCCAAAATTCATATCTCCCTCAATACTAACCCTATGGCCTTATATTTTATGGTTGGAAAGCCCTAATTGTCTAATTTCATATAAAAATACATTCATCAGATTTGATGGCGAAATTTTGGTCCGTACCCATACCCGTACGGACGCTGTAGGGTTTTTGCAAAATCAGTTCCTTACTTCTTTCTATTCTCAACCTTTCCACTTTCTCTTCAACTTAAACACAAAAATAGCCTTCAAACCAGCCAATAATTATCATATATATCCAAATACCACATCGAGAAGTGAAAAAAATTAAACCCCAGCTTCCATAATGAAGAAAACAAGAAAAGAAGTTGAATCACTACCTCCTTTGGGTGTAATCTTGCAAGATTTGGGTTTAGATTGATGGAACCTTGTTTGAACTTGAAGTTTTGAAGGAGTGTGTTAAGAGGAGAAGAGAAAAAAGAGGCTGCAAGAGAGTGAGGGAGGGGCAAAATTTCGCTGAAGGAAAAGGAAAGAAAAATCCTATTAAGGCTTTAATGAGGTAGTTGGAGATTTGAGTTTTGATTGTTTGAAAGCTTTGTAGCCAATTTTCAGCCAACCCTCTCCATTTGGTGGCTCTTCTTGCACCACCCATAGGTAAGTATGTGGTTGAATATTTGGCCATACAATCATAGAATTTGGGTGTGTAATTCTTTTAATTCGGTTCTGACAGCTTAAAATATTGAAATCTTACTGATTTCTTTTAAATCGGTAAAATGGTTTAGGAAAAATTCTATTAGTTTCCTAGGTTTCTAGTTTAATTCCCTTACATCTAATCTCTCTAAATGATAATTAATTAACCCTTATATAAATACTTAGTCAAATTCTAATTAACCTCAATTATTTGATAAAAATCAAACAACTTGTTTAAAAATGATAAAATTCTTTGGATGTTACAATAGTGACACTAACTTTTCTCCTTTGTGTGTTTTCAAGTACTAGAACTCCTAAGTTTCTCATAGCTAGGTGGTTCTAGGACTTGCTCCTAGGTTTCATGACTACACTCTTTTTCTACGAAATTTTGCCTTGTGTCAAGGTATTTTCTTAACATGTAATTATGTTGTATGATCATTTTATGGATCAAACTTTATTTAAACTTTATATATTGTTTTATCACTGGAATCTCACAATATGAAAGTAAAATGAAAGATAGAAATGGTCACTTGGGGTGAAATCTCAAAGTTTCTACAAAATAAGCTAAGAAAATGAAATCTGGATATACTGAAATTATGGTAGTCTATATGGCGAATACAATAAATCCTCTTATAGAACTCAAAATTCAATGTGACTAATTTCAAATGAAAATAGACTCACAGAACTTTCTATACATATGAATTTTTAAAATGGGCTATGCCCAAAGGTGCTTCTATCTAGGCAGCCTACACTAAAATCCTTATAACACAAGATATATAAAACATTTTTAAGTGGGACCAAATTTTTAAGAAAGTTAAGAGATAAGAGAACACCGCCATAAAATATCTTATTCAGATTCCTTGTGTGGAACTCCCAATAAATTCAACAATATTTTGTTACCTGGGTAAAGTTGAAAACTAAATAGTGAAATTGTTTAGTGCATAACTCAAGTTAGACTTGGAATTTTTTAGTGGAGTTTATTTTGTTTAAAAGAGGATGTAGAAGATGAGATTATGGTGAATTTATTAAGTTACTACCCTACAGTGAAATATAAATATGGTTAATGCTAATTTTAAACGATAATGAGAAACAAACTTGAAGACACCAAAACCCTCAACTTAAAACATTGAAATTTCATATTTCAAATTAAAAGATTTGAGAAGGATAATAGAAGAAACTTGCCCCTATGAATAATAAAAGAATCGAACAAAACAAAATTCTAACTAAAAACTTGCATATAATTTACTAAGCTGAGCTCATTAAACTTTGTTTGTGATATATATCTCTATATGCAAGTATGATAATGATGATGAGGATTATTATGATGAGTATGATGAATATGCTAATGATGATTATTATGATGAATACAATGCTATGAAATATATAACGATGTCTTGTGATTCGAATTCTCTGTTTGACAAATTTTGGGGAAGCTCTGGTCTAATTGTTATGCTATCGGATTTCCCTAAAATTTATGGACTTAGTATAATTTTAGCATCATAAGTATTAATCAAGAAAAGATATAACTGAGAATATGATCCTTCAGAAGTGAAGGTGACTTACACTAAATTCCCTCTCTGCCCAAGGGCTTACATGAGGCATGGCAAAGGACCCAGCTAGTGTGTGTACCGGGAAATGATGGTCGCCAAGGCCACGATATGAGTTCATTACCATTCAAGTTTAGAGGGTGATAGACTCATGATAAAGTCAAGTTAATGAAAGAAAAGGACTTAGGTCTAAACCAAGAAAAGAATAGAAAAGAAAGAAATTGTCAAGATATTCATGCATGGTGCATTTATTTCCATTTTCTCTTATGCATATGTTAATGTAATTGTCATAATTAGAATGTATGTCTAAAAGTGAACCCACTTCGGATAATTATGTTTTTCAAAAAACCTAATAATTAAACCATATGTATGCCCAATAATTCTTTTTGACAAAACTAAAGTAGCTGGGACGATAACAAAAACACTTTCGTATCGAGTTAGAGTCCTACTAAGAAATATCATTTCTCACTTTTATTTTTCTGTATCGTCACCAAACTCCGATGGCGTACCTAGTAGAGTGGATCATTTATCTACCTGAGCACGAGTGGTCATATGATGTGAGTGACAATACAATCGTGGCAATGACCACCACGGTTGTCTGCACGTACTTCAACCTTGGTCGTATGCATGAGGTATAGAGCAAGATCTTTCACTAGTCCACACCATCATCCCCAAGGCACCCCCTGTTAAGCCTTTAGCTCCTTGGGACATCCTGCTGTCTCCTTTGCAGGACATTGAGATGGAGCTATGTCCCCCAGATTGCCTTTTGTGGAGATACTGTCCCGACCTGTCATCCCTATCACCAAGTTGAGCTCCACTACTACCCCTATCTTGATGGCAACCTCACCTTCGATTCTTGAGTGCCATTCGGCTGCTATCCCTACCTACAAGGAGGACCCTTCGAAGGAGATGTCCATCGCGATGAGTCGTGTTCTAGATGATGCTGGGCATAGCCGTGTCTGTCGAGTGGAGGTGCTCAGTAGGCACCTGCGCATTATTCGCACACCTTTTGTACCCTGAGGGTGAGGAGTTTGGGGGCACAGCCATTCCGGATCTCAACACCCTTAGGGCGATGGGACAAGAGTATAGTTGATGGTTGTTCTTGGCTATGATTGGCGCTATGCTAATGGTGCTATTTAATTTTCTGTCATCCTGGGTATTTTAGTTTGTCATCTACTATTCTTTTAAGACTTTGTTCTATGTAGTTATCTGGATATTTTAAACCATGGCTCAACCATGTGTCCTGTAATGAAACCTATGATATTATGATTTTTGTAATGTGATGTGCGTGCTCTATCTTTGCTTTGTATTTATACTCTTCCCTTGCTGCCCTTGTGCTGTATTGCTTCACATTAACACTCGCATGCGCAACCCTTATATGACGTCTCTTTCATGCTCAAGGCTCAAATTTTAAAACGTACTAAGCAATGCTGCTTTTTCAAAAAAAAAAAAATTACCCTATTTTCTAGTAATATATTTTCCGAAAGAGTTAGGTTTTTTGTAAGCATAAGTAACAACTAATAATCGAACATAATCGACTTAAGCATAGTATGGGATTATTAGGGTGTTACAAGATGGCTAACGAAGTGCTTCCTTGTTTTTACTAAACATCACAAAGTTTACTTCTTCTACTTTCTCCAACCTCGTTCGAACTTCATCACAAAGTCATCCCACTACTTACTTGTTTTTACCAACCTCATTCTATATCACACCATTTTTCAATTTTCGGTTAGTTTCTAGTTCTCATTTTGCCTTATTGAATTATTTTTTCTTGTAAGAAGAATAAACCATAAGGGGATTTTTAATGGAAGATATGTCATTGTCGTAGTTTGATAGGAAACATTCTAATTTTAACTTCTTTTGCTTATTACCTTAGCTCTAACTGTTTATACTTAAATTTTGAGACCATGGATAAGAAAAGATAAAACCAATTAGAAAAAGGAAAGGAAATAATGATTATCCGTTATATATTTGAAAGGCAAAGTAGGATTTTTGATCACTTATCCTTATTCAATTTTTAGCAATTTGGCCCCTTGTCTTTAATTTTTTTTCAATTTAATCTTTGGTCACTTTTTTGTCATATAACTAATAAAAAATAATAACATGGCATAAGCCATGTCATATCCACAAGTGTGCCATATCAACATCGTTTGTATTACGTCATGGGAAAGTGGTTAGTGAAGAAATTGAAGATGATTTCAAACATAATAAACCAAATTAAAAAAAAATATTAACGATAAGGAATCAAAAAGCCCTTTTTTGCCAACATTATATTATATAAATTATTTAGTTTGTATTCATGAGCCATCTAGCTAAAATTTTGAGTTTGCCATCAACCATTATATGAACTAGAATGCTTAAATGTGAAGGCTTCTATACAATGCCACACCACTAATTTATTTTGATAAGAAAAAGTTAAAAATTTGCTAAATAAATTTTAATTCAATCAATGAAACGTTAATTTGGTGATAAAATTTATTCAGTTATGTACAATGAAAAGTGAAAACTAAATCCCACTATACGTTTTATCCACCTTATTTAGGCTACTACTGTAAGGCTAGTGTGTGAATCAAGGTAACTTAAATATTTTAAATTTGTGTTAAAAAATGATTGTGACCCACAGTAAATAATTAAAAAGTTATATTATCATACATGCATGGAAAAATAAATAGTGTACAACTAAAATATTTACAATTCTAAAAATACAATAGTAAACACAAAAAGTAGTAAAACAAAATTTACAATTTCGCTTATCATTTTCACCCCTATGTAGTGAGCATGACAATTAGTAGTAGGTGACTTTCAGGCTCCAATTTGGTTGGAAGCTTTCTAGGGCAATTTTTTTTCCTATTTTTTATTTGCAATGTTAGGGCAATTTTTTTTCCTATGCCTCATGACAATAAGGTGTTATGAAATTTCTTTAACTTGTTGGAAAAATTGGCATTTTTTTTATGAACAACATTAATATTATTTAAGTTTGCCAAACAAAAAAGAAAAACATATAATGATTGTGTGGCCAAATAATTAGTGGTGGCACCTCTTAGTTTAACACACAACATTGAATATCAACATTCAAGTTTTGACTATCTCCCAAAATTGCAAGTTTAATGAAGTTTTTTGGTAACTGCATATGCATTTGATATGTTAAATTTAAAGATTGTTTGAAAACCAAAAATGGAAATGTAGTTGAAATGAAAGGTGTGAATTGAATTATGCTCATTTTTATCAACTTATAAAAATCAAAAATTGTTTTTCTGTTATAGTTAATGAAAACTTATTAATGTAAAACTGAAGGTTATTTTGCCTATAAAAGTAGCATTATGAGTCACTAACTGTAACATCCCCATTTTCATAAATAGAATGTAATGGGAACTTTGAATTATTTTCCTTAGGCAGTGTGAGAATTTTTCAAGCAGCGCTGTGCCATGACGATCCTCACACTTGAAATTATAGGGTAGTGTAACACTACCGTTGAAAATATGACACTGCCATATGTTAAAAATTAAGAAATAACAAAAGTGCCCTTGCAAACTTTTGTTAATGCAGTGATACCCTGAATTCTTAGAAATTATGTTTTGACCCCAAAAACTTATTTCCACAATATATAATCCTAGAACTTTTCATAAAATGACCATTATGTCCATCCTAGAATTTTTTATAAAATGACCTTTATGTCCCCACACCTATAGGATTAGCAGAATGAGGTCTTGAATGGAGTAGAATCACGTGGTGAAACCGTAGAAGTTTAAATCTCTGCCGATTGGGCCATGGAGGCAGTCGAGTGTGAAATGACGTGGGGTGCCCCTGGACTTGCTCAAAATTACAAAAATACCATTAGTTACAGAAAATTGGAAATAGAAAGGCTCCGGATTTACGAAAATATCTAATTCACTCCGTTAATTCACTTATTTGGTTTCAATAGTTATGTAAGGACAATTAGAGGTTAAGTAAATATTAATCAAGAGTTAACTAGATATTAGTAAAAGAGATTAGGCTTAAGACAAATTAAAAATGAACATGTAGACATCTTACAAAACTATTAAGTAACGTTTGACCGGTTTGGAGAAAATCGGCGAAGATTCGGTGTTTTAAACCACCAGAACCGAACCAGTAGAATTTTCTACTGGAATCCCTCACTTAAATGGCTGAAATTCAGCCTCTCCTACCGCACATGAGTGGCGCCAAATGTTGCTCAAGATAGTGGGAAAACTTGGCTTTACCTTCATCATATTTTTATCGCTTTTGCCTAGTTATTCGATTTTATCAACTATTTAAGATTAATTAGCATTCGATTAAATTTTTACTTAGAGCCAATTAAGTATCATTTAGAGAATTAGGTATGAAAGAATTAGATTGAAAGCATAGGAAACTTCATAGGATTTTTCTAAAACCATTTTACCGATTTAAAGGAAATCGGTAAGATTACGGTGTTTTAAACTGGTTTAACCTGGATCAGCAGAAATTATGCCATGAGTGCCCTAGGATCAATGGCTAAGATTTAGCCAAACAACCCACCCAAGTGGCGCCTTGGTAGCCCTTGATGATGCGGAGTAAACCAGATTTTATGACTAAGATTAGGTCCACCAATCATAATCAAGCAACCTTCAAATATCTTCACCTTATTCTCCTTGTCTCCTCATCAATTTTCGTCCTCCTTCTCCAGCTGCTGAAGGTCATCTCCTTCTCTTCTCTTTACTCTCATTTCCACTCCATTCTCATCCATTTTCAAGTCTCATCACAAGTTGCTTTCATCAAAGACACAAAATCCACCCAAACTCAACTAGACAAGGTAGGAAATCCTACTTCTTCTCTTGCTTCTCTGATTTGGGGCTGCATGTTGGGCATGCATAATCTGAGATGTTGGTGTTTTATAGAGTAATGATGATGTTTTATGACTGATTTTGCATGTATGTTGTGATTAAAATTGGATTTGAGGGCAAATAGCTTGAAGGAGGAAGACAAATCTAGAGGCTGTTAGAGTTTTCCCTCGGCGGTCCGTACGGCGGAGTGTACGGCTCCGCCTACCACCATTTAAATTGGATGAAATAATTTTTATATGAAACTATACTTCTAGGGCTTTCCATACATATATCATAATAGGCCATTGTATTAGTATCGAATTAGTTATGAATTTTTGAAGTTTGACCTAGAAATCTGGGTTCTCACCCGGGCAGCATGGATTGAGAAGGGTGTAACTCACCCTATACAACCTCAAATTGAGTGCAACCAAAGTTTTTTGAAAGCTAACACATGAGGGAACATCTCATAAAAATTTCAGAATTTAATTCGCTGTCATTTGTTCCCAGCACATCAATGAAGTTGGCTTAGGTTTAAACTGGCCTAGAATAGGACAGCCCAATAGGGTAATGTTTCGAGACTCATAACTCAAAATCTACTTAGGTAAATGACATGAAACTTAACTCATTTTAAAGCTTGTTGTGTTAGCTTCATTTTGATATAAAATTCACATGATTTCATCTAGTTTTCGATATTTAGTGAATTTTATTCTATAGGAACCCAATTCTAGCTAAGGACAGGACATACTGAGATAAAATGTTTATATCTAGAGTTATACACATCAAAATGAGATGGGACTAAAAGGATTATAAACTAGACACATGAGGCTGTGACATATTCAAAAATTAGATTTAAATGAGTTGAATTGAATAAAAGTTGGGGCATGCCAAATTCGGGCAGAACAGGAGGAACAAACTGAAACCTTATTGATGCTTGATTTGGAATTGTTGAATGATACTATGAATGTATATATGTAAATTGCTGGTCTATTCTGGAATTTCAAGTTGTGCAAATGTACTGGTTGCCTAGCACTATTCATGGGGGAGTGGACTCGATCCGTTATGCTGCCGAATTTTCGGCAGGAATTTATGAGAACTTATGCTATGGATGATTATGCTTTGAATATATTTACGTTCACATGTCATATTCATATACATCATGCATGCAAGTATATATTTAGAACATGATATGATATATAAAGTATGAGACATACTCATGAATGCACCAAGCGTCTGCATGCATGACAAGATATGAAAAGGAAAAGATAATAAGAACTTGCAAGAAAGACGTACCAAGCTACCATGTGAGGCATGGCATAGACCCAGCGAAGCGCCGTAGCTGCATCGTCTAAAACTTGGGCCAGCCTCCGACCAGATTTAAGGGGAATAGACCGGTGTGAGGGTCGGGGAAAGTAAACCCGTCACTCATGTATAGGTACGAGCTCGGACCTGAAAAGCAGGCTATCACCCAGGGGTGAGAGAGACCATTCACCTTCGGGGGACCAAGTACAGAATGGCAAGGTTAAATTGCAAGTTAAAGAAGAGATAAGTTAAGTCAAGTGCACTTGTATACATTCAAGTATAAGCATTTATATGTACATTTTCAATCATCTAGTTAAGTCATAATGCTATTATGACCTTTATTGAAGCATATTATACTATCCGTATTTCTATGTATTATATGGTATGGCAAGTGGTTGTTAAAATATAACCCGCTTCGAGAAAGGTATTTTCAACTTAAAATTGAACCACTATTTGTTTATATGTGCTCATTTTTTCATAATAAACCGAAGCGGCTAGAATATTTATGATGACACTGTAAGATTGATTTGAGTTTACATACTGAGAACCTTAGGTTCTCATTGCCTACTTGTATATTTCTCTTTTTCGTAAATATTCCAGCTCCCAAGTTGGAAATCAAGTATGAGGCAGAGTACAGGGCCATTCATTGAGCAAGAATAGGGTACGAGCAAGACCAAGAGACTATTGGAGCTAGCCAACGACTAGTCGAAAGTAAACGCTATGTATTATGCCAGTCACGATTTCCTTTAAAGTGTAATTTTTTTTATTTAACTATGTATTAGAGACTATTAGTCAATAATAAAGTGAGCAGTTGACGGGCTATGTATTATATTTTCCATATTTTAAAGATTTCTTAACACAGTGACAACCTTTTAATATAACTCCATGACTCGAGCATGGCTTATATAATAAAGGGTGTTACACTAACAAGCCACCAACAAAGCGTCCTAGTTATCAATATACAAAGATTTTTTACTATTGAGCCATGGCAGCATTTACTAACTTTTGTCTATTTACAGTCTTTATGATCAATTTTGCTTTGTCGGTCAAAAAAGGGCATTCACAATATACTCCTATGAAATCAAATGGTCCATCCATTGACAACAATCATGTACCAAGTCTGTTGTCGACATATGAAAAGTACTTGAGTGATTGTTCAAAAGAAACATACCTAATCTGTGGTGATGAGGTTTTCTTTAGTGTGGTTTTTGGTAATCAAACAGTTAGTAATGATTGTTGTGTCAACCTTATAACCGATGTGGGAAAACAATGCCATGATGACATGACAAAATTTATTGTGACATTGCCAAACTTCGAGTCCAACAAATTACAAATTTTTCAAAGGAGTGGCAAAGTATGGGACAGTTGTGTTCCACCACTATTTTGCTCACCTCAACCCATTGATGCTTAAGCTTCGGAAGTTGTAAATAAATAAGGAATTGTACTATGTTCTTAATAAATTATAACTCCAATTCTAGTGAATTGCTATATATTATAAAAACAAATCATATGTTGACATGGATTACAAAAAATTAGCATTATTTAAAATTTCTATTACATTCATTAATAAAAAGTGTTGAGCCACAATATAAAAGCCCATAGTTAACTATTCTATCCATATAATTGTCTGTTGCAAACTCAAAATTTATAGATAGGGACCATTATTCATTAGAGGATAGAGTTTTTCACTTCCTGGATTTGAATGTCAATCTCAAATTTATATCAACATATAAAACATTCTTTCAAAATTTAGGTCTCAAGCTTCCTGTCACTTTGAGTTTGTTAGAGTTACTTTGTCACAAGACATACACAAAAGTGCAAATAATACCATACTATGCTTAACTCATTTTATGGCATTACTAGCTATTACCCTTAACTAGCGAAAGTTCTTATAGTTGAAATTAGCGTAATATATGAAAATAGCATGTAACATTTTTCCTTTTTCTTTTTTATAAAACCTTTATGCTGGAAAACTGAGCCTTTAATGCACTTACTTACTCGTATACATATGGACGTTGTTCCTCGTATCGTGGAGTTACTAGGAAGACGTATGACAAAATTGAAATAATATAGCACAATTCCTTAAGACAATAATGTAATCATAGGAAATCAAGAGTCATAATCACACTTAATAATTATCACATATATAATAGGTTAAATTAAGTAGCATAACTTCCCACATACTCTTAATTACACATAAACTACCCAACTAGGGCTCTTTAGAAAGTGAAAACACTATGCTACTATCTCGATCCTCCTTAGCTAGGTGATGTAACATGACAGCTCCTCGTCTTATCCAATCAGGTACCATCGAAAGTGTTGCCATGGATGCCATCAACTCCGTCTGAAGACGACACGGAAACATAATAGTGAGAAATACAAGATTCTCAGTATGATCCCGACTAGACCATTGATGTGTCATCGTCGTTATCCCATCCACTTTGGGTTTAATTATGAAAATACTGAACATGTATAGATTCCATTTTTAAAGGGTTTGAAAACATAGGTTCCCGAAGCGGATTTCTTTTAATCTTCATCATATAAACATAATATAAAGGGACACAAAGCCATAAGATAGGAACATATATATGAAAACATAGTATAAACATTCATAACCATGTATATGAGAGAATACAAATGCATGCACATTCATTTAACTTTATGGACTTGACCATGCTTTTAATTTGACTTTATTTTCATACTTAGCACATGCTTAACATTCTTTACTTTTTCCTTGGAATAGACTATTATTAGACATGAGCTCATTCTATGACTGTCATCACACAGTACAAAACCAAATTAGACTAGGCTGACAATGGCTTTTCATGCCTCTAAGTTGGAGGGTCCTCCATGTCACCCTTGCCTCCATCATAGAGGGTCTTTAAGTCTTAGTAGATCACCTTCCCTTACTTCCCTTACTGAAGTGACCAAAGGATCATATCTAATTATTTCTTTTCTTTTGTTATAGTCACATCTTTCATGCATTGAAATTACTAGCAAGACACATGTGAACACGTAATGATATGACTAAATTCATAATTTTGATGGAAATCCGGTAGAATAACGGCTAGACCAAAGCTTCGCCCAAATTTGCCAAACATGGAAATTTCAACCAACAACCAATAATATACATCTCATATCATCATAAAATATCTCATCAAGCATCACTACTCCATCATATCCATGAATCCATACTCAAATTAATCATGCCAATCAACAATCACATATGAGAGTGACATATACTCATACCCTATTTGGTATCTAGGGTTTCCTTATACTTTGTGTAATATCCTATGAATCATGGTAAGACTCCTCATGTTTCTCATGAGAGAATCATACCACCTAAAGAGGATATATGTTATAAATTTTAATTTATAACTCCTCAAGTGAGACTTCACTTTAAGCTGAATAGATTCTTTATGATCACATCTTAAAGAAAGCATTCTTAGATTTAAAGTCAAATGCATATTTGTCTCTTATTTAATCCATTATGGGCGAAGCCTATTATGGGGTTTTAGCCAAAGTTTTTCATTCAAAACTTTTAATTTTCGCTTGAGGTAGTGCGTAAGTGATTTCTAGGTTCATCGTATGCTTAGAGGCCCTAATCATACCTCTGTTTCTAAAGGATTTCTGGATCCTTCTAGTCCCTTGGGTCATGACAATGTGTAACACCCTACTAATTTAATATTATGCTTAAGTCATAACATGAAATTAGGTAAACTGTGTTACCATGTTAATATTCTGCATATATATATATTTTTTTCTTAAAACAGACGAAATGGCGCGCTGCTATACTATGAGCGTAATGAAACTCAACATAATACTACAACAGATAAGAAATAGTATAATAACATCAACTGTATACATACATGTATATTTACATGTCAGAAGTCATTGCTTCAGTCTATACATATATATATGTATTAACAGCAGATGAAATAAGGACAGCAAAATTCCTAGTGCTAAAAGCAGAGGCAGAACTAGCAGGAGCAGGCTATGTGCAACAAGTCCAACTTGGAGTCATAGTGAAGCTGCAGGTCTAGGATCTCAGTGAAAAGAGTGGTCGTTGAGCTCTTCGCCAGTGTCTGAGAAGGATGCGAAAGATACAAAACGGGGTGACAATTTCAAGAAATTCTCAGTAGGGTTCGAGTATACTAGTTAACTAACATCATATACATTCTCAGTTGCCTCGGTTTTCACTTAATTATAAAAACATGTGTTCAAACTGAGATATCCATTTCAATGAGTTCAAGAAAATATCTGGTCCGAGGCAAGGTTCAATTTTACTTTAGACGGCATAAGAAATAAAATAGATTACTAATAATGGTATGTAGAAGGATAAACAGAATAAATAAATAAACAGTAGTAAGTAAATATAGTAGACAACTGTAACATCTTGACATAACTATTTCATGCATTTATGCATTCATGTAATCATGCAAACTCATACTTGAACTTTCCTTTTTAAACTTTTCATTTTCATCATTTTTCCATCCCTTGGTCCCCTGGGAGTTCTTAGCCATTTAGACTCCTGGGTAATAGTCTGCTTCTTAGGATCGAGCTCGTTCCTATACAGGAATTGCTGGGTTTACTTTCCCCGACGTTCCCACCGATCTATTCCCGTTAACTTCTTATCTGGGGCTGGCCCAAGTAGCATGGAACTTTCATAGTGGCATAACCCTTTTCATAACTTTCATAACTTTCTTAAGAATGCACATGCATTAACATGGAATTCATAACTTGTGCATGGGTTCTACCGAAATTTCGGCAGCATAACGGAACGTGTCCGCTTCCCCATGAATAGTGCCAGCCAACCAGTACATTTACACAATTTGCAAATTCAGTATAGATCAACAATTAGACATATACATTCATTAGTTTCAATCAAGCATCAATAGGGCTTTAGACATCAGTCTGCCTGATCTTGTCGGGTTATAGTATATCCCACCTTTATTTCAATTTAACTCGTTTAAACCTAATTTTTGGATATGTTGTAGCCTTATGTGTCTAGTTTCTAACCTTTTTGGTCCCATCTAATTTTGATATCTATAGCTCAAGATATTCAGATTTTATCCCGGCATGCCCAATGGCTAGCCAGAATCAGGTAACAAAAAGTAAAAATTCACTAAAAATCGAAAATGACTCAAATTACATGAAATTGGTCTCATATTAAAGATAACAGGGTAAATTTTTATTTTCAAAAGTTCCATTTCATTTGGCTTAGTAAGGCTCGATTTATAAGCCCCAAATTCTAACCTTTCTAAACTGCCCTATTCTGGCCCGGTTTGGACATAGGGCAACTTTCTTGGATCACTGGGAGCAACTGGGACCTTATCAAATTCTGAAATTTTTATGGGATATTCTCCTATGTGTGAGATTTCTAAAAAAGTTGGTTTCATTCATTTTCAAATAGTATAGGTCGAGTTCTACCCTAAACAACCTAGTCTGCCCGGAGCCAGAGTCAAAACCCTAGGTCGAAGTTCAAAAATTTATAACTCTCTCAATTCTACCAAAAGCCTTATATGATATATCTATGGAAAGCCCTGGATGTCTAGTTTCATTTAAAATTGGTTTCATCAAATTTGATCGGCTGTAGACAGATCCGTACACTCCGCCACTGCCGAGGGGTTTTGGGTTCTCTAGCTCTCAAGCTCTTCCTATTTTCATTCTTTCTTGGTTCAAATTCGGTTTCAACCAAACAAACAGCCCAAAACCAATCACATATCATCATAATCATCCATTTAACACATCAAGAATCATGAAAATAATCCAAGCTCAGTCAGCCAATCCCACAGTTTTGATGCAAATATTAAACTCCTACCTTTGTTCCAAGTGATTGTGCTGGATTTTTGAAGCTTGGATGAACAAGGCTGGAATTGGCTTGAGTTTTTGGTGTGTGAGGAAGAGAGAAAGAGAGCTGAATGAGAGGAGAGAAAGTGGCGCAAGAATAGGTTAGAATGGGTGAAGAAAAGGGCCAAGAAAATCTGATTACTTTGAGTGGTTTATGTTGATTTACTTTGGCTTTTGATTGGTGGATTTTCCATGGCTGAAAATTAGCCAGCCCTCTTCACTTTCTATGGCCTTCTTTGCGCCATTTAAAGGGCTTAAGTGGCTGAGTTCTCAGCCACTTAAAGTAAGGTTAATGGGTTGAAATTCTATTGGTCCGGTTCCGACAGTTTAAAATACCGTAATGTTACCGATTTCCTTTAAATCGATAAATCGATTTTCAATAAAATTTTTATGAAATCTCCTATACTCTAACTCAATTCTCTCTTATCTAGACTTAAGTAATTGCTAATCAATTGAGTCTAAATAATTGTTTAACCGAATCTTGATTATTCTCAATTATTCGATAAAACTGAATAATTAGACGAAAAATGGTGGATGTTACACAATGCATAACCACACTCATGAACCCAACAAAACCATATGCTTACCATCATTGAGAAGTGATTCTTTTATTAATCCAAGTTGCAAGATTCCAACTTTTATAATTACTACAATAAGATCCCATCTTTAATATTATAAAGTTTTCATTCATAAAAATGATTATAAAGTTTCAATCTTTATGAAATATCAGCCTCTAAGTTATATTCATGTCTTAAAGTTTCATCCTCTATAGAATAATGTTACAAGATGCTAGCTTTATGACTAAAAGTCTCATTCTTTATGAAAGTTAACACTTTTAATCATTATAAGACTATCAAGATTCCAATTTTATGATTTAAAATTATCCTAAAACTTAAAAGATTCTTTCTTGAAGAAAGTTTAATACTTTACTCATTATTTTGACTCAAGATTCCATCTTTACAAGTTAGAGGTTGCATGTCAACATTTTTATGACTTAAAGATTACATTCTTGATTAAAGTTTGAAACTTTATGAAAGTTCTTTCTTCAAGATTCCATTTTTAAGACATAAAGTGGCAAGTTCTCATTTTTATGCCTTCAAAAAGCTTCATGTTCTAAAATATTTAAACTTTTACACATATTCTTGTCTTCAAGAAAAACAAGTGATAACTCCCTTTGGTGAGTTATATTTTTAGTTAGTTTTTATTTAATTTAGGACGTAGTTGTTTAGTTTTGTTGCTATTTTATTTTATTTTAGTTAAGTAGTTTAGATTATGTGGTATTCTTATTTTATATTATTTTCTTATATTTTGGATACTTATTTTGGGTTAATTTGATTTATTGTAGGTACAAGTGGGCCCAAAAGAAGTTAGAAGAAGCCAAGCCATGAATTCAGACTCAGCACCTTGCACTATAGGGCAAGCCAGTGCACTACAGCACACTGCCGCATAAGGAAGAAAACGCCACATTCATGTTGCGCTATAGTGCGCTCCCATTTTGTCAAATTCCCAAGGTTTTATGCTGCGCTATAGCACAACCAAGCGCGCTATAGCGTGCTGCCGTGCTCATAGACTCTGTCAACAATTTTTGTTGCACTATAGTGCAACCTAGCGCGCTATAGCGTGCCACCGGATTTCGCAAATGAGCCAAGAATTGAGGCTTGCACTATGCAGCAGATTATCTATTCGAGTTGAGAGTTAAAAGAGGGATCTATGCGCTATAAAAAGGAGGACACACATATCACAAACGGCATCCCAGAGACACTCGCACACCCTTCCCAAGACAGAAGACTTCTTCCAGAGAGATTGAAGGTAAAGATTCAAGGATTCCAGAGCTCATGTTCAACATGGAGAGATCCAAATTTTTCCGAATTCCTTGTTTCTAGCCAGAATTCTCCATGGCTTTTTGTTTTTCTATTTCCTCGTCTTTATACTCTATTATTGTTTTCTTTTATTTGGACATGAACTAAATTTCTCTTTCTAGGGCATTAATGGACCCTTTTGTATGACAAATTTCTTTATGGATTAATATTAATCTTATTTCTATTTCAATTGCTTAGTGTTTTTGTTTGTGCTTAATGCTTTTGAGTGATTGGCCACCATTCAATTGATTTGTTGGTTTGCAATAACTAGAGATAGGGTTTGTAAACAAAGCTTCTTAACATAAACACTGTGAACTGAGCAAAAACTAGAGATAGACAAATGCGGTTCATGCGGTCAACAGAGGAACCCATAGAACTTCAACCTTTTCTTAGATTAGTTTGTGCTAAGAGATTAGGCAATCAATTTAGAATAAAAAGTATTACTTGACCTTGAGAGAGGCTAGGAATAAATTAAGGGGAACTGACCATGAGTCAATTAGGATAGAACGGATTAATAGAAATAGGCAAGGCGTCTACAATAGGTGAGGTTAATTCGCCCTAGCGTTCATTCTATTATATTTAGCCAACCTTTCTTGAATTCGTCCTAGTTACTATTTTTTGTATTTATTAAATTCTTATTTTTATTTTAAATTTCTTTATATCCATAATTTCATTCCTTCCAAATAGTCATCCCTTAAACTATCCGGTATTTGATCTATCCTCGTGAGAACGATACTTTTCTCGTCACTTTATTACTTGTATGATCCAGTATACTTGCCGAAGTCGCATCAAGTTTTTGGCGCCGTTGCCGAGAATAGTATCAGTATCATTTTTAGTTGACAGGATACTAGATTGGATATTTTATTTTGTTATTTATTTCTATTTAGCCTTGTTATTTTTTTCACCTGTTCTTGTGTTCCATTTTTTTTGTAGTTTATGCGATGGAGCCGATCTATTAAAGACTTGCTCTTTGATCCAGAAATCGAGCGTTCCTTGCGTCAACTCAGGAAAGCATGGAGAGCAATTGAAGAAGTCCCTGAAGTTACCATGGGCAATGAAAATGAGCATAATGATAGAGTCATGAAGGACTACTTGGCAGCCACTCTTGAAGGGTGCTCATCAAGTATTATGAGACCGCCTGTCCAAGCAAACGACTTTGAGCTAAAAACATCACTCATTCAGTTCGTGAAACAAAACTACCAGTTTCCGGGACTACCTAGTGAGGATCCAAACGAACACCTCAGCAACTTCCTGGAAATCTGTGACACCATAAAAATTAATGGTGCCACGGATGATGCTATTCGGTTGAGGCTGTTCCATTTTTAATTGAAGGACAAAGCCAGAGCTTGGTTGAAGTCTCTATCACAAGGGACACTCACTACTTGGGATATGGTGGCTAGAAAATTCTTGGAGAAGTACTTCCCTCCTGCCAAGTCTGCTAAGATGAGGAATGACATCACTTCCTTCACCCAAGCAGATGGAGAACCCCTTTATGAGTCTTGGGAGAGGTATAAGGAATTATTGGCCAAGTGTCCACATCACGGCATCCCGCTTTGGATGCAAATCCAAACATTCTACAATGGTCTCCTCATGTCCACCCAAATCATGGTTGATGCAACAGCTGGCGGCTCTCTGAATAATAAGACACTAGAGTAGTCATGGGAGCTATTCGAAATAATGGCTAGCAACAATTACCAGAGGCCTAGTGAAAGAACTTAGAACAGGGGAGTTTTGGAAGTCAACACTACCACTGACCTTTTGGCCCAGATGCAAGCTCTCTCTTTCCAAAACACAGACATTCAGAAGCAATTAGATATGCTTAATACCACTCACCCTGCACCGATCTTCCAGTGTGACTTCTGCCAAGGGAATCATCCTAATGAAGAATGTGCCATAGAGCCTACTTCTGATGAACAAATCAATTACATGAATGGTCAGAGGCACAATTTCCATGGCAATAGCTATGTTCCTGGATACAGAGACTATGATCATTTCGGTCAGTTCCATGGGAATTAGGGTGCTCCCAGGCATTCATACAACCCACCTGTCCAAGAGAAGAAGTCTAACTTGGAAGAAATGTTCCAACAATTCATGCAAACTCATTCTAATTTTGTGGACAGAACTGAAGCACAGTTCAAGCACCAGGAGGCTTCCATTAGAAATCTTGAAACTCAGTTGGGGTAGATATCCCAACAACTAGCTGAAAGAGCACAGGGTACTTTGCCTAGCAATACAGTGAAAAATCCAAGAGAGCAAGTTAAGGTAATTACCCTGCGAAGTGGCAAAGAGCTAGAAGAACCTGAGATGCCAGAAGTGAAAGAAGAGCAACCTACTGAGATTGAAATGCAAACTACCCAAGGGAAGATATATGAGATTCCTATGAGGCGTACTAAGTGGTGCGACTCTGGCAAGTATACTGGATCATACAAGTAATAAAGTGATGAGAAAAGTATCATTCCCATGAGAATAGATCAAATACCGAATAGTTTAAGGGATGACTATTTGGAAGGAATGAAATTATGGATTTAACGAAAGTTAAAATAAAAATAAGAATTTAATAAATACGAAAAATAGTAACCAGGACGGATTCAAGAAAGGTTGACCAAATATAATGGAATGAACACTAGGGCTAATTAACTTCACCTATTGTAGGCGCATTGCCTATGAATTTCTGTTAATCCGTTCTATCCTAATTGACTCACGATCGGTTCCCCTTAATTTATTCCTAGCCTCTCTCGAGGTCAAGCAATACTCTTTATCCTAAACTGATTGCCTAATCTCTTAGCACAAACTAATCTAGGAAAAGGTTGAAGTTCTATGGGTTCCTATATTGACCGCATGAACCGCATTTGTCTATCTCTAGTTTTCGCTCAGCTCACGATGTTTATGTTAAGAAGCTTTGTTTACAAACCCTATCTCTAGTTATTGCAAACCAACGAATCAATTGAATGGTGGCCAATCAATCAAAAGCATTAAGCACAAATAAAAACATCAAGCAATTGAAATAGAAACAAGATTACCATTAATCCATAAAGAAAATTGTCATACAAAAGGGTCCATTAACGCCCTAGCAAAGGAAATTTAGTTCATGTCTAAAGAAAAGAAAACAATAACAGAGTATAAAGACGAGGAAATAGAAAAACTAAGAGCCATGGAGAATTCTGGCTAGACACAAGGAATTCAGGAAAATTTGGATCTCTCCATGTTGATGATTAAGCGCCGAAATCCTTGAATCTTCACCTTCAATCTCTTGGAAGAAATCTTCTATCTTGGGGAGGGTGTGTAAGTGTCTAGGGATGCCCTTTGTGATATGTGTGACCCCTTTTTATAGTGCGTATGTCCCTCTTTTAACTCTTAGTTTGAATGGATAATCTGCTGCAAATGGGTTTGCGCTATAGCGCAAGCCTCAATTCTCGGCTCATTTGCGAAATCCGGTGGCACTCTATAACGAGCTGGCTTACGCTATAGCGCAACGAAAATTTGTTGACATTTATACGAACATGGCGGCATGCTATAGCACACTGGGTTGCGCTATAGCGCAACATGAGACCTTGGAAATTTGACAAAATGGGAGCGCGCTATAGCGCGGCATGAATGTGGCAATTTCTTTCTTATGCGGCAGTGCGCTATAGCGCAAGGTGCTGAGTCTGAATTCATGGCTTGGCTTCTTCCAGCTTCTTTTGGGCCCACTTGTACCTACAATAAATCAAATAAACCCAAAATAAGTATCCAAAAGATAAGAAAATAATAGAAAATAAAAATACCACCTAATCTAAACTACTTAACTAAAATAAAACAAAATAGCAACAAAGCTAAACAACTACGTCCTAAATTAGATAAAACTAACTAAAAATATAACTCACCAAAAGGAGTTATCACAACCCCCAACTTAAGTACTTGCTTGTCCCCAAGCAAAACTCAAAACAAAAACTCAAAAATAGAAAAACAAAAGACTCAACCAAAAAAACTTAAAACAAAAGGACTTACTAGACAAAATGGTCAAGATAGAAGCTGTTGTCCATGGGATTTCTCATCACTGCTCCATAACTTAACTCAAAAGTTACCAAGGATCAAAGTCTAAGTACCAAGACCATCTAATTGTGCAATCACGTTGTCAAAAGAATGGATCCAATGTGTGTGTACAAGAGAAAAGCAACAAAGAATTGACTCACCCTATGCTTATGCCATGTTTAAGAAAAGACAAAAACATCACACTATCCACAATCATCTCTCTCTATTTCTATATGAGTATCACTTAGCCAAAGATCAAAAGGACTTTTTATTAGCTTGTAATGGTAGGCCAAGGTGAGAGGTAGATGGAATAGTCATTTAAGCTCAATATTACCTTCAACTTTAGGAACCCTCACCCCTAACTCATTCTCCTTGGGGTACCCCCAACTTAATTGCTTGGCAACCATCATGCTTTTCTTGTTAAACCTTGGCATTGTCTTTTCCTTGTATTGTCAACTTTTCTCTTTTTTTTTTTTTTTCATTCCTCCTTCCCTTTTCTTTTTCTTTATTTTTTCAAATATTCACCCACTCCGCTTTTAATTTTAGAAAGCATGAGGTTGGTGTAGTGGAGATATTACCCTATTCAAATGAGTTTAGAAGTTAAGGCTTGAGGGTAAACCATGGGATCAGAAAAGGAAAAGCAAGGAAGGGCATTAGGCTCATAACGTGGTTCAATCCAAGAATAGGCTTTAAGGCTCAAATAGGGTGACTAAGGATCAATGACCAAGGGTGGGTAATGAGGCTCAATTATGGCTACCAAATATGGCCTAAATCACTTCTAAGGCTAAGATTCACTCACATATATTTCAAGAGAGATTCACATGAATAAGAATGCATGTCTAAACCTAAATAAAGCATAAAAAGCATAAAGATCACCTATCCTAAGTTGCTAACTCTTATCAAGGTGCAAGAAAATAATCTTTCTCAATTCAAAAGTAAAGGCACAAGAAGATTTTCAAGACTTAAATTTGGATCCAAAGTCACTTAAGAGTTAACAAATAGAGTAGTCTTTCATATCATAGGCATAGGCATTGCATCTATTTGACTGACAAAAGACACTAAGAAAGAAGACTAAAAATGAAAAATCTTTTTGGTTTTTTTTTTGTTTTTTTGTTTTTTTTGAAATAAAAACAAGACAACTAGAAGACTAGAAAACTAACAATAACTAAAGGAAAATAAGCAGGAGCAAAAAGAAAAAGTACATTTATGGACTTTCCCAACCCCCAACTTAAAAATTGTGCATAGTCCCCAATGCATTGGAATAGAAGCAAAAAGGGAAAGGAAAGGAAAGGAAAGGGACTCCCCAAATCTAGTCTTCCTCAGACTCCTCAGCTACATCTTCTGCTTCTTCTTCTGACTCCTCCTATGCAAAGGTCTCCTCGTCCGTGAGACGCTCAAGCTCTGGATCCACTGGAGGTAGAGGTGGTAGCTGTTAGAGGAGCTCTGGCCATAGCTGCTGCCTCATAAGTGCCTCCAGACCCTGGATGCCTCTATAAATAGAGGAATACTGCCGCCGCTGCTCCGGGAGGGTGGTCCATGTGCTCCTCATGTCTAGGCGCAGCTTATCAATCTGGGCCTGAAGCTGAAGCCATGGTGGCTGGGACGCATCAGTGTCTCCAACTTGTGGTGGTGGTGGCGATGGTGATGATGCATCTCCTTGCCTCTCAGCCTATCGGGTCCTCCTAGTCCGTCGAGTTGCTCTGTTCAGTGTCACAGAGAGGCTCTCATCAGAAATCTTTGGACCTTTATCCGTCATGGGCTCTGTAGGATCTACAACAACACCCACCTACAAGGCTAATGCAGTGATCAGGGATGGGTAAAGTAAGGAGTAATTGCTGCTCGGTATGGTTATCATCTGATCTTTGATCAACTGCCCTAGGTTCATTTCCCTCTGAGTGATGAGGCAATACAGTAGCAGGCACCTCTCCTTAGTGATAGAATAGGTGTGCCTGCAAGGTATGAGGCGAGAGAACATAATCTGAGCCCACACTCTAGCTGCTGGGTTAAGGTACTTATTCAGCAGATGCTTCGGGCCGGTAGATGGAGTATCATAATAAGCCCACTCGCCATTCGGCAGGGCTATGGTCTGAAGAATCTCATCCCAATCTACATTCTGCCCTCTCAATGTAGAGAAATCATCCTGCTGGATATCAGGAGTGTGCATGAAGGAGTTGATGCTGGAGGGGCAGACGTCTACCCACTGGCCTCTCACCCAGATGTGGCCTTCAGGTTAGTTGGCCCCACTAACCACCATTAGGTTGGCATAAAATTCTCGCACTAAATTGAGACAACCCAATGGTGGCTCATCCAACAAGCTATGCCACCCTCTCCTCTCTATCTTTTCCACATGTGCTCGGAATGTACCCGAACTTAGCTGAACACCCTTCTTTATCACCAACTCCCGTTTGTGGAGGGAGGAATTGTATCGATGTTGACAGTTCGCCCTGATGAATCGATGTCTGTCAAAATCTTCCTCGGCATGAGAGGGTTGGGAAGAAGAGGAGGCTCCGGTAGTCTTGGTTCTCTTCCTAGATGCCATGGTCCTGAAAACACAATTAAAACAACCAAAAATCCAAAGGCAACCAGTCAGTAATCAATAAATCATAACAGAGTGTTCCAAGATAAAGACCCTCAACTTACTTACTGGCACAGTCAAAATTAATCCATAAGAGGGAATAACTCAGATTCCAAGCACTATAATTCCATCTAACATAATAGAGCATATGCAAGGATTCTGAAAATAATCAGTGAGGGTATGGATCCTAAGCACATTCGAATATGGATCATGTCAAGTAAAGCTTCCAATCCTATTTTAAAACCCAATTGCCTTAAATCAAATATGCATAAACACCCAAATGACTCAACTCATATTCTCAATTCAGAGTCAAACATTCAATAACTCAAGCCAATAACATAATATAGCAACAATGATCACAACTGACTCAAGTATTGTGTTTAATCACATGAAACAGCTTCAATTCATTCTACCATAACAAAAGCACATGTTATTTATGATAAATTCAAGGTGAGAACTAAACATGGCAATGTAGGTAGCACATGCAACATTAAAAATCAAAGCTGAGACAATAAGAAGATGCAAACCAGGTATGGATGACTCTTAACAACTCAAGTGGAGCAACTCCTTTCCAAAAATGGTGAGAGTTCTGCCTCCCAACCAAGAAAATCCTATTCTACGAGTTAGGGTTCAAATGGGGAAAAACCAGTGGTTATGATGCAGAAATAGGTGAAAATGTGAGGGGTGAAGGGCAGTTTTGAGGTGAGGAATGGATTTGGGTGGAAGGAATTGAGTGGGAGAGTGAGTGTTTGTGCTTGGGTGTGTGAAGGAGGGAAGAGAGAAGAGACTTCGTGTGTGTATGTCTCTGTTTGTGCTGCAGCAAAGCTGCAGTATGATCTTTAAATCTATCATGAAAGTGGGCTTGCGCTATAGCGCAACAAAATTTTCCTTTGGTGTATCACACAAACGGGCTTGCGCTATAGCGCAACATGTTGCGCTATAGTGCAAGAAAATATTCTCTTCACTTTCTGTTGACTCAGGCTTGCGCTATAGCGCAAGTCATCGTGCTATAGCGCAATAAAAAAAATTTCAAAACGCGTACTCCCTTTGACAGCGCGCTATAGCGCGCTATTGCTGCTGCAACTTCTACATTTTCTCTGCTACACGCCCAATTTCATCACCTCCTCCACTTATGAAGTTCCTGATAGCTCCATGAACCTAAAAATAACAAAACAAACCAAACTTGAATAAATTAAATTGATTCTAAATAAAATTATACCTTAAAAAATAATAATAATAATAAAGAAAAACTAAAATAATCCTAAATAAAAAAAGTTAAAGGAAATCAAAGAAAAGTTAGAGAAAAAGTTGGGTTGTCTCCCAACAAGCACTTTAATTTAATGTCCCTAAGTTGTACATGACTTTATCTAACAGCAAGGATCAGAGAGAAGAGATAAAGCCTTGAGTTTATCATAGCTTCCATCAACATATGGCTTCAACCTTTGGCCATTGACTTTAAAAGTGCCTTTGGTAGGATGTGTGACCTCAATGGCTCCAAAAGGGGATACTTTAGTGATCTCAAAAGGTCCGGACCACCTTGATGTCAAATTCCTAGGGAATAGTTTCAATTTAGAATTGAAGAGTAGGACTTTCTGACCTATGTAGAAGTCTCTCCACAGTATATTCCTATCATGCCACTTCTTGGTTTTCTCCTTAGAGAGCTTGGCATTTTCATAAGCTTCCTGTCTAAACTCATCCAACTCATTAAGCTGTAGCATTCTTTTCTCACTTGCCTCCTTGAGATCAAAATTGAGCAGTTTTGTTGCCCAATATGCCTTATGCTCCAACTCAACTAGCAAGTGACAAGCCTTCCCCAAGACCAATCTATATGGAGACATCCCAATGGGAGTCTTGAAAGCCGTCCTATAAGCCCAAAGTGCATCATCCAACTTAACTGACCAATCCTTCCTTGAGGAATTAACAGTCTTCTCAAGGATCCTCTTCAACTCCCTATTAGACACCTCCACTTAGCCACTTGTCTAAGGGTGGTAGGGACTGCTAACCTTGTGCTTCACACCATATTTGGCAAGAAGGGTTTCAAATTGACGGTTGCAGAAGTGTGTGCCTCCATCACTGATTATTGCTCTTGGGGTGCCAAATCTTAAGAAAATATTCTTCTTTAGAAACTTTGTGATGACCCGAGCATCATTAGTAGGAGATGCCATGGCTTCTGTAACACCCTAATAAACCCATACTACGCTTAAGTCGTATTACGGCGTTTTATTAGTTGTTACTTATGTTCGTGAAAAACTAAACTGCACTTGAAATTAAATTACGCGGAAAATACGTTAAAATTTTTCTTTGAAATACTCTGTCGCTTGCGGTGTTTTTGAAAAGTAAAGCCTTGAACGAGAAGCTAGACAGAGAAAGAGCTTGTCGCATAAAATACGTACTCCAATATCATAAAACAAGAGAAAGGTAAATGAATAGTAATTCACAAATACATTGCATTATGTAGCAAAATCATTACATCGATATGAGTTCATAATATATAGACATACGTATATATCAGCATTACATCAAAAGGGGGCTCATGGTCAGGCCATGGTCCAAATACTAGATACAAACTCAAATCGACATCGTTCGGCACAAAAGAGATAAATGAAGATGCAGAGTTACGGCGACGATAAGTCCACATCAGCAATCGTCTGACATCCCACATCATACGCCCGCTCACAGTGTCGGGGATCCATGCTCTGCTCCACCGGATGCGCCATCGAGATCTAGTGACGATACGGGAGAATAACTAGGGTGAGAAATGGAATTTCTCAGTAGGACTCGAACCCGACACGAAAGTGTCATCGTCATCGTCCCAGCCACTTCGGTTTTATTAGTGAAAATAGTGAGCATGCATAAGGTTCATTTCTTGGATTTTCGAAAATCATGAATATCCGAAGCGGATTCAATTTTAACATAATCTCTAATCACTTACATCATATCATACATGGGCATAAGTATAATCATATAAAAATGCATGACTATGCTTTAAGTTTTTCTTAACTTCTTCCTTTTCTAGGGTTTTGGACCGAGGTCCCTTTTCTTTTCTTAACTTGGCTTTATCTTTTCACCCACTAAACATAAGTGGTAATGAGCTCATACCGTGGCCATCGCCACCATAGAATTTCGGTACTTACACTAGCTGGGTCATGCCATGCCTCATGTAAGACCTATCCCCTATACTCACACTAGCTGGGTCATGCCATGCCTCATGTGAGTCGTGGGTGAGGGGAAACTTAAATTAGGTTACCTTCCCTTTTGAAGGATCACTTACTTGAATTAAACTTCTTCTTATTTAAGCATGATGATGCAAAATATTTCTAAGTGCACAATTTTTACAAAATTTCGGCAGCATAACGGCTAGACCGAAGCTTCCCAAAATTTTGCCAAACAGAGAAACCAATATCATAGTATCATCAAGCATCATATCATATCATCATTATCATATCATCATCATCATATCATCATCATAACATCATCATATCATCATGATCATTATCATAACATCATGCTTGCACATAAACATAGGCATATTCTCAAGCAACATTTTATGAGCTTAGCTTAATAAATTGGGTGCAAGCTTTTAATTGAGGTTGTCTCTTGTGTAAACTTCTCTTATTGAGCATAATGCCACTTTTGTCTAATGTCCTTTTTGACACTTTTTAAGTTGAATTATGAGGGTTCTCTAATGCTTAATGTAAGGGTATTAATGTCTTAAAGCTTATTTCTCCTTATTCTTTAACTTTTACCATAACCAGTTTTACTTTTACAGTGGGGCAGTAACTTTGAAAATTCACCATAATTTCATCTTTTACTATTTTATTTCGAATTTTTGTGTGGATATACTTCTCTGAGTCTATTTTTAAACAAAAGAAACCCCACTTAAAAATTCATTTTGTAGCTTGAGTTATGCATGTTTTATTCTGACTGTTCAGTTTCTAAGTTCACTCCCGGTACAGTGGATTGTTACTTCTCATTATAATTACTCAGAAGGAATCTGAGAAAACTGTTTTATGGGTTTGTTCCTCTATGTCTTATCTTTCATTAAAACTTGGTCTCACTCAAAAATCATTTTTGTAGCTCGAGTTATGCACACTTTAGTGTAGACTGCCCAGACAGAAACCAATCCGAGAACAGTCCACTTTGAAAAATCATATCTCACTCATTCCAACTCCGAATCTTATGTATTTTATATGTATGGAAAGCTCTTTGAGTCTACTTTCATAGAAAAATAGTTTCGTTCCATTTTGAGTTTTGTAGCAATAAACATACCTCACGCTTTACAGACTGCCAGAATTCCAGATTCACTAGTTTTTGAGTTTTTCACTTCAAGCTTATGGAGAAATTGTTATATCCCTTCAAATCACCATTTTCATGTTTTAACTCATCATCATATTCAAAGTTTGAGTCACCAAATCAGTATTTTGAGCCAAAATAAAGCAAGATACATAAAAACCACTATACCACAAAATCTCTTTTCAAAACAACATTTTTATCAAAGCAAGAACACTCATAAGGCAAAATATGGTCATGAGACCTTGAAGCAAGTCCTAAAACCACCTAGCTATGAAGAGCTTAGGGGTTCTAGTTCTTGAAAAATATATGGAGAGGAAGGGTTAGAGTCACTACCAATTGGATTTCTTGAAAGCTTGAAGAGAAAGAAAGATGTTGGAGATGGCCTCCTTCTCCTTGAGCTTGATAGTGAGGCTTGTGTATGAGTGGCTTTGTTTCTCCAAGGACCAAAAATGGTAGTCCTTGAAGGGCTTGTGAGAATGGTAAATGGAGATAAGTAGGAAGTAGTATGAGGGTTGGAAGAACACAATGAAGCTTGGAAGAAGAAGAGAGTATGAGACTTGAGAGAGGAGAGAGGAGAGAGCTTTGTGTGTGTGTCTTGAGAGAGGAAGTGAAAAATAAAATGAGGGAGAGAGGGAGAGGGGCTGATGGCGCATAAAGGGGAGGGAGAGAGTGATGTGATTTTGCTTCTTTTGCAAGCAAGGAGGCTAGCAACCATGGGATAAAAGGGTGGGTTGTGTTTTCCTTGAGTCTTGGCACTTGGGTAAGGACTTGTAGGTGTTTTTGTCAAGTGGTTAAAAGCATGAGCTCTCTTAGGATTGGGCATTGGATGGCTAGGATCACACCAAGTGTCATTATCTTGATGAAGGAGAGTACAACTCTTGTCATGACTTAAGGGATCTACTAATATGGACTCTTAACCTTGTGGTGTATGATGAGAAAGTAAATGGATGGTTGGATATGGCTCTTGCTTTGACCAAACTTTCAATCCATAATTAAAGGGAAGTTTCTACATCTTTATAATTGTTGTAATTATCTAAATGTTAATTAATTCAATTAGTTCAAATTACACCTTAGTTCATTTTAATTAAGAAGGATTTTCCGCATTAATTATGTAAGAAGACGTGAGGGTTAATGTGATTAAGTTTTGAGACTTATGTGCTCTTAGTTAATTAGATTGGATCACCTTGATTTTTTGTTCTAAATCATGGATTAATAAGGATTGGGCAATTAGGCTTTTAATTATAACTTTTAATGCATTATGTTTCAATTGTTGACTTGCCTTTAATTTACTAAGCTCTTGCTCATCGAGATTAGCCGATTAATTCTCAGTTAATCGTTAACCTCTCTAATTAGTCAGGATCACTGAACTAATTAGCTTAGACAAAAATTGGAGATGTTACAGCTTCCACCTATTTGAACACATAATCAACTACTACCAATACATATTTGTTGCCAAAGGAAGTGGGAAAGGGACCCATGAAGTCAATACCCCAAACATCAAATAGCTCAACCACCAAAATATTATTCAATGGCATCTTATGCTGCCTAGAAACATTCCCAGTCCTTTGGCAATCATTGCACCTTCGCACATAGTCATTGGCATCTCTGAAAATAGTGGGCCAATAGAACCAACACTGGAGGACCTTAGCAGCTGTCCAGGTGGCTCCGAAGTGACCCCCAACTGGTGATGTGTGACAATGGTAAAGAATGCTAGCCACCTCTTCTTGAGGAACACATCTTTTGATAATCTGATCTGAGCAGTGTCTATAAAGAAATGGGTCCTCCTAGAAATAGTACTTGAGGTCAGAAAAGAATTTCCTCTTCTGGGAGTGTGAGAGGCCTTCAAGCAGAATTCTCTTCACCAGGTAATTAGCATAGCCTGCAAACCATGGTGCTACTTGTGCTACCCATAGCTGCTCATCAGGAAATGTATCTCTAATCTCTTCTTCCTCATGCAGAAAGGGAGAGGTCAATCTAGAAAGGTGGTCAGCTACCAAGTTCTCTGCTCCCTTTTTATCTCTGATCTCCAAATCAAGTTCTTGAAGCAATAGAATCTATCTAAGGAGCCTAGGCTTAGCATCCTTCTTATCTAACAAGAACTTCAGGGCTGCATGGTCCGTGTAGACAATCACCTTAGCACCTATCAAATAAGAACGGAATTTGTCAAAAGCAAAAACCACAGCCAAAAGTTCTTTTTCAGTGGTAGCATAATTAAGTTCTGCATCATTCAAAGTTCTACTGGCATAATAAATAACATGCTATAACTTATTCTTCCTCTGTCCTAAAACAGCACCTATGGCATAATCACTAGCATCACACATGAGCTCAAATGGCAAATCCCAATTAGGTGCAACAAGAATGGGAGCTGAAACTAATTTGTTCTTCAAAAGTTCAAAGGCATGTAAGCATTCATGATCAAAATTAAAAGGAATATCCCTAACTAACAAATTACTCAAAGGCTTAGCAATTTTAGAAAAGTCCCTAATAAATCTTCTATAAAATCCAGCATGGCCTAAGAAACTTCTAACTCCCTTCATATTGGTTGGTGGAGGTAACTTCTCAATGACTTCAATTTTGGCTCTATCCACTTTAATTCCTTTAGCTGAGATCTAATGTCCAAGAACTATGCTTTCTTGCACCATAAAATGACACTTCTCCCAATTCGAAACAAGGTTAGTTTCCTGACATTGTTTCAAAACCAAAGATAAATGATACAAACAATTATCAAAAGAAGAACCAAAAACTGAAAAATCATCTATAAAAACCTCTATAAACCTCTCCACCATATCATGGAAAATGGCCAGCATGCATCTCTGGAAGGTGGCTGGTGTAACATCCCCATTTTATCTAAGCTAATTAGCTCGGTGTCTCCGGCTAATTAGAGGGGTTAGCGATTAATTAAGAACTAATCAGCTAATCTTGAGAGCAAGGGCTTAGTAAATTAAGGGCAAGTCGACAATTGAGATATATTGCATTAAAAGTTACAATTAAAAGCCTAATTGCCCAATCCTTATTAATCCATGATTTAGAACACAAAATCAAGGTGATCTAACCTAATTAACTAAGAGCATATAAGTATCACATCTTAATCACATTAACCCTCACATCTTCTTACATAATTAATGAGGAAAATTCTTCTCAATTAAAATGTGCTAATGTGTAATTTAAACCAATTGAATTAATTAGCATTTAGATAATTATAATAATTGTAAAAATTTAGAAACTTCCCTTTAATTATTGTTTGAAAGTTTGGTCAAAGCAAGAGCCATATCCAACCATCCATTTGCTTTCTCATCATACACCACTAGATCAAGAGTCCATGTTAGTAGATTCCTTGAGTCAAGACAAAAGATCTACTCTCCTCCGTCAAGATTGTGATATTTGGAGTGATCACAACCATCCAATGCCAATCCTAGGATAGATCATGCTTTTAACCACTTGAAAAGAAACACTACAAGTCTTTACCCAAGTGCCAAGACTCAAAGGAAACACAACTCCCTCTTTTGCCCCCAAGGTTTTTCCACTCTCTTGCTTGTTGTAAGAAGCAAAGTCACCTCACTCCCTCCCCTCATTTTTGCGCCACTTTCAGCCCCTTCTCCCTCCTCAATTCATTTTCATTCCCTCTCTCAAGACACACACAAAGCTTTCACCTCTCTCTAAACCTCTCTTTGTTCTTCCTACTCTCCTTCTTGTTCTTCTTGTTTTTCCTACTCTAAGTCATCACTTTTCCACCACCATCACCCTCATCTTCTATCACCACCCTCACTAACTTATCAAGGATCACATTCTTTGGTCTTTGGTAGAGCAAAACAAACACTCCTTTAGCCCCATTTGCTAGCTCAAGAGAAAGGAGGCCATCTCCAACTACTTCATTTTTCAAGCTTCCAAGAGAAACTCATTTGGTAGTGACTCTAACCTACTCTTTTCATGTATTTTTCAAGCTCTAGAACTCCTAAGCTCTTCATAGCTAGGTGGTTTTAGGACTTGCTTCAAGGTCTCATGACCATTTCTTGCTCTATGAGTTTTTCCTTGTCTTGTTGAAAGTGTTGTTTTGAAATGAGATTATGTGGCATGATGGTTTTATGTATCTTGCTTTAGGTTGTTTTAAAATACTGATTTGGTGACTAAAAATTTGAATATGAGGGTGAGATAAAACATAAAAATGGTGATTTGAAGTGGTATAACAATATCTCCACAAGATTGATATGTAAAACTTAAAAACTTGTTAAGCTGGAATTCTGGCAGTCTATAATGCGTGCGGTTTAAATCGATTTACAGAACTCAAAATGTAATGAAACTAATTTTCTGTGAAAGTAGACTCAAAGAGCTTTCCACATATATAAAATTCGTGAAATTTGGAGTTAAAATGAGGGAGATATGATTTTTCAAAGTTGGCTGTTCCCGGATGGGTTTCTGTTCGGGCAATATGTAATAAAATGTCCATAACTCAAGTTATACATAACATTTTTGAGTGAGACCAAGTTTTTTAGAAAGCTAAGACATAGAGGAACACTCCCATAAAACAATTTTGTCAGATTCCATGTGAGGAACTCCCGGTGAAGTGGACAAGCCACTGACCCGAGTTGAACTTTCAAGTCTGAACAGTCAGAATAAAATGTGCATAACTCAAAGTACAAAATGAATTTTTAAGTGGGGCTTATTTTGTTTAAAAATAGACTCAGAGAAGCATATCCATACAAAAATTCGAAACAAAAGAGTAAAAGATGAAATTATGGTGAATTTTCAAAGTTACTGCCCCACTGTAAAAGTAAAAACTGGTTATAGTAAAAGTTAAAGAATAAGGGGAAATAAGCTCTAAAACATTAATACCCCTACATTAAGCATTGAAAAAACCTTTATAATTCAACTTAAAAGTTTCAAAAAGGATAATAGATGAAATTGGCCCTATGCCTAATAAAAGAAGTTTACACAAGAGACAATCTCAATTAAAAGTTTGCACCAAATCTATTAAGCTAAGCTCATAAAATATTGCTTGAGGATATGCCTATGTTCATGTACAAGCATGATGCTATGATGATATGATATGATGATGGTGATTATGATAATGATATGTGATATTGGATTTCTCTGTCTGTCAAAAATTTTGGGAAGCTTCGGTCTAGCCGTTATGCTGCCGAAATTCTACTAAAATTATGGACTTAGAAATATTTTGCATCATAAGCTTTAATAAGAAGAAATTTAATTCAAGTAAGTGATCCTTCAAAAGGGAAGGTGACCTAATTTAAGCTCCCCTCACCCACAACTCACATGAGGTATGACATGACCCAGCTAGTATGAGTATAGGGGATAGGGCTTACATGAGGCATGGCATGACCCAGCTAGTGTAAGTACTAAAATTCTATGGTGGCGACGGCCACGGTATGAGCTCATTACCACTTATGCTTAGTGGGTGAAAAGATAAAGTCAAGTTAAGAAAAGAAAATGGGACTTCGGTCAAAAGCCCTAAAAGGGGAAGAAGTTAAGAGAATCTTATAGCTTGGACATGCATGTTTTATGTGATTACACTTGTGCTTATGTTTATTATGATACAAATGATTAGAAGGTATGTTAAAAATTGAATCCGCTTCGGATATTCATGTTTTCAAAAATCTAAGAATTGAACCTTATGCATGCTCATTGTTTTCATTTATAAAACCGAAGTGGCTGGGACGATTATGACGACACTTTAGTGTTGGGTTCGAGTCCTACTGAGAAATCTTATTTCTCACTCCAGTTATTTTTCCGTCTCGTCACCAGATACCTATGGCGCACCCAGTGGAGTGGAGCATGGACCCTCCCCACCATGAGTGGGCCTACGATGGGGATGCTCATGCTATTGTGGCCACGACCACCGCAGTAGTTCGCACACACTTTTACCTGGGTCGAATTTTTGACGGAGAGGAGCCAGTTGTCGCGCCAGCCCCTGTAGACGTTTCTTTGGCTCACCTTGGATCGCCGCTGGGTCCTTGGGATTTTTTGCTTGAGCTGTTGCCCGACATCGAGATGGAGCCGATGTCGTCGGGTCTGCCCGCAGCCGAGCCCGTGCCACTGTCGAAGATCCCCGTGATAGATGTGAGTTCGACGGCCACTCCTAGGGCCGCTTCACCGCCGCTCCCCAAGTATCACCCCGCCACGTCTGAGGAGGACCCCTCCGAGGAACGTTCTTCGATGGCTAGCTATACCCCTGGTCGTCGCGTGCGTCACATTGAGGTGATCAGTAGGCACCCTCACATTATCCGTACTCCTCACGTCCCCCGAGGCTAAGGAGCGAGATCGAGAGGCACGGAAGGGGCAGAGGAATCAGCATATGTCTACATGGGCCTATTTTTATTTGTGTTCCTTATCCTATGTATTTCATTTTATAACGAACCTTGTCATATTTGTTTATGTTTGTTATTTTAAGGCCATGGCATGACCATGAGTCTCCTTATTATGTATTGTCGAATATTATGAGACCTTATATATGTATGCTTGTTCTAGTTAGATGAATGTATTTCATTTCTACTTATCCATTGTTCCTTTATTTTACAATTTGTATGTATGCGACACGCTCATTTATCGCTTTTTTCTCGCTCCAGGCTTTACTTTCCAAAACGCTGCCAAGCGATGACGTATTTAAAAAAAAAAAATATTTACCGTATTTTTCCACGTAATTTGATTTATAAATGAAGTTTAATTTTCTACGAGCATAAGTAACAACTAATAAAATGCCGTAATACGACTTAAGCGTATTATGGGTTTATTAGGGGGTTACAGCTGGGGCATTGCACAACCCAAATGGCATTCTCCTATACGCAAATGTCCCATATGGGCAGGTAAATGTAGTCTTCTCCTGATCCTTTAGGGCAATGTGTATCTGGTTGTAACCAGAGTAGCCATCCAAGAAGCAATAGTAAGCATGGCCTGCTATCCTCTTCAACATCTGGTCCATGAAGGTTAGTGGAAAATGGTCCTTGTGGGTGGCATCATTAAGCTTCCGATAATCAATAGACATCCTCCACCCGGTAACCGTACGAGTTGGAATGAGCTCATTATTCTCATTCTTCACCACTGTAATTCCTCCTTTCTTGGGTACCACCTGAACTGGGCTCACCCAAACACTGTCTGAAATAGGATATATGATCCCTGCATCTAGGAGCTTCACCACTTCCTTCTTCACAACCACTTTCATGGTTGGGTTTAGCCTCCTCTGTGGTTGGACCAGTGGCTTGAAGTCATCTTCCATGAAGATTTTATGCATGCAAAAGGTGGGGCTGATACCCCTCAAGTCTGAAATCTGCCACCCAATAGCTGCCTTATGATCTCTTAGTACCCTTAGCAACTTATCTTCTTCTACGCTACTTAGTAAGGCACTAATAATAATAGGATATGTGTCACCCTCACCAGGGAATGCATATCTCAGATGGATAGGAAGTTGCTTGAGCTCTAATTTTGGTGGCTCCTCACTCATTGGTTGTAATTCCTTATCCAATGTCAGAGTGTCAAAAAAAGGCTGGGAAACTACAGGTTGAGCTTCCAGAAGTTCATGGCATAGCTGTAAGCTGTTGTCGTCCAATTCTTCTGCCATTTTAGAGTTCACCAGGTATGCCTCTAAGGGAATGGTGGTGGAAATAGCTCCAAAGGAAGAGGTTACCACCTCTTCAACGACATCAACTCTAAGGCAAGAATCAGCTTCCAGGGGAAACTTAGTTGCATCAAAAACATTTAAGGTGACCTTCTCATCTTGTACCCGCAACTCTAACTTTCCCTATTGGACATCTATGAGAGCTCTCCCAGTGGCTAAGAAGGGTCTCCCAAGAATGAGGGGGATTTCCCTGTCTTCCTCCATGTCAAACACTACAAAAATCCACTAGGAATATGAGCTTATCCACCTTTACCAGAACATCCTCAATAATGCCTCTTGGATGCTTGATTGATTTGTCAGCCAGTTGTAATGACATCATGGTAGGCTTGACTTCTCCAACTCTAAGCTTCCTGAAATAGACAAAGGCATTAAATTAATACTGGCACCAAGATCACAATTAAAATAAACATCACCAATGACACATGGAATAGTAAAACTCCCTGGATCTTTAAGCTTGGGAGGTAGCTTGTTTTGTAAGATGGCACTGCACTTTTCAGTAAGTAGGACAATCTCATCATCTCTGATTTTTCTCTTCTGAGAGAGGATTTCCTTCATAAACTTAGCATAACTAGGCATCTGAGTCAATGCCTCCACGAAGGATATATTAATTTGCAGCTTCTTGAATACTTCCAAAAATTTTACAAATTGTTTATCATGCTGCTCTTTCTTCAGTTGCTTCACCTTTTGTGGATAGGGAATGGAAGGGTCATAGGCAGATGGTGCCACATATTTTGGCATCTTTTCTTCTTCTCCCACACCCTTGCTACGCCTCTTAGGAATCTCATATTTCTTCCCTTGGGTAGTTTGCACTTCAATCTCAGCAGGTTGCTCTTCTTCCACTTCTGGCATCTCAGGTTCTTCTAGTTCTTTGCCACTTCGCAGTGTAATTGCCTTAACTTGTTCTCTTAGATTTTTCATTGTGTTGCTAGGCAAAGTACCCTGTGGTCTTTCAGCGAGTTGTTGGGATATCTGCCCCAATTAAGTTTCAAGGTTTCTAATGGAAGCCTCCTGGCACTTGAATTGTGCTTTAGTTCTGTCCACAAAATTAGAATGAGTCTGCATGAATTGTTGGAACATTTCTTCCAAGTTAGATTTCTTCTCTTGGACAGGTGGGTTGTATGAATGCCTAGGAGCACCCTGATTCCCACGGAACTGACTGGAATGACCATAGTCTCTGTATCCAAGAACATAGTTATTGGGATGGAAATTGTGCCTCTGACCATTCATGTAATTGACTTGCTCATCAAAAGTAGGCTCTGTGGCACATTCTCCATTAGGATGATTCCCTTGGCAGAAGTCACACCGCAAGATCGATGGTGGGGGAGTGGTATTGAGCATATCTAATTGCTTCTGAATGGCTGCATTTTGGACAGAGAGAGCTTGCATCTGGGCTAAAAGGGCAGTGGTAGTGTCGACTTCCAAAACTCCCCTCTTCTGAGTTCTTTCACTAGGCCTCTGGTAATTGTTACTAGCCATTGTTTCGAATAGCTCCCATCACTGCTCTGGTGTCTTATTATTCAGAGAGCTGCCAGCTGCTGCATCAACCATGATTTGGGTGGAAAAGAGGAGACCATTGTAGAATGTTTGGATTTGCATCCAGAGCAGGATGCTGTGATGTGGACACTTGGCCAATAATTCCTTATACCTCTCCCAAGACTCATAGAAGGATTCTCCATCTACTTGGGTGAAGGAAGTGATATCATTCCTCATCTTAGCAGACTTGGCAGGAGGGAAGTACTTCTCCAAGAATTTTCTGGCCACCATATCCCAAATAGTGAGAGTCCCTTGTGGTAGAGACTTCAACCAAGCCCTGGCTTTGTCCCTCAATGAAAAATGGAACAGCCTCAACCGAATAACATCATCTGTGGCACCATTAATTTTTATGGTGTCACAGATTTCCAGGAAGTTGCTGAGGTGTTCGTTTGGATCCTCACTAGGTAGTCCCGTAAATTGGCAGTTTTGTTGCACGAACTAAATGAGTGATGTTTTTAGCTCGAAGTTGTTTGCTTGGACATGCGGTCTCATAATACTTGATGAGCACCCTTCAAGAGTGGGTGCCAAGTAGTCCTTCATGACTCTATCATCATGCTCATTTTCATTGGCCATGGTAACTTGAGAGACTTCTTCAATTGCTCTCAGTGCTTTCCTGAGTTGACGCAAGGAATGCTCAATTTCTAGATCAAAGAGCAAGTCTTCAACAGATTGGCTCCTTCGCATAAACTGCAAAAATGGAACACAAGAATAGGTGTACAAAATAACAAGGCTAAATAGAAATAGCTAACAAAATAAAATAAAATAAAATAAAATATCCAATCTAGTATCCTGTGAACTAAAAATGATATTGATACTATCCCCGGCAATGGCGCCAAAAACTTGGTGCAACTCCGGCAAGTATACCAAATCGTACAAGTAATAAAGTGATGAGAAAAGTATCGTTCCCACGAGGATAGATCAAATACCGGATAGTTTAAGGGATAACTATTTGGAAGGAATGAAATTATGGATTTAACGAAAGTTAAAATAAAAATAAGAATTTAATAAAGACAAAAAATAGTAACCAGGACGGATTCAAGAAAGGTTGACCAAATATAATGGAATGAACGCTAGGACTAATTAACTTCACCTATTGTAGACGCATTGCCTATGAATTTCTATTAATCCGTTCTATCCTAATTGACTCACGATCGGTTCCCCTTAATTTATTCCTAGCCTCTCTCGAGGTCAAGCAATACTCTTTATCCTAAACTGATTGCCTAATCTCTTAGCACAAACTAACCTAGGAAAAGGTTGAAGTTCTATGGGTTCCTATATTGACCGCTTGAACCACGTTTGTCTATCTCTAGTTTTCACTCAGCTCACGGTGTTTATGTTAAGAAGCTTTGTTTACAAACCCTATCTCTAGTTATTGCAAACCAACGAATCAATTGAATGGTGGCCAATCAGTCAAAAGCATTAAGCACAAATAAAAACACCAAGCAATTGAAATAGAAACAAGATTAACATTAATCCATAAAGAAAATTGTCATACAAAAGGGTCCATTAACGCCCTAGCAAAGGAAATTTAGTTCATGTCTAAAGAAAAGAAAACAATAACAGAGTATAAAGACGAGGAAACAGAAAAACAAAGAGCCATGGAGAATTCTGGCTAGACACAAGGAATTCAGGAAAATTTGGATCTCTCCGTGTTGATGATTAAGCATCGAAATCCTTGAATCTTCACCTTCAATCTCTTGGAAGAAATCTTCTATCTTGGGGAGGATGTGTAAGTGTCTAGGGATGCCCTTTGTGATATGTGTGACCCCTTTTTATAGTGCGTACGTCCGTCTTTTAACTCTCAGCTCGAATGGATAATCTGCTGCAAAAGCGCAAGCCTCAATTCTTGGCTCATTTGCGAAATTCGATGGCGTGCTATAGCGCGTTGGGTTGCGCTATAGTGCAACGAAAATTTGTTGACATTTATACGAACGCGGCGGCACGCTATAGCGCAACATGAGACCTTGGAAATTTGACAAAATGGGAGCGCGCTATAGCGCGACATGAATGTGGCAATTTCTTCCTTATCTTGATAGTCTTATTTGAAGCCTGCAGCTTGCGCTATAGCGCAAGGTGCTGAGTCTGAATTCATGGCTTGGCTTCTTCCAGCTTCTTTTGGGCCCACTTGTACCTACAATAAATCAAATAAACCCAAAATAAGTATCCAAAAGATAAGAAAATAATAGAAAATGAGAATACCACCTAATCTAAACTACTTAACTAAAACAAAACAAAATAGCAACAAAGCTAAACAACTACGTCCTAAATTAGATAAAAATTAACTAAAAATATAACTCACCAAAAGGAGTTATCAGCAAGGGTGTGGGAGAAGAAGAAAAGAAGCCAGAGTATGTGGCACCACCTGCCTATGACCCTCCCATTCCCTATCCACAGAGGGTGAAGCAATTGAAGAAAGAGCAGCATGATAAACAATTTGCAATATTTTTGGAAGTATTCAAGAAGCTGCAAATTAATATACCCTTTGTGGAGGCATTGACTCAGATGCATAGTTGTGCTAAGTTTATGAAAGAAATCCTCTCTCAGAAGAGAAAAATCAGAGATGATGAGACTGTCCTACTTACTGAAGAGTGCATTGCCATCTTACAGAGCAAGCTGCCTCCCAAACTTGAAGATCCAGGGAGTTTTAATATTCCATGTGTCATTGGTGATATTTATTTTAATAAGGCTCTTTGTGATCTTAGTGCCAGTATTAATTTAATGCCTTTGTTTATTTTCAGGAAGCTTGGAGTTAGAGAAGTCAAGCCTACCATGATGTCACTACAGCTGGCTGACAGATTAATCAAGCATCCAAGAGGCATTATTGAGGACGTTCTAGTAAAGGTGGATAAGCTCATATTCCCAGTGGATTTTGTAGTGCTTGACTTGGAGGAAGACAGGGAAGTCCCCCTCATTCTTAGGAGACCTTTCTTAGCCACTGGGAGAGCTCTCATAGATGTCCAAGAGGGAAAGTTAGAGCTGTGGGTACAAGATGAGAAGGTCACCTTCAATGTTTTTGATGCAACTAAGTTTCCCCTGGAAACTGATTCTTGCCTTAGAGTTGATGTCGTTGAAGAGGTGGTGACCTCTTCCTTTGGAGCTGTTTTGACCACCATTCCCTTAGAGGCATACCTAGTGAACTCTAAGATGGCAAAAGAATTGGAGAACAGCAACTTACAGCTGTGCCATGAACTGTTGGAAGCTCAACCGGTAGTTTCCAAGCCTTTTTCTGACACTCTGACACGGGATAAGGAACTACAACCAATGAGTGAGGAGCCACCAAGATTAGAGCTCAAGCAACTTCCTATCCATCTGAGATATGCATTCCTTGGTGAGGGTGACACATATCCTGTTATTATTAGTGCCTCACTAAGTAGTGTAGAAGAAGATAAGTTGCTAAGGGTACTAAGAGATCATAAAGCAGCTATTGGGTGGCAGATTTCAAACTTGAGGGGTATCAGTCCCACATTTTGCATGCATAAAATCTTCATGGAAGATGACTTCAAGCCACTGGTCCAACCACAGAGGAGGCTGAACCCAACCATGAAAGAGGTTGTGAAGAAGGAAGTGGTGAAGCTTCTAGATACAGGGATCATATATCCCATTTTAGATAGTGTTTTGGTAAGCCTAGTTTAGGTGGTACCCAAGAAAGGATGAATTACAGTGGTGAAGAATGAGAATAATGAGCTCATTCCAACTCGTACAGTCATTGGGTGGAGGATGTGTATTGATTACTGGAAGCTTAATGATGCCACCTGCAAGGACCATTTCCCATTACCCTTCATGGACCAGATGTTGGAGAGAATAGTAGGCCATGCTTACTAGTGCTTCTTGGATGGCTACTCTGGTTACAACCAGATATACATTGCCCCAGCGGATCAGGAGAAGACTACATTCACCTACCCATATGGGATATTTGCATGTAGGAGAATGCCATTTGGGTTATGCAATGCCCCAGCCACCTTCCAAAGATGCATGCTGGCCATTTTCCATGATATGGTGGAGAGGTTTATAGAGGTTTTTATGGATGATTTTTCAGTTTTTGGTTCTTCTTTTGATGATTGTTTGTATCATTTATCTTTGGTTTTGAAACAATGTGAGGAAACTAACCTTGTTTTGAATTAGGAGAAGTGTCATTTTATGGTGTAGGAATGCATAGTTCTTGGACATTGGATATTAGCTAAAGGAATTGAAGTGGATAGAGCAAAAATTGAAGTCATTGAGAAGTTACCTCCACCAACCAATATGAAGGGAGTTAGAAGTTTCTTAGGCCATGCTGGATTCTATAGGAGATTTATTAGGGACTTCTCTAAAATTGCTAAGCCTTTGAGTAATTTGTTAGTTAGGGATGTTCCTTTTAATTTTGATAATGAATGCTTGCATGCCTTTGAACTTTTGAAGAACAAATTAGTTTCAGCTCCCATTCTTGTTGCACCTAATTGGGATTTGCCATTTGAGCTCATGTGTGATGCTAGTGATTATGCCATAGGTGCTGTTTTAGGACAGAGGAAGAATAAGTTATTGCATGTTATTTATTATGCCAGTAGAACTTTAAATGATGCA
The DNA here is from genome assembly GCA_031439585.1 of Pterocarpus macrocarpus. Classification (NCBI taxonomy): domain Eukaryota; kingdom Viridiplantae; phylum Streptophyta; class Magnoliopsida; order Fabales; family Fabaceae; genus Pterocarpus; species Pterocarpus macrocarpus. The sequence continues at coordinate 49,994,104 of CM062514.1, forward strand.
CAACTTAATTATGCTACCACTGAAAAAGAACTTTTAGCTGTTGTTTTGCTTTTGACAAATTCCGTTCTTATTTGATAGGTGATAAGGTGATTGCCTACACGGACCATGCAGCCCTGAAGTTCTTGTTGGATAAGAAGGATGCCAAGCCTAGGCTCCTTAGATGGATTCTATTGCTTCAAGAATTTGATTTGGAGATCAGAGATAAAAAGGAGCAGAGAACTTGGTAGCTGACCACCTTTCTAGACTAACATCTCCCTTTCTGCATGAGGAAGAAGAGATTAGAGAGATATTTCCTGATGAGCAGCTATGGCTAGCACAAGTAGCACTATGGTTTGTAGACTATGCCAATTACCTGGTGAAGAGAATTCTGCCTGAGGGCCTCTCACATTCCCAGAAGAGGAAATTCTTTTCTGACCTCAAGTATTATTTCTGGGGGGAGCCATTTCTTTATAGACACTATTCAGATCAGATTATCAGAAGATGTGTTCCTCAAGAAGAGACGGCTAGCATTCTTTACCATTGTCACACATCACCAGTTGGGGGTCACTTCGGAGCCACCCGGACAGCTGCTAAGGTCCTCCAGTGTGGGTTCTATTGGCCCACTATTTTCAGAGATGCCAATGACCATGTGAGAATGTGCAATGATTGCCAAAGGACTGGGAATGTTTCTAGGCGGCACGAGATGCCATTGAATAACATTTTGGTGGTTGAGCTATTTGATGTTTAGGGTATTGACTTCATGGGCCCCTTTCTCACTTCCTTTGGCAACAAATACGTATTGGTAGCAGTTGATTATGTGTCCAAATGGGTGGAAGCCATGGCATCTCCTACTAATGATGCCCGGGTCGTCACAAAGTTTCTAAAGAAGAATATTTTCTCAAGATTTGGCACTCCAAGAGCAATAATCAGTGAAGGAGGCATACACTTCTGCAACCGTCAATTTGAAGCCCTTTTTGCCAAATATGGTGTGAAGCACAAGGTTACCACTCCCTACCACCCTCAGACAAGTGGCCAAGTGGAGGTATCCAATAGAGAGTTGAAGAGAATCCTTGAGAAGACTATTAATTCCTCAAGGAAGGATTGGTCAATTAAGTTGGATGATGCTCTTTAGGCTTATAGGACAGCTTTCAAGACTCCCATCGGGATGTCTCCATATAGATTGGTCTTTGGGAAGGCTTGTCACTTGCCAGTTGAGTTAGAGCACAAGGCATATTGGGCAACAAAACTGCTCAATTTTGATCTCATGGAGGCAAGTGAGAAAAGAATGCTACAACTTAGTGAGTTAGATGAGTTTAGACAGGAAGCTTATGAAAATGCCAAGCTCTTTAAGGAGAAAACCAAGAAGTGGCATGATAGGAATCTACTGAGAAGAGACTTCCACATAGGTCAGAAAGTCCTACTCTTCAATTCTAAATTAAAGCTATTCCCTAGGAAGCTGAGATCAAGGTGGTCTGGACCTTTTAAGATCACTAAAGTATCCCTTTTTGGAGCCATTCAAGTCACACATCCTACCAAAGGCACTTTTAAAGTCAATGGCCAAAGGTTGAGGCCACATGTTGATGGAAGCTATGATAAACTCAAGGCTTTAACTCTTCTCTCTGATCCATGCTGTTAGATAGAGTCATGTCCAACTTAGGGATATTAAATCAAAATGCTTGTTGGGAGACAACCCAACTTTTCCTAACTTTTCTTTGATTTCCTTTAACTTTTCTTATTTAGGATCATTTTAGTTTTTCTTTATTATTATTATTTTTTATTTAGGTATAATTTTGTTTAGAATCAATTTAATTTATTCAAGTCTGGTTTGTTTTGTTTTTTTTTTTTTTTTAGGTTCATGGAGTAATTAGGAAGTTCATAAGTGGAGGAAGTGATGAAATTGGGCGTGCAGCAGAGAAAATACAGAAGTTGCAACAGCAATAGCGTGCTAACATGCTGTCGAAGGGAGTATGTGTTTTGAAAGTTTTTTCTTATGCTATAGCGCAATGACTTGCACTACAGCGCAAGTCTGAGTCTGCAGAAAGTGAAGAGAACATTTGCTTGCGCTATAGCACGACATGTTGTGCTATAGCGCAAGCCCGTTTGTGTGATGCACTAAGGGATATTTTGGTTACGCTATATGTAACATCCTCCTTTCGTACAATACTATGCTTAAGTCATAGTACCGCACTTAGGAGTTGTTACTGATTCTGAAAGGACCTTAACTAACAAAGAACTTCACTGCCTTTGTAACTTCTCGAACTATCTGGAGATAACATGGAAATAGAAGTGAGAATTTTGAATTCTCAGTAGGATTCTGTAAATATCACACATAATGTCATCATTGTCATCTCTAGTTTGCTTCGATTTATTTATGAAAGAGGTGAACATGTTATGTATACGATTTAACTTTATAGTTCGAAAACATACTATCCGAAGCAAAGTTCATTTTACTCATACACTTGGCACTTGGGAGAGCCTATACAAATTGAATTCATGAATCATACTATGAATAATAATAACTGCAACATATTAAAATACGATAGCATTATTATGCTGGAGACATAACATCTACACATGCTTTTGAATTTATGCAATCATATAAAATTTACTTTTCTTTCATCCGACACACCTAGGCGTTACCTATCGCTGTCCCTACGGTGTCTGCATCTGCTTACACTTGAGCGTTATGTATCACCGTCCTCAAGTGTAGCATCACTCATCTTGAAGTTATATGGCACACCTAGGCGTTACGTATCGGAGTCCCTAGGGTGCTTGCATCTGCCTACACTTGAGTGTTACGTATCGCCGTCCTCAAATACAGCATCACTCATCTTGAAGTTATATGGCACACCTAGGCGTTATGTATCGCTGTCCCTAGGGTGCTTGCATCTGCCTACACTTGAGCGTTACGTATTGCCGTCCTCAAGTGCAGCATCACTCGTCTTGAAGTTATATGCACACCTAGGCATTACGTATCGCCTAGGTGTGTCGGATGAAAGAAAAGTAAATTTTATATGATTGCATAAATTCAAAAGCATGTATAGATGTTATGTCTCCAGCATAATAATGCTATTGTATTTTAATATGTTGCAGTTATTATTATTCATACTATAATTCATGAATTTAATTTGTATAGGCTCTCCCAAGTGCCAAGTGTATGAGTAAAATGAACTTTACTTCGGATAGTATGTTTTTGAACTTTAAAGTTAAACCGTTTACATAACATGTTCACCTCTTTCATAAATAAACCAAAGCAAACTGGAGATAACAACGATGACAGTATGTGTGATATTTACAGAATCCTATTGAGAATTCAAAATTTTCACTCCTATTTCCGTGTTTTCTCCAGATAGTTTGAGAAGTTGCAAAGACGACTGAAGTTGCTGTCAGTTAAGGTTCGCTCAGGTGACCGTAACAACTCCTAAGTGCGGTACTATGACTTAAGCATAGTACTGTACAAAGGAAGACGTTACAAAATGGTATCAAGAGCAGTTTGATCCCCCCTAGACCTGAGGATTTGGATGACTACATTTCCAGTGCACTTTGGAATCCTTAGAAAATGTCATGCGACAGATCTTATCTGCTCAGATAAGGTATAGGGAATTAAATATGCATGATAGCCTAACTGTGAATATTATTAGTTGCTATCACACTTAACTTATTGTTGAGCCTGATCAACTCAATGTTTTGTTGTGTGTGATTAGGAATTAATGGCTTCCAGGGGGCGTGGTAGGCCACAAACTGCACCCACTCCAGAAGACCTCGCTAATTTCATGGAAACTCTATGAGAAAAGGCATATGCCATGCATGAACAAGCTGCTGTAGCACACCAAATGATAGACCAGCTGGGAGGACAACCTGGAGCAAGTCATGGTGGGAACCCGAATAACTCAGGACTAGACCTGGAATACCTCAAGTTCGCAGAATTTCGAACGGCGAATCCGCCTAGTTTTAGAGGAGCTTTTCATCCTGATAAGGCTGACGAATGGATTAAGACAATGGAGAAGGTCTTTTCCGTTCTGGACTGCACTGACCACTAGAAAGTGGCCTTCGCCATTTATATGCTTGAAGCAGATGCAGAATTTTGGTGGAATAGTGTGAAACGACTACTACAAGAATCCCAAACAGAGATCACCTGGATTGTGTTCAAGGACACTTTTTACCAGAAATACTTCCCTCCATCAGTTCGGAACGCCAAGGAGTTGGAATTTATGCAACTCTGCCAAGGAAGCAGTAGCATGTCAGAATACATCGCTAGGTTTGAGGAACTATGCAAGTTTTCCACAATCTATCAGCGGAGTCCAGATGAGGCATGGAAGTGCATCAAATTTGAAGGCGGATTGAGGGAAGATATTCTTGCAGCAATAGGCCCTATGGAGATCAGAGATTTTCCTACCTTGGTAAACAAGTGCAGACTTGTGGAAGACTATAACAAGAAATTGGAGATTTCCTAGTTTGATACTTATGGAAAAAGGCCTATACCTAAAAACCAGGAACTTGAATATGCCTCACCACCAAAGAAGCTGCGCCAATTTAATGGACATGAGGATAAACAACTAAAAAAGCCAAGTGCGGGGCAAGTATGCTCAAAGTGTAGAAGGTATCATGGAGGAAGGCCTTGTTTGGCTGGACGGAATGTATGTTTCGGGTGTGGAAAGCCGGGTCACATAATCAGAGAATGCCTTGAAAACCAATCACCGACTCCTAAACTGCAATATTCGAGAAGAGTTTTAACTATAAACGCAGAAAAGGCAACACCCTAGAGGAACCAGAGCGAAAATTAGGGACAAACCAGAATAAGGGATTGGCTAATTTAGTTTTAGTCGATCCTATTATGCTAAGTGGTTTTATATTTACCGTGTGCTTCTATACGAACCTTATTTAACTTATTATGATTATAACCAGTTAGTTTTATAATCAAATTTTGAGGACAAAATTTTTTTTAGGGAGGTAGTAATGTAACGCCCGAAAAATTGTAATCTAATTAAGTGTGACTTAAGATGATTAGTTATGATGGAATTAGATTAGGAACATAGGAAACCTCACAGAAAATTTTCAAACTGGTTTACCAATTTAAGAGAAATCAGTAAGATCTCGGTATTTTAAATTGTCGGAACCGGACCAATAGAAATTTTTCTATGAGTGCCCTAGGATCAATGGCTAAGAAATCTTCAAAATATGGAAAATATAATATATGGCCCTTTAACTGCTCTCTTTATTACTGACTAATAATCTCTGATACATAAAGGATAAAATAATTATAATTTAAAAACAATTATGACTAACATAATACATTGAACTTGTTTTCAACTGGTCAATGGTTAGCTTCAATAGTCTCTTGGTTTGGTTTTGCGTCTGAGTCCTTGCTCAAAAAACTGTCCCAGTACTCTGCCTCGTACTTGATTTCCAACTTAGGTACTGGAATGTTTACGGAAAAGAAAAACATACAAGCAGGCAGTGAGAACCTAAAGTTCTCAGTAGATAAACTCAAATCAATCTTACAGTGCCATCATAAACATTCCAGCCGCTTCAGTTTATTATGAAAATATGAGCACATATAAACAAATAGTGGTTAAATTTTAAGTTGAAAACACTTTTCTCGAAGTGGGTTATATTTTAACAACCACTTGCCAAATCATATGATAGACATAGAAATACGGATAGTATAATATGCTTCAACAAGGGTCATAATAGCAGTATGACTTAACTAGATAATTGAAGATGCACATATAGATGCTTATACTTGAATGTATGCAAGTGCACTTAACTTTATTTATCTTTTCTTTAACTTGCAACTTAACCTTGCCATTCTGTACTTGGTCCCCCGGAGGTGAATGGCCTCTCTCACCCCTGGGTGATAGCCTGCTTTTCAAGTCCGAGCTCGTACCTATACATGAGTGATGGGTTTACTTTTCCCGACTCTCACACTGTTCTATTCCCCTTAAATCTGGTCGAGGGCTGTCCCAAGTCTTAGACAGTATCACTCTATCCCACGCTAGCTGGGTCTATGCCATGCCTCACGTGGTAGCTTGGTACATCTTTCTTGCAAGTTCTCATAAATCTTATTCTTCTTTGGACATGATTATACATGCATTCATTCATATACTTCATATTATACTTAAATCATTCTTGCATATATAAATCTTATGAGCATAACATATAAATGTTCATAACAGTCACATAATTCACATATTTCTGCCGGAATTTCGGTAGCATAATGGAACGAGTCCGCTTCTCCATGAATAGTGCCAGGCAACCAATATAAATGTACAAACTTGCAACTCAATATGGACCAGCAAATATATATATATATATATATATAGCATCATTCATTAATTTCAATTCAAGCACCCATTGGGTTTTCGATTTATTCTCTCCTGTTCTGCCCGAGTTTGGTATACTCCACCTTTATTATAATTCAACTCATTTGAATCTAATTTTTGGATATGTCATATCATTATGTGTCTAGTTTCTAACCCTTTTAGTCCCATCTCATTTTGATTTGTATAACTCAATATATAAATATTTTACCTCAGCATGCCTTGTTCTTAGCCAGAATTAAGTTCTTATAAAATAAAATTCTCTAAAAATAGAAAACTATGTGAAATCATATGAATTTTATATCAAATTAAAGCTAACATAACAGGCTTTTAAATGAACTAAGTTTCATGTCATTTTCCTAAGTATATTTTGAGTTATGAGTTCCGAAACTTGACCCTACTGGACTACCCTGTTCCAGCCCGGGTTAAACTTAAGTCAACTTCATTAGTGTACTGGGAACAAATGGTTACGAATCTGGTTCTGAAATTTTTATGGGATGTTCTATTATATGTTAGCTTTCAAAAAAATTTAGTTTCACTCAATTTGGAGTTGTATAGGGTGTGTTATACCCTTCTCAACTCATACTGCCCGGCTAAGAATTCATATTTCTAGGTTAAACTTCAAAAATTCATAACTAATTTAATACTAATCCAATGGACTTATATTTTATATTTATGGAAATCCCTGGATGTCTAGTTTCATATAAAAATGGATTCATAAAATTTAAATGGCTGTAGGTGGAGCCATACACTTTGCCGGTACGGACGCCGTAGGGCTTCCTCACAAAAATAGATTCTGCTTAGCTCTTTTTTTTGGGTTTTTGATAAATCCCTCAACTTAAACCAAGTTTCCTCATCTCAAATCACTAGAAGAACATCAAAACACCATCATACAAGTATGGCATAAGAAGAACACAGTAGCCACATAGTCACATGATGCATCAAATAATTAAGAATTTGATCTACCTACCTCAAAATCCTTGAAACCATGGATGAAAGGAAGGTGAGAGCAACATCCTAACCTTCTTCCCCTCTCATGGCAGTACCATAAATGGTGGTGGAGGAACACCACTTGATGCTAAATCATGAAATTGCTAGAGGGGTTTTGTAGAGAAAAGGATAAGGATTAATTTTCATAAAAGGAGTAAGAGGATTTGAGGTCAAGAAGGCTTCCAATCTTGAGCTTGAAGCTCTTGGTCATGGAGGTAAGGAGAGAAAGGAAGGAGAAGAATAAGAAGAAGAGGAGAAGAAGCTGATGTGTGTGGCACAAAAGTGAGGGAAAAAAGAAGGAAAATTATCATTTGGTGGTGGTGGTAGTTGGAAACTTGACTCATGATTGGTGGTTATATTTGTGATGAGCATTTGGCCACTTTCTTTCACAAAGTGGGCAGCAAGGTGGCGCCTCATATGGGGGGAGGAGTGGCTAAATTTTGGCCACTCATGCTAGGGTTCTTGGTGTGTGATTCTACTGATTCGGCTCTGGTAGTTCAAAGCACCGAATATTTACCGATTTCCTCAAAATCGGTAAAACGTTACTTAATAGTTTTGTAAGATATCTACATGTTTATTTTGATTCTTCTTAAGCCTTATTTCTCTAATTAACATTTAATTATCCTTTAATTAAGTTCTAATTAGCCTTACCTAATCAATAAGATCGAATAGATCGATTAATAGCGTAGATTAAACGTTTTGCAAATTCTGAACCTTTCTATTTTCTGTTTTCTATAGCTAATGGCATATCCATAATTTTGAGCAAGTCCAGGGGCGCCCCACGTCATTTCACACCCGATTGCCTCGATGGCCCAATCGACAGAGATTTAAATTTCTACGGTTTCACTACGTGATTCTGCTCCATTTAAAACCCCATTCTGCTAATCCTATAGATGTGGGGACATAAAGATCATTTTATGAAAAGTTATAGGGTGGACATAAAGGTCATTTTATAAAAAGTTCAAGGGTTGCTGTGGAAATAATTCTTTGGGGTCAAAATATAATTTCTAAAAATTTTGGGTATCACTGTAATTAACAAAAGTTTACATGGGCACTTTTGTCATTTCCTAATTTTTAACATATGGCAGTGCCATATTTTCAACGACAGTGTTACACTACCCTATAATTCCAAGTGTGAGGATCATCATGGCATAGCGCTGCCTGAGAAATTCTCACACTGCCTAAGAGAAATAATTCAAAATTCCCATTACATTCTGCTTACGAAAGCGGGGATGTTACATTGATCAGCCATTGAGGGAGAGAAGCTAAGCAAAATTGGATGATGAAGTAAAATCCACCAATCACATGAGCCTTGCTTCAAAATATCTTCACCTTTTCTTTCTTTCCTTCTTGTCATTCTCGGTTACCCAAAAGCTACTAAAACTCATCTCTTTTCTCTTCTCCTTACTCTTGTTTCACTCCATCTTCATCCCTTCTTCAAGTCTAATCACAAGTTGCTTCCATCAAAGCCACTAAATCAACTCAAATTCAACTAGACAAGTGGCAGCAAGTGTCGCAGCCTGCTTCAAATTACAATTTTAAAATACTTAATTACACTAAATTTGAAGTATAATGCAACCAAGGTCATCTCACAAGGATGTTCTTGCTATCTAGTTAAGTAACAAGGGGGGTATGTTCAAACATACAATCAATAAGCTATAAAAGAAAATTAGATGAAAATAAAAACACTAGTTCAAAGAGTTTCTTAGGTATAAGATGAATCAATCATTAACGCACAATATATCAAACACATAGAGTGCGACTAATTTGAGCTATTAAAGAGACCTCTACTAATAACCCCACAATTCTACCTAGAGAACTTTAGGAATTCAATCAACACATAATTGATTAGATAATTGAGACCTCAACTCTAATTAACCTATGTTGATTTCTAGCCCCAATTGTATTAGCCTAGGTTTGAACCCAAACCCAATTCCTAATTCTTTAACTAATCAAGTTCATACCAATTAACCAATTACCAATCACCCAACTAATTCCTCATTCATAAACTCACATATCAATACCATTCAATGCAAATTTACAAATAAAAGAGGGCAAAGAATCAAGAAAACAAACATGATTGAAATTCAAGCATAGGGTTTCAAGATTACAACCATAATGCCCTTGGAGTCTCCTTGAGCTAGCTTGAAATCCTACTCCTCCATAGCAATGAAGGTTACAAAATAGAACCCAAAACAGGTATCTTCCAAAATGAAGGGAAAAGAAAAAGAAAAGAAGAGGAGAGGAGAAGAGAAGAAAGAAAAAATGAAAAATGTTGGAGATGAGTCCTCTTCGCGTCTCAGTTTTCTCTCCTCTTATCAGACCTCAAATGTCAAAATTCAAAAATACCCTTGAGCCCAACTTAATCCTTTGCCTCTTAGCTTTAAGTGGACACCCAATTTGCTTAATTTGGACTTGAAATGAGAGAGTTATGGCCCAATCTTTATAGCATGTTCAGATTATACGTGTATTCGCGTCAGTCCATTTTAACAGCCAATAAGTCCATGAATATTTCATTATTTTGGAGAAGGATCTTCATATGAATTGAAGCTTTATGTCTTAGCTTTCAAATGGCACCGGTTTCACCTCAATCCAATGTCTACAACTCACGTTATGGCCCAATTAGTGCACACTGTTCTGGTTCCAGCGTAACAGCCCTGTTCTAACTTCGTGGCCCAATTTGACCCACTAGACATCTGAATTTGTTTTTGACTTCTCATCAAAGTTGTAGATCTTTCTCTCAGCTTTCCTACAATATAAAATTTGTAATTTTTAGATATCTACAACGCAAGATACAGCCATAATACAAAAATAGTATAAATTTGTAATAGTGCTGAAAAATACAATTAAGCCCAATTAGAGTCCAAACTTATAAAATGTGTCCAATATTATTCAATTAAGCACAAAAGAGGTTCAATAAACTAAATATGAGGGTTAATCATTGTATCAAAATATTGTTTATCAACAAGGTAGGAATCCTACTCCTCTTCTTATTTTCTTTGGTTTGGAGTTGTGTGTGAGTCTTGTATACTTTGTGCTACTGATGATATGTGAAGTGATGATGATGAATTACAGTTGATTATGCATGTATGTTATGATTGGAAATAGAATTGGTATGAAATAACTTGAAGAAAGGAGAAAACTCAAGAAGCTAGTAGGGTTTTTCCTCGGCAGTTCGTACGGCGGAGTGTACGGCTCTGCTTATAGCTGTTCAAACTTCATAAATCTATTTTTATATAAAACTAGACATCCAGGGCTTTCCGTACATATATCATATAAGATCATTGGATTAGTATTGAGAGAGATATGAATTTTTGAAGTTTGACCTAGGAGTTAGGACTTTCATTCGGGCAGTGTGAGTTAAGAAGAGTGTAACTCACCCTATATAACCTCAAATTGAGTGAAATCAACTTTGTTAGAAAGCTTACGCATAGGAGAACATCCTAAAAGGAAATTTCGAGTTTGTTACAATCTCATTTGTTCCCAATGAGTCAAGAAAGTTGCCCTATGTCCAATCCAGGCTAAAATAGGGTAATTTAGGAAGGTCGAATTTCAGGGCCTATATCTCAAAATATACTCATTCAAATAATATGCAATTTGCTCCATTTGAAAGCTTGCCCTGTTAGCTTTATAGAAATATAAACTTCATATGATTCCACTTAGATTTCTATTTTTGGTAAATTTTCTCTTATAAGAGTGTAATTTGGGCTAGAGGCATGTGTGAGAACTAGATCAAATTTAATCCATGTCAGAACTCAGGAAATAGTGAACTTAAGTTGAACTCGGAGATGTTGAACCCGGAAATCTAGCAGATAGAAAGCTAGGTCTGGTATACTTTAGGTTGACCTCGGGACTTTGTAGACAAAGGACGAAGTCAAGAATAGTTAAGGTTGAACTCTTAAGGATGAACTCGGGACTGAGCAAATAGGAAACTAGTCGGATATAGTTAAAGTCAGAACTCGAAAATTAGGGAAGTCGGGAATTAAGACATTAAATATATTATCTCGGAAGTCGGGAACCAAGACATGGACTTATAACTCTGGAAGTTGCAGATATGACATCGGAACCCGGGAATCATAACATAGACTTCGGACCTCGGAAATCAGTCTCGAGCTCAAACTCGGGAACATTAGTAGAGGTTAAAAGCTTGCGAGATAGAGTAAGGCTTAAGAACCCAAAACTTGCACCTAATGAAATTGCTATATTCTTGGTATGATTATAATGTTCTATCTCAAGTTTGCTATTTGATTTAAAGTTTCTTGGCTGTCGGAGATTATTCATAGGGAATCAGACATGATCCGATATGCTACCGAAATATTCAGCAGAAATGTAAAGAAGGTCCCATATTCCTAAGGAGCGTGACATGACAATCATGCTCTGATAGGCTATCACATGACGATCATACTCTGGAATGTGACATGGTGATCACATCCCGATGGAGTATGACATGACGATCATACTCTGGGACATGGCAGGATAGGAGTGTGACATAGTGATCACATCCCGATGGAGTATGACATGGCGATCGTACTCTGGAATATGTATGATAAGTAAAGGAAGATGAGTAATGTAACACCTTACCAGATAAAGAACTATGCTTAAGTCATAATAATTTATCTGATAAGAGATTACGTGTAATACTGATTAAATTTTTCTTTCTGTATTAGTGTTACTTTCTCGCATAAGATACTTGATCTCAAAACAAATTTTTTTGCGTGATGGCGAAATAAATACTAATCAATCAGTAAACTGTAAATAACTTAACATATATAAAAATACAATAAGAATAGAATAACTGCAAACAGCATCATAGACATGTACATAGATATCTGATTTTAAAGTTTGTCAAAAAGTACAAGGTGTCAAAATGAGGCCGCTAATACAAAATGAAACGGCCAGTTTCTATGAATAGCACCCTAACTGGTCCCTATGGGACATTTTATATACATCTTCTAATATCTATCCATTTACCCATGACCCAGACTGCCAAAAGAGGGTCATTCTATACATCTACTACCACTATGGTAAGCCCACTACCTAACCAGAATCCGAAGAAAGAAACCCATTCGCCATGGGTGCATCTGCAGGAGGGTGGCCCGTGCCGGGAGTAGAAGATGAGGAGGAACTCGCTGCCTTCGATGGGTCCTCCTCTAATGTCGAAGCGGAAAGCATCAGATGTGGTGGTGAAGCAGGAGGAGCCATAGGAATGGGGGTTGCTGGTGGTGCTGCTGGAGGAGGTGGAAATGGATGGGCCATATGAAGTGGAATGGCAATATATGGGACAGCGGGGTCAAACAGTGGGTGCATCAGTGGTACGGTGAAGTCTCTCTAGAAGAAGAAATACAAACGAAACTGGCACCTTCCAGATATATATACAGAGTCTAGAAACGGGTCGAGGTGTATGTGAAGCTCGGGGAGCTCAATGAAGAGGACTCCTGTCGCGGCGTGCTCCATAGTCTGGGAATGACACGGAATATATAATATGGTGAGAAATGAATATTTCCCAGTAGAAAATCCTAACTTCTATACATCTATCATCGCTGTCATTCCCAGTTGTTTCGGTCGTGCAATACTTTTCAGATAGTATCATAAAACGATAATATTCAATTTAAATACTTGCTTGTAAAACATACACGGAAACAAATTCAATTTTAATTAACAGAAGCACTGAGGCAATTAAACAGTAATTATGAAAGAGCAATAGCATATTACGATAATAAAATTATCACGAGACAGTCAATTAATAAGCATTACACTGTGCATATGTATGCACAACTATGAATGCATCTTATTTCTTGAAGGCTTTCGCCTATTAGAAATTATTTCCATCCTTGGTCCCCTGGGAGTCATTGGCCATATACTCCTGGGTAATAGTTCGCTTTTCAGGACCGAGCTCATTCCCATACAGGATGGCCGGATTTACTTTCCCCGACCTTCCCACTGATCTATTCCCCTTAATTTATTCCGGGGCTGACTCAAGTGATATGGAATTCTTTATAATATCAGGTAATGAATGCACATCTAGCTTGACTCTTGAATATAATGCCTTCAAGCTATCATAAAGTTTCACAACATATGAACTTCTTACCAAAATTTCGGCGGCATAACGGATCGGGTCTGCTTTCCCGTGAATAGTGCCAGACAATCAGTACAGTTGCACAACTAATAATTTCAGTATAGACCAGCAAATATGTATATACATTTATAACATCATTCAACAATTGCAAATCAAGCATTAAGAAGGTTTCAGCTTATTCTTCCTTGTTCTGCCCGAGTTTGGCATGCTCCAATTTTTATTCAATTCAACTCATTTAATTCTCATTTTTGGATATGTTATAATCTTATATGTCTAGTTTCTACTCTCTTTTGTCCCATCTCGTTTTGAAATGTATAACTCTAGACATAAACATTTTATCTCAGAATGTCTTGTTCCTAGCCAGAATTGGGTTCCTATAGATGAAAATTCACTAAAAATCGAAAACTAGATGAAATCATGTAAATTTTATATCAAAATGAAGCTAACACAACAAGCTTTAAAATAAATTAAGTTTCATGTCATTTGCCCAAGTGGATTTTGAGTTATGAGTCTTGAAACATTACCCTATTGGGCTGTCCTATTCTAGGCCAGTTTAAACCTAAGCTAACTTCATTGATGTGCTGGGAACAATTGACAATGAATTAAATTCTGAAATTTTTATGGGATGTTCTCTCATGTGTTAGCTTTCAAAAATCTTTCGTTGCACTCAATTTGAGGTTGTATAGGGTGAGATACACCCTTCTCAACCCATGCTGCCCGGGTGAGAACCCAGATTTCTAGGTCTAACTTTAAAAATTCATAACTAATTCTATACAAATCCAATGGCCTATTATAACATATTTATGGCCCTAGATGTATAGTTTCATTTAAAAATGGTTTCATCCAATTTATACAGCGGTAGGTGGAGCCGTACACTTTGCCGTATGGACCGCCGAGGGAAAACCCTAACAGCTTCTAGATTTGTCTTTCTTCTTCAAGCTATTTGCCCTCAAATCCAATTTTAATCACAACATACATGCAAAACCAGTCATAAAACATCATCATCACTCTATAGAACATCCAAATCTCAGATTAAGCCTGCTCCTCATACAGCCCTAAATCAGAGAGAATAAAAGAAGAAGTAGGATTTCCTACCTTATCTTGTGTAATCTATGCTGATTTTGGGTCTTTGGTGCAAGTAGTTTATGATGAGGCTTGAAGAAAAGATGAAAATGGAGTGGAGGTGAAAATGAGGAGAAGAAAAATGAAGGGAGCTCAGCTGGGAGAAGTGACCGAAAATGGATGAGGATGCAAGGAGAAAAGGTGAAGATATTTTTAAGGTGGCTTGAATTTGATTGGTGGACTTGGTTTTGGTCAAAAATCTGATTTACTCTCCCTCATCCATGGCTGTCTAAGCGCCACCTGGGTGGTTTGTTTGGCTAAATCTTAGCCGTTGATTCTAGGGTACTCATAGAAAAATTCTACTTGTCCGGTTCCGGCAGTTTGAAATACCGAAATCTTACCGATTTCTCTTAAATTGGCAAATCGGTTTGAAATTTTTCTGTGGGGGTTTCTAAGCTCCTAATCTAATTCCATCAAGCCTAATCCATCTAAATCACACTTAATTGGCTTTGAGTAAATGTTCAATCAAGTTTTGATTAAACTCACTTATTTGATTAAAAAACCAAATAATTCAGTTGTTAACGATAGATTTTTCGGTCGTTACATTCTATCCTTCTAAAAAAAAATTTTGTCCTGAAAATTTAGTACCTGAGAATAATTCGGGATGTTCCCTCCTCATATCAGATTCTAATTCCCACGTACAATTCGCTGAGTCTTCACGTCTCCATGCTACCTTTACCAATTGTACCGCTTTGTTCCGAAGGTGTTTGATGCTCCTGTCCACTATCCGTGCCGGGGGCACCTGAAAAGTCAAGTCATCCCTTAATTGGATTGAGTCAAGTTCCAATAAGTGAGCAGGATCCGGCTGGTATTTTCTGAGTTGCGAAATGTGGAAAACATCATGAAGATTAGATAGATGTGGAGGTAAGGCAACTTGATATGCAACTGGGCCGATTTGCTTTAAAATTTGAAAGGGACCTATAAAGCGAGGGCTTAGCTTTTTGACTTTAATGGCTCTACCCACCCTAGTTGTGGGTGTGATTTTTAGAAACACATGGTCTCCTTCTTGAAATTCCAAGGGTGTTCTCCGAACATCCGTGTAGCTCTTCTAACGGCTCTGAGCTGCAAGTATTTTGCTACGGATCTTTTTGATCTGCTCTGTTGTCTGTCTGACTAGTTCTGGACCTAGGAGACTCTGTTCCCCTGCTTCGTACCAGCATAGGGGAGATTGACACTTTCGGCCATATAATGCCTCATATGGAGCCATGTCGATGCTAGCATGATAACTATTGTTGTACGCAAATTCGGCTAACGGTAAGTATCGATCCCAACTTCCCCGTTGTTCCAAAATGTATGCTCTCAACATATCTTCCAAGGTCTGAATCGTTCACTTTGTTTGACTATCCGATTGCGGATGATATGCAGTACTTAGATATAGCTTAGTACCAAATGCCTTCTGGAGCGCTCCCTAAAATTGTGAGGTGAACCTTGGATCTCGATCGGAAATGATTGTCGAAGGAATACCATGTAGCCGAACTATTTCTTGAATATATAGCTGAGCCAACTTTTCTAGAGGAGAATTCTCTCGAATGGGTAAAATGTGAGCTGACTTGGTTAGTCTATCCACTATGATCCATATAGCATCATATCCTGAGGGGGTTCTTGGTAAGCCCATCACGAAATCCATAGAGATGCTCTCCCATTTCCATTCTGGAATCTCCAAGGGTTGTAATGTTCCTGCCGGCTTCTGATGCTCTATCTTCACCTTCTGGCAAGTTAAACATTTATTCACAAAATTGGCTACATCTGTCTTAAGGCCTGGCCACTAAAACATCTTCTTGAGATTTTGGTACATCTTGTTAATGCTAGGATGTACAGTAAACTCACTTTTATGGGCTTCCTCCAAAACCTTCCTCCTGAGATCGTTCTCCTCAGGTACACATATTCTTCCATGATATCGCCATATTCCTTCCGCATCCTGAGAGAATCCTGTTAGCTTGCCAGATTGTACTAGTCGCACTATATGCTGGAAGTCATCGTTTCCTTGTTGTGCTTGCTGGATTTGATCCTTGAAAGTACTAGTTATCTTAAGTTGGTGCAATTGGATGGCACTGGGGGTTACAGAGATCCCCAAGTTGAGGGTTTGGAAACTTTCTATAAGTTCCACTTCCTTGATCATCATCCATGCCACTGTCAAGGATTTTCTGCTTAAGGCGCCTGCTACCACGTTTGCCTTGCCTGGATGGTACTTCAGGTCGAACTCGTAATCTTTAAGAAACTCCATCCACCTTCGCTGCCTCATGTTTAATTCCTTCTGATCAAAAAGGTATTTCAAGCTTTTGTAATCAGAAAATACTTCGAACTTCACTCCATAGAGATAATGTTTCTACATCTTCAAGGCAAACACTATCACTGCCAGCTCGAGATCATGGGTTGGATAGTTTCTTTCATGAGTTTTCAATTGCCTGGAAGCATATGCCACGACGTTTCTGTTCTGCATTAGCACACATCCTAATCCTTTCTTAGAAGCATTGCAGTACACTTCGAATGATCCATGAGGATCCGATAAAACAAGTATTGGGGCCGTTGTCAATTTTTCCTTTAATTCTTGAAAACTCTGCTCGCACTCGGGTGTCCATTCAAATGGGGCATTCTTTCTGGTTAATCTGGTTAAAGGTAGAGCTAATTGAGAGAAGTTCTTAACAAATCTTCTATAGTATCCTGCCAACCCTAAGAAGCTTCTGACTTCCGTAACTGTCGTTGGTCGCTCCCAGTTTATTACTGCTTCTACCTTACTGGGATCCACTGAAATTCCCCCATGGGATACCACATGGCCAAGAAATTTTACTTCTTCCATCCAAAATTCACATTTGGATAGCTTGGCGTAAAGTTTCTTTTCTCTCAAAATTTGCAGAACTAATCGTAAGTGTTCTGTGTGCTCCTGTTCTGTCTTCGAATAGACAAGTATGTCATCAATGAACACCACCACAAATTTATCAAGATATGGTCTAAATATTCGGTTCATGTAATCCATGAATATTGCCGGTGCATTTGTCAATCCGAAGGACATCACGGTATACTCATAATGTCCATAACGAGTTCGAAACGTCGTCTTCAGAATATCTTCTTCTCGAACCCGAATCTGATGATATCCAGATCGTAGATCAATCTTGGAAAATATAGTAGCCCCTTGTAGTTGATCCATAAGATCATCAATCCTTGGTAACGGATACTTATTTTTCATTGTTACCTTATTTAACTGTCTGTAATCTACATAGAGTCGAATGCCTCGATCTTTCTTCTTAAGTAACAAGACTGGGGCTCCCCATGGTGATGCACTTGGCCTAATGAATTTCTTTTCCAAGAGTTCTTCAATCTGCCCCTTAAGTTCAGCCAGTTCCAAGGGCGACATGCGGTACGACGCTAAAGATATTGGTCCCACTCCTGGCACCAGTTCAATAGTGAACTCAATCTCTCTCTCAGGAGGGAACTCAGGAATATCTTCGGGGAACACATCAAGATATTCCCTAACAACTGGAATATTGTTTAACTCCTGATCAACCTCTGTTATGCTGGTTGATAAGAAAACATACCCTTGACTTCTATTCCTACAAGGGTGCACCATTAAGGAACTCAAATAAAGACTTACAGGAATTATGAATTCAGAAGATGAAACAGAAGGGAGTGTAATGGATTTATTGGAGCAATTTAACAGTGCTTGGTTGGCAGAGAGCCAATCCATATACAAGATGATGTCAAGTCCGGACAAGGGAAGACAAATTAAATTAGCCGGAAAGATCCGACCTCCTATTTGACAAGGGACATTGATACAAATGTGATTGGTCCTAACGGGCTCACTTGTAGGAGTAGAAACTAACAAGTCATAAGGTAATTCAAAAATAGGTAGCTGCAGGGCTGTCATGCAATCATGAGAGATAAAAGAGTGAGACACACCTGAATCGTATAAAATGGTTAAAGTCTTACCATTTACTTCACATGTATCTTGGATCAAATTTTTTGACTTCTTGACCTCCCATGCATCCATAGTGAAAACTCTGCCTTGACGTTGTGGCTTAGGAGTCGTTTGAGGGTTCCTGGCAGGGCATTCATAAATTCTGTGGCCTGGTTTACCACATCCAAAGCAGACATTTTGACCTGCCAAGCAGGGGCGGTCGCCATGATTCTTGCCGCACTGTCTGCAAATCTGGTCCCCAAAAGGCCTTTGAGGTTGCTTGCCTTTATTACCCGCCGGCTGGAACTTCCTTCACTGTTGTAAGTTAGGCTTGAACCTCGAACCTTGCGGAGCTAACCCCCTCTTAAAGTTGTTGCCGGATGCTCTAGCAGCAACTAACTTCTTGTTACAATCTTCCACCAAGCGGCACTTATTTACCAAAGTAGGGAAGTCTCTGATCTCCATTGGTCCTATGGTGGCAAGAATGTCCTCTCTTAGTCCACCTTCAAATTTCATACATTTCCATGCTTCATTGGGGTTCCGTTGATAGATAGTGGAAAATTTGCACCACTCCTCAAATTTAGCAATGTACTCTGACACGTTACTATCTCCTTGACGAAGGTGCATGAATTCCAACTCCTTGGCATTGCAAACAGACGCAGGAAAATACTTATGGTAGAATGTGTCTTTGAATATGTCCCAAGAAATTTCTGTCTGGGATCCTTCTAATAATCGTCGTGCACCGTCCCACCAGAATTCTGCATCAGCCTCTAACATATAGGTGGCAAAAGTCACCTTTTGACGGCCTGTGCAATCTAACACGGAGAAAATCTTTTCCATAGCCTTAATCCACTCAGCTGCTTTATCTAGGTCAAAGGCTCCCCTGAAGCTGGGTGGATTAGCCTTCCGAAACTCAGCAAACTTAAGGTATTCCAAATCCATTCCAGAGCCATTATGATTTCCACCTCGACCTACCTCTGACTATCTTCCTAGTTGGCCCATCATTTCAGTTGCCGCAGCTGCCTGTTCGCGCATAGCATGCGCCATTTCTCGCATTGTGTCCAGGAACTCCGTAGATTCCTCCTGGGCTGGGGAAGTTCGCAGCCTACCTCGCCTTCCAGAAGCCATTAAGTTCTGAATACACAAAACAAGAGTACTTGAGTTGATCAAGCTCAACACTAAGTTCGGTGTGTTGGTAAATAATAGCATACAGTTAGGCAAACTACTTCACGTATGTCCTGTCCGTATGGACAAGACTCAGAACATAATAAGATCTAGAGAATACAGAGCATATGCGAAGCATAGTCGGTCCAATCCTCAGGCCTATATTAGGATGAACTGCTCTGATACCAAAATGTAACACCTTACCAGACAAAGTACTATGCTTAAGTCATAATAATTTATCTAATAAGAGATTACGTATAATACTGATTAAATTTTTCTTTTTGTATTAGTATTAATTTCTCGCATAAGAATACTTGATCTCATAACAAATTTTCTTGCATGACGACGGAATAAATACTAATCAATCGGTAAACTGTAAATAACTTAACATAAATAAAAATACAATAAGAACAGAATAACTGCAAACAGCATCATAGACATGTACATAGATATCTGATTTTAAAGTTTGTCAAAAAGTACAAGGTGTCAAAATGAGGCCGCTAATACAAAATGAAACGGCCAGTTTCTATGAACAGCACCCTAACTGGTCCCCATGGGACATTTCATATACATCTCTTAATATCTATCCATCTACCAATGACCCAAACTGCCAAAAGAGGGCCACTCTATACATCTACTACCACTATGGTAAGCCCACTATCTAACCAGAATCCGAAGAAAGAAACCCATTCGCCATGGATGCATCTGCAGGAGGGTGGCCCGTGCTAGGAGCAGAAGATGAAGAGGAACTCGCTGCCTCAGATGGGTCCTCCTCTGATGTCGAAGCGGAAAGCATCGGATGTGGTGGTGAAGCAGGAGGAGCCATAGGAACGGGCTGCTCTGCTTTGTCTGTGGTCTTCTTTGGAGGAGGTGGAAATGGATGGGCCATATGAAGTGGAATGACAATATATGGGACAACGGGGTCAAACAATGGGTGCATTAGTGGTACGGTGAAGTCTCTCTAGAAGAAGAAATACAAATGAAACTGGCACCTGCCAGATATATATACAGAGTCTAGAAAGGGGTCGAGGTGTATGTGAAGCTCGGGGAACTCATTGAAGAGGACTCCTGTCGCGGCGTGCTCCATAGTCTGAGAATGACGCGAAATATATAATATGGTGAGAAATGAATATTTCCCAGTAGAAAATCCTAACTTCTATACATTTATCATCGCTGTCATTCCCAGTTGTTTCGGTCGTGCAATAATTTTCAGATAGTATCATAAAATGATAATATTCAATTTAAATACTTGCTTGTAAAACATACACCGAAACAAATTCAATTTTAATTAACAGAAGCACTGAGGCAATTAAACAGTAATTGTGAAAGAGCAATAGCATATTACGATAATAAACAAGTATCTGAGACAGTCAATTAATAAGCATTACACTGTGCATATGTATGCGCAATTATGAATGCATCTTATTTCTTGAAGGCTTTCGCCTATTAGAAATTATTTCCATCCTTGGTCCCCTGGGAGTCATTGGCCATATACTCCTGGGTAATAGTCCGCTTTTCAGGACCGAGCTCATTCCCATACAGGATGGCTAGGCTTACTTTCCCCAACCTTCTCACTGATCTTTTCCCCTTAATTTATTCCGGGGCTGGCCCAAGTGATATGGAACTCTTTATAATATCAGGTAATGAATGCACATCTAGCTTGACTCTTGAATATAATGCCTTCAAGCTATCATAAAGTTTCACAACATATGAACTTCTTACCGAAATTTCGGCGGCATAACGGATCGAGTCCGCTTTCCCGTGAATAGTGCCAGACAATTAGTACAGTTGCACAACTAATAATTTCAGTATAGACCAGCAAATATGTATATACATTTATAACATCATTCAATAATTGCAAATCAAGCATTAAGAAGGTTTCAGCTTGTTCTTCCTTGTTCTGCCCAAGTTTGGCGTGCTCCAATTTTTATTCAATTCAACTCATTTAATTCTCATTTTTGGATATGTTATAATCTTATATGTCTAGTTTCTACTCTCTTTGGTCCCATCTCGTTTTGAGTTGTATAACTCTAGACATAAACATTTTATCTCAGCATATCCTGTTCCTAGCCAGAATTGGGTTCCTATAGAAGAAAATTCACTAAAAATCGAAAACAAGATGAAATCATGCGGATTTTATATCAAAATGAAGCTAACACAACAGGCTTTAAAATGAATTAAGTTTCATGTCATTTTCCTAAGTGTATTTTGAGTTATGAGTCTCGAAACATTACCCTATTGGGCTGTCCTGTTCTAGGCTAGTTTAAACCTAAGCCAACTTCATTGATGTGCTGGGAACAACTGTCAACGAATTAAATTCTGAAATTTTTATGGGATGTTCTCTCATGTGTTAGCTTTCAAACATCTTTAGTTTCATTCAATTTGAGGTTGTATAGGGTGAGATACACCCTTCTCAACCCATGCTGCCCAGATGAGAACCCAGATTTCTAGGTCTAACTTTAAAAATTCATAACTAATTCTATACTAATCCAATAGCCTATTATGATATATGTATGGAAAGCCCTAGATGTATAGTTTCATTTAAAAATTATTTCATCTAATTTAAACGGTGGTAGTCGGAGCCGTACACTCCGCCATACGGACCGCCGAGGGAAAACCCTAATAGCTTCTAGATTTGTCTTCCTTCTTCAAGCTATTTGCCCTCAAATCCAATTTTAATCACAACATACATGCAAAACCAGTCATAAAACATCATCATCACCCTATAAAACATCCAAATCTCTGATTAAGCCTGCTCCTCATACAGCCCCAAATCAGAGAGAATAAAAGAAGAAGTAGGATTTCTTACCTTATCTTGTGTAATCTATGCTGATTTTGGGTCTTTGGTGCAAGTAGTTTACGATGAGGCTTGAAGAAGAGATGAAAATGGAGTGGAGATGAAAATGAGGAGAAGAAAAATGAAGGGAGCTCAGCTGAGAGAATTGACTGAAAATGGATGAGGATGCAAGGAGAAAAGGTGAAGATATTTTCAAGGTGGCTTGAATTTGATTGGTGGACTTGGTTTTGGTCAAAAATTTGATTTACTCTCCTTCATCCATGGCTGTCTAAGCGCCACTTGGGTGGTTTGTTTGGCTAAATCTTAGCCGTTGATTCTAGGGTACTCATAGAAAAATTCTACTGGTCCGGTTTCGGCAGTTTGAAATACCGAAATCTTACCGATTTCTCTTAAATCGGCAAATCGGTTTGAAATTTTTCTGTGGGGGTTTCTAAGCTCCTAATCTAATTCCATCAAGCCTAATCCATCTAAATCACACTTAATTGGCTTTGAGTAAATGTTTAATCAAGTTCTAATTAAACTCACTTATTTGATTAAAAAACCGAATAATTCAATTGTTAACGATAGATTTTTCAGTCGTTACAAGTAATGCTGCACTTGAGGGCGACGATACGTAACGCTCAAGTGTAGGTAGGTGCAAGCACCCTAGGGACAGCGATACGTAATGCCTAAGTGTGCCATATAACTTCAAGACGAGTGATGCTGCACTTGAGGATGGTGATACATAACGCTCAAGTGTAGGTAGGCGCAAGCACCCTAGGGATGGCAATATGTAACACCTAGGTGTGCCATATAACTTCAAGATGAGTGATGCTGCACTTGAGGACGGCGATACATAACGCTCAAGTGTAGGCAAATGCAGACACCCAAGGGACAGCAATACGTAATGCCTAGGTGTGTCAGATGAAAGAAAAGTAAATTTTATATGATTGCGTAAATTCAAAAGCATATGTAGATGTTATGTCTCCAGCATAATAATGCTATCATATTTTAATATGTTGCAGTTATTATTATTCATCGTATAATTCATGAATTTAATTAGTATAGGCTCTCCCAAGTGCCAAGTGCATGAGTAAAATGAACTTTGCTTTAGATAGTATGTTTTCGAACTATAAAGTTAAACCGTTTACATAACATATTCACCTCTTTCATAAACAAACTGAAGCAAACTGGAGATGACAACGATGACAGTATGTGTGATATTTACGGAATCCTACTGAGAATTCAAAATTCTCACTCCTATTTCCGTTTTATCTCCAGATAGTTCGAGAAGTTGCAAAGACGGCTGAAGTTGCTGTTAGTTAAGGTCCGCTCAGGTAACCGTAACAACTCCTAAGTGCGGTACTATGACTTAAGCATAGTACTGTACGAAGGAGGACGTTACACTATAGCGCGATACCCTACGCTACAGCGCAAGCCCAATTTCATGACAGATTTAAAGATCGCGCTGCAGCTTCGCTATAGCACAAACACAAACACACACACACGAAGTTCTCTTTTCTTCATTCCCTCACACACCCAAACACAAACACTCACTCTCCTACTCAATTCCTTCCACCCAAATTCATTCCTCACCTCAAAACCGCCCCTCACCCCTCACATTTTCACCTATTTTTTACATTACAACCACTGGTTTTTCCCCAATTAAACCCTAACTCGCAGAATAGGAATTTCTTGGGTGGGAGGCAGAACACTCACCATTTTTTGAAAGGAGTTGCTCCACTTGAGTTGTTGAGAGTCATCCATACCTGGTTTGCATCTTCTTACTCTCTCAATTTTGATTTTTAATGTTGCATGTGCTACCTACATTGCCATGTTTAGTTCTCACCTTGAATTTATCATAAATAACATGTGCTTTTGTCACGGTAGAATGAATTGATGCAGTTTCATTTGATTAAACATAGTACTTGAGTCAGTTGTGATCATCGTTTGTATATTATGTTATTGGCTTGAGTTATTGAATGTTTGGCTCTGAAATGAGAATATGAGTTGAATCATTTGGGTGTTTATGCATATTTGATTTAAGACAATTGGGTTTTAAAATAGGATTGGACCTTTACTTGACATGGTCCATATTCGAATGTGCTTAGGATCCATATCCTTACCGATTATTTTCAGAATCCTTGCATATGCTCTATTATGTTAGATGGAATTGTAGTGCTTGGGCTCTGAATTATTTCCCTTTATGGATTAATTTTGACTGTGCTAGTAAGTAAGTTAAGGGTCATTATCTTAGAATATTCTATTATGATTTATTGATTATTGACTGGTTGCCTTTGGAATTTTGGTTGCTTTAATTGTGTTCTCAGGACCATGGTGTCCAGAAAGAGAACCAAGACTACCGGAGCCTCCTCTTCTTCCCAACCTTCTTATTCCGAGGAAGACTTTGACAGACATCGATTCATCAGGGCAAACTGTCAGCATCGGTACCATTCCTCCCTCCACAAACGGGAGTTGGTGATAGAGAAGGGCATTCAGTTGAGTTCGGGTACATTCCAAGCACATATGGAAGAGATAGAGAGGAGAGGGTGACACAGCTTGTTGGATGAGCCACCATTGGGTTGTCTCAATTTAGTAAGAGAATTTTATGCCAACCTGATAGTGGTTAGTGGGGCCAACCAACCTGAAGGCCATGTCTGGGTGAGAGGCCAGTGGGTAGATGTCCGCCCCTCTAGCATCAACTCATTCATGCACACTCTTGATATCCAGTAGGATGATTTCTCTGCATTGAGAGGGCAGAATGTAGATTGGGATGAGATTCTTCAGACCATAGCCCTGTGGAATGGCAAGTGGGCTTATTATGATACTCCGTCTACCGGCCCGAAGCATTTGCTGAATAAGTACCTCAACCCAGCAACCAGACTGTGGGCTCAGATTATGTTCTCTCACCTCATGCCTAGCAGGCACACCCATTCTATTACTAGGGAGAGGTGCCTGCTACTGTATTGCCTCATCACTCAAAGGGAGGTGAACCTGGGGCAGTTGATCAAGGATCAGATGATGACCATACCAAGCAGCAACTATTCCTTGCCTTACCCATCCCTGATCACTGCGTTAGCCCTGCAGGCGGGTGTTGTTGTAGATCCTATAGAGTGCATGACGAACAGAGGTCCAAAGATTTATGATGAGAGCCTCTCTGTGACACTGAACAGAGCAACTCGAAAGACTAGGAGGACCCGACAGGCTGAGAGACAGGGAGATGCATCATCACCATCGCCACCACTACCACAAGTCAGAGACACTGATGCGTCCCAGCCACCATGGCTTTAGCTTCAGGCCCAGATTGATGAGCTGCACCTAGGCATGATGAGCACACGGACCACCCTCCAAAACAGAGCGAGCAGGCAATATTCCTCTATTTATAGAAGCATCCAGGATCTGGAGGCACTTATGAGGCAGCAGCTGTCGCCAGAGCTCCTCCAGTAGCTACGACCTCTACCTCCAGCAGATCCAGAGCTTGAGTGTGATAACTCTCTGGCAAGTGCACCAAATCGTTTAAGTAATAACCACAGAAAGTGGGTATCGTCCCACAAGGATTGACGCTATCAAACAGTACTTCACTAATCAAATTTCTATTTAAATCATAACAATTGTTTGGATTGAAGAAAGCTCTAATTCAAAATGTAACAAAAACTGAGAATTATAACAAAATTTATAATAATGGAAAACAAACAAAAGATAATCTCAAATTTTCAAAACACTAGAGGTTGGGATGGTCTGAATTTTCTTACTTTTTAATTGAATTCCTCAAATACTTAACTTGGAAATCTTAGATTAATGACAGGATTATAAGTGAACTAATCCCAATTCCTTGGTGAATCAATTCTCCTATTTGTGATAAAATACGACAATTCCTTGACTATATCTCAACACAAATAAAGATTACGCATGGAACTCAATCCCTAGATCACATAAAATTCAAGAAATATTCCTACACCTTGAAATTCATGTAGTTCATCTTTAGAGCCAATTCATATACAATCTTCCCAAATCATATAAGAACCCTAGTTCAATCATGAAATATAACTCATAATTTCTTGGATATAAACACAAAAGATGAACAATTAATCCAAGAAACCCAACATCAAGTATCAGAAATTCAACCCCAATACATCCATTTCAGACCTAATCCCTTCCCCTAGCTAATGAGTTTAGCAACTCATTCTATGGAAGAACAAAGAAAGGAAAAGTGCAGAAAATTTCATAAAGAACCAAAGAATTGGAAGGATGAGTCTTCAATCTTCCTCTTCCTCTTGTTCCCAAGTTGTTTTCTTCGTTTTTCTTTTGCCTCCTTTCTGTCCTTCTCCCTTTTCTTCAAGTTCAGCCTCTGGATAACCTAAAAAATCCCGTGCCTCTCTTAATTAAGCGCAACAAAAATTTAACAGCACGTCGTGGGCGCCTAGGCGCTGGGTGTTGGGCATCTAGGCGGAGTCACTGAATGACAAAATGAAATCAGCAATCTCAGTGCCTGAGCGGTGGGAGTTTAGCGCCTGAGCACTCATAAATCCACAAAAATGCTAAAAGAAATGAAATAACATAAATACTTAACAAACAAGTATATAAAAAGAAAACACTCATCAAAAGTAAATTTTTAAAAAGGTTTTGGATGGTTTTAAGCTCTAAAAATTTCAGCAACTTAATGGAACATCACACCCCTAAACCTAAGATGTTGCTTGTCCTCAAGCAAAAAGACACAACTCAAAAGAACAATTATGACACCTAACAAGAATTATGTATCATATGTGCTCTCAGAAAACTCCACAACATTAGTTCAAAAATAAACACAATGGAT
The DNA here is from genome assembly GCA_031439585.1 of Pterocarpus macrocarpus. Classification (NCBI taxonomy): domain Eukaryota; kingdom Viridiplantae; phylum Streptophyta; class Magnoliopsida; order Fabales; family Fabaceae; genus Pterocarpus; species Pterocarpus macrocarpus. Next base: position 50,021,236 of record CM062514.1, read on the forward strand.
AAATAAAATCATACGCTCATCATCATCTGCACTCTTTATGACCCAACCCAAAATAAACAAGATCATGGATCAGTTCTAGATCAAATAATCCGGATTGGATTATGCAGTTACTTAAGAAATAACTCATATTCAGTCCATATTGTTCATCCCTATCTCCACTAATGTAGAATTAATGCACCAAAGTGATCAAAAGGGTCTTTTAAAGCTTGTAATGTCAGGCCAAAGGTGAAGGTCAAGAAAGAAGGGAAAAGGAAAATTTAAACTAGGTTGAGTAATTAGAGTATGCATCACAGTCCAAAATAAAAACAAAGCAGTGCCACAATTCTTGATTTTTGAATTTTTTTTTTTGATTTGTTTTTTTTTTTTCAATAATGTGCTTTACACTTTTTTTTTTTTTTATGGAAACAGAAACAGCTTGATTTGCAAAAACTATGGCACTAACTATAAGATGGATAGAAAATGTAATGCACTACTTAAAGAACTCAACAAAAATTTATTTCAAGTGGGATTTTTTTTTTTTTCGGGGTTAAAGAAAGGTAGGATGAATGAAGGTTAAAACAAAGAAAAAGGCCTTTTTATCATCATTTTTTTTCAGCTTCAAAGGAGACCTAAGGATATACTTTATCGGGTTGGCTAGAAAGGCTCAAACGATCCAAAGAATGCCCTGATCATTTCACCATGATACATTATCCTAGGATTTCGCCTCAATAGGGAATCAAACATGTTCCGAGATAAGCATCAATCCAAGTATTCCACATAATCTTTCTCTAGAAAATTAACCTGGTTCATCCCCAAGAAAATGCACATCCTAGATCAAAGCAATAATAGGCATGATGAATGAGAGTATGATCCATTGAAAACATTGTGCTCATAGTACTCCAACTTTATGAAAATTCATATAATCATTGAGCACTCAACACAATTCATAGAACAAAACTTTTAAAACTGTACAATTAAAAGACTCTTTCTTTCAAAAAAAAAAAAAAACACCACAGTTATAAACAAGGCATACAAGACACCTAAACTCCTAAACTCCAACCAGAAAAGTAATAACTAAAAGTGAGAAGCAAAAATAAAATAAAATAAAATAAAATATAAAGAAACAGCAAACTTCCCTCATTTTTATTCGACTTCAATCTTCAGCAGCATCTTCTTCTTCTTCTCCATCCTCTTGCTCCTGCTCAAAATCAGCAGGCCTTAAAAGATCCTCATCCGGTACTAATGGTTCATCCAGTTCATCTGGTCCCATTCCTTGCTCAACAGCTATGCGTCTCACCATTACTTCTAATCCTTGAACAGCTCAAATGATATATTGATTCTGACGAATGCTCAACCTTTGAAAATTCTCCAATTGTTCTAACCTCTGAGCGGTGGTGAGAGGACGCCTTGGCCTACTAGAACTAGGCTGTGTAGAAGATGATGGTTGCTCTTGTCCTCTCTATTGAGTTCGGGGTCTCCTCGTCTCCTGGGCTATAGAAGCTGCAGTTATTGGCCGCTCAGGTAAAACTGGAATATCTCCTTCAATATCCACTCCTGCTCTCTTACACAACTGTGTAATTAAACTTGGATACCCCAAACTTCCAGATGACGCTTGAGCCATTTCATGAATTTTCGAAGCAATTAAACTCCCCACATCAATTTGTGTACCTCTCATTATACAATGAATGAGGATAGCCTATTCCACACGCACTTCTGAATGATTCAGCTTAGTGATAAGTCTGGACTGAACAAATGTACACCAAGCCCATGGAACTGGTATTAAATCAGCTTTCTTTAGACACAAGGGTCTTCCATGAGCATCTATTTCCCATGTTGCACCTTCCTTGCATAGATCTCTTAACACATCAGTCAGTCTTTGTTCATGCTCCATCCTATGATCATAACTACAATAACCAGAATAATGATATCTTATGCCAAAGAAAGCATCTATGGTTCTTGGACTGAAATCAATTTCCTTCCCTCGAACGAAACTCTTGAATTCACTTTCTTCACTTTGCTCTTGTTCATCATTGGGCACCACATATGCATTGGCATAAAACTCCCGAACCAGATTCATTTTTCCTGCTGGAAGACCCGCACATAGAGCTATCCAATTCCTTTCTTTAATTTGATCTTGGATCTCAGGGTATTCTCCTTCTTGCAAACTGAATCCTCTCTCCCTCACCAATGACCGAGTCAAGAAGACGTTCTGAAACCGCTTTTCATGTGCATGGGTCTTGAAACGAGTATGATCAAATGTGTTTGCTGAACTAGAGCCAGCCTTATCAATTCCCCTTTTCTTTCTTAGAGGCATGAGAATTAGTCACCTCAACAAGAAACCACCATCAAAGTGCAGAAATTCACAAAAATTCACCCCCAAACCCGCGGTTACAGTTCGCAGAAAGAAGAAAAAAAATTGTGCAGAAAATGGAGGTTCTTTGAAGAATAATGGAGTTTATGAGATACGAAGGTGAAAGGAGAGGAAGAAGGATGGATTAAGTCTCCTATACTATGAACATGAATGAGTTTAGAAGAGGAGAAGTGAAACTAAAATGGAGCTTTTTGTTTTAACGTAAAAGAAGAAGAAGGAAACAGGGGAAGAGAAGAGGAGAAACCGTGCAAAAGAAAGAGGCTGCAGTTTTTTTTTACGTTTTTTTTTTTTTAACGCCAGCGCTTGGGCGGTATGAGTACAGCGCCTGGGCGGTGGATCACCTGAAAGTGAATTTTTTTCCTTGCACAGATAGCGCCTAAGCGGTGTAACATAGCGCCCAGGCGGTGAACAGCCTGAAAACAATTTTTACTTTCGCGCAGTGGACGCCTAAGCGGGAAGTGTTAAGCGCTTGAGCGCTACACTGCCTGAAAGTGGCTCTTTTTTTTTTTTTTTAAAATACAAATAAATAAGTAAAATAGCAATTAAAATCATAAAATAAAATAACTAAGGAAAAGCATAAAACAACTAGGGAAAACTAATAAATAGAAAATAATAAAAATTAAAAATAAAAATAACTAAAACAAATCAAAGAAAACAAAGAAAATAAAACGAAACAAAATAAAATGAAAGGATACTAAAAATTGGGTTGCCTCCCAATAAGCGCTTTTTTAACATCATTAGCTTGACGTCTTGCAAAATTTTTTTAGGACAATGTTAAGCTTGATCTCTGCCTATCAATCTCTTCTCCAAAATAATGCTTTAGCCTCTGCCCATTTACTGTGAATTTTCTTCCAGAACTTGGCTCAAGTAACTCAACAGCATTAAACGGAGAAACCTTGCTTATCACAAATGGTCCAGACCATCTTGTCTTCAGCTTTCCAGGAAACAACTTTAACCTTGAATTAAATAGTAATACCTGCTGTCCTGATTCAAAACGCTTGAAAGAAATCTTCTTGTCATGCCATTTCTTTGTCCTTTCCTCGTACAAATGAGCACTTTCATAAGCCTTGTACCTTAATTCCTAAAGTTCATTGAGTTGGAGGAGCCTCTTTTACTTGACAGCTTTAGCATCAAAATTCAGAAATTTAATTGCCCAAAAAGCCTTATGTTCCAACTCCACTGGCAAGTGGCAAGATTTTCCAAATACCAATTGATATGGAGACATTCCAATGGCAGTTTTAAAAGCTGTTCTATAAGCCCAAAGTGCATCATCAATTTTCCTTGCCCAATCTTTCCTGGACGCACCAACCATCTTTTCAAGAATTCTTTTTAACTCCCTGTTAGACACCTCAACTTGACCGCTCGTCTGAGGATGGTATGGAGTAGCTATCTTGTGTTTCACTCCATATTTCTGCAATAACATGTCAAGTTGCTTGTTACAAAAATGAGTCCCTCCATCACTAATAAGTGCTCTTGGAACTCCAAATCTTGTGAAAATCTTCTTTTTCAAAAAATTCACAACAACTTTTGCATCATTAGTGGGTGATGGAATGGCTTCCACCCACTTTGACACATAATCCACAGCAACAAGAATGTATAAATTAGAGTATGATGAAGGGAAAGGACCCATGAAGTCTATCCCCCACACATCAAACAACTCCACTTCCAAAATGTAGTTCTGTGGCATCTCATTTCTTCTTGACAAGTTCCCCATCCTTTGACATCTATCACATTTTTCAACAAAAGACCGAGCATCTTTAAAAATTGTGGGCCAATAAAGACCACTCTGCAAGACCTTAGCTGCTGTTCTTTCCCTTCCAAAGTGCCCACCATACTCAGAGCCATGACAATGCCATAAAATACTTTGCACCTCCTCTTCTGGAATGCACCTTCTAATCATCCCATCAGCACATCTCTTCAATAGATAAGGTTCATCCCAAAAGAAATGCCTTAAATCATGTAAGAACTTCTTCTTTTGATTCCAACTCAAACCTTCTGGAAGAACCTTTACAGCTTTGTAATTGGCCATATCAGCAAACCATGGAAGTACCTGAATTACAAACAACTGCTCATCAGGAAATTCTTCTTTAGTTGGTAATAGTTGCACATCCTAGCCTCCATCTTGAACAATCCTAGACAAATGGTCAGCAACCAAATTTTCCCTGCCTTTTTTGTCCTTCAACTCCAAGTCGAATTCTTGTAATAATAACACCCACCTGATCAACCTTGGCTTTGCTTCCTGCTTAGACAAGAGATACTTAAGAGCGGAATGGTCAGTGTAAACAATTACTTTTGACCCAACCAAATATGACCGAAACTTGTCAAAAGCATAAACAACAGCAAGCAATTCTTTTTCAGTAGTTGCATAATTACGCTGTGCATCATTCAACACATGACTAGCATAATAGATCACATGCAACAATTTATTTTTTCTTTGACCCAAAACAGCACCTATTGCAAAGTCACTCGCATCACACATCAATTCAAATGGCAAACTCCAATCAGGTGCAGAAATTATAGGAGCAGAAATCAATTTCTCTTTCAAAGTCTCAAAGGCATGCAAGCAATCATCATCAAATACAAAAGGTGCATCCTTAACCAAGAGACTACACAAAGGTTTTGCAATTTTTGAAAAATCTTTAATAAACCTTCTATAAAAACCTGCATGTCTTAAAAAACTTCTAATGCCTTTAACATTCACAGGAGGAGGCAATTTTTGAATAATTTCAACCTTAGCCTTATCTACCTCAATACCTTTGGATGAAATCCGGTGCCCAAGAATAATACCTTCAGTAACCATAAAATGACATTTTTCCCAGTTTAGAACAAGGTTTGTTTCTTGGCACATTTTTAAAACCAAAGATAGATTATACAAACAGGCATCAAAAGAACTACCAAAAACAGAGAAGTCATCCATAAATATTTCAATGAATTTTTCTACCATATCAGAGAAAATAGAAAGCATGCACCTTTGAAATGTAGCTGGGGCATTGCATAACCCAAATGGCATCCTCCGATAGGCAAAAACACCATAAGGACACGTGAATGCTGTTTTCTCTTGATCTACAGGGTCCACCACAATCTGGTTGTAGCCTGAATACCCATCCAAAAAATAGTAATAAGCATGGCCAGCTAACCTCTCCAACATTTGATCAATAAACAACAAGGGAAAGTGGTCCTTTCTTGTTGCTGCATTTAGCCTGCGGTAATCTATGTAGATCCTCCAGCCTGTAACTATCCTTGTGGGTATCAACTCATTGTTCTCATTTGGTACCACAGTGATGCTGCCCTTCTTAGGCACCACCTGAACAGGACTTACCCATGAACTGTCAGAAATAGGGTAAATAATTCCAGCACCCCACAATTTCAGAACTTCTTTCAAAACCACTTCTTTCATTGTTGGATTTAGCCTTCGTTGTGGTTGCACTACAGGCTTGCTATCTTCCTCCAACAGAATCTTGTGCATACACATAGTTGGACTTATCCCCTTCAAATCACTGATAGTCCAACCAATGGCAGTCTTGTGCTCTCTCAAGACTCTCAACAATTTTTCTTCTTCCAACTCACTCAAAAATGCACTAATAATCACAGGATAGGAATTATTACCTCCAAGAAATGCATATTTGAGAGTTGATGGCAAAGGCTTCAAGTCAAGCTTTGGAGGCTCTTCTTTCACAACTTCCTTTGTCAAGCACAAATTCTCCTTCTCCTTCAGATGCATGATTGGTGACAAAGCTTCCAGAAATTTAACACATTCAACAACTTCTGGTTTATCTTCATCATTTGTTGACATCTTTGCATTTACCAGAGTTGTTTCAAGAGGACACGCTAACACTTCTTTATGAAAAACTTCTTTAACCAAATGATCAATTGCATCAATTCTTAGACAGTGCTCCTTTTCTGTTGGATGCTTCATAGCCTCAAACACATTAAAAATTACTTTCTCATCATGCACCCGCAACATAAGCTCTCCTTGTTGGACATCAATCGGTGCCCTTCCAGTTGCCAAAAACGGTCATCCTAGAATTAGAGGCATCTCAGAATCCTCTTCCATATCCAACACCACAAAGTCCGCAGGAAAAATGAATTTATCAACCTTTACTAACACATCTTCAACTATCCCATATGGAAACTTAATAGACCGATCAGCTAGTTGCAATGAAATCATGGTAGGCTTCACTTCCTTAATCTCCAACTTATGCATGATAGACAATGGCATCAAATTGATGCTTGCCCCAAGGTCACACAATGCTCTACCAATGGTCCAAGTACCAATAGTGCACGGAATATGGAAACTACCTGAATCTTTCAACTTCTGTGGTAATTTCCTCTGGATTATAGCACTACACTCTTCAATTAGCATCACTGTTTCATCTTCCTTTAGTTTCCTTTTCCTAGAAAGAAAGTCTTTCATGAATTTAGTATACAAAGGCATTTGCTCCAAGGCTTCAGCAAATGGAATGTTGATTTGCAACTTTTTAAACACTTCCAAGAACTTAGAGAATTGCTTCTCTTGATTCTGCTTTTGAAGCCTCTGTGGAAATGGAACTCTAGCATGTGGAGACACTTCAACTGGCTTGTCCCAATCTACTTCTTTCTTTTTCCCTTTCAAAGGCTCACTAGATTGCGTCTTCACTTGTTCTTGAGAATTGGTTGGAACCTCAGACGAAAGATCTTCAACTTCCATAGCATCATCTACAAGAGAATTTTCTACTTCTTTACCTTTGCTCTCCTTGGGGTGAACCTCCAATGTCTTTCCACTCCTCAAAGTAATCGCCTTGCAATGCACTTTTGGATTTGGCTCAGTATTGCTAGGAAAGATTCCTTGTGGTTTCTCTGCCAACTGTTTAGTAATCTGCCCAACTTGATTCTCCAAGTTTCTGATTGAGGCCTCTTGATTTTTAAAATTGGCCCTTGTTTCATGCATGAAACTAGAGGTCTGCTGCACAAAATTTGTTGTTGACTGAGATAGCTTTTCCAAAGCAATTTCCAATGCACATGGTTTTGGCTGAGCAGGTGGTTGAGCTGGTGGTGCTTGAAAAGGCGCATTGAAATTTTTTTGAGCACCCTGATTACTCCAAGAAAAATTTGGATTATTCCTCCACCCCGGATTATATGTGTTAGAAAAGGGGTTGTTCTGCTGCCTTGGAGGATTTCCCATGTAGCTTATTTGTTCCACAGATGACTGAGCTGCTGTACTGGCTTCACATTCTCCATTTCCATGTTCACCACCACAAAAGTCACACATTAAAGGTTGAGAACCTACAGCTCCAACTTGCATTTGCCCAAACTGTTGAGTGAGAGTAGATAATTGTCGAGACATGAGCTTATTCTGAGCCAATATAGCATCAAGTGTCTCCAGCTCCATAACACCTTTCCTTCCTACTGACCTCTCATTTGAAGCCATGAAGTTATTTGCAGCCATGGTCTCAATCAATTGAAGGGCTTCTTCTGGAGTTTTACTATGCAAGGATCCTCCAGAGGCTGCATCCACCATTGATCTGACAGATGGTATCAACCCATCATAGAAGGTTTGAATCTGAAGCCAATCTGGAAGAGCATGATGTGGACATTTTCTCAACAACTCCTTGAACCGCTCCCATGCATCATAAAGTGACTCTCCATCCTTCTGACAAAAAGTATTGATTTCATTTCTCAGCTTTGCAAGCTTCTGAGGTGGGAAAAACTTCATGAGAAATTTGCTGACTAAGTCATCCCATGTGGTAATGCTCCCTTGTGGTTGAGATCGGAGCCACACTTTTGCCTTGTCTCTTAGTGAAAATGGGAAAAGTCTTAGCCGGATTGCATCTGAACTTGCCCCATTAACTCTGAAAGTGTCACACAGCTGCAGAAAATTTGCTATGTGCAAATTTGGATCATCTAATGGTCCTCCACCAAACTGCTCCTGCTGAACTAACTGTAGAAGTGCAGGTTTCAACTCAAAGTTATTGGCTTGAATTGGTGGTCTTGTTATACTGGATGTACACCCATCAGCATTAGGTGTGGCATACTCTCCTAATGCCCTCCTAGCATTCTGATTCCCATTCTCTTCATCCATGTTTGCCTCTTTTTCTGCTTGTCTTTTTGCCTTAGCTTCTTTCCTGAGTCTCTTTGCTATCTTCTCAATTTTTGGATCAAATAGCAAAGACTCCGGATTAACTGTACCTCACATACAAGAAACTAAGCAACTTTGAGAATAACGTTACCAAATAAATGAAATAAAATAAACAAAATTACAAGAAAAATAAAAATAAAAATAAAAATAAAAATAAAAGTATAGACAAATTATACACAAAAATTAAATATCTAAATTAGAAATTTCCTTAGCTACTAATACTGTTGATAAAACACTCAATCCCCAGCAATGGCGCCAAAAACTTGATAACTCTCTGGCAAGTGCACCAAATCGTTTAAGTAATAACCACAGAAAGTGGGTATCGTCCCACAAGGATTGACGCTATCAAACAGTACTTCACTAATCAAATTTCTATTTAAATCATAACAATTGTTTGGATTGAAGAAAGCTCTAATTCAAAATGTAACAAAAACTGAGAATTATAACAAAATTTATAATAATGGAAAACAAACAAAAGATAATCTCAAATTTTCAAAACACTAGAGGTTGGGATGGTCTGAATTTTCTTACTTTTTAATTGAATTCCTCAAATACTTAACTTGGAAATCTTAGATTAATGACAGGATTATAAGTGAACTAATCCCAATTCCTTGGTGAATCAATTCTCCTATTTGTGATAAAATACGACAATTCCTTGACTATATCTCAACACAAATAAAGATTACGCATGGAACTTAATCCCTAGATCACATAAAATTCAAGAAATATTCCTACACCTTGAAATTCATGTGGTTCATCTTTAGAGCCAATTCATATACAATCTTCCCAAATCATATAAGAACCCTAGTTCAATCATGAAATATAACTCATAATTTCTTGCATATAAACACAAAAGATAAACAATTAATCCAAGAAACCCAACATCAGGTATCAGAAATTCAACCCCAATACATCCAATTCAGACCTAATCCCTTCCCTTAGCTAATGAGTTTAGCAACTCATTCTATGGAAGAACAAAGAAAGGAAAAGTGCAGAAAATTTCATAAAGAACCAAAGAATTAGAAGGATGAGTCTTCAATCTTCCTCTTCCTCTTGTTCCCAAGTTGTTTTCTTCGCTTTTCTTTTGCGTCTTTTCTGTCCTTCTCTCTTTTCTTCGAGTTCAGCCTCTGGATAACCTAAAAAATCCCGTGCCTCTCTTAATTAAGCGCAACAAAAATTTGACAGCATGTCGTGGGTGCCTAGGCGCTGGGTGTTGGGCGCCTAGGCTGGTCACCTGACAGCAAAATGAAATCAGCAATCTCAGCGCCTGAGCGGTAGGAGTTTAGCGCCTGAGCATTCATAAATCCACAAAAATGCTAAAAGAAATGAAATAACATAAATACTTAACAAACAAGTATATAAAAAGAAAACACTCATCAAAAGTAATTTTTTAAAAAGGTTTTGGATGGTTTTAAGCTCTAAAAATTTCAGCAACTTAATGGAACATCAGAGTGTCTCACGAACGATGAGGCCTTTGCATAGGAGGAGTCAGAGGAAGAAGTAGAAGATGCAGCTAAGGAGTCTGAGGAAGACTAGATTTGGGGAGTTCCCTTCCTTTCCTTTCATTTCTTTCCTTTCCCTTTTTGATTCTATTTTAGTGCATTGGGGACTATGCACAATTTTTAAGTTGGGGGTTGGGAAAGTCCATGAATGTACTTTTGCTTTTTGCTCCTGCTTATTTTCCTTTAGTTATTGTTAGTTTTCTAGTCTTCTAGTTGTCTTGTTTCTATTTCAAAAAAGAATAAAAACCAAAAAGATTTTTCATTTTTAGTCTTTTTTCTTAGTGTCTTTTGTCAGTCAAATGGATGTAATGCCTATGCCTGTGATATAAAAGACTGCTCTATCTGTTAACTCTTAAGTAACTTTGAATCCTAATTTGAGTCTTGAATATCTTCTTGTGCTTTCATTATTGAATTGAGAAAGATCATTTTCTTGCACTTTGATAAGAGTTAGCAACTTAGGATAGGTAACCTTTATGCTTTTTATGCTTTATTTAGGTTCAGACATGCATTCTTATTCATGTGAATCTCTCTTGAAATATATGTGATTGAATCTTAGCCTTAGAAGTGATGTAGGCCATGCTTGGCAGCTATAATTGAGCCTCATTGCCCACCCTTGTTCATTGATCCTTAGTCACCGTATTTGAGCCTTAAAGCCTATTCTTGGATTGAATCACATTATGAGCATAATGCCCTTCCTTGCTTTTCCTTTTTGATCCCATAGTTTGCCCTCAAGCCTTAACTTCTAAACTCATTTGAATAGGGTAATACCTCCACTACACCAACCTCATGCTTTCTAAAGTCAAAAGTGGAGTGGGTGAATATTTGAAAATATAGAAAAATAAAAAGGGAAGGAGAAAAAAAAAAAAAGAAAAGAAACAAGAGAAAAGTTGGCAATACAAGGAAAATATAATGCCAAGGTTTAACAAGAAAAGCATGATGGTTGTCAACTAACTAAGTTGGGAGTACCCCAAGGAGAATGAATTAGGGGTGAGGGTTCCTTAAGTTGAGGGGATTAATTGAGCTTAATTGACTATTTCATCATACCCCTTACCTTGGCCTATCGTTACAAGCTAAGAGAAGTCCTTTTGATCTTTGGCTAAGTGACATTTATGTAGAAATAGAGAGAGAGGATTGTGGATAGTGTGATGTTTTTTTTGTCTTTTCTTAAACATGGCATAAGCATAGGGTGAGTCAATTCTTTGTTGCTTTTCTCTTGTACACACACACTTGATCCATTCTTTTGACAATTTGGAGGCATAATTAGATGGTCTTGGTACTCAAACTTGGATTTTTGGTGACTTTTAAGTTAACCTATGGAGCAGTGATGAGGAAGTTCATAGGTAATAACATCTATTCTAACTATTTTGTTTAGTGAATCCTTTGTTTTAAGTGTTTTTGTTAAGTCTTCTATCTTTTTTTCTATTGTTAGTCTTTGTTTTGAGTTTTGCTTGGGGACAAGCAAGTACTTAAGTTGGGGGTTGTAACGTCCGAAAAATTCTATCGTTAATAACTGAGTTATTCGGTTTTTATCAAATAAGAGGGTTTAATCAAAATTTGATTAAACATTTACTTAAAGCTAATTAAGGGTGATTTGAGAAGATTAGGCTTGATGGAATTAGATTAGGAGCGTAGAAAACCTCACAGAAAAATTTCAAACCAATTTACCGATTTAAGAGCAATCCGTAAGATTTCAAATTTTTAAACTGTCGGAACCGGATCAGTAGAAATTATGCCATGAGTGCCCTAGGATCAATGGCTAAGATTTAGCCAAATAACCCACTCAAGTGGCGCCTTGAGCAGCCCTTGATGGTGGAAGCCAAAACAAAATTGATAGCATGGTGAAGTCCACCAATCACATGCATCTAGATTCCAAATATCTCTACCTTTTCTTTCCTTCTCCTTTTGTGAATTTCAGCCACTTGCTTTTGCTGAAGCTCACTTCATTCCTCTTCTCCTCACTTTCATCTCCACTCCATTTCCATCTCTTCTTCAAGTCTCATCACAAATTGCTTGCACCAAAGACACAAAATCAACACAAATTCAATTAGACAAGGTAGGAAATTCTACTTCTCTTCTCACTTTCTCTGGTTTGGGGCTGAATAGTGATCATGGATAATCTGAGAATTTGATGTTATGTAGAGTGATGATGATGGTTTATGATTAATTTTGCATGTATGTTGTGATTAAAACCGAAATTGATATCAAATAGCTTGAAAAGGGGAGACAAACCTAGAAGCTGTTAGGGTTTCTCTCGGTGGTCCATACGGCGGAGTGTATGGCTCTGCCTACCACCATTTAAATTTGATAAAACCACTTTTATATGAAACTAGACATCCAGGGCTTTCCATACATATAAAATGTAAGGCCATTGGATTAGTATAGAATTAGTTATGAATTTTTGAAGTTCAACCTAGAAATCTGGATTCTTACCCGGGCAGCATGAGTTGAGAAGGGTGTAACTCACCCTACACAACTCCAAATTGAGTGAAAATAAATTTTTTTGAAAGCTAACATATAATAGAACATTCCATAAAAATTTTAGAATTTGATTCATTGTCATCTGTTCCCAACATATCAATGAAGTTGGCGTAGGTTTAAATTGGCCTAGAACAGGGTAGTCTAGTAGGGTAATGTTTCGGGACTCATAACTCAAAATATACTTAGGCAAATGACATGAAACTTAATTCATTTGAAATCTTGTTGTGTCAGCTTTAATTTAATATAAAATTCGTAGGATTTCACTTAGTTTTCTATTTTTAGTGAATTTTCTTTTATAAGAACCCAAGTTTGCCTAAGAACAGGGCATGCTGAGGTAAAACATTTATATCTTGAGTTATATAAATCCAAATGAGATGGGACTAAAAGGATTAGAAACTAGACACATAAGGCTACAACATGTCCAAAAATTAGGTTTTAATGAGTTAAATTGAAATAAGGGTGGAGTATACAATGACTGGGCAGGACAAGGAAGAATAAATTGAAAGCCCTATTGATGCTTGAGTTGAAACTAAGGAATGAATCTATGAATATATATACATATTTGCTGGTCTATATTGAATTGCAAGTTGTAACTATATTCATGGGGAAGCGGACTCAATCCGTTATTCTGCCGAAATTTCGGTAAGCAATTCATATGTTGTGTAATTTAAAATAGCATGAATATATGATGCTTGATGAATCAAGCTACATGTGCATTCAATTCATGATATTGTAAGGGATTCCATTTTACTTGGGCCAGCCCCGGAACAAATTAAGAGGAATAGATCAGTGGGAAGGTCGAGGAAAGTAAACCCAGTAATCTTGTATAGGAACGAGCTCGATCCTGAAAAGCGGACTATTACCCAGGAGTATATGGCCAATGACTCCTAGGGGACCAAAGATGGAAATAAGTTCTAATAGGCGAAAGCCTTCAAGAATAAGATGCATTTCTAATTGTACATTCATATGTACAGTGTAATGCTTATTAATTGACTGTCCTAAATACCTGTTTATTATTCGTAATATGCTATTGCTCCTTTACAATTACTGTTTAATTGCATTAGTGTATCTGTTAATTAAAATTGAGCTTGTTTCAGTGTATGTTTTTCAAATAAGTATTTAAATTAAATATCATTATTGTGTTGTACCATTGGAAACTATTGAAAGACCAAAACAACTGGGAATGATAGCAATGACAGATGTATAGAAACTAGGAATTCCTACTGAGAAATTTTATTTCTCACCCTACTGTATATTTCCGCATCATCCTCAGACTATGGAGAACACAGCAACAGGAGTCCTGTTCATTGAGTTCCCCGAGCTCCACATCCATATCGACCCGTTCCTGGATTCTGTATATATATCTGGCAGGTGTCAGTTCCATCTTTATTTCTTTCTCCAGAGAGACTTTGCCGTACCGCTTATGCACCCACTTTTTGACCCCGCTGTCTCGTATATTGCCATTCCCCTTCACATGGCCCATCCATTTCCACCTCCACCAGCACCAACACTAGCAAAGAAGACACGAAGGGCGCTTGCCTGACTCCTATGGCTCCTCCTGCTTCACCACTGCAGTAGATGCTTTCCGGCTCGATGTCAGAGGAGCATCCATCTGAGGCGGCGAGTTCCTCTTCCTCGTCCTCTGCTCCTAGCGTGGGCCACCCTCCTGCAGATGCACCCATGACGAATGGGTTTCTTTCTTCGGACTCCGCTTAGATAGTGGGCATGCTATAGCAGTAGTAGATGTACAGAATGGCCCTCTTTTGACAGTCTGGGTTATGGACAGATGAGTATAGATTAGGAGGAGTATATGAAATGTCCCATGGGGACCATCTAGGGTACTGTTCTTAGGGATCGGCCTTTTTATTTTATGTTATCGGCCTTATATTTTTTTAACCCTGTATCATTTTGACAAACTTTGAAAGCAGATGTCTATGTATATATTTAAGATGTATTTTACAGTAGTTCCGTCTTTATTGCAATTTTATTTATGTTATGTTTTTACAGTATATCAATTAACTAGTATTTATTCAGCCGTCAAGCAGAAAATATTATTACGCGAATAGTCACCTTTATGTGAGTAATTAATAATGATACAAAAAATAGAATTTATTCAGCTCACTACACATAATCACTTATCAGATAATTTATTATGATGTAAGCATAGTACTTGTCTGGCAAGGTGTTACAGGGGTTGTGATAACTCCCCTTGGTGAGTTATATTTTTAGTTAGTTTTTATTTAATTTAGGATGTAGTTGTTTAGTTTTGTTGATATTTTATTTTATTTTATTTTAGTAAAGTAGTTTAGATTAGGTGGTATTCTTATTTTCTATTATTTTCTTATATTTTGGATAGTTATTTTGGATTTATTTGATTTATTGTAGGTACAAGTGGGCCCAAAAGAAGTTGGAAGAAGTCAAGCCATGAATTCAGACTCAGCACCTTGCGCTATAGTGCAAGCCAGTGTGCTACAGCGCACTGCCACATAAGGAAGAAAATGCCACATTCATGTTGCGCTATAGCGCGCTCCCGTTTTGTCAAATTCCCAAGGTTTTATGTTATGCTATAGCGCAACCAAGCGAACTATAGCGCGCTGCTGTGTTCGTAGACTTTATCAACAATTTTTGTTGCGCTATAGCGCAAGCCTGATTGCAGCAGATTATCCATTCGAGCTGAGAGTGAAAAGAGGGATCTATGCGCTATAAAAAGAAGGACACACATGTCACAAAGGGTATCCCAGAGACATTCACACACCCTTCCCAAGATAGAAGACTTCTTCCAGAGAGATTAAAGGTGAAGATTCAAGGATTCCAGAGCTCATGTTCAACATGGAGAGATCCAAATTTTCTCGAATTCTTTGTTCTAGCCAGAATTCGCCATGGCTTTTTGTTTTTCTGTTTCCTTGTCTTTATACTCTATTATTGTTTTCTTTTCTTTAGACATGAACTAAAGTTTTCTTGCTAGGGCGTTAATGGACCCTTTTGTATGACAAATTTCTTTATGGATTAATGTTAATCTTGTTTCTATTTTAATTGCTTAGTGTTTTTGTTTGTGCTTAATGCTTTTGAGTGATTGGCTACTATTCAATTGATTCGTTGGTTTGCAATAACTAGAGATAGGGTTTGTAAACAAAGCTTCTTAACATAAACACCGTGAGCTGAGCGAAAACTAGAGATAGACAAACGTGGTTCATGCGGTCAACATAGGAACCCATAGAACTTCAACCTTTTCTTAGATTAGTTTGTGCTAAGAGATTAGGCAATCAGTTTAGGATAAAGAGTATTGCTTGACCTCGAGAGAGGCTAGGAATAAATTAAGGGGAACCGACTGTGAGTCAATTAGGGTAGAATGGATTAACAGAAATTCATAGGCAAGGTGTCTACAATAGGTGAAGTTTAGCCCTAGCGTTTATTCCATTATATTTAGCCAACCTTTCTTGAATCCGTCTTGGTTACTATTTTTTGTATTTATTAAATTCTTATTTTTATTTTAAATTTCTTTACATCTATAATTTCATTCCTTCCAAATAGTCATCCCTTAAACTATCCGGTATTTGATCTATCCACGTGGGAATGATGCTTTTCTCATCACTTTATTACTTGTACGATCTGGTATACTTGCCGGAGTCGCATCAACAAAGTGGAACTTTATGATACACGTGAAGTTTAGCGCCATTTTTATACACCAAGCAGCAAACTTTTTAACGTTTCATGCTTTAAGGAATGTTCATAGTCTTATCAAAGTTATGAAAAACATGTAACGATAAAAACTTTTCCAATCATAAGCCCATTATAAGAAAAGAAACAAATTTTAAATCAAATACTACCAAGAACATCATTCTTTTCCAACAACTTACAAGAAACATCAAAAACTCATGCATCAAGAAAGAAAGATGGAAACTTGAAGCATTCAAGGAGGAAAACTTTCAACAAATAAGAACAAGATCAAGAACATATTTGCTAAAAATGGAAACTTTTAGGGCATTCATGAAGAAAACTCATGATATTCACATGAACACTCGTGAACAAGGTTCAAGAAGCACACTTTTTTCCAAAAAAGGAAACTTTCTCAAGTTCTCACTTGAAGTTCTTGGTCATGGTGAAAACCAAGTTTCAAGCTTTTTTGAGTAAATAAAAGAGAAGAGTAAGGATCACTGCCTACGGAAAAATGTGGCATCCTTGAAGGAGAAGAAGAAGAAGAAGAAGAAGACTCCTTCTTTCGGTGATGGTGGTGGCAGTTTTGAGAGATGAAGATTGAAGCTCTTGAGTTCTTGATGAAAATGAGTCTTGTAGTATTTGAATCTTTTCTACCAAAATATGTGGCCTTTGAAGGGCTTAGTGGAGAAGCTGTGATTATGGAGGTCAAAGATGATGAAGAAGATGGAGAAGAAAAAGAAGAGGTGTAAAGAGAAGTTGGAGAGTTTGGAAACAAGAGAGAGAATGAGATGATACAAAATGAAAATGAGTTTGTGTGTGTGTGTGTGCTATTGTTGTGGCCATGAGCTTCGCTGGGTAGGTAAGACATATTTTTGCTTCACTTTGTGTTATCTTGTGTTAATTAGGGATTAAGGGGGACAAATTGGATGATGGGGAGACAAAATATGTACCAACTCTTACAAAAAGCATTCTTGTCTTATGCTTTATACTTTAGTGATATCACTCTTTACTTTATTGTCTAGTTGACTAAATTTGAATTTTAATGATGTGATTAAGTACTCATACAACTTAATTAACATGATTAAGCAAGAATTAGTGATTAACTCACAAGAATATGATTAACAAAAATTAAACTTTTAATTAAACTTAATTACCCTTAATTAAACTCAATTAAGCTAATCATGGGTAATTAGTGTCAGATTAAGCCATTAGGAGTTTAACATGCTTAATTAGATATCCTCTAATCTTAATTAAGCATTCTCTTGACTTTTCTCGTCACAAACACCTCATAAACTCTTTAGTTAAGCCTTAATCCTTTACTTTCTCATTAAGTGCCTAATTACTCAGGGTTATTAAGATAATTTAGCACGAAGTAAAATTGAGAATGTTACAAAAAGTATGCCAAAACCTTGAGATGTTAACTAGTTTGGCTTAGACCCCAACTTTGGCAAAAAAATTAATAAGCTCTTGCTAGAATTTTCTTTGACTTGGAGCTTTATTGTTTAATATTCTTAATAATTACATTTCTCAACTTTGACATTTAATTGTGTTTTGAAGATACAATACTAAAAAGAAAGCCAAACTAAGTGAGAAAACCAAGTTAGGATAGATGGTGAAGTTGCTATGGTAATTTAGGCATAGCTTGAGCTAGAAATTTTGTCTTAAGCTAGTTGCAATGGCATTAGAAAGTTAAGAGAAAAGTTCACAACTTTCAGGAACGGCAACAAATCCTATTTCAAATGGTCGAGAAGTGAAAATGTCATGACCGTACCTAGACTGTGATCGGGGCATAGAGGACAAGTCCCCTAGCAAGCCTTTTCATGACACATTTTTTTCATGAAAATTGGACAAAGTTCCCTTTGTATTTAGGATAATTCCAAAATACAGGGCCTCTACCTGCACAATTAAACAATCACGCTCATCCATCAGGGATAAAAACATTCTCAGAATGCACCCCTCAGCACACAATATAATCAATTATTAGAACATATCCAATCATATATAAAAACATGCATATATATTTTCTATCAACTTTAATCCAACTACAAATTTTTCCTTCCTTTAGAAATTCAATCATTCTAATACACATAACCACTACATAAACATCTACATAATCTAGCATGGGTGACCCTGCTTATAGTACCATGGAGCTATATTACTCTAGGCAATACAACAAACAAAAACTTAAAATTTCAAAATGTCCTTGATCATGAGGGCTCACCGAAGAAGCAGGACTAACCACGAGGAACAGGAGGATTGGATCCCACATTGGAATTTGTGTCTAAAAAGAAAGGAAGAACAACAGGCGAGTTTTACAACTCAGTGAGAGATAAAATGTCCCTAACCCACATGAGACAATGTGCAAACTTTTAAATATTAAAGTAATATATATAGATAAAATCAAATAGAAACTTTAACTTTAAAAATTATTAAATTTTATAAAACCCATGGAAAACTATCTATTCTATGATGGTCCGTTAAGAATCACACGAGGGAATCACACTTAGGTGGCCCTTCCTTCGTCTGATTCCCATATTCCATTATGCACCACTCCTTGAGTGGCTATGTATTTTCTGCCATGCACTACACTGTGTATGGTTGTGTAATTTCTGTCACGCACCACACTATATGTGGTTGTGTAATAAATCATCCGAGGTGCACCAAGGCTAGCGTGTATTGTAGTTAGCATGCAGATCTTGGCATAGATTTTCCCAAGTCTTTCCTCTACCATCAATCATAAACGTTCTCATGCCAAATACTCAATCATGGGTTTTCTATTCCTTTTTTCACATAACCATTCAATCATACTATTATCATATAGCCTTTAGCATAGATTCACCTAAATCATACCATCATCTCATGCATAAAGTTTTGAAATTAGTTTTGATGAAGAAAGAACTTTAACGTCATGGTGTGTTGAAAACTAATACAATCCTAATATATAAAGAATTATGAAAGTTGCACAAAAATCAATAAATTTGTTTTCAAGAGCAATCTTCATAGTTTCATAGAAAACCAGTCATTGTCCCATGTGCAAATTTTTTGAAATAATATCATTAAAGAAAAATGAATTATCATCATAAAACAGTTAATCAAGAGACAAACCAAAGTGCCACAATACTTACTAGCATATAAACATAAGCAGGATAATTATTGTAACGTCCGCTACTTCCGACCTTCGACTTCATCTTCAAGGCCGAACAGACAAGGATTTTCGATTTCCGACCTAATCAGGCAATTTCCGATTTCCGATTTAATGAAGACTCAACTGGACTGGCTTATTTTCCGAATTCCGATCTTATATACGTATACCCTATTTCCGACCTTAATAGTTCCGACCTCATCAGTAATAAATACCGATTTTCGATTTTATTTAGAGCGGAGGATGATTCCGATTTCCGATCTTAAGCACGAAAGCCGACATCCGATTTGATGTCAACCTGAAATGGATGCGAGACCAGGTCTTTGAACTGGCCTCCAAGTCCGAGCAAAATTTCACGAGTTCCGATCTAGAGTTCATTACCAATACCGAGTTCCGATATCGTGATATTTTGAAATCCAACTTCCGGTGTTATGATTAGAATCCATTCGAGTTTACCTAATTTCCCGACTTCCGACCTGAAGTGCTTGGCTTCACATCAGGCTTTGTTTAAACCTTACAATATTTTCCGAGTTCCGACTTAATCCCAACATATGCCCGAGTTCCGACTTAACAAATAGTACGAGTTCCGATTTTATATTCAGAATATACTAGAAACTAGTCCCACTTTAGGCGACGTGGAGAGCAATTCTACCACACAAAGAGGGCGACGTGGAGAGCAAGGCTGGCTGAAACTCAGCCTTATGTTTTGAGGCCAATCAAAACCTTCCAAGTTAGCTCCCACTCATGCCTATATAACACTCTCTCCCCTTCTGATTCAGACCCCCTTCTACGTAACTTCTTCTTCACTTCAGCTCCCTCTTTTCTTTTCTTCACTCACCCAACTCCACCCAACTTTGAGATTCAATCAAGTTTCAGCTACAAACTCAAGCCAAATCACTCATAGTAAGAGGTAGAGGTTTTCTTCATTCTTGATTTTCTGACTCTTGGATGATTGGTGTTGATTTAATTCCTTGAATTTGATATGTTAATTGACTGATTATGATGAATTACAATTGATTTATTGGCTGTTTGTGAGATTAAAATTGAATTGGAAACAAGAAAGGATGAAGATATGAAGAAGTTGAGAGGCTGGCAAACTCAAAACCCTCGGCGGTCCGTACGGCGGAGTGTACGGCTCCACCTCCCGCCGTTTAAAATGAGTGGAACCATTTTTATATGAAACCAGACATCTAGGGCTTTCCATACATATATCATATAAGACCATTGGATTAATATTGAGGGAGATATGAATTTTTGAAGTTTGACCTAGGAATCCAGACATCCACCCGGACAGTATGGGTTGAAAAGGGTGTAACTCACCCTATACAACTCCAAATTGAGTGAAACTAATTTTGTTGGAAAGCTTACACATAGGAGAACATCCTACCCAGAAATTCCGAGTTTGTTACTATCTTATTTGTTTCCAGTGATTTGAAAAAGTTAACCGATGTCCAAACCGAGCCAAATCAGAGCAGTTCAAGAAGGTTAAGTTGCGGGGCTTATAACTCGAGCCCTACCAAGCCAAATGGGATGGGACTTTTTGTAAATGAAACTTTACCCTGTTAACTTTAATATGAGACCAATTCCATATCATTTAAGTCAGTTTTCGATTTTTAGTTGATTTCTACTTTTCGTTGCCTGATTCTGGCTGGCCATTGGGCATGCCGGAATAAAATCTGAATATCTAGAGCTATAGATATCGAAATTAGATGGGACCAAAAGGGTTAGAAACTGGACACATAAGGCTACAACCTAGCCAAAAATCAGGTTTAAAGGAGTTAAAGTGAAATAAAGGTGGGACATACCATAATCGGCCAGAATGAGGCAGAAACAGCCAAAGGCCCTATTGAAGCTTGTTGAAACTAATGAATGAGTTTATGAATGTGTGTGTATAATTGCTGCCCTATACTGAAATTGCAAATTGTGTAAATGTATTGGTTGGCTGGCACTATTCATGGGGAAGCGGACTCGTTCCGTTATGCTGCCGAAAATTTGGTAGAACCCATACACAAGTTATGAATTTCATATTAATGCATGTGCATTCTTAAGAAAGTTATGAAAGTTATGAAAAGGGTCATGCCACTATGAAAGTTCCATGCTACTTGGGCCAGCCCCGGATAAGAAGTTAAGGGGAATAGATCGGTGGGAACGTCGGGAAAAGTAAACCCGGCAATTCCTGTATAGGAACGAGCTCGATCCTGATAAGCAGACTATTACCCAGGAGTCT